>CM033474.1:95810745-97010745 GCA_019447015.1 Hymenochirus boettgeri
ATACTAATATAACTATTTAGGGACTTTATATACCACACAGAGATGTGGCCACCAACTAGCTCAAATGGGACGCATGCACAAGTCCAATTACAAGAAAAAAATCAAAGTGTTCTGTAATTTGAACAGCCTAATCAACTTGGAAATACCCCCCACAAACTATATATTTTTGGAAGCTACACACCTTCAGCTACGTGATGGTATCATGCTTTCGTATATACATGAAGAATTCCAGACGCTGTTATTCATTGAACTCCGTCCTTTTAGGAGATTTTGTGAAAAAATAAAATAAGAGGACTCAATGGTTGAAATCCTACCTAAACCCACTTGGCAAGTAATAAAACCCACTAAATGGCAATCTCCCACATGTCCTGAATCAAACGGTGTGCCATATGTGTGGGTGCAAACAGAGACGGGGCCACCAACTAGCTCAAATGGGATCCATGCGCAATTGCAATTACAAGAAAAAATTTAAAAAACACCATAACCCAACCCCCCCTATCCCCACTCCCCCTTTTAGTGGTATTTTAGTGAAAACCAGTTAGTACAGAGAGTCACACAAGTTTTTGCACACTTTACTGATCCTAAAAATTCAATCTGGTCTTTTTTTGGTATGTCCTAATAAAATAGGCTTAGTTTCCCTTGAAATCGAACAAATAATGATCCGCGTTTACTTTACCGATATCACCGGGGACATTGGGAAGCTTGGAGAAGACAAAGGGGGTTATTCAATTAAAGTTCTTATCGTTTAAAATGGTGCTAATTTTGCCCCAACCAATTAGACGTTAGCTTTCAAATGTAACATAAGTTCTGATTGGTTGGGGCAAAATTAGCACCATTTTAAAAAATAAGAACATTATTGAATCTCCCTGAAAGTTTTTTGCTAAATTATAGTTTTTAGGCTAAAAAAAAAGGTGTGTGTATCACTTTAAGATTTTTTTGTGTGTGCATTTCCCCTTTTTTTTGGATCATTCCCAAAGATGATCATCAAATCATCTTAGGGAATGATACCGAAACTTATGTTACATTTGAAAGCTAACTCTAATTGGTTGGGGCAAAATTAGCACCATTTTAAACGATAAGAACTTTAATTGAATAACCCCCTTTGTCTTCTCCAAGCTTCCCAATGTCCCCGGTGATATCGGTAAAGTAAACGCGGATCATATTTGTTCGATTTCAAGGGAAACTAAGCCTATTTTATTAGGACATACCAAAAAAAGACCAGATTGAATTTTTAGGATCAGTAAAGTGTGCAAAAACTTGTGTGACTCTCTGTACTAACTGGTTTTCACTAAAATACCACTAAAAGGGGAGTGGGGATGGGGGGGTTGGGTTATGGTGTTTTTTAATTTTTTCTTGTAATTGCAATTGCGCATGGATCCCATTTGAGCTAGTTGGTGGCCCCGTCTCTGTTTGCACCACACATATGGCACACCGTTTGTTTCGGACATGTGTGGAGATTGCCATTTAGTGGGTTTTATTACTTGCCAAGTGGGTTTAGGTAGGATTTCAACCATTGAGTCCTCTTATTTTATTTTTTCACAAAATCTCCTAAAAGGACGGAGTTCAATGAATAACAGCGTCTGGAATTCTTCAGTATATACGAAAGCATGATACCATCACGTAGCTGAAGGTGTGTAGCTTCCAAAAATATATAGTTTGTGGGGGGTATTTCCAAGTTGATTAGGCTGTTCAAATTACAGAACACTTGATTTTTTTCTTGTAATTGGACGTGCATGCGTCCCATTTGAGCTAGTTGGTGGCCACATCTCTGTGTGCACCCACACATATGGCATACCGTTGATGCAGGAATGTGGGAGATTGACATTTAGTGGGGGGTTTTATTTGTGGGGGGCATTTGCAAGTTTTGGGGCTGTTTGAAATTACAGAGCACTTTGATTTTTTTTCTTGTAATTACACTTGTGCATGCATGATTTGAGCTAGTGGTGGCACATCTCTGTGTACATCCACGCATATGGCATACTGTTTGATTCAGAACATGTGGGAGAGTGATATTTTAGTGGGGGGTTTATTTGTGGGGGGCATTTCCAAGTTTTGGGGCTGTTTGAAATTACAGAGAACTTTGATTTTTTTCTTGTAATACACTTGTGCATGTGTCCCATTTGAGCTAGTTGGTGGCCACGTCTCTGTGTAAATCCACACATAGGGCATACCTTTTGATGCAGGATATGTGAAATTGACATTTAGGGGTTTTTTTGCTTGTCAAGTTGGTTTAGGTAGGATTTCAATCCTTGAATCATCTTTATTTATTTTTCACAAAACCTCCTAAAACCACAGAATTCTTTGGATCACTGGGTCTGGAATTCTTCATGTATGAATGAAAGCATGGCACTGTAACGTAGCTGAAGGTGTGTAGATTCCAAAAATATATAGTTTGTGGGGGGAATTTCCATGTTTCGGGACTGTTTCCTTAGAAAAAGGGTAGGCTGTTCAAATTACAGAGCACTTTGATTTTTTTCTTGTAATTGCATTTGTGCATGCGTCCCATTTGAGCTAGTTGGTGGCCACGTCTCTGTGTACATCCACACATAGGGCATACCGTTTGATTCAGAACATGGGGAGATTGATATTTAGTTGGGGGGTTTATTTAGGGGGGCATTTCCACGTTTTGGGGCTGTTTGAAATTACAGAGCAATTTGATTTTTTTCTTGTATTACACTTGTGCATGCGTCCAATTTGAGCTAGTTGGTGGCCACGTCCCTGTGTACATCCACGCATATGGCATACCGTTTGATTTAGGGCATTTGGAAGATTGATAATTGACAAGTTTTTTTACATGACATGGAAATTTGCCATGATTTTTAACTTTGAATTGTATTTTAATAAATTTTTTCTGAAAATCTGGTAAAAAGCGAAATTTTACTGAACTGAAACTGCGCCCACAACATTGGTGGTATGCATAAGGAATCACACCCATTGTGTGTAAGGATCTTACCTGCCGCGCTCCCTCGCCGTTCGGGACTGGTGACGTCGCCGGCGCCGGACGTCGGCGTCGTGACGTCACCACGTCGGACGCCGGGCGGCGCGAAGATTCAAATAGGCACTCGCAGAGGGTGCGAGTGCCTATTCGTAGCCTTGCTACCGGACAGACTGGTTGTCTGCCTGTGTAGCGTTTTCTGCCTTCGGCTCCAGCCTTTACCTTGATTGTGCCTCAGCCATTGTTCCAATTACCATTCCTTCAGCTGTGCCTCAGCCATTGTTCCAGTATCATCAATTCAGCCTGTGCCTCAGCCATTGTTCCAGTTACCATTCCTTCAGCCTGTGCCTCAGCCATTGTTCCAGTTACCATTCCTTCAGCCTGTGCCTCCACCATTGTTCAGTATCATCCCTTCAGCCTTTGCCTCCGCCATTGTTCCAGTATCATCCCTTCAGCCTGTGCCTCAGCCATTGTCTCAGTTACCATTCCTTCAGCCTGTGCCTCAGCCGTTGTTCCAGTATCATCCCTTCAGCCTGTGCCTCAGCATGTTTCCAGTATCATCCCTTCAGCCTGTGCCTCAGCCGTTGTCCCAGCATCATCCCTTCAGCCTGTGCCTCAGCCATTGTTCCAGTTTCGTCCCTTCAGCCTGTGCCCAGCCATGTTCCAGTTACATCCCTTCAGCCTGTGCCTCAGCCATATTCCAGTATATCCTTCAGCCTGTGCCTCAGCATTGTTCCAGTATCATCCCTTCAGCTGTGTGCCTCAGCCATTGTTCCAGTACCAGCTCTTCAGCCATTGTTTCCAGCCTGCTGACAGCCCTCCTCCTAAAAGGTACAGTGAACTTGTCCCTCCGGGACTCTATTCCTTAAATTGTGTAGCTGAAGGGGTGTAGATTCCAAGAATATATAGTTTTTGGGGGGGGGGGTATTTCTAATATAGAGGGGTGTGTTAGTCTGACAAAAAGTTGCTGTAATTGGGCATTGTTCATTGGCTCACTTTGTGGCTAGTTGATTCCATGTTTGCGTGTGTAACCATACAAGGGCATACCGTTGATTCAAGACATTGGGAGATTGATATTTGGTAACTTTTTTTACATTACTTGGGATTTTGGCATGATTTCTACCTTTGAGAGAGAAACTGCTCTAAAACTGTGAACTTCTACGAAGAACTGCGCACACCATTGATGGTACGAATGAACAAAATACAGAATTTCGTAGATAAAGGTGTGTGGATTCGATAAATATATGGTTTGTTGGGGTTGTTTTGTGGGGAAAAATTGCAGACTGTTCAAATTAGATTTGGCTGAATATTTTGCTGTTTCTGAGCCATTGTGCATTGTTTCACTTGTGGCTTTTGGCTTCCACGTCGCGGTGTGTAACCACACATTAGGCATATACGTTTGATTCAGGACATTTGGGAGATTGATATTTAGTAAATTTTTTTACATTCCATCAGGTTTTGGCATGATTTCTACCTTTTGAGGTTGTTTTATGTTCATTTTTTCAGACAAATGCGAACTCTACGAAGAACTGCGCCCACACCATTGGTGGTATGAATGAACAAACTACAGTGTTACATAGCTGAAGGTGTGTACATTTCAGGAATATATAGTTTGTGGGGTTATTCTAAGTTACGGGGGTGTTTTGTGGAAAAAACTGCAGACTGTCCAAATTCGGAGTTGGCTAAATATTTTCGCTGTTTCTGAACCATAGTGCAGCTCACTTTGTGGCTTTTCGCTTCCACGTCCGCATGTGTAACCACACATTGGCATACCGTTTGATTCGGACATTTGGGAGATTGATATTTAGAACTTTTTTTAGATTCCATGAGGTTTTTTTGGCATGATTTCTCCTTTTGACGTTGTTTTTTGTTCATTTTTTCAGACAAATGCGAACTTCTACGAAGAACTGCGCCCACACATTGATGGTATGAATGAACAAACTTCAGTGTTACATAGCTGAAGGTGTGTAAATTTCAGGAATATATAGTTTGTGGGGTTATTTCTGAGTTGGGGGGGTGTTTTGTGGAAAAACTGCAGACTGTTCAAATACAAAACTGGCTAATTTTTTTTGCTGCCACTGACATTTGCACTGGTCACACTCTGGGTTAGTTGGTAGCCATGTCTCTGGGTAACACCATGAATGTGGCATACCGTTTTATTCGGGAGGGGTTAGGCTTTCATATTTGAGATGCGTTTGAAGTTTCCTCCACAGTCTTTAGCTGAATGCGCATTGGATTTTGTCTCTGATTTTACAGTTGAGGAAAAAAAAGGAAAGTGAAAATAACTTACAATTGGCGGAAGAGCTGCGTCCGGGTATCTGCATTTTGACGAAACTAACCTCACTCATAAAATCTTGTGGGTGTGTAGTTTCTAAAAATATCTCACTTGTGGGGATATTTTAGTTAATTTGAAAGATATTCTATGTTAACTGTCAGTAGTGGTATACATTTTAATTTTGGTGTAATTCTTGAAGGTGCAGTTTTAGTTTGGGGGGGTCCCTGTACAGGAAAAGTCGGGACCTTCATATATCTGGTATCGTTGTACTCGGGAGTATCTGAGCTTTAGAAACAGTAAGATTTTGTGTGTAACCTTAAGATAACTATAAGTAAAAATGGGAAAAAATCCATGAAAATTTGCAATTTTTTTTTTTTTTACATATTTTACCCATAATTCCAGTAAAAATTTCAGAAAAGTTACAAAATTCTGTTACCATGTTAAAGTACACTTTGTGCTGAAAAAAACAATGTATAATGTTCCTGATTTACTGCAAGGTTTCCTACTGTAAAATTAGTCTAAAGCGATAAGGGCAAAATCCTGAAAATTCTTCTGGCAGTTAACGCAAAAAAAATGAAATTCTTCTGGAACTCAAAGGGTTAATATATATTTTAGTGTGTGCTGTTTATTTATGTTAATCTTCATACCCCTCTTCTCGGTTATGTTTTATTCGTCTTTTCGGTTAGTTGGAGCACATATTTCGACACCGATATGTAGATAGTCAGACCGGGGGTGGGGGGGGGGGGGTTTGTGATGATTGTCACTAACGATTATCCTATCTCTGACATTGGAGAACATATGTTAATGAAGGAGGGGGGTAGAAAGTAGAGCTGTGAGGGGTAGGAGCTTGGAGTGACTGCTAGAAAGGAGTCAGTCACGCTATAGTAGAATTCTCTCTTTAAGTTCTGCTGTTTTTTGTGTTTTTTTTTGAGTATTTTTAACATTACAGTTGTCCACTAAAATAGCAGTATTTATTCAAACGATCTTTCCATAATCCTCACTTGCCTGCCAAAAGGAAAATCCTAACAATCCAAATCATTAAAAAAAAACAAAAAAAAAAAAACAGCCGGATCACTTGAAACAATCACAAATACAAGTCTCTTCTGGTTTGTGGGGGTAGTTCCCCAATGACTATATGAGTACTTGCTGAAAAAAACCTCTGCAGTTAGCTTCTCTTAATAATACTTATTAATTGAATAATCAGCATTTTAATATTTTTATATATTAAATATATATTTATATTTATAGTTATAACTAACACAATAAACACTTAAATAAACAGAACAAGAATGGTTATATATACTTTGCATAGAACTTTTGATCATACACTTTATTTTATACCACTTATACCAAACAGCTTTTGACCTTGATCATAAATATCAGGTGATCTATGTGATATGTGTATGTGGATGCAATATTCAATAGCAGAATTGTTTTATTACTATATTAATAGTAATAACTTTGGCAGTCAGATGGTCTTAGTCATTTACCTTACTTTTGTGTCAGTTTTGTGTAACATCCTCTGGAGGTCAAGTGTTCCCAAGATAAATAACATTACATAAAAGCCTTGCAGTTTTCTGGAAAACTGATTAGCATATACATATCCAGTTTCCACTAGATGATGGCATATCTGTATCTTTAAGAAAGCAAGGTAAGACTGTATCTGCATCAAAAGAATATTAGGTCTTTTCAGCACCTGAAGAAAGATGTGAATATTGAGTGAGCACAAAATAAACATCCAGGTGAGCTGCCAAACTGAAGTTCATGATTTTTCTGGCTAGCCTGTAATCTTGCAAACCTATACTTTTACTGTAAAATCATAACAAAGTTATTAAGTTACATAGACAAGAGTAAGCCAGAAGCAAGATCAAATGAAGCTCATTGTACGCTTATTGTTGCAGTATTAAAGGATCAGAAAAACTACTTTTAAACATAACCCCTTCCAGACTGCAGCATACCTTGTCCTTAATATAAAGCAGTTGAGAATTGCATCAAGTTTATTTTATGTCCAAGAAGATCCATTTTTTATTACAGAAACCTGCAGCATTAGACAATTTCTTCAAAATGCTTCTAATACTGTATATAACTAAGTGAGGTAATGCAGGGTTGTTATTATTTTTTATTAGTTCTCTTTAACAATGTTCTTATCTATGGCAGTTTCTCTCTTGGTTTTGCTCTGGTCGACAGGGCCATTTCTAGCAATCTTGGCACCCTAGCGTGATCAGATCGCAATTCCATTGCGCTTAAAATCGCAGTAGTGTGGCCATTCCTCAAGTGTATTGGACTCAACACTTTTAGTGCCAGCACTTTCCTGAGTATTGACATTAACCCTTCAGTGCCAGCAGACATCCCCAGAATATTGTGATTACCACTTTCAGTGCCAGCAGAGTATTACCATACCCTTCAGTGCCAGCAGACTTTCTTAGAATAATTTCAGTGCCAGCACTTTCCCAGAGTATTGCCATAAACCTCCAGTGCCAGCACTTTCCCAGAGTATTGGCATTAACACTTTCAGGGTCCGTAGAGTATTACCTTTAACCCTTTTAGCTGCCAGCATTGACATGAATACAGTATGTGCCTGTTTCCATGTCTACTCCATCGAATTGTTCACTCCTCACCTACTCTAAAGCTAGGTACACACAGCACAGATTTCTGAAAGATGACAGACAGGATTTGCAAGATCCTGTCTGCCATCTTTCAAAGATCTGCATACACAGTCCCGAGCGTTCTCCTATGAACTTCATAAGGAGAACGCGGGACTGTGTGTTTCCATCGGCCGCGCTAGACTCCTCTATAAGGAGTCTAGCGCGGCCGATGGAAATTTTGGCTTTGCCGAACGAGCATTCGGCCGACCCGATCGTTTGGCGGCCGCACGCTCATCGGGAAATGAGCGTACACACATACGATAAAGCCCCGATATGTCGGATCCACGGTACGGGGCTTTTCGTTACGTGTGTTACCCAGCTTAAGTTCTAATTGGAGAGTTGGATGGAAGGAAGAAAGAGGCAGAATAGTGATCTCATGGCTGCTAGTAACAGGGGCCACTGTTATAAGTCTGCAGCAGCTTTTACCAGCTTTTACCTGGCATTTAAAATTGTTCTCTCAGTTCTTTACCTAAGTTCACCCTCACCCTCTTCCTTACCTTTAGTTCATTTGCAACAATATCCAAGTAGAGGGAGCTAAGTTCAGGCTCTGTATTAAATGGAATGTTGCAAATTACAGCAGAACAAGGAGAGCAGTTCTAAACAGAAAGAGTAAAAGCTGACCGGGAGATGCTGGTTTAACATAGGCGCTCTAGCACTTTGCCTAGGTGGCCTATGCCTAAAAACGGCCCTGCTGGCTGACCATATTGTTAATAGAATAAAGACACAAAAAATATAACGTAACAATTAATATAATTCTGATGAAGAACTCTTCCTAGTTGTGTAGGCAAAATGACTTTCCAAACCAGGGTCCTCCTATTTTATATTGTGCAAACAAAAGAAAATGCACAGTATTTTTCAGGCTTCTAAGATTTTTTTTTAATGAAATTATACTAAGTAAACCAATTAAACTCTAGATTTCAAAAAGACACGAAAAAGGTACCAATAAGGTTAAGTCCAGTCTTGTGACAATAAAATAGGGGAGCATGTGCCCACAACTTTTCTTATATTCCTCTGGTTCCATTATACTCTCAGTAGTTTACCTCAGCCTCAGGGCATAAATGTGCATCAGCTGTGTAGCAATATAATTACACTACTTGAGTTCTGGTCAAGTGAGGAGGGACATATGTGACCAAAGAGGCAGCAAGTTAAGCTTGATGATTTGATTCCATGTTTACCTTCTGAACAAAATAGTATATTAAGCCTTTGCCAGTCTGGGGTGAAAAATGAAATATTTGAAAGCAATGTGTGCATTATCTTTAAAAATCTGGCACATTTGTGTAAAACCTATTAGCCATTTGTATAATATTCTTTTATTGGTGTAAGTGGAGAACCCAAACTAAAACTAATGATTACACAGTGAAAAGCTTTATTTTCTTACTCTTAGTTCTGGTATTTATTTTAACAGGTAGTAGCCTATTGTATAATCCCTAAGAATAGAGCTGTGCTGATACAATGTTTTTACATTCTTCTAATGGATTCAAGGCTTTGAGTTCTAGAAAAAAGTAAAGATGCTTTCAGGAAAATGATCTCTCAGTCCTATCATTTATTAGTGTGGTGTCTTAATGCTTGAAAATCTGTCTTGCTGTGCACACATAAAAGTCAGATCCTGGATCAGGTGCATTGAAAAATCCCTTCTTTTAACAAATCACAATAATTGGATGCAGTAATCAATATGTGTTACCCTCCCATCTTTAATGTTTCTTATTCTCAATAAACTACAAAATTAGAAGTTTTTAAGCTTTATTTATTGTCTTTATCTGTTATTGCTTCAAATGAAAATCCAATTTGATCAAATAAAATAAAAGCAAAGTAATGTACTGTTCGCTATTCTTTAACCAAGTGAATTTGGTTCACCAAGAATATAAATTATATTTTAATATTTTTCACATTAGATATGCAAGTCTGAGGGCTTTTACTGTAATCTCCAATGTATCTATACTTTAGCTAAGGGAGCAAACAAACACATCCTAAGTTGTTAGGGCTAGAGCACATACACATGAGATATAATTAGTCGATTGATCCAATAATCCTTTATCTGCTCCCCCTACAAGCAGGCTGCTCAACAAAAGGGTGGGGGTGGACCAGGAGTCCCCCTTCCCCTGGCAAAGGCTCTACCCCCTGGCAGAGTTTAGCAATCCAACCAGATGTATCACTAAACAATTTCTTGTGGAGCCACTACACAGGCTAGATTTTTAACTGAAGATGTCGATTGATGGCTGCTTCAGACGACAACTATCTAGCTTGTGTGAGGTCCCTTAAACATTATCTATGTTGAAGATTGAATTAAAAGCCACCGGTTATTACAAACTATGATTGGAGCATGACATGTATGTTGAATGTTGTAAGGAACTTGTAGGCACTGCCATCTACCTTCTGCACTAGGGAGTTGCTAGCAAATAGCTTCAGGGCAATATACAATAGTTAGATGAGATGGATATCACAGTATTCCCATAACATCACAATAGATGATCATGTTCATTCAGCAATACATTTAGCAAGAACAAACTTCCAGTACATCTGGATGCCGCAGAGTGTATGAACATGTATATGATTAAACTGATTCCAGGAGTCACCTGTGTCAGTTAGTCCTTAAATAAACATCCATAATGTTTTAAGTTACTCTTAGGACTGACCACATTTGTAATTTTTGATGTTCCCCATATATATTTGTTACAGAGCTTTATATTACGTCTATAGACATTTCACCAACCAATCTGCAACCAAGTTATTTACATGCCCCTCATTTTATAGTACAAGACAATATATTAAGATTATATAGAATAGATAGTTTAGCCAGTCAAAATCCGTACTGACAAGTTAAAGGGCAATTATAGTGAGAAATTTGTTTTTTTAAATTAATATGCTGTGATTTGTAGGAGCTGCTTCACACTCATCTGTTACTCAAAGGCACACACCCACACATCCAAAGCTCCCATGCAGTACTGCACACCTCCTCACCCACACAAAGTACAATGTGCAACACATAGTCAATGCTGTAGTGCTAAACACAATCAATAAACCATAACCAGCAATATGAGCATAACACACTATAAACAGCCCCCTCCCCCAAAACAAATCTTATATACTACAAAAACTGTGACTCAAATGGACATCACCAAGTAAACACTAATACAGTATATAATAATACAGTAATACAGACATATACCAAACAAGACATACAGTGCAATCCATGAAATATATAGACTAAGCAAATGAAATGTATCAGGATAACAAGCAGTTTCACTGTGTTTGTGAGGTCTCACTACAAGCTGCCTGCTACACTGACTCTGTCCAGTGATTATGATCTCAGCTAAGCAGGGGAAGAGATATGATCTTTAGGTGCAAAAATAAATAAAATTAGCAAACTTAGAGAACAGGCAGAGTTCAGGAACTTACTTGTAAAGAATCTCAGCCCACTTGTCCTCCTCTCTCCCCCTCTGCCCCTCCCTTCAGCATATTGCTACTTTCTCCACATTGCTTGCTTGCAGTCTAGCTCTGGAAAGGAGGGGTCAACAGGATGTCAGCACTTCATTTAAAGTCCTTTCAACTGAGCATGCCCCTACTTTTCATACAGCCCTTTACTGCTTGAGGGGGACTAGAAGAGAGGGGAGGGGGACTACACAGCTTGGTACAAACTTCTGCAGTGTATGAAGAAACGAAGCCACACACCAACATGAAAGTTAAGGCAGCTTATACTAAGTGATCTGTACATTGTTATAGACAAAGTTTTTTTCCACTATAGTTGCCCTTAAAAGGGTATGTCCACCCCCCAAACAAACTTAAGGATTGTCTGCGACACCATGTGCACCCTTCGCAGCTTACTTGCACGGAAAGGCACAGAAGCTAAGCTTATCAAGGGAAGACAAGTAAGTTTAGCACGCACCTTTGAACTCTAAGAACCTCGCAAGGGTCGAGGTTTTGAGTGGCAATTACCCTAATCCTACAAGTTTGTTGGTAGGTTGGACATACCCTTAATGTTTTATGGTTATCTCTGTACACTAAAATCTACCTTTTCTTTAACAGAAGGTTTATTATTTTAATCAAATACAAAACAAATTGCTGTTTCACAGCAGAGATGAATTACTTGTTACTTTGACATATATCCTTACTCCTTAAGGAGTCATTAGCACATAATTAGCACTTTCATTTTGTTTTTTAGTGCTCCTTGTATTAAGCTTGTTACTGTAACATGGTCTAAGTCTCTTGCGCGTATACTCATCCTTTAAATAAGTTATTTATTATTTGTCATGAATGTATTAATGGAGCCATTTGTAAATCCCTTTAACATCATAACCTCATTTACAAGAGCCTGTTTTTCCAGAGAGCATTGTTATTAAGTTAATTAACACTTTATAAAAAACATGATTGATTTCCTGATTATATTTTTGAAAGACCATGAAAAATCATGTTCCCATTTCTCAAAAGATATTTGTAATGTGAATGTCCTTTTAATGAAACAATAAATGATGTGTGACCACTAAGTCCTTCTGGGTTTTTGGACCCTGCCCCCCCCCCTTCTCTCTTCCTCTACTTTTCTTGTTTAGGTCACCAGTGTCTGACAGGATCTTGAATCTAGCTATGGAAAGGTCTATATGTATGTGTGTTAATTATCATATTAATCAAAATCACCATAATAAATAACATTATAGAAAAATAATACTACTACTTACTACTGAATAATAAAACAAATGATATACAATTAATAAAGTATAATTACTTTACTTGACACCACCAAGTTTGATGGAAAACTCAAAATGGTAGGTTCAGGCACACCTATAAGAGTGCTAAAGGGTCTCCATGTAGACACGAAACGGAAGTGGAATTTTACTAACATGCAATGAGGTTCTGATCTTACACTGCTAGCAAATCAAAAAAATTCTCTTAGGCATTGTACATGACAAGACAGGAAGTGCAAGGATGTTTCTGATTACACCCAATTATGTGCTGTTGTTAAACATGTGACAGTCTTATGGTGGCCATAGATGCTTCAATCCGATTGTACAATGCGGGTGTACGATTGGATTGCGGTCTGCCAAAATATTTTCAAACTGGCGATGGGAAAATATTGTATGATTGTTTAAAGATCTTTCAACGATCGTCCATACACCATCCGACGATCGTACGATATCGGGATATTCCGATATCGTAGACTGGGATTAAGCGCTATCGCCACCATTAGCCAATTAAAAATTCTTTAGATTCACACATTTACTCCTCTTTCCTTCTTCATAGAAAGAAATAAGACAATCCAATTTCTGTTTGCTAGACGGAATTGATTCCTTATGATAAAATGACATTTGCATGTTTCGAAACTACCAGCATTCTTATAGAAATGGCCAGTTTGTCCTTTTTTCCACTATTGATATATTAATAACATGAGGCTGTGAGGTACTTCATTTTATACTCTGTGGGGAGCTTAGGCTCCTATAGGGGAGAAGTTGGGGTACCTCACCAAATCTTTTAAGCTAATCAGTATTCTGTACTCCCAAGTCCTAACCCCACAGTAACTGTAAATTTGGAACTTGCTGTGAACCTAGCATGTTATTTAGATCCTCTATAGGGTCTTGGGTTGCCCAATGGTAATTTTTAGCTTGAAATGCACATTGTGGCAGGATTGCCTGGTTCTGTTCCAGACCTGCAGGTTTATTCCACATAGACCCTCTAGATTCTAGGTGACTGGCAGAGAGAGTAGTGGGTGAGTTTGTTCATGTGGTTTTTGGGATGCCTGGGCCCTTTTTGGCTTTAGGCTTATCCCATTTGAGCCCCCCTGGATGCTTGCTGGGAGTAGAAAGGGAGGAGCAATTTGGAATGGTTCTTGATCCCTACGGCTGAAGGGATCTAAGTAGTCTCTCTTTAGCCCTACAGCTTAACAGCTATGTTTGTGCACTTCGTTGGTATCACTGACCCTGAGCTTTCAATAAAAATAAAAATGGTGCTTTTTAGGTTGAACTGCAAATTGTGGCAGGATTTCCTGGGTCTATTTTTGGTTCCCCTGGAAGCTGATGACTGTTTTGAATAACAATTTAAAAATATCCCTGTATAAAGATTTTATAGACATGTATAGCAAAACATACACACATAACACAAATAATTTCCACTGTGCACCGACGGGCACACTTTTGCTAGTAGTAATATTAGTATATATATATATATATATATATATATATATATAATATATATATTATACTATATATAATATATATCACACACATAACTGTGATGAAATAAAAATTGGACCAGAGACCTGAAGACAGACAGAGTCATGTCTAGCAAGATTTTATTATAAATATATAAACTAAGGATATTTGTATTCCTATATATTTCATAGGCTTTTATGCTTCAATATATTGCACTGTAGAAAAAGGTTGTTTACTATGCATATTCAGGGGTGATAGTCCCTTTTATATTGGTCTCTTGGGGAAAACATGTGTGAATCTTTTTAAATAATAAAGATTTACTTTTTATTGCAATTTGATACTTACCTTTAATAAGTACCTGGATATGCACTTTTAAATGTACCTTTAAAAGACTTAAAGCATACCATTGATTATCAAGGAGTCACTGCCATTACAGTTATGGGTGTGGTAAACACCAATTTATTGTTTTATATATATAATAATATAATGCTTATTATATATGTTTTTATATATATATAATATATAATATATATATATATATATAAAGTGTATGTTATAGCTTGACAAAGGTCCCAGATCCGGACCGAAATGTGCACGGTCTCTTTGAAGCAATATTATAAAAGTGAATTTATGTCAGTGGCACCCAGGTACCTTACCACCTCACAATTTGTTTTGTTGAGGAGCTACAACACATACAGTTTTCATTTGCCAGGTAGTCCTGGACTAGTCTTGTATAAAAATGGCGCTGAAGCCAGGAGGAAGACTGTTGTCAGAAATCAGTTTTCTTTGGGCTGGTGCTCCTTCCAGAAATACTATGGGAGGTAGGTATTACCAGTCCTATATCCCTGTCCCAAGTACTTTTCCTTTTAACTGCTTTTTTTAAAACTTTATACACACTCTAGTTCTTCTAACAGTTAAAAAAATTAAAAAAAACTTTATACACACTATAGTACAATAATTCTTTCTATTATTTTTTTTTCCTATAAATGTGAATGAGTAGCCAGTTGTATGCTATCTTAGGAGTATTTGTGTGGTGTGGTTTTTGAATTTATAGTAAAATATTCCTTGTTTTTCTACAATGAAAGGATTGGCATGGATTTAAAATGGATTTGGCTATTACTGTATGGGACTACTGTATGGGAATTCTGCTGTCCATATTAAGGGCAACTAAAGGCTCAAAACAATACCGAATCAGAAGGCAGTAGGGGTCATAATTTCTATTCTAGAGACAACCAGGTTTTACAAATTTTTTAGGTAAAAATAAGAATATCGACTAATACTTGGATCGACTATATTCGAGTATATACAGTATTACTGTGCTTAAACCTTGTTTTTAAAGCTTACTAAGCATTAAATGCGTTCTATAGTGCCCGAAAATACTTCTTTCCTTAAAATTAATATTTCCCAGTGAGGTAGAAAACAGTAATCCTGCTTCCTGTTAGACCTAGAGCTCTGACTTTTTTGCAAAGTGTGTATATAGCGGCAGGTCATGTTAAAAGTGTCAGAAGACATTAAAAATTTAACTTTTAACACACAAACAAGATAACTGGAAAAATAATATAGAATTAAGAGCAAACTTTCCTGCCAAAACCGTAAAATAAAATTAAAGAGCTGTACTAAGATAACATTATTATGAAGACTTTGTCATGTGGTATTTTTGCTTGCTGATTGCATCAAACTGTCTCTTGGGGGTGGAGGGAACATCCATAATATGCCCATGTATTCCGTTCACTTAAAGCACAGTCATAGACAATTCTTGCCAAAACGAAAGTGTTGCATATGTGATGTCCTTCAATAGCCAACCATATTCCCTCAAGGAGGCTAAGAAGATAGTACATAATGAATTATTCAACTTTAGTCTGTAAGGAAGGATCTAAAGTAAAATCACAGGGCAGTGTGACAATCACTCTCCTGGGTAGGAAAAGGAAAGGAGGATTTAAGCCGGTTTCCTTCCATCTGTACAGTTTCAGAATAAAAAGGAATT
Organism: Hymenochirus boettgeri; assembly: GCA_019447015.1. Lineage (NCBI taxonomy): Eukaryota > Metazoa > Chordata > Amphibia > Anura > Pipidae > Hymenochirus > Hymenochirus boettgeri. The sequence goes on from CM033474.1 coordinate 95,826,722, forward strand.
GTTGAATTGCTGGGAATGGAAAACAAATTGAAAACCTTTTTGCATATAATTAGTGGATGCATATTAGTTTATGCATATTAATTATGCATTATATATATATATATATGGATAATTGGTAGGAGCACCCATGGACTTTTAAAAAAAGATTTATTAATAAGACAAATACAGATCGACGCGTTTCAGCCGACACGAGGCTGTCGTCAGGATAGCTTGTGTCGGCTGAAAGCGTCGATCTGTATTTGTCTTATTAACAATCTTTTTTTAAATCAATGTCTCCAATTATCTAATATGTTACTACATCGGAAGCACCCGGGCCGATGATAACTACGAGGGACGAGTGCATCTAGCTACGACTGATCTATATAATATAGAGCACTGGGAAAAGCTGCACTCCTGCTCGCCTGTCTTGAACGCCTGGGTGCTACCCGATAAGTCACATGTAGCATATCAGAAGACAGGGGCACTCCACAGGTCTTAGCAAAGATAAAACTTAACTTTTATTCAAACGGTCTATGCATTTCGGCTGTACCGAGCGTCGTAGGACATTGAAAATACCCCATTTCCGGCTATTTAACAAAAACAGTTGGGGAGTGGACACTCCCCTGCAACGCCCCCATCCCTCCACGGCCCGTACAGAGCTAAAGATACAATAGTGAAACATTAAAACAGATCAACCCCTTTAAAACAGTTAAAAACAATATTGTAAGTTACTAAAACATTGCTAAACAGTACATATGTAGAAAACCGACTATAGGTAAAGTACTATAATATGTAATCCCAAGAAGCTAAATGGTCATATCGGAAAAAGGCCTAAGTAGATAACTATACCATAGACATAATAATATTATTTGGTATTTATAGGAAACAAGATAATATTGGGATTTATAGGAAACAAGATAAAATTACTTGCTCATTGAGCCCCAGGGGGATAGGGTATCTAAAACGGCGGATCCACCGACTTTACGCTGTAGGAGAAGTATATTACGGTTTAAGTCCTCTCTGTGTTGGACAGTTTCAATGGCCATCCACCGCATATTGCTAAGTTGGTGTGACACGCACTTTTAAAATGTCTGGCGACAGATTGTTCCCCATAAAGAGTATTATTTTTACCCTCCGTCAGTCTCACTAAGAGCAGCTCTAATAGCCGACCGATGGTTTGCCATCGTTCGCGGATCATGTCGCCGTTTTGCCGACATAATAGAGTCCGCACGGGCATGTTATAATATAATAACATGAGTACTAAGGCAGGTAATCCGTTCCTGATTTTAAATCTATGGCCGTTATGGGGATGGGGGAAATCCACTCCGGTAAAACCGAACGGCAAGTTGGCACCCCAGACACTGGTAACATCCCGGTTAGAAGATGGTAGCCATGTGTTAAGATCATTAGAGAGACTTACTGCGTAAGTCGTGCGTACCAATAGGTTCTTTAGGTTCTTACCTCTTCATTAGCGAACACGGGCACATTTTTTTAAAGGAAGGGAGCCATCTGAACTTTAATATCCCAGTGTTTGCTACGCTCTGTTTGATAACACTAGAATATTGAGAGAACTGCATTACTAGGGGAGGGTACAGGTAGGCCTAATGTGGGTAACTAGCCCCTAATCCTGGATGCCCCTCCTCTGATGGGGATCAATACTCTCCTTCAGACGTGCTCGAGTGAGCTGTTCTGTGACCACTCTCCAACTATACCTCTTTGGAGGAATTTTTGGGCCATCCCCTCCAATGATGTTCACACTTGAGGGGGTCCGTATTATTCCGTAATACACGTAGAAATTGGGGGAGAAAGCACTCGTTTGAGAGGCAACGGTGGTAACTCGTGCGTGTAGGATAGTGTTGCGGTCGGTGGACTTCGTGAATAGGGTCGTACCAACCTTAGAACCTCCCTAAGATACATAAATCGAGGAACTCAATAGAGTTTCATCCATGTCATAGTAAATTTTACAGGGGTGTTAAGGAGTTTAAATACACTAGAAACTCCTCACATTCCTCCCACTGCCTCGCCAGATCAAATAGATGTTATATAGCGTCTATACAATATGAGTTTATCACCAAATTTAGGAAAAAGAATAACTTTTCAAAATTTCCATATACAAATTCGCAATGATGGACCAACATTAGTGCCCATCGTGTTCCTGCTATTAGTATCCTCAAAGCGAAAATAATTCTGACCAAGTACCAGGGACAACAAGTCAATTAGAATTCAACCGGAGGTCCATTGGACCCTTGTTCAAAGATAGGGGCAGTAGTACCACATTGAGCCTACCTGCATTTTTAAAAAATGGTGCCCTGTTCGTAATAGAAGAGGTAAGAACCTAAAGAACCTATTGTACGTACCGACTATGCAGTAGTCTACTAAGGATTTAACACATGGCTACCATCTTCTAAACCGGGATGTTACCGGTGTCTGGGGTGCCAAACTTGCCGTTCGGTTATTACCGGAGTGGATTTCCCATCCCATAACGGCCATAGATTAAAATCAGGGAAAGGATTACCTGCCTTAGTACTCATGTTATTTATATTATAACATGCCCGTGCGGACTCTATTATGTCGGCAAAACGGCGACATCGATCGCGAACGGATGGCCAACCATCGGTCGGCTATAGAGTGCTCTTAGTGGAGACATGACGGAGGGTTAAAATAATACTCTTTATGGCGAACAATCTGTCGCCAGACATTTTAAAAGTGCGTGTCACCAACTAGCAATATGCGGTGGATGGCCATTGAAAACTGTCCAACACAGAAAGGACTTAAAACCGTAATAGACTTCTCTACAGCGTGAAGTCCGGTGGATCCGCCGTTTAGATACCCTATCCCCTGGGGGCTCAATGAGCAAGTAATTTTATCTTGTTCCTAAAATCCCAATATATCTTGTTTTCTATAAATACCAAATAATATTATTATGTCTTATGTGTATAGTTATCTACTTAGGCCTTTTTCGATATGACCTTTAGCTTCTTGGGGATTACATATATATAGTACTTTACCTATAAGTCGGTTTCTACATATGTACTGTTTAGCATGTTTTAGTAAATTACAATTTGTTTTTAACTGTTTTAAATGGGTTGATCTGTTTTAATTTCACTATTGTATCTTTTAGCTCTGTACGGGCCGTGGGAGGGATGGGGGCATTGGCGGGGGAGTGTCCACTCCCCAACGTTTTTGTTAAATACCCGGAAATGTGGGGGTATTTTCAGATGTCTGACGACGGCTCGGTAGCAGCCGAATGCATAGACCGTTTGAATAAAAGTTAAGTTTATCTTTGCTAAGACCTGTGGAGTGCCCCGTTCTTCTGATATGCTATATATATATAATATATATTCAAGCCTTGTGTCTACACCCATGTCTTATTTAATTAAATTGCTCCTTTATAAATAGGAACTAGAAAGGGAAAGTTTAAGTTTAAACTTGGAATTTTGCTTGAAAGGCCGCATTTTGGAAGGGAATGTGTGTGTGTTGCTCTGCACATTTTAAAACTCAATAATGACAATGATGAGGACATTGTTGTTTTTTACTTACCCTTTAAATATAGCTGTCACAGGAGTGAATGGGTATGTCAGTTGCTGTTTACTTGTGGCAGGTTGGGGAAAAAAAAATTTTTGATGATGGTAAAAATTTTTTGTTTTTTTACTATATTTACCCTTTAAATAATATTTACCCCTTTAATATGGTTGCACAATAAATGAATGGTTAGTCATTTGATGTGGGTACCTGTGTCAGATTGGAATTAAAAAAACAACTGTTTTCATTATTGATCAAAAAATTTTTTTGACTTACTTACCCTTAAGTATGGCTGCCACAGTAATGGATAAGTAGATCGTGTAGGTGTGCGTTCCCGTGTCAGGTTGGAGGTTAAAAAAACAACTTTTTGTTATTGGTCAAAAAATTTGACAATAGTTACCCTTTAAGTTTGGCTGCCACGGAAATGGATAAGTAGATCAGTGGTGTGTGTACCTGTGTCATGTTGGGGTTAAAAAAACCAAACTTTTTTGTGACTGGTCAAAATAGTTTTTTACTTTAATTATCCTTTAAGTATGGCTGACACAGTAATGGAGGGGTAGGTCAGAAGGTGTGTGTTAGCCAGAAAGTGAGGACAGCAGGAAGACGCTTGGCGCTAAAAGAAAGGAGACGGAAAGGTGTCTGGACAGTTAAGGGAGTACACAAGTCCGTCCGGTACTGCCACAAACCCGGGGGTTTGTGAGTAGATACTGTTTATCAGGATCTAGTGAACACAGCTCTCAACAGATAAGTCCTTGTTTAAAGGAAAGCCATAACTTTGGATTTACTGGCATATCTTACATGGGTATGAGTATTGGGATTCCTTCCTGATGTAGTAGTAGCCAGTAGATGCTTGCATCTAGGATACCCCAATACAAGGGTATCGAGAAGGTGTGTGTACCTGTGTCAAAATGGGGGTTAAATAACAATTTTTTTTTATTATTGATCAAAATTTTTTTTAATATAGTTACTCTTTAAGTATGGCTGCAATAGTAATGGAGGGGTAGGTCAGTAGGTGATGTACCTGTGTCAGGGTTGGGGGTTAAAAAAACAAACTTTTTAATGATTAGTCAAAATTAGTTTTTTTACTATAGTTACCCTTTAAAGGGCATGTCACCCCCAACAACTGAAATTTAACCCCATACTGGCACTCGTAGTGTACAAAATACCTTACCTGACATCTATGCTACAAATGGCTGCCTGCTGTGCCCCTCCAAAGTCCAGGAAACTGCAGTGTAGGAGCTCTGAGTAACTCATCTGCCTGTGTCTGCCTCAACCTCGTAAGGTTTGAGGCATGCGCAGGAGAGTCTCACCCCCTCCCTTCTCCCCATTTGGCTCTCCTCCCCCTTGCTCCAAACCCCTTTGTTATATTGTAGTTATTGGGCCTCAGCCCAACCGCCATAATATAATTGACAAAGTCCCCCGATAGTTACTTACCTTACCTCTCTCCCCGCGCATTTGGGCAGCCGGGCAGACGTCCCTTATTGGCGTCTCTAGCCAATCAGAGAGCGCGACTGCCGGTCCCGCCCGGCTGCAGTTCGTGCAAGCAGAGGGCAGGACACGGGCGGAGGAGGAAAGAGGTAAGTAACTATGGGCACTTTCTCAAAAATCTATTATGGCGGTTGGAGGCTGGGGACCAATAACTACAATATAAGTATATAAGTAAAGCTTATAAAAGGGAGGACATGCCCTTAAGTATGGCTTCCAGTAAGGTAAACAGCAGAGGGCAGTGGGAGGCATAACATAAAAAAAAAAATAAAAGAATGATGCAGAAATAAGATGAGAACAAGGAAATATAAATTAAAAAGAGACAATAAGAGTTAGTAAGATTAAAGGCAAGAAAATATTAATTTTATGTAAATAAATGGCTTCTAGTCTGTGTTATAGTTGAGATTTTCATTGTCTGCTTGCAGATTATTGTTTGTGGTAATACTGTGGTCTACACCAGCTTGCTATTGAGTTAGTTGGTAAGAGATTGTACTGAGAAAGTAGAAAGAAATGCATAAGGATACAATATCAAAATAAAAAATAAGTGCTGCAAATCCTGTACTATGGAGGCAGATCAGAAGGCAGTCGAACAGATTAAAAAGAAGGCTGACTCTAGCCCTTTGAACTCTAAGAACCTCGCAAGGGTCGAGGTTTTGAGTGCAAACCCTAATCCTACAAGTTGTTTGGTAGGTGGACATACCCTTTAAGTTTTTATGGTTATCTCTGTACACTAAAATCTACCTTTTCTTTAACAGAAGGTTATATTTTTAATCAAATACAAAACAAATTGCTGTTTCACAGCAGAGATGAATTACTTGTTACTTTGACATATATCCTTACTCCTTAAGGAGTCATTTAGCACATAATTGCAACTTTTCATTTTGTTTTTTAGTGCTCCTTGTATTAAGCTTGTTACTGTAACAGGTCTAAGTCTCTTGCCGTTATACTCATCCTTTAAATAAGTTATTATTATTTGTCATGAATGTATAATGGAGCCATTTGTAAACCCTTTAACATCATAACCTACATTACAAGAGCCTGTTTTTCCAGAGAGCATTGTATTAAGTTAATAACATTTATAAAAAACATGATTGATTTCCTTGATTATATTTTTGAAAGACCATGAAAATCATGTTCCATTTCTCAAAAGATATTTGTAATGTGAATGTCCTTTTAATGAAACAATAATAGAGGTGACCACTTAAGTCCTTCTGGGTTTTTGGACCCGCCCCCCCCCCTTCTCTCTTCCTTCTACTTTTCTTGTTTAGGTCACCAGGGTCTGACAGGATCTTGAATCTAGCTATGGAAAGGTCTATATGTATGTGTGTAATTATCACTATTTAATAATCACCATAATAAATAACATTTAGAAAAATAATACTACTACTTACTACTGAATAATAAACAAATGATATACAATTAATAAAGTATAATTACTTTACTGACACCACCAAGTTTGAATGGAAAAACTCAAAATGGTAGGTTCAGGCACACCTATAAGAGTCTAAAGGGTCTCCATGTAGACACGAAACGGAAGTGGATTTTACTAACATGCAATGAGGTTTGATCTTACACTGCTAGCAAATCAAAAAAATTCTCTTAGGCATTGTACATGACAAGACAGGAAGTGCAAGGATGGTTCTGTATTACACCCAATTATGTGCTGTTTGTTAAACATGTGAAAGTCTTATGGTGGCCATAATGCTTCAATCCGATTGTACAATCTGCGGGTTGTACGATTGGATTGCCGGTCTGCCAAAATATTTTCAACTGGCCTGATGGGAAAATTATTGTATGATTGTTTAAAGATCTTTCAACGATGTCCATACACCATCCGACGATCGTACGATATCGGGAATCCGATATCGTAAGACTGGGTTTAAGCGTCTATCGCCACCATTAGCCAATTAAAAATTCTTTAGATTCACACATTTACTCCTCTCTTCCTTCTTCATAGAAAGAAATAAGACAATCCAATTTCTGTTTGCTAGACAGGAATTGATGCCTATGATAAAATGACTTTGCATGTTTCTGAAAATACCACATTCTTATAGAAATGGCCAGTTTGTCCTTTTCCCCTATTGATATATTAAAAACATGAGGCTGGGAGGTACTTCATTTTATACTCTGTGGGGAGCTTTAGGCTCCTATAGGGGAGAAGTTGGGGTACCTCACCATAATCTTTTAAGCTAATCAGTATTCTGTACTCCCAAGTCCTAACCCCACAGTAACTGTAAATTTGGAACTTGCTGTGAACCTAGCATGTTTATTTAGATCCTCTATAGGGTCTTGGGTTGCCCAATGGTAATTTTAGCTTGAACTGCACATTGTGGCAGGATTGCCTGGTTCTGTTCCCAGACCTGCAGGTTTATTCCACATAGACCCTCTAGTTCTAGGTGACTGGCAGAGAGTATGTGTGTGAGTTGTTCATGTGGTTTTTGGGATTGCGGGCCCTTTTTGGACCTTTAGGCTTATCCATTTGAGCCTCCCCTGGATGCTTGCTGGGAGTAGAAAGGGAGAGCAAATTTGGAATGGTTCTTGATCCCTACCGGCTGAAGGGATCTAAGTAGTCTCTCTTTAGCCCTACAGCTTAACAGCTATGTTTGTGCACTTCGTTGGTATCATGACCCTGAGCTTTCAATAAAAATAAAAATGGTGCTTTTTAGGTTGAACTGCAAATTGTGGCAGGATTTCCTGGGTCTATTTTTGGTTCCCCTGGAAGCTGATGACTGTTTTGAAACAATTTAAAATATCCCTGTATAAAGATTTTATAGACACTGTATAGCAAAACATACACACATAACACACATAATTTCCACGTGGCACCGACGGGCACACTTTTGCTAGTAATATTAGTAATATATATATATATAATATATATATATATAAATATAAATATTAACTATATACTATAAATAATACACACACATAACTGGGATGAAATAAAAATTGGACCAGAGACATGAAGACAGACAGAGTCATGTCTAGCAAGATTTTATTATATAATATATTAAACTAAGGATATTTTGTTATCCTCTATATTTTCATAGGCTTTTATGCTTCAATATATTGCACTGTGAATAAAGGTTGTTACTATGCATATTCAGGGGTGATAGTCCCTTTTATATGTTCTCTGGGGAAAACATGTTTTAGTAATCTTTTTAAATAATAAAGATTTACTTTTTATGCAATTTGATACTTACCTTTAATAAGTACCTGTAATATGCACTTTTTAAATGTACCTTTAAAAGCACTTTTAAAGCATACCATTGATAAATTGGGTCACTGCCATTACAGGTAGGGGTGTGTAAACACCAATTATTGTTTATATATATAATATATATATAGCTAATTATATATGTGTTTTATATATATATATATATATATTATATATATATATTATATATATTAAAGTGTATGTTATAGCTTGACAAAGGTCCCAGATCCGGACCGAAATGTGCACGGTCTCTTTGAGCAATATTTATAAAAGTGAATTTATGTCAGTGGCACCCAGGTACCTTACCTACCTCACAATATTGTTTGTGTGAGGAGCTACAACACATACAGTTTCATTTGCCAGGTTAGTCCTGGACTAGTCTTGTTATAAAAATGGCCGTGAAGCCAGGAGGAAGACTGTTGTCAGAAATCAGTTTTCTTTGGGCTGGTGCTCCTTCCAGAAAATACTATGGGAGGTAGGTATTACCAGTCCTAATCCCTGTCCCAAGTACTTTTCCTTTTAACTGCTTTTTTTAAAACTTTATACACACTATAGGTCTTCTTTAACAGTTAAAAAAAATTAAAAAAAACTTTATACACACTATAGTACAATAATTCTTTCTATTATTTTTTTTTTCCTACTAAATGTGAATGAGTAGCCAGTTGTATGCTATCTTAGGAGTATTTGTGTGGTGTGGTTTTTGAATTTATAGTAAAATATTCCATTGTTTTTTCCTACAATGAAAGTAATTGGCATGGATTTAAAATTGGATTTGGCTATTACTGTATGGGACTACTGTATGGGAATTCTGCTGTCCAATTAAGGGCAACTAAAGGCTCAAAACAATAACGAATCAGAAGGCAGTAGGGGTCATAATTCTATTCTAGAGACAACCCGGTTTTACAAATTTTTTAGGTAAAAATAAGAATATCGACTAATACTTGGATCGACTTATATTCGAGTATATACAGTATTACTGTGCTTAAACCTTGTTTTTAAAGCTTACTAAGCATTAAATGGCTTCTATAGTGCCCGAAAATACTTCTTTCCTTAAAATTATATATTTTCCAGTGAGGGAGAAACAGTAATCCTGCTTCCTGTTAGACCTAGAGCTCTGACTTTTTGCAAAGTGTGTATCTATGCAGCGAGGTCATGTTAAAAGTGTCAGAAGACATTAAAAATTTAACTTTTAAGACACACAAACAAAGATAACTGGAAAAATAATATAGAATTAAGAGCAAACTCTCCTGCCAAAACCGTAAAATAAAATTAAAGAGCTGTACTTAAGATAACATTATTATGGAAGACTTTGTCATGTGGTATTTTGCTTGCTGATTTGCATCAAACTGTCTCTTGGGGGTGGAGGGAACATCATAATATGCCCATGTATTCCGTTCACTTAAAGCACAGTCATATGACAATTCTTGCCAAACGAAAGTGTTGCATATGTGATGTCCTTCAATAGCCAACCATATTCCCTCAAGGAGGCTAAGAAGAATAGTACATAATGAATTATTCAACTTTAGTCTGTAAGGAAGGATCTAAAGTAAAACTCACAGGGCAGTGTGACAATTACAATGTTCTCCTGGGTAGGAAAAGGAAAGGAGGATTTAAGCCGGTTTCCTTCCATTGTACAGTTTCAGAATAAAAAGGAATTGTTGAATTGCTGGGAATGGAAAACAAATTATGAAAACCTTTGCAATAATTAGCTGGATGCATATTAGTTTATGCATATTATTATGCTTCATATATATATATATATATATATATATTTATATATATATATATATATATATATATATAAAAGATAATTGGTAGGAGCACTCCATGGACTTTTAAAAAAGATTTATTAATAAGACAATACAGATCGACGTTTCAGCCGACACGAGGCTGTCGTCAGGATAGCCTGTGTCGGCTGAAACGCGTCGATCTGTATTTGTCTTATTAACAAATCTTTTTTTAAAAGTCCAATTACTAATATGTTACACATCGGAAGCACCCGGGCCGATGATAACTACGAGGGACGAGTGCATCTAGCTACCGACTGATCTATATATATATAGAGCACTGGGAAAAGCTGCACTCTGCTCGCCTGTCTTGAACGCCTGGGTGCTACCCGATAAGTCACATGTAGCATATCAGAAGAACGGGGCACTCCACAGGTCTAGCAAAGATAAAAATTAACTTTTTTCAAACGGTCTATGCATTTCGGCTGCTACCGAGCCGTCGTCAGGACATCTGAAATACCATTTCGGCTATTTAACAAAAACAGTTGGGGAGTGGACACTCCCCTGCCAACGCCCCCATCCTCCCACGGCCCGTACAGAGCTAAAAGATACAATAGTGAACATTAAAACAGATCAACCCCTTTAAAACAGTTAAAAACAATATTGTAAGTTACTAAAACATTGCAAACAGTACATATGTAGAAACCGACTTATAGGTAAAGTACTATATATATGTAATCCCAAGAAGCTAAATGGTCCTATCGGAAAAAGGCCTAAGTAGATAACTATACACATAGACATAATAATATATTTGGTATTTATAGGAAACAAGATAATATGGGATTTATAGGAAACAAGATAAAATTACTTGCTCATTGAGCCCCGAGGGATAGGGTATCTAAACGGCGGATCCACCGACTTCACGCTGTAGGAGAAGTTATTACGGTTTAAGTCCTCTCTGTGTTGGACAGTTTCAATGGCCATCCACCGCATATTGCTAAGTTGGTGACACGCACTTTTAAAATGTCTGGCGACAGATTGTTCGCCATAAAGAGTATTATTTTTACCCTCCGTCATGTCTCCACTAAGAGCAGCTTAATAGCCGACCGATGGTTGGCCATCCGTTCGGATCGATGTCGCCGTTTTGCCGACATATAGAGTCCGCACGGGCATGTTATAATATAAAAACATGAGTACTAAGGCAGGTAATCCGTTCCCTGATTTTAAATCTATGGCCGTTATGGGGATGGGGAACATTCGCGAATTTGTATATGTAGAACCCATATTGAGTCTACCTGTACCCTCCCCTATGTAATGCAGTTCTCTCAATATTCGAGTGTTATCAAACAGAGCGTACGCAAACACTGGGATATTTTAAGCTCAGATGGCTCCCTTCCCTTTAAAAAAATGGTGCCCGTGTTCGCTAATAGAAGAGGTAAGAACCTCAAGAACCTATTAGTACACACAGACTTACGCAGTAAGCCTACTAAGGATCTTAACACATGGCTACCATCCTCTAAACCGGGATGTTACCGGTGTCTGGGGTGCCAAACTTGCCGTTCGGTCATCACCGGAGTGGATTTTCCCCATCCCCATAACGGCCATAGATTTAAAATCAGGGAACGGATTACCTGCATTAGTACTCATGTTATTTATATTATAACATGTCCGTGCGGTCTCTATTATGTCGGCAAAACGGCGACATCGATCCGTGAACGGATGGCCAACCATCGGTCGGCCATTAGAGCTGCTCTTAGTGGAGACATGACGGAGGGTAAAAATAACACTATTTACGGCGAACAATCTGTCGCCAGACATTTTAAAAGTGCGTGTCACCAACTTAGCAATATGCGGTGGATGGCCATTGAAACTGTCCAACATAGAGAGGACTTAAACCGTAATAGTCTTCTTCTACAGCGTGAAGTCCGGTGGATCCGCCGTTTAGATACCCTATCCCCTCGGGGGCTCAATGAGCAAGTCATTTTATCTTGTTTCCTAAAAATACCCAATATTATCTCTATGTGCATAGTTATCCACTTAGGCCTTTTTCTGATATGACCATTTAGCTTCTTGGGGATTACATATTTATAGTATTTTATCTATTAGTCGGTTCCTACATATGTACTGTTTAGCAATGTTTTTGGTACTCGCAATATTGTTTTAACTGTTTTAAATGGGGTTGTTTTGTTTTTAATGTATCACTATTGTATCTTTTAGCTCTGTACGGGCCGTGGGAGGGATGGGGGCGTTGGCGGGGGAGTGTCCACTCCCCAACTGTTTTTGTTAAATACCCGTCGTCAGATGTCCTGACGACGGCTCGGTAGCAGCCGAAATGCATAGACCGTTTGAATAAAAGTTAAGTTTTACCTTTGCTAAGACGTGGAGTGCCCCGTTCTTCTGATATGCTATGTGACTTATGCGTGGTAGCACCAGGTTCAAGACAGGCGAGCAGGAGTGCAGCTTTTCCCAGTGCTCTATATATATATAGATCAGTCGGTAGCTAGATGCACTCGTCCCTCGTAGTTATCATCGGCCCGGGTGCTTCCGATGTAGTAACATATTAGATAATTGGAACTTTTAAAAAAAGATTTGTTAATAAGACAAATACAGATCGACGCGTTTCAGCCGACACAGGCTATCCTGACGACAGCCTCGTGTCGGCTGAAACGCGTCGATCTGTATTGTCTTATTAATAAATCTTTTTTAAAAGTCCATGGAGTGCTCCTACCAATTATCTTTATAATATATATATATATATATATATAATAATATATATATATATAAATAATATATAATGCATAATTAATATGCATAAACTAATATGCATCCAGCTAATTATATGCAAAAAGGTTTTCATAATTTGTTTTCCATTCCCAGCAATTCAACAATTCCTTTTTATTCTGAAACTGTACAGAATGGAAGGAAACCGGCTTAAATCCTCCTTTCCTTTTCCTACCCAGGAGAACATTGTAATTGTCACACTGCCCTGTGAGTTTACTTTAGATCCTTCCTTACAGACTAAAGTTGAATAATTCATTATGTACTATTCTTCTTAGCCTCCTTGAGGGAATATGGTTGGCTATTGAAGGACATCACATATGCAACACTTTCGTTATGGCAAGAATTGTCATATGACTGTGCTTTAAGTGAACGGAATACATGGGCATATTATGGATGTTCCCTCCACCCCCAAGAGACAGTTTGATGCAAATCAGCAAGCAAAAATACCACATGACAAAGTCTTCCATAATAATGTTATCTTAAGTACAGCTCTTTAATTTTATTTTACGGTTTTGGCAGGAGAAGTTTGCTCTTAATTCTATATTATTTTTCCAGTTATCTTTGTTTGTGTGTCTTAAAAGTTAAATTTTTAATGTCTTCTGACACTTTTAACATGACCTGCCTGCTATAGATACACACTTTGCAAAAAAGTCAGAGCTCTAGGTCTAACAGGAAGCAGGATTACTGTTTTCTACCTCACTGGGAAATATATAATTTTAAGGAAAGAAGTATTTTCGGGCACTATAGAAGCCATTTAATGCTTAGTAAGCTTTAAAAACAAGGTTTAAGCACAGTAATACTGTATATACTCGAATATAAGTCGATCCAAGTATTAGTCGATATTCTTATTTTTACCTAAAAAATTTGTAAAACCTGGTTGTCTCTAGAATAGAAATTATGACCCCTACTGCCTTCTGATTCGGTATTGTTTTGAGCCTTTAGTTGCCCTTAATATGGACAGCAGAATTCCCATACAGTAGTCCCATACAGTAATAGCCAAATCCAATTTTAAATCCATGCCAATTACTTTCATTGTAGGAAAAAACAATGGAATATTTTACTATAAATTCAAAAACCACACCACACAAATACTCCTAAGATAGCATACAACTGGCTACTCATTCACATTTAGTAGGGAAAAAAAAATAATAGAAAGAATTATTGTACTATAGTGTGTATAAAGTTTTTTTTAATTTTTTTTAACTGTTAAAGAAGAACTATAGTGTGTATAAAGTTTTAAAAAAAAGCAGTTAAAAGGAAAAGTACTTGGGACAGGGATATAGGACTGGTAATACCTACCTCCCAATAGTATTTCTGGAAGGAGCACCAGCCCAAAGAAAACTGATTTCTGACAACAGTCTTCCTCCTGGCTTCAGCGCCATTTTTAATACAAGACTAGTCCAGGACTAACCTGGCAAATGAAAACTGTATGTGTTGTAGCTCCTCAACAAAACAATATTGTGAGGTAGGTAAGGTACCTGGGTGCCACTGACATAAATTCACTTTTATAAATATTGCTTCAAAGAGACCGTGCACATTTCGGTCCGGATCTGGGACCTTTGTCAAGCTATAACATACACTTTATATATATATATATATATATATATATATATATAAAACACATATATAATATAGCATATATATATATTATATATATAAAACAATAAATTGGTGTTTACCACACCCATAACTGTAATGGCAGTGACTCCAATTGATAATCAATGGTATGCTTTAAAAGTGCTTTTAAAGGTACATTTAAAAAGTGCATATTACAGGTACTTATTAAAGGTAAGTATCAAATTGCAATAAAAAGTAAATCTTTATTATTTAAAAAGATTACTAAAACATGTTTTCCCCAAGAGAACAATATAAAAGGGACTATCACCCCTGAATATGCATAGTAACAACCTTTATTCTACAGTGCAATATATTGAAGCATAAAAGCCTATGAAATATATAGGAATACAAAATATCCTTAGTTTAATATATTATATAATAAAATCTTGCTAGACATGACTCTGTCTGTCTTCATGTCTCTGGTCCAATTTTTATTTCATCACAGTTATGTGTGTGATATATATTTATAGTATAGTATAATATATATATATATATATATATATATATATATATATATATATATTACTAATATTACTAGCAAAAGTGTGCCCGTCGGTGCACAGTGGAAATTATGTGTGTTATGTGTGTATGTTTTGCTATACAGTGTCTATAAAATCTTTATACAGGGATATTTTAAATTGTTATTCAAAACAGTCATCAGCTTCCAGGGGAACCAAAAATAGACCCAGGAAATCCTGCCACAATTTGCAGTTCAACCTAAAAAGCACCATTTTTATTTTTATTGAAAGCTCAGGGTCAGTGATACCAAGACGAAGTGCACAAACATAGCTGTTAAGCTGTAGGGCTAAAGAGAGACTACTTAGATCCCTTCAGCCGGTAGGGATCAAGAACCATTCCAAATTTGCTCTCCCTTTCTACTCCCAGCAAGCATCCAGGGGGAGGCTCAAATGGGATAAGCCTAAAGGTCCAAAAAGGGCCCAGGCAATCCCAAAAACCACATGAACAAACTCACACACATACTCTCTGCCAGTCACCTAGAATCTAGAGGGTCTATGTGGAATAAACCTGCAGGTCTGGGAACAGAACCAGGCAATCCTGCCACAATGTGCAGTTCAAGCTAAAAATTACCATTGGGCAACCCAAGACCCTATAGAGGATCTAAATAAACATGCTAGGTTCACAGCAAGTTCCAAATTTACAGTTACTGTGGGGTTAGGACTTGGGAGTACAGAATACTGATTAGCTTAAAAGATTATGGTGAGGTACCCCAACTTCTCCCCTATAGGAGCCTAAAGCTCCCCACAGAGTATAAAATGAAGTACCTCACAGCCTCATGTTATTAATATATCAATAGTGGAAAAAAGGACAAACTGGCCATTTCTATAAGAATGCTGGGTAGTTTCAGAAACATGCAAAGTCATTTTATCATAAGGCATCAATTCCTGTCTAGCAAACAGAAATTGGATTGTCTTATTTCTTTCTATGAAGAAGGAAGAGAGGAGTAAATGTGTGAATCTAAAGAATTTTTAATTGGCTAATGGTGGCGATAGACGCTTAAATCCCAGTCTTACGATATCGGAATATCCCGATATCGTACGATCGTCGGATGGTGTATGGACGATCGTTGAAAGATCTTTAAACAATCATACAATAATTTTCCCATCAGGCCAGTTGAAAATATTTTGGCAGACCGGCAATCCAATCGTACAACCCGCAGATTGTACAATCGGATTGAAGCATCTATGGCCACCATAAGACTGTCACATGTTTAACAAACAGCACATAATTGGGTGTAATACAGAAACATCCTTGCACTTCCTGTCTTGTCATGTACAATGCCTAAGAGAATTTTTTTGATTTGCTAGCAGTGTAAGATCAGAACCTCATTGCATGTTAGTAAAATTCCACTTCCGTTTCGTGTCTACATGGAGACCCTTTAGCACTCTTATAGGTGTGCCTGAACCTACCATTTTGAGTTTTCCATTCAAACTTGGTGGTGTCAAGTAAAGTAATTATACTTTATTAATTGTATATCATTTGTTTTATTATTCAGTAGTAAGTAGTAGTATTATTTTTCTATAATGTTATTTATTATGGTGATTTTGATTAAATAGTGATAATTACACACATACATATAGACCTTTCCATAGCTAGATTCAAGATCCTGTCAGACACTGGTGACCTAAACAAGAAAAGTAGAAGGAAGAGAGAAGGGGGGGGGGCAGGGTCCAAAAACCCAGAAGGACTTAAGTGGTCACACATCTATTATTGTTTCATTAAAAGGACATTCACATTACAAATATCTTTTGAGAAATGGGAACATGATTTTCATGGTCTTTCAAAAATATAATCAAGGAAATCAATCATGTTTTTTATAAAGTGTTAATTAACTTAATAACAATGCTCTCTGGAAAAACAGGCTCTTGTAAATGAGGTTATGATGTTAAAGGGATTTACAAATGGCTCCATTAATACATTCATGACAAATAATAAATAACTTATTTAAAGGATGAGTATAACGGCAAGAGACTTAGACCATGTTACAGTAACAAGCTTAATACAAGGAGCACTAAAAAACAAAATGAAAAGTTGCTAATTATGTGCTAAATGACTCCTTAAGGAGTAAGGATATATGTCAAAGTAACAAGTAATTCATCTCTGCTGTGAAACAGCAATTTGTTTTGTATTTGATTAAAAATATAAACCTTCTGTTAAAGAAAAGGTAGATTTTAGTGTACAGAGATAACCATAAAAACATTAAAGGGTATGTCCACCTACCAAACAAACTTGTAGGATTAGGGTAATTGCCACTCAAAACCTCGACCCTTGCGAGGTTCTTAGAGTTCAAAGGTGCTGCTAAACTTACTTGTCTTCCCTTGATAAGCTTAGCTTCTGTGCCTTTTCCGTGCAAGTAAGCTGCAGAAGGGTGCACATGGTGTCGCAGACAATCCTTAAAGTTTGTTTGGGGGGTGGACATACCCTTTTAAAGGGCAACTATAGTGGAAAAAAAACTTTGTCTATATACAATGTACAGATCACTTAGTATAAGCTGCCTTACTTTCATGTTGGTGTGTGGCTTCGTTTCTTCATACTGGCAGAAGTTTGTACCAAGCTGTGTAGTCCCCCTCCCCTCTCTGTCTAGTCCCCCTCAAGCAGTAAAGGGCTGTATGAAAAGTAGGGGCATGCTCAGTTGAAAGGACTTTAAATGAAGTGCTGACATCCTGTTGACCCCTCCTTTCCAGAGCTAGACTGCAAGCAAGCAAAGTGTGGGAGAAAGTAGCAATATGCTGAAGGGAGGGGCAGAGGGGGAGAGAGGAGGACAAGTGGGCTGAGATTCTTTACAAGTAAGTTACTGAACTCTGCCTGTTCTCTAAGTTTGCTAATTGTTATTTATTTTTGCACCTAAAGATCATATCTCTTCCCCTGCTTAGCTGAGATCATAATCACTGGAGACAGAGTCAGTGTAGCAGCAGCTTGTAGTGAGACCTTCACAAACACAGTGAAACTGCTTGTTATCCTGATACATTTCATTTGCTTTAGTCTATATATTTCATGGATTGCACTGTATGTCTTGTTTGGTATATAGTCTGTATTACTGTATTATTATATATACTGTATTAGTGTTTACTTGGTGATGTCCATTTGAGTCACAGGTTTTGTAAGTATATAAGATTTGTTTTGGGGGGGAGGGGCTGTTTATAGTGTGTTATGCTCATATTGCTGGGTTAATGGTTTATTGATTGTGTTTAGCACTACAGCATTTGACTATGTGTTGCACATTGTACTTATAGTGTGGGTGAGGGAGTGTGTGACAGTACTGCATGGGAGCTTTGGATTGTGTGGGTGTGTGCCTTTGAGTAACAGATGAGGTGTAGCAGCTCCTACAAATCACAGCATATTAATTTAAAAAAAACAATTTTCTCACTATAATTGCCCTTTAACTTGTCAGTACGGATTTTGACTGGCTAAACTATCTATTCTATATAATCTTAATATATTGTCTGTACTATAAAAATGAGGGGCATGTAAATAACTTGGTTGCAGATTGGTTGGTGAAATGTCTATAGACGTAATATAAAGCTCTGTAACAAATATAATATATGGGGAACATCAAAAATTACAAGATGTGGTCAGTCCTAAGAGTAACTTAAAACAATTAATGGATGTTTATTTAAGGACTAACTGACACAGGTGACTCCTGGAATCAGTTTTTATCAGATACATGTTCATACACATCTGGCATCCAGATGTACTGGAAGTTGTTTCTTGCTAAATGTATTGCTGAATGAACATGATCATCTATTGTGATGTTATGGGAATACTGTGATATCCATCTCATCTAACTATTGTATATTGCCCTGAAGCTATTTGCTATGCAACTCCCTAGTGCAGAAGGTAGATGGCAGTGCCTACAAGTTCCTTACAACATTCAACATACATGTCATGCTCCAATCATAGTTTGTAATAACCGGTGGCTTTTAATTTTCAATCTTCAACAATAGATAATGTTTAAGGGACCTCACACAAGCTAGATAGTTGTCGTCTGAAGCAGCCATCAATCGACATCTTCAGTTAAAAATCTAGCCTGTGTAGTGGCTCCACAAGAAATTGTTTAGTGATACATCTGGTTGGATTGCTAAACTCTGCCAGGGGGTGAGAGCCTTTGCCAGGGGGAAGGGGGACTCCTGGTCCACCCCCACCCCTTTTGTTGAGCAGCCTGCTTGTAGGGGGAGCAGATAAAGGATTATTGGATCAATCGACTAATTATTATCTCATGTGTATGTGGCTCTAGCCCTAACAACTTAGGATGTGTTTGTTTGCTCCCTTAGCTAAAGTATAGATACATTGAGATTACAGTAAAAAGCCCTCAGACTTGCATATCTAATGTGAAAAATATTAAAATATAATTTAATTCTTGGTGAACCAAATTCACTTGGTTAAAGAATAGCGAACAGTACATTACTTTGCTTTTATTTTATTTGATCAAATTGGATTTTCATTTGAAGCAATAACAGATAAAGACAATAAATATAAAGCTTAAAAACTTCTAATTTTGTAGTTTATTGAGAATAAGAACATTAAAAGATGGGAGGGTAACACATATTGATTACTGCATCCAATTAGTTGTGATTTGTTTAAAAGAAGGGATTTTTCAATGCACCTGATCCAGGATCTGACTTTTATGTGTGCACAGCAAGACAGATTTTCAAGCATTAAGACACCACACTATAAAATGATAGGACTGAGAGATCATTTTCCTGAAAGCATCTTTTACTTTTTTCTAGAACTCAAAGCCTTGAATCCATTAGGAAGAATGTAAAAAACATTGTATCAGCACAGCTCTATTCTTAGGGATTATACAATAGGCTACTACCTGTTAAAATAAATACCAGAACTAAGAGTAAAGGAAAATAAAAGCTTTTCACTGTGTAATCATTAGTTTTAGTTTGGGTTCTGCACTTACACCAATAAAAGAATATTATTACAAATGGCTAATAGGTTTACACAAATGTGCCAGATTTTTAAGATAAATGCACACATTGCTTTCAAATATTTCATTGTTTCACCCAGACTGGCAAAGGCTTAATATACTTATGTTGTTCAGAAGGTAAACATGGAATCAAATCATCAAGCTTAACTTGCTGCCTCTTTGGTCACATATGTCCCTTCTCACTTGACCAGAACTCAAGTAGTGTAATTATATTGCTACACAGCTGATGCACAATTTAGTGCCCTGAGGCTGAGGTAAAAGCTACTGAGAGTATAATGGAACCAGAGGAAAGTAAAGAAAAGTTGTGGGCACATGCTCCCCTATTTTATTGTCACAAGAGACTGGAATTAACCTTATTGGTACCTTTTTCTGTGTCTTTTTGAAATCTAGAGGTTTAATTGGTTTACTTAGTAATAAGTTCATTAAAAAAAAATCTTAGAAGCCTGAAGAAATACTGTGCATTTTCTTTTGTTTGCACAATATAAAATAGGAGGACCCTGGGTTTGGAAAGTCATTTGCCTACACAACTAGGAAGAGTTCTTCATCAGAATTATATTAATTGTTACGTTGATATTTTTGTGTCTTTAGTCTATTAACAATATGGTCAGCCAGCAGGGCCGTTTTTAGGCATAGGCCACCTAGGCAAAGTGCTAGAGCGCCTATGTTAAACCAGCATCTCCCGGTCAGCTTTTACTTTCTGTGTTAGAACTGCTCTCCTTGTTCTGCTGTAATTTGCAACATTCCATTTAATACAGAGCCTGAACTTAGCTCCCTCTACTTGGAAATATTGTTGCAAATGAACTAAAGGTGAAGGAAGGAGGGTGAGGGTGAACTTAGGTAAAAGAACTGAGGAGAACAATTTTAAAATGCCAGGTAAAAGCTGGTAAAAGCTGCTGCAGACTTTATAACAGTGGCCCCTGTTACTAGCAGCCATGAGATCACTATCTCTGCCTCTTTCTTCCTTCCATCCAACTCTCCAATTAGAACTTAAGCTGGGTACACACAGTAACGATAAAGCCCCGATACCGTCGGATCCGACGATATCGGGGCTTTATCGTTATGTGTGTACGCTCATTTCCCGAATGAGCGTGCGGCCGCCAAACGATCGGGTCGGCCGAATGCTCGTTCGGCAAAGGCCAAAAATTTCCATCGGCCGCGCTAGACTCCTTATAGAGGAGTCTAGCGCGGCCGATGGAAACACACAGTCCCGAGCGTTCTCCTTATGAAGTTCATAGGGAGAACGCTCGGGACTGTGTGTATGCAGATCTTTGAAAGATGGCAGACAGGATCTTGCAAATCCTGTCTGTCATCTTTCAGAAATCTGTGCTGTGTGTACCTAGCTTTAGAGTAGGTGAGGAGTGAACAATTCGATGGAGTAGACATGGAAACAGGCACATACTGTATATCATGTCAATGCTGGCAGCTAAAAGGGTTAAAGGTAATACTCTACTGACCCTGAAAGTGTTAATGCCAATACTCTGGGAAAGTGCTGGCACTGGAGGGTTAATGGCAATACTCTGGGAAAGTGCTGGCACTGAAATTATTACTAAGAAAGTCTGCTGGCACTGAAGGGTTAATGGTAATACTCTGCTGGCACTGAAAGTGGTAATCACAATATTCTGGGGATGTCTGCTGGCACTGAAGGGTTAATGTCAATACTCAGGGAAAGTGCTGGCACTAAAAGTGTTGAGTCCAATACACTTGGAGGAATGGCCACACTACTGCGATTTTAAGCGCAATGGAATTGCGATCTGATCACGCTAGGGTGCCAAGATTGCTAGAAATGGCCCTGTCGACCAGAGCAAAACCAAGAGAGAAACTGCCATAGATAAGAACATTGTTAAAAGAGAACTAAATAAAAAATAATAACAACCCTGCATTACATCACTTAGTTATATACAGTATTAGAAGCATTTTGAAGAAATTGTCTAATGCTGCAGGTTTCTGTAATAAAAAATGGATCTTCTTGGACATAAAATAAACTTGAGTGCAATTCTCAACTGGCTTTTATTAAGGACAAGGTATGCTGCAGTCTGGAAGGGGTTATGTTTAAAAAGTAGTTTTTCTGATCCTTTAATACTGCAACAATAAGCAGTAACATGAGCTTCAATTTGATCTTGCTTCTGGCTTACTCTTGTCATATGTAACTTAATAACTTTGTTATGATTTTACAGTAAAAGTATAGGTTTGCAAGGATTACAGGCTAGCCAGAAAAAATCATGAACTTCAAAGTTTGGCAGCTCACCTGGATGTTTTATTTGTGCTCACTCAATATTGCACATCTTTCTTCAGGTGCTGAAAAGACCTAATATTCTTTTGATGCAGATATCAGTCTTACCTTGCTGTCTTAAAGATACAGATATGCCATCATCTAGTGGAAACTGGATATGTATATGCTAATCAGTTTTCCAGAAAACTGCAAGGCTTTTATGTTATGTTATTTATCTTGGGGAACACTTGACCTCCAGAGGATGTTACACAAAACTGACACAAAAGTAAGGTAAATGACTAAGACCATCTGACTGCCAAAGTTATTACTATTAATATAGTAATAAAACAATTCTGCTATTGAATATTGCATCCACATAACATATGACCAATACACATAGATCACCTGATATTTATGATCAAGGTCAAAAGCTGTTTGGTATAAAGTGGTATAAAATAAAGTGTATGATCAAAAGTTCTATGCAAAGTAATATTATAACCATTCTTGTTCTGTTTATTTAAGTGTTTATTGTGTTAGTTATAACTATAAAATATAAATATATATTTTAATATATAAAAATATATTAAAATGCTGATTATTCAATTAATAGAAGTATTATTAAGAGAAGCTAACTGCAGAGGTTTAGTTTTCAGCAAGTACTCATATAGTCATTGGGGAACTACCCCCACAAACCAGAAGAGACTTGTATTTGTGATTGTTTCAAGTGATCCGGCTGTTTTTTTTTTTTGTTTTTTTTTTAATGATTTGGATTGTTAGGATTTTCCTTTTGGCAGGCAAGTGAGGATTATGGAAAGATCGTTTGAATAAATACTGCTATTTTAGTGGACAACTGTAATGTTAAAAATACTCAAAAAAAAAACAAAAAAACAGCAGAACTTAAAGGAGAATTCTACTTATGCAGTGACTGACTCCTTTCTAGCAGTCACTCCAAGCTCCTACCCCTCACAGCTCTACTTTTCTACCCCTCCTTCATTAACATATGTTCTGCAATGTCAGAGATAGGATAATCGTTAGTGACAATCATCACAACCCCCCCCTCCCCACCCCGGTCTGACTATCTACATATCGGTGGTCGAAATATGTGCTCCAACTAACCGAAAGAACGAATAAAACATAACCGAGAAGAGGGGTAGTGAAGTTAACATAAATAACAGCACACACTAAAATATATATTAACCCTTTGAGTTCCAGAAGAATTTCATTTTTTTTTGCGTTAACTGCCAGAAGAATTTTCAGGATTTTGCCCTTAATCGCTTTAGACTAATTTTACAGTAGGAAACCTTGCAGTAAATCAGGAACATTATACATTGTTTTTTTCAGCACAAAGTGTACTTTAACATGGTAACAGAATTTTGTAACTTTTCTGAATTTTTTACTGGAATTATGGGTAAATATGTAAAAAAAAAAAAAATTGCAAATTTTCATGGATTTTTCCCATTTTTACTTATAGTTATCTTAAGGTTACACACAAAAATCTTACTGTTTCTAAAAGCTCAGATACTCCCGAGTACAACGATACCAGTATATGAAGGTACCCGACTTTTCCTGTACAGGAGACCCCCCCAACTAAAACTGCACCTTCAAGAATATTACACCAAATTAAAATGTATAACCACTACTGACAGTTAACATAGAATATCTTTCAAATTAACTAAATATCCCCACAAGTGAGATATTTTTAGAACCTACACCCCACATTTTATGAGTGAGGTAGTTTCGATCAAATGCAGTACCCGGACGCAGTCTCTTCGCCAATTGTAAGTTATTTTCTCACATTTTCCTTTTTTTCCTCAACTGTAAATCAGAGACAAAATCCAATGCGCATTTCAGCTAAAGTGTGGGAGGAAACTTCAAACGCATCTCAAATATGAAAGCCTAACCCCTCCCGAATAAAACGGTATGCCACATTCATGGGTGTACCCAGAGACATGGCTACCAACTAACCCAGAGTTTGACCAGTGCCAAATGTCAGTGGCAGCAAAAAAAAATTAGCCAGTTGTATTTGAACAGTCTGCATTTTTTCCACAAAACACCCCCCCAACTCAAATAACCCCACAAACAATATATTCCTGAAATTTACACCTTCAGCTATGTAACACTGAAGTTTGTTCATTCATACCATCAATGGTGTGGGCGCAGTTTCTTCGTAGAAGTTCGCATTTGTCTGAAAAAATGAACAAAAAAACAGTCAAAAGGAGAAATCATCCAAAACCTCATGGAATCTAAAAGTTACTAATATCAATCTCCCAAATGTCCTGAATCAAACGGTATGCCATATGTGTGGTTACACATGCGGACGTGGAACGAAAAGCCACAAAGTGAGACAATGCACTATGGTTCAGAAACAGCGAAAATATTTAGCCAACTCCGAATTTGGACAGTCTGCAGTTTTTTCCACAAAACACCCACCGTAACTTAATAAACCCCCACAAACTATATATTCCTGAAATGTACACACCTTCAGCTATGTAACACTGTATTTTGTTCATCATACCACCAATGGTGTGGGCGCAGTTCTTCGTAGAAGTTCGCATTTGTCTGAAAAAATGAACATAAAACAACCCAAAAGGTAGAAATCATGCCAAAACCTGATGGATGTAAAAATTTACTAAATATCAATCTCCCAAATGTCCTGAATCAAACGGTATGCCATATGTGTGGTTACACACACGGACGTGGAAGCCAAAAGCCACAAAGTGAAACAATGCCACATGGCTCAGAAACAGCAAAAATATTCAGCCAAATCTAATTTGAACAGCTCTCAATTTTTCCCCACAAACAACCCCAACAAACCATATTTTATCGAATCCACACACCTTTATCTACGAAATTCTGTAGTTTTGTTCATTCGTCCACCATCATGGTGTGGGCGCAGTTCTTCGTAGAAGTTCACAGTTTTAGCAATTTCTCTCTCAAAGGTAAAATCATGCCAAAATCCCAAGTAATTTAAAAAAAGTTACCAATATTCAATCTCCCAAATGTCTTGAATCAACGTATGCCCTATGTATGGTTACACAACGCAAACATGGAATCAACTAGCCACAAGTGAGCCAATGAACAAGGCCCAATTACAGCAACTTTTTGTCAGACTAAACACCCCTCTATATTAGAAATACCCCCCCCCCCCCCAAAACTATATATTCTTGGAATCTACACACCTTCAGCTACACAATTGTAAGGAATAAGTCCCGGAGGGACGAAGTTCACTGTACCTTTTAGGAGGAGGGCTGTCAGCAGGCTGGAAACAATGGCTGAAGAGCTGTTAACTGAACAATGGCTGAGGCACGCTAGAGGGATATACTGGAACAATGGCTGAGGCACAGGCTGAAGGGATGATACTGGATAAGGGCTGAGGCACAGGCTGAAGGGATGGTAACTGGAACAATGGCTGAGGCACAGGCTGAAGGGACGATACTGGAACAATGGCTGAGGCACAGGCTGAAGGGATGATGCTGGACAACGGCTGAGGCACAGGCTGAAGGGATGATACGGGAACAATGGCTGAGGCACAGGCTGAAGGGATGATACTGGACAACGGCTGAGCACAGGCTGAAGGAATGGTAACGGAACAATGGCTGAGGCACAGGCTGAAGGGATGATACTGGAACAATGGCGGAGGCACAGGCTGAAGGGATGATACTGGAACAATGGTGGAGGCACAGGCTGAAGGAATGGTAACTGAACAATGGCTGAGGCACAGGCTGAAGAATGGTAACGGAACAATGGCTGAGGCACAGGCTGAATTGATGATACGGAAAATGGCTGAGGCACAGGCTGAAGGAATGGTAATTGGAAAAATGGCTGAGGCACAATCAAGGTAAGGCTGGAGCCGAAGCAAAAGAAACGCTACACAGGCAGACAACCAGTCTGTCCGGTAGCAAGACTACGAATAGGCACTCGCACCCTCTGCGAGTGCCTATTTGAATCTTCGCCGCCGCCCGCGTCCGGACGTGGTGACGTCACGACGCCGACGTCCGGCGCCGGCGACGTCACCAGTCCCGGAACGGCGAGGGAGCGCGGCAGGTAAGATCCTTACACACAATGGTGTGTTCCTTTATGCATACCACCAATGTTGTGGGCGCAGTTTCATGTAAAATTTCGCTTTTTTACCAGATTTTCAGAAAAATTTATTAAAATACAATTCAAAGTTAAAAATCATGGCAAATTTCCATGTCATTGTAAAAAAACTTGTCAATTATCAATCTTCCAAATGCCCTAAATCAACTGTATGCCTATGCGGGATTGTACACAGGGACGTGGCCACCAACTACTCAAATTGGACGCATGCACAAGTGTAATTACAAGAAAAAAATCAAATTGCTCTGTAATTTCAAACAGCCCCAAAACGTGGAATGCCCCCCATAAATAAACCCCCCAACAAATATCAATCTCCCCTAGTTCTGAATCAAACGGTATGCCCTATGTTGTGGATGTACACAGAGACGTGGCCACCACCTAGCTCAAATGGGACGCATGCACAAATGCAATTACAAGAAAAAATCAAAGTGCTCTGTAATTTGAACAGCCTACTACTTTTTCTAAGGAACAGTCCCGAAACATGGAAATTCCCCCCAACCTATATATTTTTGGATCTACACACCTTCAGCTACGTTACAGTGCCATGCTTTCATTCATACATGAAGAATTCCAGACCCAGTGATCCAAAGAATTCTGTGGTTTTAGGAGGTTTTGTGAAAAATAAATAAGATGATTCAAGGATTGAAATCCTACCTAAACCAACTTGACAAGCAAAAAAACCCACTAAATGTCAATTTCCCACATATCCTGCATCAAAAGGTATGCCCTATGTGTGGATGTACACAGAGACGTGGCCACCAACTAGCTCAAATGGGACACATGCACAAGTGTAATTACAAGAAAAAAATCAAATTGTTCTCTGTAATTTCAACAGCCCCAAAACTTGGAAATGCCCCCCCACAAATAAACCCCCCCCACTAAATATCACTCTCCCACATGTTTCTGATCAAACAGTATCCATATGCGTGGATGTACACAGAGATGTGGCACCAACTAGCTCAAATCAGATGCATGCACAAGTGTAATTACAAAAAAAAAATCAAAGTGCTCTGTAATTTCAAACAGCCCAAAACTTGCAAATGCCCCCCACAAATAAAACCCCCCACTAAATGTCAATCTCCCACATATCCTGCATCAACCGGTATGCCATATGTGTGGGTGCACACAGAGATGTGGCCACCAACTAGCTCAAATGGGACGCATGCACAAGTCCAATTACAAGAAAAAAATCAAAGTGTTCTGTAATTTGAACAGCCTAATCAACTTGGAAATACCCCCCACAAACTATATTTTTTTGGAAGCTACACAACCTTCAGCTACGTGATGTATCTGCTTTCTTATATACATGAAGAATTCCAGACGCGTTATTCATTGAACTCCGTCCTTTTAGGAGATTTTGTGAAAAAATAAAATAAGAGGACTCAATGGTTGAAATCCTACCTAAACCCACTTGGCAAGTAATAAAACCCACTAAATGGCAATCTCCCACATGTCCTGAATCAAACGGTGTGCCATATGTGGGTGCAAACAGAGACGGGGCCACCAACTAGCTCAAATGGGATCCATGCGCAATTGCAATTACAAGAAAAAATTAAAAAACACCATAACCCAACCCCCCCATCCCCCCTCCCCTTTTAGTGGTATTTTAGTGAAACCCGTTAGTACAGAGAGTCACACAAGTTTTTGCACACTTTACTGATCCTAAAAATTCAATCTGGTCTTTTTTTGGTATGTCCTAATAAAATAGGCTTAGTTTCCCTTGAAATCGAACAAATATGATCCGCTTTTACTTTACCGAATCACCGGGACATTGGGAAGCTTGGAGAAGACAAAGGGGGTTATTCAATTAAAGTTCTTATCGTTTAAAATGGTGCTAATTTTGCCCCAACCAATTAGACGTTAGCTTTCAAATGTAACATAAGTCTGATTGGTTGGGGCAAAAATTAGCACCATTTTAAAAAATGAACATTATTGAATCTCCCTGAAAGTTTTTTGCTCAATTAAGTTTTTAGGCTAAAAAAAAGGTGTGTGTATCACTTTAAGATTTTTTTTGTGTGTGCATTTCCCCTTTCTTTTGGATCATTCCCAAAGATGATCATCAAATCATCTTAGGAATGATCCCGAACTTGGAAACGGGCATAAATGCCCGTTTTCCAATTCGGAAAAATCACTTCCCGGAAATCATTTTCCAGGAAGTGATTTTTCATCATTAGCAAAGATCAATATTTGGTGTCAGAAGTGATCACCAAATTTTGATCTCTGTCCCCATCTGTTCGCTAAGTTCTCTGTTCACTAAGTAGCAAAGACTTAGAAAAAATCCTATTTGTGAATGGAACTTTGAGTTCCATTCACAAAATGTATAGTAAAGCTGTCAGCATGACAGATTTTACTATACAGGTACTGCAGTGTGATCTGAATGGAGATCGCAGTGCAGTACCCTCACTAGACCACTAGGGCATCAAGCACTTGTAAGGGAAGACCCACAGTGAAGGGGGAAGCCCTGTGACATCAATGGGGTCTCCCTTAGCAGCAATATCCATTGAACCAGCGAGGGACCAGCAATGGAGGAGGGGGACCTACTTTAGGGACTGCAACCTCCTGATCCCCCCATCGGATTTTTTTAAATCAAGGGGGATCGAGGGGGCTAGGTGCACTTGAATGCTGCCCCCCCGATTGCCCCTAGGACTCAATATTTTTTGCTTGCACTATAGCAGCAGGCACCAGTGCTTGCTGCTATAGCTCAGTAGTATCTGCGATCGGAACCGATCGCAGACTACTACTTACACTGGACCACCATGGAAGAAGTGGGGAACACTAACGGGAAGCCCTGGACGTCCAATGACGTCACAGGGTCCCTTTCCACTGCGCCTCTGCACTTCCGGGCCCGCAGAGTCCTGGAAAGGATTCCCTTTCCCCACCCAATTTGGGGGATTGATATCTTGCGATCCCCCCCTCAGATTTGGCCACAACTGAGAGGGGATCGAGGGGGCTAGGGGGCGCAGTTGAATGCTGCCCCCCGACGCCCCTAGCGGCTGCCCCCGCTCGCCCCTACGGCTGCCCCCCATTGCCCCTAGCGGCGAAAGGGAAAGCCACAGATCGTTTATTCAGATCTGTGGCAGTTTGGTCATTCACTGCACCAAATCGTGAATATACGATCTGTGGCAGTTAAAGGTTTAAAGGACAACTAAAGTCTCAGAACAACATTGAATATGAAAGCAGATCTCCTTTGTTATAAAAGCAGTAATCAGTGTCTCACATCTCATTTTAATATGGTTGTTAAGAATTGTAACTTTCTAACATGAGGTTTGTGTCTTATTTCGCATGTTCCAGTATCACACATTGCGGTCACTGACCATTATGTTCTTTACACATGGTCAATCCTAATATACTGCAGGAACTTGTTACAGTTGGTCCCCCCCACTATTAGCCTCTAGCCAATCCTTTTACAGCACAGAGTAGGCAAGGGACCATGTGACTGAGATCAGGGGTGTGGCCAGTCACTGTACATACATATAGTTATTTCATCCAGTTCTTCAAGTGGTAACATTTACTTTAAAGCTATTTACTGTGTTGCTATTTTACAGTTATTTGGGTTTTTAGAGGGTATATGTTCAGATTCTGGAGTGTAAAAATGTGGGTTTTTCTCCATTAATACCCAACAATAGGGCCACCACATTCCGAGACAGCAGAATGATCTGCTAAATATATCTAGAGGTTATAAAAATCCTGTCAGAAAAGTTTATTCGCACCTATCAATCCTATACACACGTTTATATATATTTATCTAAACAGTACTTCCTATACCATTGATTAAATTTAAAAAATAGTTTTGGGATATACTAGGAAATAGACAAATAGCCTTTAAATTTTAAATATCATTTATAAAAAGTACAAAAGAGTGCATAAAAAGAAAAGAAAAAGCTATGGTAATAATTGAATAAAGAAAAGTCCAATATAATATTCCAAGATGGAAGCCAATACGGTCCTCCCAATCACTAGTGATGTTTCCTTGTCTTGATGGAGAAGCTTGCCTCCCATTTCCCTAATATTTATGCATTATACTAAAAATGGAAGTGGTTTGGTCCAAAAGGGCTTTTTGGAGGGAAACTTTGGTATCTTTTTCCCTCTTATATGTGCACTACCTGCACCGTACATACCACATACAAAATATCAATGTGAATGTGTGGGGTTTTTTTTTTGGCCTATTCCCTTCCCCTCCTCTACCTTCAGAGTTAGTTCTTGCTGGCTTTCTTCTCCATGGATGTGGATCCTAGGACCGCCCCCATGAGATGTGGATTGTCAAGCAAAGAGGATGGTCTAAGAATCTAGCTGCTGCTTGTGCGGTGTTAACGGTGCGTGCCCGTGAGCACTCAGCGGCATCAATGCGTGTGCATGCTGGTAACATCACCATGCCCTTGATATAATGCGTCATTAGTGTGCGCGCGGTTACGTCACCAGGCACACATGCATTGACATCTCCGAGCGCACAAGGGCACACTCCGTCACAAGACCCCCCCTTTGCTTTGGCAGCACAGTACCATGAGGAGAAGCCAGCAAGAACTTACACTGAAAGTAATGGGTGGTTAGAGAATAGGCAAAAAAAAAAATAATGAGTAAAGTCAGGTTTTTAACCCTAATCTAGTCTGAATAATATAATACTGTTGTATTATACCTACTGTTATTTGCAAAAATGGGGTTGGGGGGGCATTGAAGAACAGGTTATTAATACAAACACTTCATCAAGCAACTTTTTATACATGCTTAGAGCATGCTGCGTTTTCAGCAGCAATCATTTTTTCATTAAGCCTGGTACACACTAGATAATGTTTTGGCTTAATCAATCACCTGGCCCAACATTTTGATGGGATATAGGGTTATGTATGACATAATTGTTCCTGAAGATTTTCAGTAAAATTGAATGATCTGGACGATCAATAGTTTGTATGTCACGTGGATTGTATGTGTTTAAATACAAGCATGATTGTTTGGGACAAAATATCAGACTGTACACATAATCCCTGACAGATAGATTACAAAAAGGTTTATTGATTCTTAAGATATCGGGCAGAAGACTGTTTGTATATGGAGCCTAGGGACGTAAGCTTTATAACTTTTTTACCCTCCACAGGCAAACTAAAAAACCCTCACAGCTCTACTTTTCTACCCCTCCTTCATTAACATATGTTCTCCAATGTCAGAGATAGGATAATCGTTAGTGACAATCATCACAACCCCCCCCCCTCCGCCACCCCGGTCTGACTATCTACATATCGGTGGTCGAAATATGTGCTCCAACTAACCGAAAAGACGAATAAAACATAACCGAGAAGAGGGGTAGTGAAGATAACATAAATAAACAGCACACACTAAAATATATATTACGCCTTTGTTGAGTTCCAGAAGAATTTCATTTTTTTTTGCGTTAACTGCCAGAAGAATTTTCAGGATTTTGCCCTTAATCGCTTTAGACTAATTTTACAGTAGGAAACCTTGCAGTAAATCAGGAACATTATACATTGTTTTTTTCAGCACAAAGTGTACTTTAACATGGTAACAGAATTTTGTAACTTTTCTGAAATTTTTACTGGAATTATGGGTAATATGTTAAAAAAAAAAAAAATTGCAAATTTTCATGGATTTTTCCCATTTTTACTTATAGTTATCTTAAGGTTACACACAAAATCTTACTGTTTCTAAAAGCTCAGATACTCCCGAGTACAACGATACCAGATATATGAAGGTACCCGACTTTTCCTGTACAGGGACCCCCCCAAACTAAAACTGCACCTTCAAGAATTAATCCAAACCAATTAAAATGTATACCACTACTGACAGTTAACATAGAATATCTTTCAAATTAACTAAAATATCCCCACAAGTGAGATATTTTTAGAAACTACACACCCACAAGATTTTATGAGTGAGGTTAGTTTCGATCAAAATGCAGATACCCGGACGCAGCTCTTCGTCCAATTGTAAGTTATTTTCTCACATTTTCCTTTTTTTCCTCAACTGTAAAATCAGAGACAAAATCCAATGCGCATTTCAGCTAAAGACTGTGGAGGAAACTTCAAACGCATCTCAAATATGAAAGCCTAACCCCTCCCGAATAAAACGGTATGCCACATTCATGGGTGTACCCAGAGACATGGCTACCAACTAACCCAGAGTGTGACCAGTGCCAAATGTCAGTGGCAGCAAAAAAAAATTAGCCAGTTTTGTATTTGAACAGTCTGCAGTTTTTCCACAAAACACCCCCCCAACTCAGAAATAACCCCCACAAACTATATATTCCTGAAATGTACACACCTTCAGCTATGTAACACTGTAGTTTGTTCATTCATACCACCAATGGTGTGGGCGCAGTTCTTCGTAGAAGTTCGCATTTGTCTGAAAAAATGAACATAAAACAACCTCAAAAGGTAGAAATCATGCCAAAACCTGATGGAATGTAAAAAAAATTTACTAAATATCAATCTCCCAAATGTCCTGAATCAAACGGTATGCCATATGTGTGGTTACACACACGGACGTGGAAGCCAAAAGCCACAAAGTGAAACAATGCACAATGGCTCAGAAACAGCAAAAATATTCAGCCAAATCTGAATTTGAACAGTCTGCAATTTTTCCCCACAAAACAACCCCAACAAACCATATATTTATCGAATCCACACACCTTTATCTACGAAATTCTGTAGTTTGTTCATTCGTACCATCAATGGTGTGGGCGCAGTTCTTCGTAGAAGTTCACAGTTTTAGCAGATTTCTCTCTCAAAGGTAGAAATCATGCCAAAATCCCAAGTAATGTAAAAAAAGTTACCAAATATCAATCTCCCAAATGTCTTGAATCAAACGGTATGCCCTATGTATGGTTACACACGCAAACATGGAATCAACTAGCCACAAAGTGAGCCAATGAACAATGGCCCAATTACAGCAACTTTTTGTCAGACTAAACACCCCTCTATATTAGAAATACCCCCCCCCCCCCCACCCACACATATGGCATACCGGTTGATGCAGGATATGTGGGAGATTGACATTTAGTGGGGGTTTTATTTGTGGGGGGCATTTGCAAGTTTTGGGCTGTTTGAAATTACAGAGCACTTTGATTTTTTTTCTTGTAATTACACTTGTGCATGCATCTGATTTGAGCTAGTTGGTGCCACATCTCTGTGTAATCCACGCATATGGATACTGTTTGATTCAGAACATGTGGGAGAGTGATATTTAGGGGGGGGTTTATTTGTGGGGGGCATTTCCAAGTTTTGGGGCTGTTGAAATTACAGAGAAACTTTGATTTTTTTCTTGTAATTACACTTGTGCATGTGTCCCATTTGAGCTAGTTGGTGGCCACGTCTCTGTGTACATCCACACATAGGGCATACCTTTGATGAGGATATGTGAGAAATTGACATTTAGTGGGTTTTTTTGCTTGTCAAGTTGGTTTAGGTAGGATTTCAATCCTTGAATCATCTTATTTATTTTTCACAAAACCTCCTAAAACCACAGAATTCTTTGGATCACTGGGTCTGGAATTCTTCATGTATGAATGAAAGCATGGCACTGTAACGTAGCTGAAGGTGTGTAGATCAAAAATATATAGTTTGGGGGGAATTTCCATGTTTCGGGACTGTTTCCTTAGAAAAAGTAGGTAGGCTGTTCAAATTACAGAGCACTTTGATTTTTTCTTGTAATTGCATTTGTGCATGCGTCCCATTTGAGCTAGTGGTGGCCACGTCTCTGTGTACATCCACACATAGGGCATACCGTTTGATTCAGACAGGGGAGATTGATATTTTAGTTGGGGGGTTTATTTAGGGGGGCATTCCACGTTTTGGGGCTGTTTGAAATTACAGAGCAATTTGATTTTTTTCTTGTAATTACACTTGTGCATGCGTCCAATTTGAGCTAGTTGGTGGCCACGTCCCTGTGTAAATCCACGCATATGGCATACAGTTTGATTAGGGCATTTGGAAGATTGATAATTGACAAGTTTTTTTACATGACATGGAAATTTGCCATGATTTTTAACTTTGAATTGTATTTTAATAAATTTTTCTGAAAATCTGGTAAAAAAGCGAAATTTTACATGAAACTGCGCCACAACATTGGTGGTATGCATAAAGGAATCACACCATTGTGTGTAAGGATCTTACCTGCCGCGCTCCCTCGCCGTTCCGGGACTGGTGACGTCGCCGGCGCCGGACGTCGGCGTGTGACGTCACCACGTCCGGACGCGCGGCGGGGCCGAAGATTCAAATAGGCACTCGCAGAGGGTGCGAGTGCCTATTCGTAGTCCTTGCTACCGGACAGACTGGTTGTCTGCCTGTGTAGCGTTTCTTTCTGCTTCGGCTCCAGCCTTTACCTTGATTGTGCCTCAGCCATTTTCCAATTACCATTCCTTCAGCCTGTGCCTCAGCCATTTTCCAGTATCATCAATTCAGCCTGTGCCTCAGCCATTGTTCCAGTTACCATTCCTTCAGCCTGTGCCTCAGCCATTGTTCAGTTACCATTCCTTCAGCCTGTGCCTCCACCATTGTTCCAGTATCATCCCTTCAGCCTGTGCCTCCGCCATTGTTCCAGTATCATCCCTTCAGCCTGTGCCTCAGCCATTGTTCCGTTACCATTCCTTCAGCCTGTGCTCAGCCGTTGTCCAGTATCATCCCTTCAGCCTGTGCCTCAGCCATTGTTCCGTATCATCCCTTCAGCCTGTGCCTCAGCCGTTGTCCAGCATCATCCCTTCAGCCTGTGCCTCAGCCATTGTTCCAGTATCGTCCCTTCAGCCTGTGCCTCAGCCATTGTTCCAGTTACCATCCCTTCAGCCTGTGCCTCAGCCTTATTCCAGTATCATCCCTTCAGCCTGTGCCTCAGCCATTGTTCCAGTATCATCCCTCTCAGGTGCCTCAGCCATTGTTCACGTTAACAGCTCTTCAGCCATTGTTTCCAGCCTGCTGACAGCCCTCCTCCTAAAAGGTACAGTGAACTTCGTCCCTCCGGGACTTATTCCTTACAATTGTGTAGCTGAAGGTGTGTAGATTCCAAGAATATATAGTTTTGGGGGGGGGGGTATTTCTAATATAGAGGGGTGTTTAGTCTGACAAAAAGTTGCTGTAATTGGGCCCATTGTTCATTGGCTCACTTTGTGGCTAGTTGATTCCATGTTTGCGTGTGTAACCATACATAGGCATACGTTGATTCAAGACATTTGGGAGATTGATATTGGTAACTTTTTTTACATTACTTGGGATTTTGGCATGATTTCTACCTTTGAGAGAGAAATTGCTTAAAACTGTGAACTTCTACGAAGAACTGCGCCCACACCATATGTGGTACGAATGAACAAACTACAGAATTTCGTAGATAAAGGTGTGTGGATTCGATAAATATAGGTTTGTTGGGGTTGTTTTGTGGGGAAAAATTGCAGCTGTTCAAATTAGATTTGGCTGAATATTTTTGCTGTTTCTGAGCCATTGTGCATTGTTTCACTTTGTGGCTTTTGGCTTCCACGTCCGTGTGTGTAACCACACATATGGCATACCGTTTGATTCAGGACATTTGGGAGATTGATATTTAGTAAATTTTTTACATTCCATCAGGTTTTGGCATGATTTCTACCTTTTGGGTTGTTTTATGTTCATTTTTTCAGACAAATGCGAACTTCTACGAAGAACTGCGCCCACACCATTGGTGGTAGATGAACAAAACTACAGTGTTACATAGCTGAAGGTGTGTACATTTCAGGAATATATAGTTTGTGGGGGTTTATTAAGTTACGGGTGGGGTGTTTTGTGGAAAAAACTGCAGAACTGTCCAAATTCGGAGTTGGCTAAATATTTTCGCTGTTTTCTGAACCATAGTGCATTGTCTCACTTTGTGGCTTTTCGTTCCACGTCCGCATGTGTAACCACACATATGGCATACCGTTTGATTCAGGACTTTGGGAGATTGATATTAGTAACTTTTTAGATTCCATGAGGTTTTGGCATGATTTCTCCTTTTGACGTGTTTTTTTGTTCATTTTTTCAGACAAATGCGAACTTCTACGAGAAAACTGCGCCCACACCATTGATGGTATGAATGAACAAACTTCAGTGTTACATAGCTGAAGGTGTTAAATTTCAGGAATATATGTTTGTGGGGTTATTTTGAGTTGGGGGGGTGTTTTTGGAAAAACTGCAGACTGTTCAAATACAACTGGCTAATTTTTTTTTGCTGCCACTGACATTTGGCACTGGTCACACTCTGGGTTAGTTGGTAGCCATGTCTCTGGGTACACCCATGAATGTGGCATACCGTTTTATTCGGGAGGGGTTAGGCTTTCATATTTGAGATGCGTTTGAAGTTTCCTCCCACAGCTTTAGCTGAAATGCGCATTGGATTTTGTCTCTGATTTACAGTTGAGGAAAAAAAGGAAAATGTGAGAAAATAACTTACAATTGGCGAGAGAGCTGCGTCCGGGTACTGCATTTGATCGAAACTACCTCACTCATAAAATGTGGGTGTGTAGGTTCTAAAAATATCTCACTTGTGGGGATATTTTAGTTAATTTGAAAGATATTCTATGTTAACTGTCAGTAGTGGTTATACATTTTAATTTGGTGTAATATTCTTGAAGGTGCAGTTTTAGTTGGGGGGGTCTCCTGTACAGGAAAAGTCGGGTACCTTCATATACTGGTATCGTTGTACTCGGGAGTATCTGAGCTTTTAGAAACAGTAAGATTTTTGTGTGTAACCTTAAGATAACTATAAGTAAAAATGGGAAAAATCCATGAAAATTTGCAATTTTTTTTTTTTTACATATTTTACCCATAATTCAGTAAAAAATTCAGAAAAGTTACAAAATTCTGTTACCATGTTAAAGTACACTTTGTGCTGAAAAAAACAATGTATAATGTTCCTGATTTACTGCAAGGTTCCTACTGTAAAATTAGTCTAAAGCGATTAAGGGCAAAATCCTGAAAATTCTTCTGGCAGTTAACGCAAAAAAAATGAAATTCTTCTGGAACTCAAAGGGTTAATATATATTTTAGTGTGTGCTGTTTTTTATGTTAACTTCACTACCCCTCTTCTCGGTTATGTTTTATTCGTCTTTTCGGTTAGTTGGAGCACATATTTCGACCACCGATATGTAGATAGTCAGACCGGGGTGGGGAGGGGGGGGTTGTGATGATTGTCACTAACGATTATCCTATCTCTGACATTGAGAACATATGTTAATGAAGGAGGGGTAGAAAAGTAGAGCTGTGAGGGGTAGGAGCTTGGGAGTGACTGCTAGAAAGGAGTCAGTCACTGCATAAGTAGAATTCTCCTTTAAGTTCTGCTGTTTTTTTGTTTTTTTTGAGTATTTTTAACATTACAGTTGTCCACTAAAATAGCAGTATTTATTCAACGATCTTTCCATAATCCTCACTTGCCTGCCAAAAGGAAAATCCTACAATCCAAATCATTAAAAAAAAAAACAAAAAAAAAAACAGCCGGATCACTTGAAACATCACAAATACAAGTCTCTTCTGGTTTGTGGGGGTAGTTCCCCAATGACTATAGAGTACTTGCTGAAAAACTAAACCTCTGCAGTTAGCTTCTCTTAATAATACTTCTATTAATTGAATAATCAGCATTTTAATATATTTTATATATTAAAATATATTTATATTTTATAGTTATAACTAACACAAAAACACTTAAATAAACAGAACAAGAATGGTTATAATATACTTTGCATAGAACTTTTGATCATAACTTTATTTTATACCATTTATACCAAACAGCTTTTGACCTTGATCATAAATATCAGGTGATCTATGTGTATTGGTCATAGTTTAGTGGATGCAATATTCAATAGCAGAATTGTTTTACTATATTAATAGTAATAACTTTGGCAGTCAGATGGTCTTAGTCATTACCTTACTTTTGTGTCAGTTTTGTGTAACATCCTCTGGAGGTCAAGTGTTCCCCAAGATAAATAACATAAACTAAAAAGCCTTGCAGTTTTCTGGAAAACTGATTAGCATATACATATCCAGTTTCCACTAGATGATGGCATATCTGTGATCTTTAAGACAGCAAGGTAAGACTGATATCTGCATCAAAAGAATATTGGTCTTTTCAGCACCTGAAGAAAGATGTGCAATATTGAGTGAGCACAAATAAAAACTCCAGGTGAGTGCCAAACTTTGAAGTTCATGATTTTTTCTGGCTAGCCTGTAATCCTTGCAAACCTATACTTTTACTGTAAAATCAACAAGTTATAAGTTACATATGACAAGAGTAAGCCAGAAGCAGATCAAATTGAAGCTCATGTTACATGCTTATTGTTGCAGTATTAAAGGATCAGAAAAACTACTTTTTAAACATAACCCCTTCCAGACTGCAGCATACCTGTCCTTATAAAAAGCCAGTTGAGAATTGCACTCAAGTTTTTTTATGTCCAAGAAGATCCATTTTTATTTACAGAAACCTGCAGCATAGACAATTTCTTCAAAATGCTTCTAATACTGTATATAACTAAGTGATGTAATGCAGGGTTGTTATTATTTTTTATTTAGTTCTCTTTTAACAATGTTCTTATCATGGCAGTTTTCTCTTGGTTTTGCTCTGGTCGACAGGGCCATTTCTAGCAATCTTGGCACCCTAGCGTGATCAGATCGCAATTCCATTGCGCTTAAAATCGCAGTAGTGTGCCATTCCTCCAAGTGTATTGGACTCAACACTTTTAGTGCCAGCATTTCCCTGAGTATTGACATTAACCCTTCAGTGCCAGCAGACCACCAGAATATTGTGATTACCACTTTCAGTGCCAGCAGAGTATTACCATTAACCCTTCAGTGCCAGCAGACTTTCTTAGAATAATTTCAGTGCCAGCACTTTCCCAGAGTATGCCATAACCCTCCAGTGCCAGCACTTTCCAGAGTATTGGCATTAACACTTTCAGGGCAGTAGAGTATTACCTTTAACCCTTTTAGCTGCCAGCATTGACATGTATACAGTATGTGCCTGTTTCCATGTTACTCCATCGAATTGTTCACATCCTCACCTACTCTAAAGCTAGGTACACACAGCACAGATTTCTGAAAGATGACAGACAGGATTTGCAAGATCCTGTCTGCATCTTTCAAAGATCTGCATACACACAGTCCCGAGCGTTCTCCCTATGAACTTCATAAGGAGAACGCTCGGGACTGTGTGTTTCCATCGGCCGCAGACTCCTCTATAAGGAGTTAGCGCGGCCGATGGAAATTTGGCCTTTGCCGAACGAGCATTCGGCCGACCCGATCGTTGGCGGCGCAGGCCATTCGGGAAATGAGCGTACACACATAACGATAAAGCCCCGATATCGTCGGATCCAACGGTATCGGGGGTTTATCGTGTACTGTGTGTACCAGCTTAAGTTCTAATTGGAGAGTTGGATGGAAGGAAGAAAAGGCAGAGATAGTGATCTCATGGCTGCTAGTAACAGGGGCCACTGTTATAAAGTCTGCAGCAGCTTTTACCAGCTTTTACCTGGCATTTTAAAATTGTTCTCCTCAGTTCTTTACCTAAGTTCACCCTCACCCTCTTCCTTCACCTTTAGTTCATTTGCAACAATATTTCCAAGTAGAGGGAGCTAAGTTCAGGCTGTATTAAATGGATGTTGCAAATTACAGCAGAACAAGGAGAGCAGTTCTAACACAGAAAGTAAAAGTGACCGGGAGATGCTGGTTTAACATAGGGCTCTAGCACTTTGCCTAGGTGGCCTATGCCTAAAAAAGGCCCTGCTGGCTGACCATATTGTTAATAGACTAAAGACACAAAAATATCAACGTAACAATAATATATTCTGATGAAGAACTCTTCTAGTGTGTGTAGGCAAATGACTTTCCAAACCCAGGGTCCTCCTATTTTATATGTGCAAACAAAAGAAAATGCCACGTATTTCTTCAGGCTTCTAAGAATTTTTTTTAATGAAATATTACTAAGTAACCAATTAAACCTCTAGATTTCAAAAAGACACAGAAAAGGTACCAATAAGGTTAATTCCAGTCTCTTGTGACAATAAAATAGGGGAGCATGTGCCCACAACTTTTCTTTACTTTCCTCTGGTTCCATATACTCTCAGTAGCTTTACCTCAGCCTCAGGGCACTAAATTGTGCATCAGTGTGTAGCAATATAATTACACTACTTGAGTTTGGTCAAGTGAGAAGGGACATATGTGACCAAAGAGGCAGCAAGTTAAGCTTGATGATTTGATTCCATGTTTACCTTCTGAACAAACATAAGTATATTAAGCCTTTGCCAGTCTGGGTGAAACAATGAAATATTTGAAAGCAATGTGTGCATTTATCAAAAATATGGCACATTTGTGTAAACCTATTAGCCATTTGTAATAATATTCTTTTATTGGTGTAAGTGGCAGAAACCAAACTAAAACTAATGATTACACAGTGAAAAGCTTTTATTTTCCTTTACTCTTGTTCTGGTATTTATTTTAACAGGTAGTAGCTATTGTAATCCCTAAGAATAGAGCTGTGCTGATACAATGTTTTTACATTCTTCCTAATGGATTCAAGGCTTTGAGTTCTAGAAAAAAGTAAAGATGCTTTCAGGAAAATGATCTCTCAGTCCTATCATTTTATAGTGTGGTGTCTTAATGCTTGAAAATCTGTCTTGCTGTGCACACATAAAAGTCAGATCCTGGATCAGGTGCATTGAAAAATCCCTTCTTTTTAACAAATCACAAATAATTGGATGCAGTAATCAAAATGTGTTACCCTCCCATCTTTTAATGTTCTTATTCTCAATAAACTACAAATTAGAAGTTTTTAGCTTATATTTATGTCTTATTGTTATATGCTTCAAATGAAAATCCAATTTGATCAATAAAAAAAGCAAAGTAATGTACTGTTCGCTCTTTAACCCAGTGAATTTGGTTCACCAAGAATTAAATTATATTTTAATATTTTTCACATTAGATATGCAAGTCTGAGGGCTTTTTACTGTAATCTCAATGTATCTATACTTTAGCTAAGGGAGCAAACAAAACCATCCTAAGTTGTTAGGGCTAGAGTCACATACACATGAGATAATAATTAGTCGATGATCCAATAATCCTTTATCTGCTCCCCCTACAAGCAGGCTGCTCAACAAAAGGGGTGGGGTGGACCAGGAGTTCCCCTTCCCCCTGGCAAAGGCTCTCACCCCTGGCAGAGTTTAGCAATCCAACCAGATGTATCACTAAACAATTTCTTGTGGAGCCACTACACAGGCTAGATTTTTAAATGAAGATGTCGATTGATGGCTGCTTCAGACGACAACTATCTAGCTTGTGTGAGGTCCCTTAAACATTATCTATTGTTGAAGATTGAAAATTAAAAGCCACCGGTTATTACAAACTATGATTGGAGCATGACATGTAGTTGAATGTTGTAAGGAACTTGTAGGCACTGCCATCTACCTTCTGCACTAGGGAGTTGCATAGCAAATAGCTTCAGGGCAATATACAATAGTTAGATGAGATGGATATCACAGTATTCCCATAACATCACAAGATGATCATGTTCATTCAGCAATACATTTAGCAAGAAAACAACTTCCAGTACATCTGGATGCCCGAGGTGTATGAAATGTATATGATAAAAACTGATTCCAGGAGTCACCTGTGTCAGTTAGTCCTTAATAAACATCCATAATTGTTTTAAGTTACTCTTAGGACTGACCACATCTTGTAATTTTTGTTCCCATATATTATATTTGTTACAGAGCTTTATATTACGTCTATAGACATTCACCAACCAATCTAACAAGTTATTTACATGCCCCTCATTTTATAGTACAGACATATAATTAAGATTATATAGAATAGATAGTTTAGCCAGTCAAAATCCGTACTGACAAGTTAAAGGGCAATTATAGTGAGAAATTTTTTTTTTTAAATTAATATGCTGTGATTTGTAGGAGCTGCTACACCTCATCTGTTACTCAAAGGCACACACCCAACACATCCAAAGCTCCATGCAGTACTGTCACACACTCCTCACCCACACTATAAGTACAATGTGCAACACATAGTCAAATGCTGTAGTGCTAAACACAATCAATAAACCATTAAACCAGCAATATGAGCATAACACACTATAAAAC
Source organism: Hymenochirus boettgeri (assembly GCA_019447015.1). Lineage (NCBI taxonomy): Eukaryota > Metazoa > Chordata > Amphibia > Anura > Pipidae > Hymenochirus > Hymenochirus boettgeri. The sequence continues at coordinate 95,868,890 of CM033474.1, forward strand.
AGCCCCTCCCCCCCAAAACAAATCTTATAACTTACAAAAACCTGTGACTCAATGGACATCACAACGTAAACACTAATACAGTATATATAATAATACAGTAATACAGACTATATACCAAACAAGACATACAGTGCAATCCATGAAATATATAGACTAAAGCAAATGAAATGTATCAGGATAACAAGCATTCACTGTGTTGTGAAGGTCTCACTACAAGTGCTGCTTACACTGACTCTGTCTCAGTGATTATGATCTCAGCTAAGCAGGGGAAGAGATATGATCTTTAGGTGCAAAAATAAATAAACAATTAGCAAACTTAGAGAACAGGCAGAGTTCAGTAACACTTGTAAAGAATCTCAGCCCACTTGTCCTCCTTCCCCCCTCTGCCCCTCCCTTCAGTATTGCTACTTTTCTCCCACACTTGCTTGCTTGCAGTCTAGCTCTGGAAAAGAGGGGTCAACAGGATGTCAGCCTCTCATTAAAGTCCTTTCAACTGAGCATGCCCCTACTTTTCATACAGCCCTTTACTGCTGAGGGGGACTAGACAGAGAGGGGAGGGGGACTACACAGCTTGGTACAAAATTTGCCAGTGTGAAAGAAACGAAGCCACACACCAATGAAAGTAAGGCAGATATCTAAGTGATCTGTACATTGTATATAGACAAGTTTTTTTCCACTATTAGTTGCCCTTTAAAAGGGTATGGTCCACCCCCCAAACAAACTTTAAGGATTTCTGCGACACCATGTGCACCCTTCTGCAGCTTACTTGCACGGAAAAGGCACAGAAGCTAAGCTTATCAAGGGAAGACAAGTAAGTTTAGCACGCACCTTTGAACTCAAGAAACTCGCAAGGGTCGAGGTTTTGAGTGGCAATTACCCTAATCCTACAAGTTTGTTTGGTAGGTGGACATACCCTTTAATGTTTTATGGTTATCTCTGTACACTAAAATCTACCTTTTCTTTAACAGAAGGTTTATATTTTTAATCAAATACAAAACAAATTGTGTTTCACAGCAGAGATGAATACTTGTTACTTTGAATATATCCTTACTCCTTAAGGAGTCATTAGCACATAATTAGCAATTTCATTGTTTTTTAGTGCTCCTTGTATTAAGCTTGTTACTGTAACATGGTCTAAGTCTCTTGCCGTTATACTCATCCTTTAAATAAGTTATTTATTATTTGTATGAATGTATTATGGAGCCATTTGTAAATCCCTTTAACATCAAACCTCATTTACAAGAGCCTGTTTTTCCAAGAGAGCATTGTTTAAGTTAATTAACACTTTATAAAAAACATGATTGATTTCCTTGATTATATTTGAAAGACCATGAATCATGTTCCCATTTCTCAAAAGATATTGTAATGTGAATGTCCTTTTAATGAAACAATAATAGATGTGTGACCACTTAAGTCCTTCTGGGTTTGGACCCTGCCCCCCCCCCTTCTCTCTTCCTTCTACTTTTCTTGTTTAGGTCACCAGTGTCTGACAGGATCTTGATCTAGCTATGGAAAGGTCTATATGTATGTGTTGTAATTATCATATTAATAAAATCACCCTAAAAATAACATTATAGAAAAATAATACTACTACTTACTACTGAATAATAAACAAATGATATACAATTAATAAAGTATAATTACTTTACTTGACACCACCAAGTTGAATGGAAACTCAAAATGGTAGGTTTCAGGCACACCTATAAGAGTGCTAAAGGGTCTCCATGAGACACGAAAAGGAAGTGGAATTTACTAACATGCAATGAGGTTCTGATCTTACACTGCTAGCAAATCAAAAAAATTCTTTAGGCATTGTACATGACAAGACAGGAAGTGCAAGGATGTTTCGTGATTACACCCAATTATGTGCTGTTTGTTAAACATGTGACAGTCTTATGGTGCCATAGATGCTTCAATCGATTGTACAATCTGCGGGTTGTACGATTGGATTGCCGGTCGCCAAAATATTTTCAAACTGGCCTGATGGGAAAATTTTGATGATTGTTTAAAGATCTTTCAACGATCGTCCATACACCATCCGACGATCGTACGATATCGGGATATTCCGATATGTAAGACTGGGATTAAGCGTCTATCGCCACCATTAGCCAATTAAAAATTCTTTAGATTCACACATTTACTCCTCTCTTCTTCTTCATAGAAAGAAATAAGACAATCCAATTTCTGTTTGCTAGACCGGAATTGATGCCTTATGATAAAATGACTTTGCATGTTCTGAAACTACCCAGCATTCATAGAAATGGCCAGTTTGCCTTTTTTCCACTATTGATATATTAATAACATGAGGCTGTGAGGTACTTCATTTTATACTCTGTGGGGAGCTTTAGGCTCCTATAGGGGAGAAGTTGGGGTACCTCACCATAATCTTTTAAGCAATCAGTATTCTGTACTCCCAAGTCCTAACCCCACAGTAACTGTAAATTTGGAATTGCTGTGAACCTAGCATGTTATTTAGATCCTCTATAGGGTCTTGGGTTGCCAATGGTAATTTTTAGCTTGAACTGCACATTGTGGCAGGATTGCTGGTTCTGTTCCCAGACCTGCAGGTTTATTCCACATGACCCTCTAGATTCTAGGTGACTGGCAGAGAGTATGTGTGTGAGTTTGTTCATGTGGTTTTTGGGATTGCCTGGGCCCTTTTTGGACCTTTAGGCTTATCCCATTTGAGCCTCTCCCTGGATGCTTGCTGGGAGTAGAAAGGGAGAGCAAATTGGAATGGTTCTTGATCCCTACCGGCTGAAGGGATCTAAGTAGTCTCTCTTTAGCCCTACAGCTTAACAGTATGTTTGTGCACTTCGTCTTGGTATCACTGACCCTGAGCTTTCAATAAAATAAAAATGGTGCTTTTTAGGTTGAACTGCAAATTGTGGCAGGATTTCCTGGGTCTATTTTTGGTTCCCCTGGAAGCTGATGACTGTTTTGAATAACAATTTTAATATCCCTGTATAAAGATTTTATAGACACTGTATAGCAAAACATACACACATAACACACATAATTTCCACTGTGCACCGACGGGCACACTTTTGCTAGTAATATTAGTAATATTATATATATATATAATATATAATATATATATAATAATTATACTATACTATAAATATATATCACACAAAAACTGTGATGAAATAAAAATTGGACCAGAGACATGAAGACAGACAGAGTCATGGCTAGCAAGATTTTTTTTATATATAATATATTAAACTAAGGATATTTGTATTCCTATATATTTCATAGGCTTTTATGCTTCAATATATTCACTGTAGAAAAAGGTTGTTACTATGCATATTCAGGGGTGATAGTCCCTTTTTATATGTTCTCTTGGGGAAAACATGTTTTAGTAATCTTTTTAAATAATAAAGATTTACTTTTTATTGCAATTTGATATTACCTTTATAAGTACCTGTAATATGCACTTTTTAAATGTACCTTTAAAAGCACTTTTAAAGCATACCATTGATATCAATTGGAGTCACTGCCATTACAGTTATGGGTGTGGTAAACACCAATTTATTGTTTTATATATATAAATATATAGCTATATTATTATATGTGTTTATATATATATATATATATATATATATATATATATATATATAAAGTGTATGTTATAGCTTGACAAAGGTCCCAGATCCGGACCGAAATGTGCCACGGTCTCTTTGAAGCAATATTTATAAAAGTGAATTATGTCAGTGGCACCCAGGTACCTTACCTACCTCACAATATTGTTTTGTTGAGGAGCTACAACACATACAGTTTTCATTTGCCAGGTTAGTCCTGGACTAGTCTGTATTAAAAATGGCGCTGAAGCCAGGAGGAAGACTGTGTCAGAAATCAGTTTTCTTTGGGCTGGGGCTCCTTCCAGAAATACTATTGGGAGGTAGGTATTACCAGTCCTATTCCCTGTCCCAAGTACTTTCTTTTAACTGCTTTTTTTAAAACTTATACACACTATAGTTCTTCTTTAACAGTTAAAAAAATTAAAAAAAACTTTAACACACTATAGTACAATAATTCTTTCTATTATTTTTTTTCCCTACTAAATGTGAATGAGTAGCCAGTTGTATGCTACTTAGGAGTATTTGTGTGGTGTGGTTTTTGAATTTATAGTAAAATATTCCATTGTTTTTCCTACAATGAAAGTAATTGGCATGGATTTAAAATTGGATTTGGCTATTACTGTAGGGACTAAGTATGGGAATTTGCTGTCCATATTAAGGGCAACTAAGGCTCAAAACAATACCGAATCAGAAGGCAGTAGGGGTCATAATTTCTATTCTAGAGACAACCAGGTTTTACAAATTTTTTAGGTAAAAATAAGAATATCGACTAATACTGGATCGACTTATATTCGAGTATATAAAGTATTACTGTGCTTAAACCTTGTTTTTAAAGCTTACTAAGCATTAAATGGCTTCTATAGTGCCCGAAAATACTTCTTTCCTTAAAATTATATATTTCCAGTGAGGTGGAGAAAACAGTAATCCTGCTTCCTGTTAGACCTAGAGCTCTGACTTTTTTGCAAAGGTGTATTATAGCAGGCAGGTCATGTTAAAAGTGTCAGAAGACATTAAAAATTAACTTTTAAGACACACAAACAAAGATAACTGGAAAAATAATATAGAATTAAGAGCAAACTTCTCCTGCCAAAACCGTAAAATAAAATTAAAGAGCTGTACTAGATAACATTATTATGGAAGACTTTGTCATGTGGTATTTTTGCTTGTGATTTGCATCAAAACTGTCTCTTGGGGGTGGAGGGAACATCCATTATATGCCCATGTATTCCGTTCACTTAAAGCACAGTCATATGACAATTTTGCCAAAACGAAAGTGTTGCTATGTGATGTCCTTCAATAGCCAACCATATTCCCTCAGGAGGCTAAGAAGAATAGTACATAATGAATTATTCAACTTTAGTCTGTAAGGAGGATCTAAAGTAAACTCACAGGGCAGTGTGACAATTACAATGTTCTCCTGGGTAGGAAAAGGAAAGGAGGATTTAAGCCGGTTTCCTTCCATTCTGTACAGTTTCAGAATAAAAAGGAATTGTTGAATTTGGGAATGGAAAACAAATTATGAAAACCTTTTTGCATATAATTAGTGGATGCATATTAGTTTATGCATATTAATTATGCATTATATATTATATTATATATATATATATTTTAATATATATATATATATATATAAAAGATAATTGGTAGGAGCACTCCATGGACTTTTAAAAAAGATTTATTAATAAGACAAATACAGATCGACGCGTTTCAGCCGACACGAGGCTGTCGTCAGGATAGCCTGTGTCGGCTGAAACGCGTCGATCTGTATTTGTCTATTACAAATCTTTTTTTAAAAGTCCAATATCTAATTATGTTACTAAATCGGAAGCACCCGGGCCGATGATAACTAAGAGGGACGAGTGCATTAGCTACCGACTGATCTAATATATATAGAGCACTGGGAAAAGCTGCACTCCTGCTCGCCTGTCTTGAACGCCTGGGTGCTACCCGATAAGTCACATGTAGCATATCAGAAACGGGGCACTCCACAGGTCTTAGCAAAGATAAAACTTAACTTTTATTCAAACGGTCTATGCATTTCGGCTGCTACCGAGCCGTCGTCAGGACATCTGAAAATACCCCATTTCCGGCTATTTAACAAAAACAGTTGGGAGTGGACACTCCCCTGCCAACGCCCCCATCCCTCCAGGCCCGTACAGAGCTAAAAGATACAATAGTGAAACATTAAAACAGATCAACCACCCGTTTAAAACAGTTAAAAACAATATTGTAAGTTACTAAAACTGCTAAACAGTACATATGTAGAAAACCGACTTATAGGTAAAGTACTATATATATGTAATCCCAAGAAGCTAAATGGTCATATCGGAAAAAGGCCTAAGTAGATAACTATACACATAGACATAATAATATTATTTGGTATTTATAGGAAACAAGATAATATTGGGATTTATAGGAAACAAGATAAAATTACTTGTCATTGAGCCCCGAGGGGATAGGGTATCTAAACGGCGGATCCACCGGACTTCACGCTGTAGGAGAAGTCTATTACGGTTTAAGTCCTCTCGTGTTGGACAGTTTCAATGGCCATCACCGCATATTGCTAAGTTGGTGACACGCACTTTTAAAATGTCTGGCGACAGTTGTTCGCATAAAGAGTATTATTTTTACCCTCGTCATGTCTCCACTAAGAGCAGCTCTAATAGCGACCGATGGTTTGGCCATCCGTTCGCGGATCGATGTCGCCGTTTTGCCGAATAATAGAGTCACGCACGGGCATGTTATAATATAAATAACATGAGTACTAAGGCAGGTAATCCGTCCCTGATTTTAAATCTATGGCCGTTATGGGGATGGGGAAATCCACTCCGGTAATAACCGAACGGCAAGTTTGGCACCCCAGACACTGGAACATCCCGGTTTAGAAGATGGTAGCCATGTGTTAATGTGTTAAGATCTAGTAGACTTATGCGTAAGTCTGTGCGTACCAATAGGTTCTTTAGGTTCTTACCTCTTCTATTAGCGAACACGGGCACCATTTTTTTAAAGGGAAGGGAGCCATCTGAACTTAAATATCCCAGTGTTTGCGTACGCTCTGTTTGATAACACTAGAATATATGAGAGAACTGCATTACATAGGGGAGGGTACAGGTAGGCTCAATGTGGGTACTACTGCCCTAATCCTGGATGCCCCCTCCTCCTGAGGGGATCAATACTCTCCTTCAGACGTGCTCGAGTGAGTGTCTGTGTACCATCTCCAACTATACCCTCTTTGGAGGAATTTTTGGGCCATCCCCTCCAATTGATGTTCACACTTGAGGGGGTCCGTAATCCGTAATACACGTAGAAATTGGGAGGAAAAAGCACCCTCGTTTGAGAGGCAACGGGTGGTAACTCTGTGCGTGTAGGATAGTGTTGCGGTCGGTGGACTTTGGAATAGGGTCGTACCAACCTAGAACCCTCCCTAAAGATACATAAATCGAGGAACTCAATAGAGTTCTCACCATGACATAGTAAATTTTACAGGGGTGTTAAGGGAGTTAAATACACTAGAAACTCCTCACATTCCTCCCTACTGCCTCGCCAGATCATAAATAATCGTCTATATAGCGTCTATACAATATGAGTTTATCACCAAATTTAGGATAAATGAATAACTTTTCAAAATTTTCTATACAAATTCGCAAATGATGGACCAACATTAGTTGCCCATCGCTGTTCCTGCTTTTAGTATCCTCAAAGCGAAAATAATTCTGACCAAGTACCAGTGAAACAAGTCAATAGAAATTCAAACGGAGGTCCATTCGGACCTGTTCAAAAGATTAGGGGCAGTAGTACCACATTGAGCCACCTGCATTTAAAAAAATGTGCCCATGTTCGCTAATAGAGAGGAAGAACCTAAAGAACCTATTGTACGTACAGACTTATGCAGTTAGTCTACTAAGGATCTAAACATGGCTACATCTTCTAAACCGGGATGTTACCGGTGTCTGGGGTGCCAAACTTGCCGTTCGGGTATTACCGGAGTGGATTTTCCCCATCCCCATAACGGCCATAGATTAAAATCAGGGAACGGATTACCTGCCTTAGTACTCATGTTATTTATATTTAAACATGCCCGTGCGGACTCTATTATGTCGGCAAAACGGCGAAATCGTCCGCGAACGGATGGCCAACCATCGGTCGGCTATTAGAGCTGCTCTTAGGGGAGACATGACGGAGGGTAAAAATAATACTCTTTATGGCGAACAATCTGTCGCCAGACATTTTAAGTGCGTGTCACCAACTAGCAATATGCGGTGGATGGCCATTGAAAACTGTCCAACACAGAAAGGACTTAAACCGTAATAGACTTCTACTACAGAGTGAAGTCCGGTGATCCGCCGTTTAGTACCCTATCCCCTCGGGGGCTCAATGAGCAAGTAATTTTATCTTGTTTCCTATAAATCCCAAATATCTTGTTTCCTATAAATACCAAATAATATTATTATGTCTATGTGTATAGTTACTACATTAGGCCTTTTTCCGATATGACCATTTAGCTTCTTGGGGATTACATAATATAGTACTTTACCTATAAGTCGGTTTTACATATGTACTGTTTAGCAATGTTTTAGTACTTACAATATTGTTTTTAATGTTTTAAATGGGTGGGTTGATCTGTTTAATGTTTCACTATTGTATCTTTTAGCTCTGTACGGGCCGTGGGAGGGATGGGGCATTGGCGGGGGAGTGTCCACTCCCCAACGTTTTTGTTAATCCCGGAAATGGGGTATTTTCAGATGTCCTGACGACGGCTCGGTAAGCGCCGAAATGCATAGACCGTTTGAATAAAAGTTAAGTTTTATCTTGCTAAGACCTGTGGAGTGCCCCGTTCTTCTGATATGCTATATATATATATATATATATTCAAGCCTTTGTGCTACACCATGTCTTATTTAATTATTGCTCCTTTTAAATAGGAACTAGAAAGGGAAAGTTTAAGTTTAAACTTGGAATTTTGCTTGAAAGGCCGCATTTGGAAGGGAATGTGTGTGTTTGCTCTGCACATTTTAAAACTCAATAATGAAAATGATGAGGACATTGTTGTTTTTTACTTACCCTTTAAATATAGCTGTCACAGGAGTGAATGGGTATGTCAGTTGCGTGTTTACTTGTGGCAGGTTGGGGAAATAAAAAATTTTTTGATGATTGGTAAAAAAATTTTTGTTTTTTTTACTATATTTACCCTTTAAATAATATTACCCTTTTAATATGGTTGCCACATAAATGAATGGTTAGCTCATTTGATGTGGGTACTGTGTCAGATTGGAATTTAAAAAACAAACTGTTTTCATTATTGATCAAATTTTTTTTTGACTTACTTACCCTTTAAGTATGGCTGCCCCCAGTAATGGATAAGTAGATCGTAGGTAGGTGTGCGTACCCGTGTCAGGTTGGAGGTTAAAAAAAAAAACTTTGATTGGTTGGGGCAAAATTAGCACCATTTTAAAAAATAAGAACATTATTGAATCTCCCTGAAAGTTTTTTGCTAAATTATAGTTTTTAGGCTAAAAAAAAAGGTGTGTGTATCACTTTAAGATTTTTTTGTGTGTGCATTTCCCCTTTTTTTTGGATCATTCCCAAAGATGATCATCAAATCATCTTAGGGAATGATACCGAACTTGGAATACGGGCATAAATGCCCGTTTTCCAATTCGGAAAAATCACTTCCCGGAAATCATTTTCCAGGAAGTGATTTTTCATTCATTAGCAAAGATCAATAATTTGGTGATCAGAAGTGATCACCAAATTTTGATCTCTGTCCCCATCTGTTCGCTAAGTTCTCTGTTCACTAAGTAGCAAAGACTTAGAAAAAATCCTATTTGTGAATGGAACTTTGAGTTCCATTCACAAAATGTATAGTAAAGCTGTCAGCATGACAGATTTTACTATACAGGTACTGCAGTGTGATCTGAATGGAGATCGCAGTGCAGTACCCTCACTAGACCACTAGGGCATCAGAGCACTTGTAAGGGAAGACCCACAGTGAAGGGGGAAGCCCTGTGACATCAATGGGGTCTCCCTTAGCAGCAATATCCATTGAACCAGCGAGGGACCAGCAATGGAGGAGGGGGACCTACTTTAGGGACTGCAAACTCCTGATCCCCCCATCGGATTTTTATGAAATCAAGGGGGGATCGAGGGGGCTAGGGGTGCACTTGAATGCTGCCCCCCCGATTGCCCCTAGGACTCAATATTTTTTTGCTTGCACTATAGCAAGCAGGCACACAGTGCTTGCTGCTATAGCTCAGTAGTATCTGCGATCGGAACCGATCGCAGACTACTACTTACACTGGACCACCATGGAAGAAGTGGGGAACACTAACGGGAAGCCCCGGACGTCCAATGACGTCACAGGGTTCTCTTTCCACTGCGCCTCTGCACTTCCGGGCCGCACGAGTCCTGGAAAGGATTCCCTTTCCCCACCAGCATTTGGGGGATTGATATCTTGCGATCCCCCCCTCAGATTTGGACACAACTGAGAGGGGATCGAGGGGGCTAGGGGGGCAGTTGAATGCTGCCCCCCGATCGCCCCTAGTGGCTGCCCCCCGATCGCCCCTAGCGGCTGCCCCCCGATTGCCCCTAGCGGCGAAAGGGAAAGCCACAGATCGTTTATTCACGATCTGTGGCAGTTTGGTCATTCACTGCACAAATCGTGAATATACGATCTGTGGCAGTTAAAGGGTTAAAGGACAACTAAAGTCTCAGAACAACATTGAATATGAAAGCAGATCTCCTTGTTATAAAAGCAGTAATCAGGTCTCACATCTCATTTTAATATGGTTGTTAAGAATTGTAACTTTCTAACATGAGGTTTGTGTCTTATTTCGCAGTGTTCCAGTATCACACATTGCGGTCACTGACCATTATGTTCTTTACACATGGTCAATCCTAATATACTGCAGGAACTTGTTACAGTTGGTCACACCCACTATTAGCCTCTAGCCAATCCTTTTACAGCACAGAGTAGGCAAGGGACCATGTGACTGAGATCAGGGGTGTGGCCAGTCACTGTACATACATATAGTTATTTCATCCAGTTCTTCAAGTGGTAACATTTACTTTAAAGCTATTTACTGTGTTGCTATTTTACAGTTTATTGGGGTTTTTAGAGGGTATATGTTCAGATTCTGGAGTGTAAAAATGTGGGTTTATTTCTCCATTAATACCCAACAATAGGGTGCCACCACATTCCGAGACAGCAGAATGATCTGCTAAATATATCTAAGAGGTTATAAAAATCCTGTCAGAAAAGTTTATTCGCACCTATCAATCCTATACACAGTTTTATATATATTTATCTAAACAGTACTTCCTATACCATTGAGTAAATTTAAAAAAATAGTTTTGGGATATACTAGGAATAGGACAAATAGCCTTTAAATTATTAAATATCATTTATAAAAAGTACAAAAGAGTGCATAAAAAGAAAAAGAAAAAAGGCTATGGTAGATAATTGAATAAAGAAAAGTCCAATATAATATTCCAAGATGGAAGCCAATACGGTCCTCCCAATCAGCTAGTGATGTTTCCTTGTCTTGATGGAGAAGCTTGCCTTCCCATTTCCCTAATATTTATGCATTATACTAAAAATGGAAGTGGTTTGGTCCAAAAGGGCTTTTTGGAGGGAAACTTTGGTATCTTTTTACCTGCACCGTACATACCACATACAAAATATCAATGTGAATGTGTGGGGTTTTTTTTTGGCCTATTCCCTTCCCCTCCTACCTTCAGAGTTAGTTCTTGCTGGCTTTCTTCTCCATGGATGTGGATCCTAGGACCGCCCCCATGAGATGTGGATTGTCAAGCCAAAGAGGATGGTCTAAGAATCTAGCTGCTGCTTGTGGCGTGTTAACGGTGCGTGCCCGTGAGCACTCAGCGGCATCAATGCGTGTGCATGCTGGTAACATCACCGTGCCCTTGATATAATGCGTCATTAGTGTGCGCGCGGTTACGTCACCAGGCACACATGCATTGACATCTCCGAGCGCACAAGGGCACACTCCGTCACAAGACCCCCCTCTTTGCTTTGGCAGCACAGTACCATGGAGGAGGAAGCCAGCAAGAACTTACACTGAAAGTAATGGGTGGTTAGAGAATAGGCAAAAAAAAAAATAATGAGTAAAGTCAGGTTTTTAACCCTAATCTAGTCTGAATAATATAATACTGTTGTATTATACCTACTGTTATTTGCAGAAAATGGGGTTGGGGGGCATTGAAGAAACAGGTTATTAATACAAACACTTCATCAAGCAACTTTTTATACATGCTTAGAGCATGCTGCGTTTTCAGCAGCAATCATTTTTTCATTAAGCCTGGTACACACTAGATAATGTTTTGGCTTAATCAATCACCTGGCCCAACATTTTGATGGGATATAGGGTTATGTATGACATAATTGTTCCTGAAAGATTTTCAGTAAAATTGAATGATCTGGACGATCAATAGTTTTGTATGTCACGGTGGATTGTATGTGTTTAAATACAAGCATGATTGTTTGGGACAAAATATCAGACTGTACACATTAATCCCTGACAGATAGATTACAAAAAGGTTTATTGATCTCTTAAGATATCGGGCAGAAGACTGTTTGTATATGGAGCCTAGGGACGTATAGCTTTATAACATTTTTACCCTCCACAGGCACTAACATTTTTTTATTGCAATTTACAACAAAATACAATTCAGTAGTCTGTATTCTGTGTTTGTATATTCCCTGCATTAGCTTCGAAGTCAGACAAGGTAAAAGTCATAAAGTTACAGGAGGTTCATTAATCTTGCTGGTTTTGATATAAAGCACAAAGGAAATGTGACACTAGAGTTGATTTGTCTTTCACACATGCAGAGGCCTGGAGATACACAGATTCAGACAACCTTTGTGCATGCTATAGTGGAGTCTCTCTCTATTTAATATATAAACACACTTTTTTTTTAAATTTTACAATAATTGACTTGAATTAGCCATATTTATGTACAGAACTAATTTAATAAAAAGCAAAAATGCTCCTAGTTTTCAGTTCTGAACATGTAAGTTAGAATTAGCAAACATTTCAGTTTATTTTCTTTAATAAATTCTTTAATAAAAGAATTGTAGGAAAACCATATTTTTACTGTTTCTAATAGCGAATCTGCCATGTTAACACAGAAACAAACATACAGGCAGTAGAACTGAAAGTTAACATGCCAATTTTATTTACTATTAGCTTATAGTATAGTTTAATGGATACATTACATTCTTACAACCTTTTTTAGGGTTTTGTAAAAATGTCCCTGGGTTTTTAATATTTAAGACTCAAGAACGAGGAGCGATGTAAATGGAAATAAAGTATTTATTTATTCACCTAACTAGTGCAGAGCTACAAGCAGGGATTATTTTTATCTTTTTTATCTTTCTTAGTTACATTTAATTACAGTTTTTGTTATTTATTTTAATATGACCCACAATAGAACTCACTCTAAAAATGGAAATGGGCAATAATTAAGCAAAGTTCAGGACTTTACAAATAAGAGTAAAATGAAGATATATTTTTATAAATATTTATAAAGTTGAATTGATGTTGAAGCTGACGAAATATTTTGGCCAAAGGGGCGTAACTACATAAGCATTGAAACATTATATACTGTATGTCACATTGTTAAATAGTATTGGAGGTTGAATAAAGATATAGCTCATCCCATCTAATATTTATAGCCTATTCAAGAGCCCTACCTAATAGTTTATCCAGAGGAAGAAAAAAAAACAGCTGAAAAGGGGGGGAAAATCCTTCCTGTCTCCAAATGACAATCAGAAAGGATTCTTGGGATTACCCCAGAACTATCAGGGAGATTCAATATTTGTGAAAGATGTGTAAAACCCACATTAACTAATATCAGGATAACGTGTTTTTGGACAATTCACCCGATACATAAGTTCATATGAATAATTAACTTAATAATTAGGAACAGGGGTGTTTTTTTTTTCTTTTTGCGTTTTACTTACCAGTCTTTTAATGATTCTTAACAGCATTCTCTGCTCTCTGGGGTCCCTTTTACTAAGCAGTACTTGAGCAAAGCTCTCCATGTTGTCTTGGGACATACTGTCCTGGCTGTCTCCTCCATAAAGCTGAACCAGTAGTTTCAAGCACTGGGATGTATTAGCATATATTTCTGGATCTTCAGAGGGCAGCTAAAGAATAAAAAACATTTTTCTCATTATCTGCTATGGATTTGGAATTTGATGAATGCTTTAATTTAAGTAGTAAACAACTGACACTCATTGGATCTAAAGTAGAATTAACTAGAAAGTGAAAGTTTAAGTATAAAATTTAAATTTGGCTTGAAAGACTGCATTTTGGAAGGGAATTTGTGTGTTTGTGCTGCAGATTTTAAAACTCAATGTCAATGAAGAGGACATTGTTGTTTTTTACTTACCCTTTAAATATGTCACATGCATTAAAGGTAGGTCAGTTGGTGTGTGTGTATTCATATCAGGTTGGGGGATAAAATACTAACTTTTTTGATGATTGGTCAAAATTAGTTTTTTTACTTTAGTTACCCTTTACGTATGGCTGCCATAGTAATGGATAAGTAGATCAGTAGGTGTGTGTACCCTTGTCGGGTTGAGAGTTAAAAAAAAACTTTTTTGATGATTGGTCAAAATTTGTTTTTTTTTACTTTAGTTACCCTTTAAGTATGGCTGCAACAGTAATGGAGGGGTAGGTCAGTAGCTGTGTATACCTGTATCATGTTGGGGGTTAAAAAAACATTTTTTTTTTATTATTGATCAAAATGAGCTTTTTTGACTTTAGTTACCCTTTAAAGTATGGCTTCCACAGTAATGGATAAGTAGATCAGTAGGTGTGTGTACCTGGGTCTGGTTGAGGGGTATGTCTTTTTTGTAAATATATAACAAAGGTCCATATGCACACTTTCCCCAGGTGGGTGCAAAGAGTCCAATACCCCTACTTCAGAGGGAACAGAGTATTCAAAAGATACAAGGTAGACTGCACTCCAAAGTAGAATGTTTATTGTGAGCCAAACATCAACATAGAATACGATGATGAAGGGGGTGTTACCCTCAAAGCCGTATTCTATGTTGATGTTTGGCTCACAATAAACGTTCCACTTTGGAGTGCAGTCTACCTTGTATCTTTTGTATGTCTTTTTTGTGTTACAACCATAAAACTATTTTTTATTGAGGATAAATCTAAATTAGTTTTTTCACTTTAGTTACCCTTTAAGTAGCCTGCCACTTTAATGGATAAGTAGATCAGTAGTTGTTGTACCTGGGTCTGGTTGAGGGGGTATGTCTTTTTTGTGTTTATAACCATAAACTATCTTTTATTGAGGATAAATCTGAATTTGTTTTTTTGACTTTAGTTACCCTCTTAATATGGCTGCCACCATAATGGATAAGTAGATCAGTAGGTGTGTGTATCTGGATCTGGTTGAGGGGGTATGTCTTTTGTGTTTACAACCATAAAACTATCTTTTATTGAGAATAAATCTAAATTAGTTTTTTTTTTACTTTAGTTACCCTTTAAGTATGGCGGCCACAGTAATGGATAAGTAAATTAGTAGGTGTGTGTACCTGGGTCTGGTTGAGGGGGTATGTCTTTTTTGTGTTTATAACCATAAAACATAAAACGGATTCCTAAGCTAGAAGATAGCACACTTCTCCTATATGTCCTGCACGTCTGTACCGAATTTCATGTCTCTAGCTCAAAAACTGTGGGAGGAGATACGGTCCAAAAAAGCGGAAGAATAAAACAGAAGAAGAAAAAGAAGAAGAAATAGAAAGAACAGTAATTTGGCTTTTTCAAGCCAAATTAATTATTTATTACAATATGCATAGTTACAAATGTGGGAAAGAATTGGAGAGTAATAAAGACTGGATAGGCTACAAGTCTTTATCCTTCACATATCCTTTATTGTTTTCCTTAAAGGGCAAGCCCATTAAAATCCGTTCAGCCAAATTGAATTTTTGCAGCATGCTTTTTGCAGACCAGGAACATCTCAACTGTAATCCAAGCTGGCTGATGTCACCTCAACCTGTGCCTTTTCTGTGCCTTCAGCCTCCATTGGTGCCCCCCCTCCCACCATCCGCATCCATCCTCAGTTACCCTGCATCCTTTAAAACTAAGGGTATGTTAAATGCCTGCCCAGACTAAAATTACAGCCCTTCATTCCCGTGGCACTCTCTATGACGTCAGCAGCGTCTGTGAATGGCACAGACGCGGCTGACGTCATGAGAAAGCTCTGCGGGAATGAAGGGCTGTAAGTATAGTTAGGATTATTTTTTTTCAAAAATAACAAGGCGTTTTAGTCTGGGCAGGGGACGTCTAACATACCCTAAAAGGATTTCACAATAGGGGGCAGGGAAACCGAGGATGAATCCGGATGGTGGGAGGGGGGGCGCCAAGGGAGGCTGAAGGCACGGAAAGGCACGGGTTGAGGTGACGTCACCCAGCTTGGATTACAGTCGAGATGTTCCTCGTCTGCAAAAAGCATGCTGCAAAAATGTATGTATCTTTAATTTGGCTGAATGGCTTTTAACGGGGGATGGCTTGTTTTAAAGCTAGAATCATGGCCAATAACATATAAAATTATAGTTTTGGGGTGGACTTGCCCTTTAACTTTATTCCTTTATTGTTAACTTTATTCCTGTATTTTCTTATTATCTTATTGTAATATGTCATCTATAGGTACTCACACGCTTTTAAAATGTTTCCCTAATAAACCTTTACCAGTACAGGACCAATCTTTGTCTTTGGCTATGTGCAACCACACTGTGCCAACCCCGGGGAGTGTTGTCTGAAAAAGTCCTTTAAAAAAAAAATCCTTTTCTTATTTGCTCCTCTGTGGTCTACCAAACAACCCCACGGCACCGCTTCAATCCATCCTCTCCACTCTGTCAGTCCCTCCACTGGTTGCCCATCACGCAAAGGATCCAGTTCAAGCTGCTTACCCTATCTTATACTGTAAAGCACTATCCAACATAGCCCCTTCATATATCTTAGAGCTGATCCACCGATATCCTCCCAGGCGCAACCTTCGCTCAGCAAACAATCTCCTCCTCTCACCCACCCTTGTCACCTCTTCCCATGCCCGTATTCAGGACTTTGCTCGTTTTGCCCCTCTGCTCTGGAACTCCCGTCCTCCGTCTGTCCGTCACTCACCATCCCTTAATACCTTCAAACGTAACCTTAAAACCCACCTTTTCAGGCAAGCATATAACCTGGCCTAGACATTACCCCTCTTACTACCCAAGATGATCCAACCTGCCTTTCACACTCCACTGCCAATCTATTTACAGCCTACTGATTCCCGCAACCTTTTGTCTCACCCCCATATCCTCTAGACTATGGGCAGGGTCCTCTCTCCTATTGTATTACAGTATTGCTTTAAGAAACTCATCACTCTGTTTACTTATATTATGTATATCCTGTGTATATAATATGTATGACTTTGTATTACATGTATTACCCTGTATATAATGTATGACTATGTAATTGTAAAGTGCCATGTTGGCGCTATATAAATCCATAATAATAAAATAATAAATAATAATAATAATTTGCTTGTGCATGTACTCAAGAACTCTCTGCTCCACTCATAATAGCATGTTATTTGTAGTCTGGACTGGTTAAAAAAAACAAGTAATTACAGTCATAGTGATGCAAAACCATTATTAAAGTAAAACTTAAAGTGCAATTATGGCCTAAAAACCTTTCTGTCCATGCAGTAAAGTGAGCGATGAGCTGTCAGACACTGTACAAATGGTAATTTGACGTCTCAGTGTTCAAAGATGTAGCCACGCAGGGAGATGGGTGTAGGATTTCCTACTTCCCTGGGTTAGGCACTATTGACCCCCTTAAGCTTTCAGCGGGGGAGGGGGTGCCTGGGCCATAAAGACACACAACACATGTATGTTATAACACAGTATATATAACATTCCATTTAAACATTTTATTCTGTTTTTTATGTTCTTTATTGGATCATTCAAGAATATTTCTTTTCAGGCCTCCGTTAATCGTAGTTCTATATTTTTTCTAATCAGTAACACATAGAATTTTAATTCATTAATTTGGCTTGAGCCAAATTACTGTTCCTTATATTTTTTTTTGTTTTATTCTTCTGCTTTTTTGGACTGTATCTCCTCCCACAGTTTTTGAGCTAGAGACATAAAATTTGGTACAGACGTGCGGGGCATATAGGAGAGGTGTGCTATTACCTAACTAAGGAAACCCCAGAAGCATTACGGCGTTATCGGTGAATTTCAGGCCATTTTTACCATAGACAATAATGGTAACAATCCTCAAATATGGATATTTCGAGGTTTAACCCTTTCCCTGCCACAGATCGTATATTCACGATCTGTGCAGTGTATACTCAAACTGCCACAGATCGTGAATATACGATCTGTGGCTTCCCCTCTCCCAAAATTTTTTTTCCCCCTGCTAGGGGCGATCGGGGGGCAGCATTCAACTGCCCCCCTAGCCCCCTCGATCCCCCCTCGGTTTGGTCTAAATCCGAGGGGGGGATCGGGAGATATCCCTACCTTTGAGATGCATCAGCCGGTCCCACGTGGAGAAGTAGAGGAGATCCGTTTTCGTTCCGGAAAGGGAGACCCCGGTGAAGCAGGAAGCTGAGTGATGTCACCGGGGTCTCCCTAAGAGAGGTAAGATGCTGCCCCCGGTGGTCTAGTGGAGGTACTGCAGCTAGATCTACATTTAGATCATGCTGCAGTACCTAGTATAGAACAAGCTGTCAAGCTGACAGCTTTACTATACATTTTGTGAATGGAACTCAAAGTTCCATTCACAAATAGGATTTTTTCTAAGTCTTTGCTACTTAGCGAAGACTTAGAAAAAAAATGGGGACAGAGATCAAAATTTGGTAATCACTTCTGATCACCAAATTATTGATCTTTGCCAATGAATGAAAACTCACTTCCTGGAAATTATTTCCGGGAAGTGATTTTTCTGATCGGATTTCGAATTGGAAAACGGGCATTTATGCCCGTATTCAAGTTCGGTATCATTCCCTAAGATGATTTGATGATCATCTTTGGGAATGATCCCCCCAAAAAAGGGGAAATGCACACAAAAAAAAATCTTAAAGTGATACACACACCTTTTTTTTTTTTTACCCTAAAACTATAAATTAGCAAAAAACTTTGTCTTCTCCAAGCTTCCCAATGTCCCCGGTGATATCGGTAAAGTAAACGCGGATCATTTATTTGTTGGATTTCAAGGGAAACTAAGCCTATTTTAGTAGGAAATTTTGCAGAGGTACCAAAAAAAGACCGTATTGATTTTTTAGGATCAATAAAGTGTGCAAGAACTTGTGTGACTCTCCGTACTTACTGGTTTTCCACTAAAAGGGGGAGTGGGGATAGGGGTGGGGGAGTGGGTTGTGGCGTTTTTTAATTTTTTCTTGTAATTGGACTTGTGCATGCGTCCAATTTGAGCTAGTTGGTGGCCCCGTTTCTGTTTGCACCCACCCTTATGGCATACCGTTTGATTCAGGACATGTGGGAGATTGCCGTTTAGTGGGTTTTTTACTTGCCGAGTGGGTTTAGGTAGGATTTCAACCATTGAGTCCTCTTATTTTATTTTTTCACAAAATCTCCTAAAAGCACGGAGTTCTATGGATAACAGCGCCTGGAATTCTTCATGTATATACGAAAGCATGATACTACCACGTAGCTGAAGGTGTGTAGCTTCCAAAAATATATAGTTTGTGGGGGGTATTTCCAAGTTGATTAGGCTGTTCAAATTACAGAACACTTTGATTTTTTTCTTGTAATTGGACTTGTGCATGCGTCCAATTTGAGCTAGTTGGTGGCCCCATTTCTGTTTGCACCCACCCTTATGGCATACCGTTTGATTCAGGACATGTGAGAGATTGCCGTTTAGTGGGTTTTTTACTTGCAGAGAGTGGGTTTAGGTAGGATTTCAACCATTGAGTCCTCTTATTTTATTTTTTCACAAAATCTCCTAAAGCACGGAGTTCTATGGATAACAGCGCCTGGAATTCTTCAGTAATACGAAAGCATGATACCATCACGTAGTGAAGGTGTGTAGCTTTCAAATATATATAGTTTGTGGGGGGTATTTCCAAGTTGATTAGGCCTGTTCAAATTACAGAAACACTTTGATTTTTTTTTTGTAATGGACTGTGCATGCGTCCAATTGAGTAGTTGGTGGCACGGCCTGTGTGCACCCACACATATGGCATACCATTTGATGCAGGATGTGTGGGGATTGACATTTAGTGGGTTTTTTTTGCTTGTCAAAAGGTTTAGGTAGGATTTCAACCTTGAATCATCTTATTTTATTTTTCACAAAACCTCGTAAAAACAGGGATTCTTTGGATCAGGGGTCTGTGAATTCTTCTGTATGTATGAAAGCATGGCATCGAACGTAGCTGAAGGTGTGTAGATTCCAAAAATATAAGTTTGTGGGGAGAATTTTCATGTTTCGGGGACTGTTTTTTAGAAGTGTAGGCTGTCAAATTACAGGCACTTTGATTCTTTCTTGTAATTGCATTTGTGCATGCGTCCCATTTGAGCTAGTTGGTGGCCAGCTCTGTGTGCATCCACGCATATGGCATAACGTTGATTCAGAACATGTGGGAGATTGATATTTAGTGGGGGGTTTTATTTGTGGGGGGCATTTCCAAGGTTGGGGCTGTTTGAAATTACAGAACAACTTTGAATTTTTTCTGTAATTACACTTGTGCATGTGCCCATTTGAGCTAGTTGGGGCCACGTCTCTGTGTGCACCCACACAATGGCATACCGTTTGATGTAGGATATAGGGAGATGACATTAGTGGGTTTTTTTGCTTGTCAAGTTGGTTTAGGTAGGATTTCAATCCTTGAATCATCTTATTTTATTTTTCACAAAACCTCCTAAAACACAAGAGTTCTTTGGAATCACTGGGTCTGGAATTCTTCATGTATGTATGAAAGCATGGCATCGTAACGTAGCTGAAGGTGTATAGATTCCAAAAAATATAAGCTTGTGGGGGGGGAATTTCCATGTTTCTGGACGTTTCCTTAGAAAAAGGGAGGCGTTTCAAATTACAGAGCACTTTGATTTTTTCTTGTAATTGCATTTGGTGCATGCATCACTTTGAGCTAGTTGGTGGCCACGTTCTCTTGTGCAAGCACAACATAGGGCATACCGTTTGATTCAGGGCATTTGGAAGATTGATAATTGACAAGTTTTTTACATGACATGGAAATTTGCCATGATTTTTAACTTTGAATTGTATTTTTATAAATTTTTCCTGAAAATCTGGTAAAAAAGCGAAATTTACATGAAACTGCGCTCATACCATTGGTGGTATGCAATAAAAGAATCACACCATTGTGTAGCTGAAGATGTGTAGATTCCAAAAATATATAGTTTGGGGGGTATTTCTACTATAGAGGGTTGTTTATGTTGACAAATCTGAAAAGTTGCTTGTAATTGGGCCATTGTTCATTGGTCCACTTTGTGGCTAGTTGATTCCACGTTTGCGGTGTTTGCTGTGTGCTGTAACCATACATAGGGCATACCGTTTGATTCAGGACATTGGGAGATTGATATTTGGTAACTTTTTTTTACATTACTTGGGATTTTGGCATGATTTTACCTTTTGAGAGTTTTTTTTCCAAATTTTTTAGAAAATCTGCTAAAACTGTGAACTTCTACGAAGAAACTGCGCCCACACCATTGAGGTTACGAAGAACAAAACTACAGAATTTCGTAGATAAAGTGGAATGTGTGGATTTGGAAAATATAGGTTGTTGGGGGGTGTTTTGTGGGGGGAAAAATTGCAGGACTGTTCAAATTCAGATTTGGCTGAATATTTTTGCTGTTTCTGAGCCATTGTGCATTGTTTCAATTTGTGGTTGTGGCTTCCACGTCCACGTGTGTAACCACACATATGCATTACGTTTGATTCAGGACATTTGGGAGATTGATATTTAGTAACTTTTTGTACATTCCATGAGGTTTTGGCATGATTTCTACCTTTTGAAGTTGTTTTTTGTTCATTTTTTCAGACAAATGCGAACTTCTACGAAGAATTGCGCCCACACCATTGATGATATGAATGAACAAGCTACTGTGTTACATAGTGAAGGTGTGTAAATTTCAGGAATATATAGTTTGTGGGGGTTATTTCTAAGTTACGGGGGTGTTTTGTGGAAAAAACTGTAGAAGTCCAAATTCGGAGTTGGCTAAAATTTTCGCTGTTTCTGAGCCATCTGCATTGTCTCACTTTGTGGCTTTTCGCTTCACGTCGCGTGTGTAACCACACACATGGCATACCGTTTGATTCAGGACATTTGGGAGATTGATATTTAGTAACTTTTTTTTACATTCCATGAGGTTTTGGCATGATTTCTACCTTTTGAAGTTGTTTTTTGTTCATTTTTCAGACAAATGCGAATTTCTATGAAGAACTGCGTCCACACCATTGATGGTATGAATGAACAAACTACAGTGTGTACATAGCTGAAGGTATGTAGATTTCAGGAATATATAGTTTGTGGAGTTATTTCTAAGTTACGGGGGTGTTTGTGGAAAAAACTGCAGACTGTCCGAATTCGGAATTGGCTAAATATTTTCGCTGTTTCTGAGCCATCGTGAATTGTCTCACTTTGTGGTTTCGTTCCACGTCCGCGTGTGTAACCACACATATGGCACATACCGTTTGATTCAGGACATTTGGGAGATTGATATTTAGTAACTTTTTTACATTCCATGAGGTTTTGGATGATTTCTACCTTTTGAAGTTGTTTTTTGTTCATTTTTCAGACAAATGCAGAACTTCTATGAAGAACTGCGTCCACACCATTGATGGTATGAATGAAACAAACCACAGTGTACATAGCTGACGTTGTGTAGATTTCAGGAATATAGTGTTGTGGGGGTTATTTCTAAGTTACGGGGGTGTTTTGTGGAAAAAAACTGCAGATGTCCGAATTCGGAATTGGCTAAATATTTTTGCGTTTCTGAGCCATCGTGCATTGTCTCACTTTGTGGCTTTTCGCTTCCACGTCCGCGTGTGTGTAACCACACATATGGCATACCGTTTGATTCAGGACATTTGGGAGATTGATATTAGTAACTTTTTTTTACATTCCATGAGGTTTTGGCATGAATTCTACCTTTTGAAGTTGTTTTTTGTTCATTTTTCAGACAAATGCAAACTTCTACGAAGAATTGCGCCGCGCCATGTGATGATGAATGAACAAACTACAGTAGTTACATAGCTGAAGGTGTGTAGATTTAGGAATATATAGTTGTGGGGGATTTCTAAGTTACGGGTGGGGGTGTTTTGTTGGAAAAAACTGCAGACTGTCCAAATATCGGGAGTGGCTAAATATTTTTGCCGTTTCTGAGCCATCGTGCATTGTCTCACTTTGTGGCTTTCGCTTCCACGTCCGCGGTGTGTAACCACACATATGGCATACGTTTGTCAGGACATTTGGGAGATTGATATTTGGTAACTTTTTTTTACATTTCATGGGGTTTTGGCATGATTTATACCTTTTTGAATGTGTTTGATGTTATTTTTTTTGAAAATCGTAAAAGTGCAAACTTCTACGAAGAACTGCGCCCACACCATTGATGGTATAGAATGAACGAACTACAGCGAGTACATAGCTGAAGGTGTGTAGATTTCAGGAATATATAGTTTGTGGGGGGGGTTATTCTGAGTTGGGGGGGGGGTTTGTTTGGGAAAAACTGCAGACTGTTCAAATACAAAATGGCTAATTTTTTTTTGCTGCTACTGACATTTGGCACTGGTCACGCTCTGGGTTAGTTGGTAGCCATGTCTCTGGGTACACCCATGAATGTGGGCATACCGTTTTATTCAGGGAGGGGGAAACAACCTCACTCTATAAAATCTGCGGGTGTGTAGTTTCTAAAAATAATCTCACTTGTGGGGATTTTTAGTTAATTTGGAAGATATTCTATGTAACTGTCAGTATGGGTTAACATTTAATTTGGTGTAATATTCTTAAGGTGCAGTTTTAGTCTCCTGTACAGGAAAAGTGGGGGTACCTACATATATCTGGTATCGTGTGTACTCGGGAGTATCTGAGCTTTTAGAAACAGTAAGATTTTTGTGGTAACCTTAAGATAACTATAAGTAAAAATGGGAAAAATACATGAAAATTTGCAAATTTTCATTTTTTTTACATATTTTACCCATAATTCCAGTAAAATTTCCAGAAAAGTTACAAAATTCTGTTACCATGTTTTAAGTACACTTTGTGCTGAAAAAAAAACAATGAATAATATTCCTGATTACTGCAAGGTTTCCTACTGTAAAATTAGTCTAAAGCGATTGAGGGCAAAAATCCTGAAAATTCTTTGGCAGTAACGCAAAAAAAATAGAAAAATCTCCTGGCAGTGAAAGGGTTAAGGGTCAGAGATCAAACAAAAATTTTTGATCAAAATCAAACTAAGTTAATTAGTAGTCAACATGCAAAAACACATACCCCCAACCTCACAGGGTACACACACCTACTGACTACCCTTCTATTTCTGTGTAAGCCATACTTAAAGGGTAAATAATAAAAAGTCATAATTTTTTGATATGTCCTCAAAAAAATTAGTTTTATGGTTATAAACACAATGAATATTTTGCTTTTCTGAGCCATTGTGCATTGTTTCAACTTTGTGGCTTTTGGCTTCCACGTCCACGTGTGTAACCACACATATGGCATACCGTTTGATTCAGGACATTTGGGAGATTGATATTTAGTAACTTTTTTACATTCCATGATTTGGCATTGGATTTTACCTTTTGAAGTTGTTTTTGTTCATTTTTTCAGACAAATGCGAACTTCTACGAAGAATTGCGCCCACACCATTGATGATATGAATGAAAAAGCTACTGTGTTACAGAGTGAAGGTGTGTAAAATTCAGGAATAATAGTTTGTGGGGGTATTCTAAGTTACGGGGGTGTTTTGTGGAAAAAACTGTAGACTGTCCAAATTCGGAGTGGCTAAATATTTCGCTGTTTCTGAGCCATCCTGCATTGTCTCACTTTGTGGCTTTCGCTTCCACGTCGCGTGTGTAACCACACACATGGCATACCGTTTGATTCAGGACATTTGGGAGATTGATATTTAGTAACTTTTTTTTACATTCCATGAGGTTTTGGCATGATTTCTACCTTTTGAAGTTGTTTTTGTTCATTTTTCAGACAAATGCGAATTTCTATGAAGAACTGCGTCCACACCTTGATGGTATGATAATGAACAAACTACAGTGTTACATAGCTGAAGGTATGTAAATTTCAGGAATATATAGTTTGTGGGGGTTATTTCTAAGTTACGGGGGTGTTTGTGGAAAAAACTGCAGACTGTCCGAATTCGGAATTGGCTAAATATTTTCGCTGTTTCTGACCATCGTGAATTGTCTCACTTTGTGGCTTTTCGCTTCACCGTCCGCGTGTGTAACCAAACATATGGCATACCGTTTGATCAGGACATTTGGGAGATTGATATTTGTAAACTTTTTTTTACATTCCATGAGGTTTTGGCATGATTTCTACCTTTTGAAGTTGTTTTTTGTTCATTTTTTCAGACAAATGCAAACTTCTATGAAGAACTGCGTACACACATTGATGGTATGAATGAACAAAACACAGTGTTACATAGCTGACGTGTGTAGATTTCAGGAATATATAGTTTGGGGGTTATTTCTAAGTTACGGGGGTGTTTTGTGGAAAAAACTGCAGACTGTCCGAATTCGGAATTGGCTAAATATTTTTGGGTTTCTGAGCCATCGTGCATTGTCTCACTTTGTGGCTTTTCGCTTCCAAGTCCGCGTGTGTAACCACACATATGGCATACCGTTTGATTCAGGACATTTGGGAGATTGATATTAGAACTTTTTTTACATTCCATGAGGTTTTGGCATGAATTCTACCTTTTGAAGTGTTTTTTGTTCATTTTTCAGACAAATGCAAACTTCTACGAAGAATTGCGCCCGCGCCATTGATGGTATGAAGAACAAACTACAGTGTACATAGCTGAAGGTGTGTAGATTTCAGGAATATATAGTTTGTGGGGGTTATTTCTAAGTTACGGGGGTGTTTTGTTGAAAAAACTGCGACTGTCCAAATTCGGCGAGCGGAGTTGGCTAAATATTTTTGCCGTTTCTGAGCCATCGTGCATTGTCTCACTTTGTGGCTTTTCGCTTCCACGTCCGCGTGTGTAACCACACATATGGCATACCGTTTGATTCAGGACATTTGGGAGATTGATATTTGGTAACTTTTTTTTACATTTCATGGGGTTTTGGCATGATTTCTACCTTTTTGAATGTTGTTTGATGTTAATTTTTTTTGAAAATCTGGTAAAAGTGCAAACTTCTACGAAGAACTGCGCCCACACCATTGATGGTATGAATGAACGAACTACAGCGTTACATAGCTGAAGGTGTGTAGATTTCAGGAATATATAGTTTGTGGGGGGTATTTCTGAGTTGGGGGGGGTGTTTTGTGGAAAAACTGCAGACTGTTCAAATACAAAACTGGCTAATTTTTTTTTGCTGCTACTGACATTTGGCACTGGTCACGCTCTGGGTTAGTTGGTAGCCATGTCTCTGGGTACACCCATGAATGTGGCATACCGTTTTATTCGGGAGGGGAAACTAACCTCACTCATAAAATCCTGCGGGTGTGTAGTTTCTAAAAATATCTCACTTGTGGGGATATTTTAGTTAATTTGGAAGATATTCTATGTTAACTGTCAGTAGTGGTTATACATTTTAATTTGGTGTAATATTCTTTAAGGTGCAGTTTTAGTCTCCTGTACAGGAAAAGTGGGGTACCTACATATATCTGGTATCGTTGTACTCGGGAGTATCTGAGCTTTTAGAAACAGTAAGATTTTTGTGCGTAACCTTAAGATAACTATAAGTAAAAATGGGAAAAATACATGAAAATTTGCAAATTTTTCATTTTTTTTTTACATATTTTACCCATAATTCCAGTAAAATTTCCAGAAAAGTTACAAAATTCTGTTACCATGTTAAAGTACACTTTGTGCTGAAAAAAACAATGAATAATATTCCTGATTTACTGCAAGGTTTCCTACTGTAAAATTAGTCTAAAGCGATTGAGGGCAAAATCCTGAAAATTCTTCTGGCAGTTAACGCAAAAAAAATAGAAAATCTCCTGGCAGTGAAAGGGTTAAGGGTCATGAGATCAAAACAAAAATTTTTGATCAAAATCAAACTAAGTTAATTATGTAGTCATACATGCAAAAACACATACCCCCAACCTCACACGGGTACACACACCTACTGACCTACCCTTCTATTTCTGTGTAAGCCATACTTAAAGGGTAAATAAAGTCATAAAATTTTTTTTGATATGTCCTCAAAAAAAATTAGTTTTATGGTTATAAACACAAAAAAGACATACCCCTCAACCAGACCCAGGTACACACACCTACTGACCTACCCCTCCATTACTATGGCAGCCATACTTAAAGAGTAACTACAGCCAAAAAACACATTTTGACTTTTTTTAACTTCCAACCTGGCACAGGTACACACACCAACTGAGCTACCCATTCATTCATGTGGCAACCATATTTAAAGGATAAGTATAGTCAAAAACACATTTTGACCAATCATCAAAATGTAGTCTTTTATCCCCCAACCTGACACGAGCACACACACCAGCTGAGCTACCCATTCATTCCTGTGACAGCCATATTTACTGGGTAAGTAAAAAAAACAACAATGTCCTCATCATTGCCATTATTAATAGAGTTTAAAAATCTGCAGCATTAACAAACACATTCCCTTCCAAAATGCGGACTTTCAAACCAAATTCAAAGTTTATACTTAAACTTTCCCTTTCTAGTTAATTGTGTTATTAGAATACTCCATAAACTTGTCAATAGAGATAATATACTTCACCTATATGTCTTGCATTGGATCGTCAGGAAGACAACCACTTGGACTAATTACCATAGGGAAAACATGAAAATTATATAAAATGGATAAATGCCAGTAACTTTCCATGTTCTTTAATTTTTAAAAACTTGATTGATTCTCTGGTCATTTATCCGTATGTGGCCATGTTCCAATCAACCATATTTCAGTGATATCAGTTGTCAGTGCTAACTGTACGTAACAAAAACGCTATGGTGCATATTTATAAAGCAGTGAAGCTGAAATTTTGGAGTTTTTTAAAGTATTATTTATAAATGATTATTACTTAAATGATTAAGTAATATGTTATAAATGATTGCAACAACAAAAAAAAGTTTCACCACACATTCCTAAGACACTTTTTGCTGAGCTAAATTTTGCAAAAACCATTGTGGTATTTATAAAGTTTCAGATGATGGTGATGCATTTTTGGGGACTTTTCTAACCTGGAAATAGGTTCTTTTAGGGCTAGGCCACACTGCTGCGTTTTTTTTGCGTTTGCGCTTGCGTTTGCGATTGCGATTGCGCTTGCGATTTTTCAAAATTATTGAAAACGCGGCAACGCAAAAAAAACGCGCGTTTTTCGATGCGTTTGCGTTTGCGTTTTGCGTTCTGCATTTTTAATCGCAATCGCATGCGATTTCCTATACTTATTGAAGAAATCGCAAGCGCAAACGCAAAAAAATCGCACATGAAATCGCATGCGATTGCGATTGCGTTTGCGTTTCAGTGTGGCCTAGCCCTTACTGGATGTTTTCATTACATTACAATATTATGTGTCCAGAAGGTGTTTACTATTTTACTAGAAAATTTGGTTGGTGGTGTCAAACTGGCTTCCACATGAACAGAAATGCTTCCTGAGGGTTTAACACCTATTATATTGACTAATAAAGACACACACACACACACGCTATGTTTCCTAATTAACACTAGCAGCCCTGATCTGATATGGAGATAAGTTCAGGTTTCCTTTTTCTATTTTGCCACATTTTCCGGAATTCGTATCAGTTGCTGCAGATTTTAAAATACTATTAAAAATATTTTGCGGTCAGTCAGTGCATACAGTGCACAGTTCGAATCTTCTCCTGGTGCTTCTGGGTTACAGTTGTCACATGCTCATAAACATCCAGAAAAAGCCCAGAGACAGAACAAAATCAGTGTTTAGGACTGTAAATGGGTAAATTTAGTGGTCTTAGGGTATGTGAGTGTCTTTAATATAGGGGTGCCCAACCCAGCCGATGCTGGGGGCCACACTAGCAGTACTGAACACTGTGAGCGGGCCATGGGGAGTAGCTCCGCCCCCACCTGGTTATGCCCCCAGATGCCCCACCCTGTCCCTTCCCACACCCACCCACGGCTCTGTGCGGGCCGCGAAAAAATGCAGCCGGGCCGCTTGTGGCCTGCGGGTTGGGCATCACTGCTTTAATAGATAGTATATATTTCAAATAGGGGATGGAAGGGAACTTTAATTTAAAAACTGTTAATCTGATGGGTACCCTTTAATATGCTGGTTTAGGGGAGTATGATTGAATGACTGACAGCTAACATTTGATTAGTAACATATGCTCATCCACACACAAAATGTTTCTGCCTCTGCCATATCATGTTTTATTTTCAGTCCCATCCTTCATTATGGCTATTACCCAAAACATACATGTAAAGAAAAAAGGACTAATCTTCTACACTGATAAACACACAGCACTATTTCTGGTCTGGATAATAAAAATCACCTTCTTAATAGTTTCGTCAGCATAATACAATATTTTGCTGTTAAAATGCTATCAAAATTGGCAATGAGTATTTTTACATTACATAGTGAATATGTTTAGGCAGATATGTTTCAATGATATTTGTAGGCATCTTTTAATGCTATACAGGAATCATTTATTCATGTATTTTGCGGTTTACAATCTTACTATTTCCCACCATGCATTAACTAAAGGAATAAACTACATGCTGCACTGATTGCCAACACTTTTCACATTCTGTCAGTCACACTGTTAGCAGAGCTATCTAACTGTTTAGATATTCCCGCTACACTCATTAGCCTTGCCAGGACCTCTAAATGTAGAAAACAGAAACAGATTTGTAAGATACAGCATACTGGGAATTCACAAAGTCACACATTGCATTGAACCTGCTTCAAGTGAAAAGATTACTCAGTAGTTGCTTAGTGTGTTGACTTATGAACACAATTTTACAAGTTTTCAATTTGTCATCATTTTAGCAAATAAATGTTGAGATTGCAAACTAACAAAACATAAAAAAAATATTTCGTTTAAGAATGATGACGCAAAATTGTGCACCTTAGTGCATCTCAAATTTAAAGCTTTGTATATGTTTACAGCAAATAAAGATTGTATGTCAACCCCCCAAAAAACGTTTTTTTCTGCGTCTCAGCCAATCACAGGATACGCTGCTGGTCCAGCCCTTTTTACTTGGTTCCATGCAGGGAAGCATGTGAATTTAGCAGTGGAGATACCTTTTAACTTTTAGAATTTTTTATTTTTTTAACTTCCCTGTACAAATTTTAGGAAGAAAGACTAAAAGGGGATCAGGTTGGGTTTTGGGTCCGAAATTTGTCGGGTCGCAGGTAGCAAGTTGTGGGTCGGGTGTGGACTTTTTGGGTGGGGTTGGGTACGGTTATGGAAAATTAGACCCATGCAGGACTCTACCCTGGGCAGTTTTAAAAGCAAATTCAACCCAGGTCAAAGCTAAAAATGTATCACTCCATACCCAAAACATAATGCATGGTTGACACACAGCCACACACTGGACCAAAAATTATTTTGAATCCTAGCAAGTTTGATACAATCACATATTTTAAAGGACAGACAGAGATGGCCTTCATCACAACCAGCACAATGCTGGTCATTTTTTGTAACTGAGCTTATAAAAATATCTACATATTTTAGTTCAGTACTGAATCAAAAAAAAAAAAAATACAAAATGATTAAATATTACATTACTATAAATAAAGCAACAGTTTAAGCTTGCACAATTGCTTGAATTACACAATATTTTATTTAAATGAGAAAAAAGGCAAAATATAAAATTGGGCAGTAATTCAGCACCCTGAGTTGCTGCATTGTTTTTCTTAAGGTTTTATATTGTACAAAATCAGCTCCTTAGAAATTCCCCAAGAGGCTTAGAAGCTGACTTCACCCTTCTTATTTCCAGGACCACTCTCCTTTACTACCAGTTGCCTGCAGGCAGTAGCTGTATGGGCTGGTTAATGTCTCAAGTATAAAACAATAGTGAACCAGTCCTGGGGCTGAGTTGCTGCTTTATCTTCTTTTAATGTATATATTTTCACTTTTTTTTGATCATCTATGTACAGTATATATGGTTTGCTAAACTGTAATGGCACAGAGAAAGGTAACGTGAAGGGTAAACAATGAGGTAAGCAATGGTTATTTTTATGAAGAGTATTCTATGTAAGTAATTAAAAGACATTTCATATGCACATCACACCTTCACACAGTAGATAAACGTGCTAGAGATTTGCTGTAAGGTTAATAAGGTAGCATTCACATTAGGGCACTGTCATAATGTTTCTTGAAATGTTACAGTGGTTTATAAGTTTAATGATAATATGATGATTTTTTTTAGCATGGAGGTACAAGAATATTAAGTTATGAAGTAATTGCAATGTTTTTCTTAGTTAACCATGAGTGGGGACCATTTATACTATTAATGAATGGAAAATGAAAAAGCTTCAAAACTGGACCAAGAAAAGAGGATAAATGCTTATATCTTAGCAGGGGTGTCTCTAGGGTTTTTGCCACCTGAGCCAAACTCTAATTTGCGCCTATATGTGGCGCGTGCAGTGTGCCACCAGCAAAACAAAGTGGGCGTGGCTTGTGTGGGTGTGGCTTTGTGGGTGGGAGCGCGGCTAGCCATTTTGTCATTTTGAACTTAACAACATTTATTTGTACAGTTTCGTTAAATAGACATTTATCCACACCATAATTACACAAGAATAAAGAATTTTGCCCAAAAGAGCCTGCCACCACGTCAAGGTAAACTCTTTTAATAGGGTCCTAACTAGTCTAACCTAGCCTAACCTAACAAACTATCTAAAGCTAATGTAACCATTTGAAATGCCTTTTAACAATATCTATCACATTTAATAAAGAAAATATGAAAAAATAACATCTGCAGCAAAGCATATGTTTGGTTGACCAATCTACCACTCATACAGTGAGAACAGATAGAAAAAGGTCCCATACAGTGAGAACAGACAGTAAAGGTCCCATACAGTGAGAACAGACAGTAAAGGTCCCATATAATAAGAACATACAGTAAAGGTTCCATACAGTGAGATCAGACAGTAAAGGTCCCATACAGTAAGAACAAACAGTAAAGGTCCCATACAGTGAGAACAGACAATAAAGGTCCCATACAGTGAGAACAGACAGTAAAGGTCCCATACAGTGAGAACAGACAGTAAAGGTCCCAAACAGTGAGAACAGACAATAAAGGTCCCATACAGTGAGAACAGACAGTAAAGATATACCATGACCTGGATGAATGAGAACCTTCACAAACCTAGAATGTGATGTTCAGTAACCCTTGAATGTAATGTTCGTTTTCGATAATCCTAGAATGTATCGTTCACTAAACCTCAAATGTAGGCTTCAATTTTCAGTAACCCTTGAATATATCATTTCGATTTCGATAATCCTCGAATTTATAGTATCATTTGGTAACCCTCGAATTGGCTGTAACCCTCGAATGTAGCTTGCGCAAACCTGACAATTGCCCAATCATGAAGTATTTCCCAGGTGCCACAGCCATTTACAGCAAGTTGTAACCATTGTTATTTTATCTGTAAATCATCCGAACTTTTCGAACTATCACTCCAAAAAGGGATAAGGGGGGTTTGTAAAAGTTGTAAAGTAGCCTTATTGTCCTAGACATTCTAAAGTTTTTCTGGAACATAAATACACACATTGACTTTTACATATATATATATATATAGATTATATTAATTGGGGAAGTAAGAGACAGTATTCCTACCTCCCACTGAGCAGCAAAACTTGGGTGATCAATAGTTTTTTGCACTTGTACTCCCACTGACAGCTCTGCAGCATGACAGGAGCGCGTCCTCTTATCAGTCCTAGAGCTTCTGGAACTTCTATCGGTCTGGAGAATTGCCAGAAGAAGCGCGAATGCATGAGATCAACTATTGATTGCCTGAGTTTTACTGCTCAATGGCACGTAAGGAATCTTGTCTCTTGAATTAACTTAATAAAAAAAGAAAGGAAAAAGGCCAATTTAGGGCATTCCTTTAAAGCTGCAGATGAAGGTTCCTTGATGACTAAAGGGAGCTAAAGTAGTGGGGGTTAGTAAAAATGAAAGATTTCATATGGGCAAGGTATGGCTAGGAACGTAGCATGACAGGAGATAAGAAATTTACAGGGTTATTCAATAAAAGTTCTTATTGCTAAAAATGGTGCTAATTTTGTCCCAACCAATCAGATGTTAGCTTTCAAATGTTAAATAAGATCTTACTGGTTGGGGCAAAATTACCACCATTTTTAATGATAAGAACCTTTATTGAATCTCCCTGTTAGGGAGGTAAAACAAAGCAGGATTTGATTAAAAGAAGGACTTTGTAGCTATGTAATAGTCTGGGGCAGGAAAGGTGTTAGATATTTGATAATTAAGGCAAATATGCCATCTGTGAAATAAGAATCTTAAAGGACAACTAGACTATAAAAAATTACTTTAAAAAAATGAAAAGTAGCTGGGGTTGGGAGGTTGGATTCATTATCCCTACCTTTCAATATCATTTCGTGATATTAGTAGTAGTGAAGCACCCAGGAAGCCTGGCAGGAGCCATTTAGGAGCTGTTTCTTTGGCTGGTGCTCCTCACAGAAATTATATTGGGAGGTAGGAATAATCAGTTCTACCTCCCTACCCCAGGTATTTTTCTTTTTAACCATTTTTAATATTATATATATATCACTCACCTTACTGTTGGCACCCAGGCAGCTGAGAGTGGACTGGAGTGCATCGGAGAAACCTCTATTACTTATATATATATATATATATACAGTATATATATATACATACACACACACTATAGATCTCCTTTAACATACAAATTATATATTTGGTTTAAAGGTAGAAAAGAAGATGTAATCAAAATCAAAAACAGATATTATCGGTTGTGTTGGTAAAAAACGGTTCTGTTCACAACACCGGCATTTCGTTGCATTTTCAGAACAAATGTGTTTCGAAAAATTGCACTGAAGCAAGTTTCCCATAGGAACACACTTTAGTGTTAACACTTGTGCGTTACGATGCATAAAATGGCAACATTGGAGAAAAACGCATCCCCTGCATTGTGCTGTGTGTTTATTCTAAAGTCGGCATCATTAGTTCCACTCTGTTATAACTTTATCCAAGTTGTTTTTACAATGTGTATAAAAGTGCGTCTGTCAAACAGGCTAGGAACATGATGCTCTATGAATTGATACACAGAGAAAATAGTCTTTATCTTTTTTAATACGATTTAATCTACAATGGCTACAGTATAGTTGGTTTCATAAATTATTTATGATCAAAACGTCTTAATGAGCGTTAGCAGATGGGACTACTCTGATGATATAAAAACCCAAACTGTTCATACTCAAGGTTATAGTCACTGAGAAATTCTCTGCTATTTATTGTAAAGCTCCCACTTGTCTTTACGGTGCTTTATCTCGGACACAAGACCTCTGTTTCAGCGAAGGGAACGTGAAACTCTTTAATCAATGTAATTAGAAATTATTATAAAAAGTAGTAGAATTCATTTGATTACCCAGGTCAAACTTATATAAAAGTTACACTATACGAAGATAAAGGAAGCCATGGAGAGTGCATTCCTGCCTTATCCTCTATAAGCGTATTTTATTTTTACCTCCACAATATAGTGTCATTTAATAAAAGTTGCGAAAAACTAAAATGCACTTGGTTAACAAAAACTTTTAACTTTAGGAAAGCTAATTTTGTGCTGTTAAAGGAATCGCTCCTGCTCATAGACTGGGGGGAACTGTTTCTAGGTAAAGATACTGAGCAGATGTGGACCACTTTTAAAGGGATATTAAACTATTACATTTTTAAATTTGTACCTTTAGGGAACAAGTGTAAAAAAATTAGGTCCAGTCCTGCATGGCTTAATGCTCAGGTAAAAAGGGAAATGGAAAAAAAGAAAAAGGCTTTTAAAATTTTGAAATCAGAGGGAACAGAACAGGCTTACAGGGAGTATAAAAGCTGTAATAAAGAGTGTAAGAAGAGCAATTAAACTAGCTAAAATAGAAAATAAAATACGGATTGCCGAACAAAGCAAGTCCAACCCCAAAATGTTTTTTAAGTATATAAATGGTAAAAAGATGAGGACTGAGAATGTGGGACCATTAAATAATGGGGCTGAGGTGGTTGTAGAGGATGCCAAAAAGGCTAATCTGCTAAACTGTTTTTTTACATCGGTTTTTACTATTGAGAATCCTTGTCCTTACAGCAGGGATTGTAATAATATGCAGGGAAGAAATTAAGAGTATTCACATTGGCTAACAGAGGATATGGTACTGAAACAATTAGACAAAGTTAATATCAATAAAGCGCCAGGACCAGATGGATTGCATCCTTTGGATTTTAAAAGAGCTTAGTTCAGATCTATCTAGACCACTGTTTCTCATCTTTTCAGATTCGCTTTTGTCTGGGGATGTGCCGCTGGATTGGAAAAAAGCCAATGTAATACCAATATTCAAAAAAGGTAGTCGCTCACAGCCTGGTAACTATAGACCTGTAAGCCTAACATCAGTGGTAGGGAAGGTGCTGGAAACTTTATTACGGGATCATATCCTTGACTTTGTCTCCAGAGCTCATCTTATTAGTAGTAGCCAGCATGGATTTATGAGAAATAGATCATGCCAGACAAATTTAATCAGGCACAGCAGTGGATGTGGTATACTTGGATTTTGCGAAAGCTTTTGATACTGTGCCACATAGGCGACTAATGTATAACTGAGGACTGTTGGCCTTGAAGAAAACATTTGTACATGGATAGAGAGTGAACAGAGAGTGGTGGTTAATGGAGCTACATCTATGTGGGCTAAAGTTCTAAGCAGAGTGCCTCAGGGTTCTGTATTGGGGCCGCTTCTGTTTAATCTGTTTATAAATGACTTAGAAGGGGGCATTGAGAGCAAGGTCTCAGTGTTTGCTGATGATACTAAACTATGCAGAGCTTTGGAAAATTCAAATGATGAGCAAGTGCTGCAAGCAGACCTAGATAGATTATCAAAATGGGCAGCAGAATGGCAGATGAGATTCAATGTTGGTAAATGTAAGGTGAGAGCTCTCTCTCTAATACTCTCTGTAACACACTCTCTCTAGTACAATCTCTAGTACTCTTTCTCTAATACACTCTAGTAATGTCTCTAATACACACTCTCTAGTACTCTCTCTCTAGACCACTCTCTAGTACTCTAATATACTCTCTAGTACACTTTAGTACTTTCTCTAATACTATCTCTCTAGTACACTATAGTACTTTCTCTAGTTCACTCAACAGTTCTCTCTAGTACTCTCTCTCTCACATACACTCTCTAGCGCTCTCTCTAGTACACTCGCTAGTACTCTTTCTCTTATACACTCTAGTACTGTCTCTTATACACTCAAGTACTCTCTCTCTTGTGTATTGCTATGTGTTGTGCACAGCAGTGTGTTGTGTATCATGATGTGTTGTGTGTGGCAGTGTGTTGTGTATTAAGATGTGTTGTGTATGCAAGTGTGTTGTGTATTGTGATGTGCTGTGTATGGCAGTGTGTTGTGTAAATAGATACCATCCTCCTGATTCTGTATTGTTTTGAGGCATTAGTTGCCCTTTAAATGAACAGCTGAATTCCTGTACAGCAACCCCCATTCCTTGGCATCATGCTTTAGTTGCTGGGAGTTGTAGTTTCCAAACATCTGCAGGGATTACTGTCCCCCCTTCCCAGTGTTAACTTGTCCTTTTCCTATTCTCTCAGTAAACCAGTGGCCGCTCGCCCTGCATCCTCTGCTCTGCCATCTAAAGTCAATACTCTGCGCCGGGAAGACAGGTGCCAAGTAGTGATGTCAGCCGGCAGAACAGAGGATGCGGAGTGAGCAGCAGCCGGATTACTGATAAGGTAAGTAATTGACCCGGGTATAAACCGAGGTTTGATTTTCAGGCTATTTTTAAAGCCTGAAAACCTTGGTTTATACTCGACTGCTCTGAAACTGTCAGTCAATCTGTCCTGTGTCTCCTCCTCCCCTTTGTGTCTCCTCCTCCCCCTCATGGACCCATGGTCCCTCCAGTTGCAGGCCCCCTATGGCCCATTACCTTACAGCCCCATGTGGCCTCGCCCACTCGGGCGTGGTGTGTGCCCCGCCCACTCGCGGGTGCCGTGGGTTACTCAGACATCCCCCCCCTACAGAGAAACTCTGTGGAATCAGCCTTTTCATTCGAGTGGAAACTCTGCCTGAAAAGGTGTTTTCACACAGTGAAAGAGAAGGACTGTAGATTCCCTTACCTTCTCTGTCAGGACTTCAAACAGCAGAGAGGAGGAGGGACTTCCTGTCTCCCTCACACACTAAGGGAGTTTGATGCTGTGCTCGCCAGCGGCACTGTGCAGGAGAAGCCTCAGGAATGTCACAAGTCAGCCTCCCATCATTACTTTCTGGTCAATCATTTCGTATATCTTGGGCTGTGGAGCACGTAGAGAGGTGGTTGATCGCTCATTTTAAAGGTAGGAAACTGGCTTCATTTAAACTTAACTTGGAGACCACAGTTCCCCTTTAAGCCACAAGCCAAGTTTTATGTTCCTTTTTGAAAGCGTTGATAAGGGTCAACAAAGCTGCCATAAGATATCAGTTACTTTTGTTCTAACTATTGTGAGTTAATACTGCTCAGATATCTGGTCTCTATGGCTGGGTACACACCATCAGCTATTTCCAGTCAGCCGACTGACCGATAGTGACTCCGGATCGCCCGTCAGACATTTGTCCCAGGCGAGCGCTCACTATTAGCATTCCCTGTTTGCAGTAGCTGTTTGAAAAAATCTAGAGGGGCACAGATTGGACATCCCTGGTCTAAAGCATGTCTAATTCCATGCAATGTATTTGTGGAAAAGCCTCACATGCGCTCACTGATAAATGTAGTTTTAAATACACATTCATAGCCTGCAGGCTCAGAGGTAAATGGTGTTCACAATCCACAGTTTAGAAAAAATTATTATTTATTGATAATTGCTGTTTATTATAAATTAAGGAATTTAAGGTCTATGAGCTGTGATTATTAACCTACTGTAGATATTTCATATACAGCACTGCCTAATACTCATCATGTTCAGGTTCAGTCCGATGCAGACAACGAGGGGATTGTCGTCGTTGGCGGGGTCGGCTGCTTCACCATCAGATATTTCCAGCTTACCAACTGATCCACGACAATATCGGTTGGTCGCCCGTAAATATC
This sequence comes from Hymenochirus boettgeri, assembly GCA_019447015.1. Lineage (NCBI taxonomy): Eukaryota > Metazoa > Chordata > Amphibia > Anura > Pipidae > Hymenochirus > Hymenochirus boettgeri. The sequence goes on from CM033474.1 coordinate 95,906,905, forward strand.
TGATGGTGTGTACCCAGATTTAGGTTCAAAGCAATTGTTTTACTAGCATATCTGTGTTTACCAAGTTTAATGCTCTGTCCTGGCCATACACTATTTCGACATTAGATAGGTTAAGTACACTCTTAAAATCTATCCAATGTCTATTTTGTGCATATTGAGCCCAGTGGTTTTTAAGCTAGCCATACACGGGCAGATTTTTTCTGATTAGATTTCCGATCTTAAGGTTTCCACCTTGAGGTTCTGATATTTCTGCTGTTTTTCCCCTTGAAATCTAAAGAGAGATGGGGACTGAAGATGGGGTCAGCAGAAAAAATTCTGCCTGGCCTGATATGTGTTATTTTGAGGGATCCAACGAATTCATATGATGTGAATTTACTAAAGTTGAGTACACACAGCAAAGAGCATTATACTGCCTATACTTTAGTACAGGGGGCCGACCACAGGCGAGGGAAATTTTCGAGCAGTTCCGAGGCCGACGGTGAACTGTGTACCACACAATACACAGTTTAATGATTATTTAATGATTTATTGTTGAAGTGTGTACCCACCTTTAGATAACTCAATAGTTTCCTGAATTAAATAAAAGTAGTTTAAAGCAAAACCAGAATATGTTGCTTATTGTATTGTTTCATATTGAAGAAACATTTTAAAGGGCATGTCCACTGAAAAAATTTTTTTTCTCTAAATTGTATATTACCCACCCAAACCTCACTTTCGCGCTATTCCCATGTTCCAAAAACGCTCCTGAACTTGCTTACCTGACCCGGTCCCTCGCCACTACTACGCTGCCTCTGCTGCTGACAGCCGCTCCACTTCCTGTCATGCCCAATCGCCTGACAGCCACGACCAGGAAGGAAGGCGGCTGTCTGTGCAGAAGTCCCCTGCTCCTGTTTTTGCTTGAAACAAACTTGAAACAGGAGCAGGGGGCAGCACCTATATGGCAAGGGACTGGGTCCGGTTAAGAACGTTCAGGAGCATTTTTGGAACATTGGAATAACACGAAAGTGGGGTTTGGAGGGGGGGGGTAATATACAATTTAGAGAGAACTTTTTTTGAGTGAACTTTCCCTTTAAAATGTATTTTTACCTACACACCCTTGTAACCCTGATGCAAATATACAGGTCCGGCCTTAGGATAAATAGTGCCCTGTGCAAAATTTGTTACTGGCACCCTCTCCAAAACACTCCCTGGGCACACACAATACGCTATTGAATGCTGCTTGCCTTGGCCTGCTTCAGATCAAGTCCCCCACCCGCACTTACTCTCTTTTAGTATCCTCAGCGCGTGCTTGTATATATTGAGCGTATATCATTACGTAACACCAAATGCACAGACAGAACAGCATACAGACATCTTAAGTAAGGCTTACGTGTGTTGGGGCTTTGTATGTGGGGTGGTGCTGATACATATATTTGATCTGCAGGACTGGGGAGGCTGTGGCACTGATGCACAACTTTAACCTACAGGTCTGTGACCTAAGACTCCCAGGTGGCACCACCTGGTCATGCAACCTGTGCGGTCGCACAGGTTGCCCATATCAAAGACCGGCCCTGCAAATATACAACTTTGCTGCAATCAATAATTGCTGTAATAGAAGAGTCATCCACTAATGCATTTCAAGGCAAGTCCAATATATATAACTTTTAGTTCCAGTATTTAATATTTTAACATGGTTACTCATGTACAGCATTTTAATTCCTGTTACCAGTGAACCAAAACTACTCAGATCTGCAGCAAGCTAAAAACTGTCAGTTCTCCTTTGCAATAACTGTGAGAAAAAGGCTTGTTTGGCATCTGACTGGTTCCTGAGCATGTTTACAGTAATTGTATACATGCACATTGAACAGAAATGTAACTGTCTTGTTCCATATTGAAATTACAAAAAAAGCCTGCAGTAAAACCCCGAATTACATATTTGGCTGCAAAAATTTGATTGCTGAGAATTTTTAAACTTTCTGCTTTTAGTAAATTTAATGACATCACCTGATCCTAAGCACCTTCCCTCCATCCCAGGGGCAAAGCACGAGACTGGGAAAAGACAGAAAGTACCTGCACAAACTTAAAAAAAAGTTGAGAAAGATGCCTATTAATAAAGGCAGAGGCTGATCACATGATCACAAGCTGGTGGAAGCAGGAAGTGTTCAGGAAGTTATATTAGTAAACCTTTTTACAAATTATCACTTAGTTTTACCTAGAGATGTGATCCTGGGTTAATTTTAAAGGTACAATTTAATTCTAACTTGCTTGGAAACCACAGTTTCCTTTTAATCAAAGTAGTGATACTACCCTAGTCACAATATACTGCAAGGCAATACATGTAAGCGTGAATATCAAAAAGAAGGAAAACAATATTTAAGACACTACATAATAAGAAATCCCATGGCAAGGGGTAACAAAATGGTAGACTCTTCTGATCATACCTGTATGGCTATCCTTGCAACTCCAGATGTGTATTTCAGCATGCAGTGCAATATATCGAGCAGTAAAATAAGTTGTGCATTAGCAGCCTTGAGCCTGCTTTCATCATCTACTTCTAGGTACAAAGCTGCAGTCTCTATAATCATGTTGGATATATGGTGGACAAGCCCTGCATTGAGAAAGTAAAATGATTAAAGGTCATTTTCTAGGAAGAATTCCATATTATTTTATCATTGACTGCTATGCACACATATTAATTTTACACTTAAAACCATATGTAAAATTAGCCAAATAAAGGACAGTGTAATACATTTGCTTGCATTCTGTAACTTATTAGAGACAGGATGCTGACAGCGTGCAAGCAATTATTCCACCACTTTCATTATAGTTCAGCCACTGGCTCAGAATGAAAATTCATTTAAAACCAGCAGAGCAAGAAAATGTGAGGGGTCCAATTATACTAAAAGAAATAACTTGAGATGAGGGATAAAAACAGAATAATCTTTTTTTACTGAACATTTGCAAAGAAATGAAGCTATAATATACACTTTCATATATGCGTTGGACACTGATTCTTAGAATTTGCACAGAATACAATTATAAACAAACAAGGAATACAATCAATATTTGATTGGATCCAACAATTAAATGAGTTTGGCCAGCATTACATTTTAAAGCGTACAATAAAGGCTGGATTTCAGACAAGGTCAACTAGGCCAGGGTCTATAGGAGCGGCATATGTCTGAAGTCCTCAGTTTTTGCTGAAACATGAATTGCTTAATGCATTGATAACAAAGAAACAATCAGCCTCATTTACCTTTAAAGGAGTTAAGCCTCACACACACGTTGGATAATTGTCGTATGATGCAGCCAACGAACGAGCAATCGCACGATATTCGTATGAAAATATAGCATCAATGATCGGCAAAGACCAATGACCGTCAACTATTGTCAGCTTTTTCCGACGATCAGCCTGGCAGGTTTGTTCTGACGATTATCACATATTTGTATATGGTCGGCAGATTATCGTTAACGTTCTACGAAAAAATATATAAAAGACGCATGCTGTTTTCGTAATTGCGCGATGATACAAACGTTACGTACGAACGTCTATATCTAACGACTATCGTGTTGACTATTGTTGCTGTGTGAACATATGTGGTTTAAATTATGAGGATTAACGATAATGTCGTTAAACGTTCATTGGCTGCATCGTACGAAAATTATCCAACGTGTGTACGAGGCTTTAGTGTCCCGCTAACAGCTTTAGAAAAGACACCCTTGCAGCTGGCGCTCGTGATTCAATATTGCGTTTGCGCTACTTTTAATATCAATATCAATTTTGCGCTGGATTTTAATGCTTGCTCATGGCTAGCATAGGGGCTCTGGGTAAATTGCCCTGTCTGTATCTCTTAACACTGGGCAGCCAGCCAAGTAAAGTCAGAGGGGTAAAATGTAACAACTAAAAGCTCAACCTGCCAAGGTATTGAATAAGAAACAGTAACTAATCTTCCAACAGGTTACACTGTCACCTCTTAATGTACAGAGAAAGAAAGCAGGAAATTAACCTGCCCTTACATAGTAACAGTTCTTGAGGTTGAATACAAATGTCCATCTAGTCCAACCTTTTCACCCTCAAATGGCTATCAGTGCACATATAAGGACTTCTTTTCCATCAAAAAAAATATTTTTTTATTCACACATACAGGGAGATTCAATAAAAGTTGTTATCGCAGAAAATGGTGCTAATTTTGCCCTAACCAATTAGATCTTATTTAATATTTAAAAGCCAACATCTGATTGGTTGGGGCAAAATTAGCACCATTTTTAAGGATAAGAACTTTTATTGAATAACCCAGATAGTGTATACAGGGTTTATGACCTTTTTCAAGCTGAGTGAATATACACAGGAAGTGCCAATCTTTATAAAGTAATCCCTTTAAGAGCACATGCTGTTTTGGAGAAACCAGCTAATTAGGAGTTAATCAGTATAATGTTCATTACCTATTATGCAAATTAGGTAAATCTATCACTGAATTGTTTAAATTGGCACTTCCTGTGTATGTTCACTCAGCTTGAAAACGGTCACAAACCATGACCGAAACATTGTTGTATACACAATATGTGTGAATTAATTTTTTTTTTGTTTGATGAAAGTCCTTATATGTGCACTGATAATGCTCTATTGTATCTAATTTTCTCATCAGGAGCACCAACGCATACAACCATATGAAGTGAGTGCCCATCAATACTATATATATACCAGTAATTCTCAATATTATTTATCTAGCCCACTTTTAAAGCTATTCAATGAACTTGCCATTACCACATCTGCTGGAAGACAGTTCCAGTTTCACTGTTCTCACTGTAACAAATCCTTTCCTTACCTGAAGATGAATCTTATTTCTTTCTAGTCTTAAAGGAATAGTTCACTCAAAAAGTGAACTATTCCTTTAATGTATTGATTGAAGCCCGGGACGTTAAGGAGCTATACTTACCTTTATCCCTGGCTCCAGCACAATTGATTGAAGAATGGGAGGTAAGGCATTGCTCCTTAACCTCCTGGGCTTCAATCAAAACATTAATAGAATAATTCACTGTTCGAGTTAACTATTCCTTTAAAGGATGTTCCGGCGTTCTCTGATATGACCTATTAGTGAACAATGCACCAGAGAGTTTATTGTGTGGCCAATTAATATTTGTATAAAGTCATCATATCCCCACACAAATGCCGCTTCTCCAATGAAACTAGCCCTAACTTGTCTAATCTGCCTGCATAGTCAAGCCCCTCCATTCCCTTTACTTCACTGAACTCCTTCCATTTCCAAGATGTCCCTTTTGTATATGGGATTCCAAAATGGCACCGCAGATTCCATTGTACTGCCTTGTACCTCACTGTTACAGCTCTTTATGGTGGGAATTTTCATTTCATACAATCCCATATAGTAAAGTAGATTTAATTTGGTCTGGATGGACCATAGTTATAAAAAATACATAATTTTGTATAAATATTATTTCTATTTAATGTTCTAGGGATGCAGTACTCACTTTTTAATAGAATCTACTTTGGCAGTGAACAGGCAGGGAAAGTGAACCTGATTCCCCATTCCTTTCCAAAGGGGTCCTCTATGCTGCTGGACACAAATATTGCATGTTTGCCATTTAACTAACCCTAGGTCAAGCCTGACCTTCAGACAGGAGGTCCAAATCCTATACAAAAGCTGCCACAAGCGACTTAATATGCTAGTAGCAGAAACTTTTTAACACTGGCTAATGGCTATCTTTATGGTCCTGCATACGTTTTACAGTAGATTGCAATGCAGTAGCAACTGCTATAGGTATATTACATTAGAAGAACAATTGCCCCCTCACACCATCAGACTGGGAAAGAATAAAAAGAGCAGTAGCAGTCCCACTGAGCAGCCCAACAAACCCAATTATATATTTCCTCTTCCCCCAGCCTAGGGTTACCAGTCCAGGGATTGTAGGACATTCTAAATAAAATGTATTGAATGCAGCTGGACTGATTTACATTTTTTCAACCTTGCTGTATATTTTAGATAAGTGTCAAGGGAGGGCGGCACAACCTGGCCTGGGGAAAAATAGTATAAATTGGTCCTCGGTGCAATTTATCTTTGCTTCCCTCTAATATTGAAACATGCAACCCCCCTTACATAATAATGGGCATGTCCATCCACCAGAAGCAAGTTGTTGCTCCTGATCTCTGCTAGCACTGGACTTAGAGGTTATTGCCTCCTCTTGATGCTCAGTGAGCTCTTTAAGAGCTCACACAGCCCTAGAGGAGGTATGCCGGTAAAAACTGGTAAGCAGTCATTGGCCGTGATAACACCGATGGCTGAGGACATCAGCACAGGAACAGAACTTGTGGAGATTGGAAGGAATAGCTTGCTTAAGAAACTGCAGGCACAGTCTCAAAGTATCGGGAGTTTGGGGCAGTCCTTTACATAATTATCATTGGGGCTTGGGGGAAGGGATGGACATGTCCTTTAATGTAAATTAAGGAAATCACAGATGCAGCTAAATAATCCAGCATGCAGCAGCTGACAAGGAGGAAGAATCACTTACATTACTTAAACAAACAAAAATATACTTGTACCACTGCTAAAAATGTTTATTTTCGAAGTCACTTAAAGTTTATGTAAGAGTTAAGTAGCACTTACTCTGAGGTGTGTGTGTTGCTGCAAGCCTTTAATACAATACTTGTTTTGCTCAGACCACTGACCTGACTATTTTTCTACATACCAACTGTCAAAACTGCATACAGCACACAGCACACCAACTGTCAAATCATTCCAGCTAAAGCAAAACTGCTTACAGAAATGCTAAAACTATGATGGAAAAATCCAGTGTACATACCCTTTAAGATTCTGCTAGCTTAACAGTGCAAAAAAAATGAAGAGATGTTAATAGGAATAAACACTGCAAACAGCATAAAAAAGTACTGCATAGTTAGTTTGGCTCAGTCATGTGATATTATTTCATCTTGATAATCAAAATGCATTGCATAGGGCTGTAATAGTCTAGTAAGAAATTCATCTGGGAAAAATGTATAAAATAATGTTATTAAGAAAGTAAAAAGATAACTGATTTCTTCTAAGATCAGAAATAGTGTAAACACGTCAAAGCCTAAATATAAATAACACCTAAAGCTTGCCAGTGATTATTCTTTGCATAGAATTGCTGAAAATAGTTGATTGCCTTACAACCTGTACAAATATAATAAAAACAACTGTGTTACCATGGAGACTAACATTTTTAGAAATGAGTTTGTGGAGCTCTGCATTGAAACCTGCAGTATAATACAGACAATGTATTTGATATTAAAAAAAAGAAATTAGTTCTGAAGAATTAATTAACTACTTTAATTTATTTGAAAATGCAGCAATCTATGTGTAGAAAAGGTATAAACACATCCGAATAGAGAAGGTTTAATATAACCACCGAGCTTCTTGCTACAAACAACTACTCTGCAATGGGTGTAACTGCAGGATACAGTATATAATAGTAATGGTAATATAATAGTAATGTTGTGCAAAGAACCGCTTCATGATTGTAAGCTCTTTCGGGCAGGGATCTCATGTGTCGAGGCTTGTTGCACTTATATCCATTTATACATAATTTATATATATATGCTTTCTTAATTGATGTATGTAATTGTATTTAACTTAATTTTTATCTATCTGTATATGTAATGGCTTGCACTTATCCCCTTGTTTGTATACTCTGTATTTTATAATGTACAGCACTGCGTACCCAAGTGGCGCATTATAAATAAAATTATACATACATACATACTAATACTTATAGAATGCAGTTCTATACAAGAAAGGTAAACCCTGCAGTAAATAACAATGTAACGTATCAACAACAAACTAAAAACATTACCATAGCCAAATGGACGGTTCTCCTTTCTGCTATAAAAACTGTATATTGCTGCATATTTAAGGGTATCCCCACCCACCCCAAAATCCCCCCCTAACCTAGACCCTGCTAGATTTACACTGCAAAAATTGGCCCCTAAAGGTACTTACCAGCCTTTGTTCCCTCGATCAAGGCCCCTTGTGCTACTCTTTGCACTAATTTGACACTTTTTATATTTATCATATAAATATTCATGGCACTTTATACACTTTAATTATCCCTTATGTCACTTTTATGGTAATAGGTGTAAAGGGAATGTTCAGTGGAAAATATCAACATTTTAAAAAGTATTAGTTTATATTATACATACCTAGTAATTCTAGAGATTCTCTCCCACTTTGAAAAATCAGTTGATTTTCATACCCTTTGCTATTCCCTGCTGTTGACATTAGTGAGCTGCCAATTCAGGTTCTAATGCTCCTTCTTCCCCCCAGGATGCACCAAATCCTTGGAATGTTCCTAACAGTAATTTCTACTGATTGGCTGTTGGATGGGTCAAAGATGCTCAGATCTCTACTGAGCAATTGAATCAACCCAGGCACTTCAGTCAAGAGCAAAACCATACAAGGGGTCCTGCAAACAGGAAGTCAGTATTTTGGAAGTATTTATTTATTTATATGGCCTTTTTTAAAAAGCATATGTATTTTCACTGAACTTCCCCTTTAACTTATTTACTACTAGATGGCCATCTTACCCTTTTTTGTGTTAGCCTAGCCCTATATAAGAGCATGTTGCACAGTATGTTCACATAGTAGTTTGTCTGAGGAAGGTGCAACATGGTACCTAAACGTCACTAATAAAATAGTTATTTTTTTCAAGTCTGGTGTGCCCAGCTTTCTCTATTTTTCTGAGAAAAATATTTTTCTGACTCAGCTTATCACTGATGTGTCTGCTGGTCCGGCCCCCTCTGCTGCTTTCATGCAGCAGAGCAGCAGAAGGAGCCGAGGGAACAAGGGCAGGTAAGTACCTTTAGGGGCTGATTTTTGCAATTTAAACCTAACGTGCAGGGTTGGGGGGATTCCCTTACCTATTTCTTTTGCAATCTGGTCTCAGACACAATGCTGTTTCAAAAGGGAACCCTGGAGGGAGAGGGGGAGGATTGCGGAGGAGAGCTCCACTGTGCATGCCAGACTCCCCTCAGAAGAGTAGGAAGAGGCAGATACTGATTAGACACAGAGAGGCTCCTACATTTTATTTTTCTGGACTTTCATCAAGCCCAGCAGGACAACCATATGGAGCAGAAGAGAAAGGTAGGGGTCATTTAACACTGCACAGTGGGGCCAACTTTAGTTTGGGGGTGGATATGCCCTTTAAGGAATGGGTTGCTTACATGTACTTAAACCGGCATGTATTATTTTGCACAATGTCATCTTAATATAACACTTAAGAACATAGGAGAAGAAAAATGAGCCAAAATCGGGAGGGAGAGAATGGCTGCAGTACGCATGCCAAACTTCTCCCAGAAAGGAGACAGGAGACCTATATGGACTCTGCTATCCTCCTGCTGGCCAGTTTTTGGGACTTTTGGGGGGGACTACAGGAGAACCATATGGAGCTGGTATGTGAGGTAAGGATTTTTACACACTACATAGTGGGGCCAGTAGTGGGTTAAATTATAGTTTGGGGGGTGGAAACAGGTTCAAATCTACTGTCGCATCCTACCTCTCAGAGTTAGGATGCTGCAGCACGATTGTTAAATCAAGACTGTACCAGTTCTTGCTATGGCACTTCTACCCTTCCCTATGTGTTTGTATATTACCCACCTAGTTAGATTGTAAGATCTTTTCTGATGTTACATGGTTAAAGCACTTGTATACTTTTTGATGCACATTATTATTTATATAGTTATATATTTATGTATATTTTTGTTGTACAGCTTTTTGTATTCTAATATTGATTAGAACTGCCTCCCCAAGTGGCGCTATATATAAGGGATAATGCGCCCCTTACAGTGTAATATAAGGATATTACACCACTGAGGAGTCCCCTGACCATATAGAAGCACGAGGCCGTAGGCCGAGTGCTTTTATACAGGACAGGGAACTCCGAGGTGGCGTAATGTCCTTATATTATAATGTGAAGGGGCGCATTATTTCTTATAATACATAAGTATCCGATTCCTTCACCCCAATCACATTTTAAATTCTAGCCTTGTCCCTATTTCCACCTTAAATCCCCCAAGCTACCTTCTGTAACTTAAACCCTGAAGAAAGGAACATCCCAGCCCAGCATCTATGCGATTAAACAAATCTTTGTGGAGGAGGAGAGAGACATTGGTTGCTGAGTCATTGTCCAGGTACGAACACTGGAATGGGCGGAGTAGTGGGATATAAGAAATATAAGAAATGAGTCACTTAGTGACATAGCTGAGTGATTTTTATAAGGATATATACCACTGCAGCTCCCATTATAAAATAGCACACTTATGTATTAAAAACATATAAATACATACAACACAATCAAGGTCTTCCATATTTTACAAACTTATTTTTTAAAGGGACAGCTCAGTGGAAATTATCAATATTTGTTAAATTGTTAGTTTGTGTAATGTATACTTAGTTATTCTACATATTCTCTTCCATTTTGAAAAATCTGTTGATTTCATACCCTTGCTATTCCCTGCTGTTGACATTAGTGAGCTGACATTTCAGGTTCTAACGGTCCTTCTTCTTCCCAGGATGCACCACATGCTTAGAATGTTCCTAACAGTTATTTCTATTGATTGGCTAATGGATGGGTCAAAGATGCTCAGATCTCTTCTGAGCAACTGAATCAAGCCAGGCGCTCACTGGGTCAAGGTCAAGACCATAATGGTCTCTTGCTAGGGGTCCTGCAAACAGGAAGTCAGTATTTCGGTTGCATTTATTTATACACAGACAAAATGCTGAATTGGCAGATTAAGATCATTGGGATGAAAAAATACTGCTCTTTTTTCTGAAAAGTATGTGTTTGCACTGAACTTCCCCTTTAATGTCTGATTTCTCAAACCTAAAAAAAGTTCTATTTCTTTTGAGACATGTATATATGTATATATTATCAGACACACACTAGCAAGCCTTTTACATTTCTTGTCATATTTACAGCCACACTCCACTGAACAGCTGAAAGACAGAAATTCATGTTATAAAGTCCCCTTGAGATGTAAAACTCAGTAAGAACAGACCTGTCCAGAAAAACACAAGACATGTTAAGATGTTTTTCCCTCTCCATGTTCCCTGGTGATATGCGTATTATTTTGATTTTATATGAAACAATATGAAACAGCTCTACCCGCCAGGTGTCTTATTTCATCAATGTCTCCTTGACATTTCCATACAACTGTCTTTAAAAATTAAGTTGGTGTTTGGTTAAAATGGAGTTTTGACGAATTATTTTTATAAATTATTATTTAAACTATTTTAGCTATTTCTAAAGCTAAAATGTGAAGAAACCATCAGGGTTATTCAATAAAAGTTCTTATCGTTAAAAATGGTGCTAATTTTGTCCCAACCAATCAGATGTTAGATTTCAAATGTTAAATAAGAGCTGATTGGTTAGGGCAAAATTAGCACCATTTTAAACGATAAGAACTTTTATTGAATCTCCCCACCTGTTTATAAGACTGCAAGTTCCTGTAAAAAGGTTTTTGGACCGTTTATTTTGCTTGACCATTACTATATTGATCAGGTTCCGATGCTGTCCTACAATGACCAAACGTTGTCAGAAAGTATTGTCATATTATAAGTAGGTAGGCTATGCCATGTTTTTAAGCTGGGTAAACACTATATAATTCTTACTCCTGACTGACCTTTCGAGGATTTCGACCGGTCGGGCAGGAGGAAGGACTGTCAGTTGTGGCAAAAGCAGCTGCGTCCGACAGTTAGGTGTGACTGATCACGCGGTCCATTGAGGACCGCACAATCGGTTGTGATTTTCCGACCTGTCCCATCATTCGTTCATCCGATTCGGACAAACGAACAGTCGGCGATCTGTCGCAGTCGCAAAAAGCCGCCATACAATAATTCAGGCCGACCGACCAAAACACTAAAATGTTGGTCGAATTATTGTATCGTGTGTACTTAGCTTTAGAGTATGCTATAAGTCTGTTTAGTGCTGTTGTTCCAAAACAGAAACCATTTTTTTCTTTGAAGTTTTAACAGATGCGAATAAAAATCTGTAACACATATGGCTTTGAAGTCCACTTTTTATTACCACTAACATTAACATACACTTCAGAATACTGGCAAAAGATCTTATGTTAATTAAACCTTCTGGTGTTTTTAATATCATTTTAATGCAACGGTTTAAATAAATTAAAAATACCTTAATGGCATAATATATTCTACATACACCAATTCATTAATAAATGTTTGTTTCATGATGTGAGTTTTCTGTACTCAGAATATAATTCTTTTTTTTAAAGTTCTTGAAGTAATGCTAATTTGTAATATAACTTTCCACTCACCGGTTATTTGCATTACATAGACATTGTGGGCATTCTAAAACGTATTCAATTATTATCTTTTTCCTTTTGATCTCTATTGTTTTCGAAATGATTAACATCCTATTCATTGTTTGTATAATATAAAAAATATTACTAATTGCCTGGGTTATAGAAGGAGAAATGAAATCCTTAAACTCTGGCATAAGAGTAAAAATCTTATTGCTAAAACGCATTTTCCCAGACTTGCAGGCAAGCAGCTGCTGTGTTTACCGGTATATGTAATCCCTAATGAAAAACGCACAGTAAAATGTTACAGTAAAGACAGCCCTACAGTTACTGCCCCCCCCCCCCCACACACACACACACTAGCTTGTGGAGCTTAACTCAGTGTAAAATACCCAGAGAGAGCAATACTCCAATCACATGCTTTGTATCTCCCAATGCAAATAGAAAAGGGGTAGGGGAGGTAAAATATAGTAAAGGAATTTATTAATTTCAAACAATGATATATTTTTTAGGATTTACACAGAAAGACAAGTAAAATACATAGACTGACAAGTTAGACGTCATCTTAATCATCTTGTTTTTAAGGGGCATGCACTTGCAACAATAATTGTTAGAACTGACAAATACAAATTGCCCCAGGAGAAATAAACACTGTTAATAAAGTAAAAAGTATTCCTCATTACACAGGAACCTTAAAAAAAAACTCATTACCCTAAAAATATCATTGACCCCCAACAAATTTAAAATAATTCCATTCCACCCTTCTGTGTGACCTACCTCATGATATATTGGTATATGCATAGAAGGTATGTGTTAATAGTCAGGCAAGTGTATATCCTTACTGTGTAAGTAAATACATCCAAATTGTAAATTAAGACAAATAAGCACATTATCACTATTCAAAAGGTCACAACTAGAAAATTACCAAAAGTTGGTGATGCAATATTGGAAGTCGATGTTCCTAAACTTTTCTTGGACAGGTATAATATTCAGGGTCGCAGTTTGTGACTGTATTATGTGTGGGCCTGCGTGATTGGTTCTGTCCTTGCCTCGGTTTAGTGAGGGACACGTACCTAGATGGAGGAAACTGTACTTTTTTTGTTGTTTTGGGGAGGTTGGGATTTTTATGGAGGGGTTAAACTTTTTTTAAAATCAAAATTAACTATGCAACCTTACCACGCTTCCGTAATTCATTTGGTACTTACTGCAATGTGGAAGCATGGTAAGGTAAGGAACACCAGCTTGGAATATGTCCATCCTTTTATTTTAAGGAAGTGGAAGGCTTGGTAGAATGCTGTAAGGAGAATAGGCTGCAGTTAAACATAAAGAAAACAAAAGAGATGGTGCTGGATTATAGAAGAGTGGGCATTTGTATAGACCTTGTTGCATAAATGTTGTTTTAGTAGAAAGAGTGGGGCAGTTAAAGTATCAGGGATACACATTTCAGAGGACTTAAAGGGACAATTCAGTGGAAATGATCAATTAGTTTGTGTAATGCCTTCTTAGTTATTCTACATATTCTCTCCCATTTTGAAAAAAACAGTTGACGTCATACCCTTTGCTGTTCCCTGCTGTTGACATTAGTGAGCTGACATTTCAGGTTCGAACGGTCCTTCTTCTTCCCAGGATGCACCACATCCTTGGGATGTTCCCAACAGTAATTCCTACTGATTGGCTGTTGAATGGGTCAAACATGCTCAGATCTCTACTGAGCAACTGAATCAACCCAGGCGCTGGGTCAAGGACAAAACCATAACGGTCTCTTCTAGGGGTCCTGCAAACAGGAAGTCAGTATTTCGGTTGCATTTATTTATACACAGACAAAATGCTGAATTGGCAGATTAAGGTCATTGGGATGAAAAAATACTGCTCTGTTTTCTTAAAAGCATATGTATTTGCACTGAACTTCCCCTTTAACCTGAAGTATGCATGTTCAAGCCCAGGTTTCTTGAGCTACGCAGAGATTACTTTATTCAAGACAGTTGAAAATGTTTGGTATGGTTACAGGGTCTTTATGACTTTTTACACAGGAGTGGTAAAAAGTATTTTAAAGAACATGCACAGCCAAAATATAACGTCACATCCTTAGCCTAATTACCCCCCAAAAGTGTGTTTTGACCTTGATCTGATGCTCCCACGCTGAGATATTACTTTTTTTACCTCAGTGGATCCCTTGCTGGGAATCCCTCCTTCAGCTTTCTGTTTCGAGACGGTTACGAACATGCAGGAGCAGAGCACTCATAAAAGTGTGTATTTGGCATTTGTTGTTTTTAGCACTTAAATAAATGAGTATTGTTTGAATACCATATTGAGTGTGCCTACCTAAAAACTATATATGACTGATTATACTTACCTGCGGTGGCACAAGTTATAGGAAGTGCACCTCTAATTTTACCTATCAGGGCTACCACATGAAGTTGGAAATTGCACTCATAACAGGCTCTTACGGAGATGTCACCGTCACAGCCAGGACTGATGATACATACCCAGAAGAAGGCAAGAGGCTGTACTCAGCATGGAAGTGTCAGATCAAGGTAAGACACTTAAGATTTTGGGGGGGGGGGATTAGGCTAAAATACTAAGTTATATTTTAGCTAGTTCAGTTAAAATGAAAAGTACTTGGGACAGGGATATAGGACTGCTAATTCCAAAACCTCCCAATAGTTTCTGTGAGGAGCACCAGCCCAAAGAATACTGATTCTGCCAGTCTTCCTCCTGGCTTCAGCACTATCATTAACACAGGAATAGTTCAGGACTAACCTGCCAAATAAAAACTGTTAGTTCTGTAGCTCCTCAACAAGCGATATTGTGAGGTAGGAATAATCAATCTGACCTACTTTTCATTCTTAAAAAGTAAGGGGGTTATTCAATAAAAGTTCTTATCGTTTAAAATGGTGCTAATTTTGCCCCAACCAATCAGATGTTAGCTTTCAAATGTTACATAAGTTGGTTGGGGCAAAATTAGCACCATTTTAAACGATAAGATACCCTTTAACTAGGAGAAGTATTACTTAATGGTTTGAATACTGCTCTGGGTATGACTGTAGGGAGATTCAGATGGTAATAAGAGCAGCGGAACGTAGCATTGATATTGAACTCCCTTAAATTTTAGTATTTGTATGAAGCAATGCAAGATGTGGGCGATAATTAATAATGGATGGCTCCGATTACTACATTCAAGGAAAGATTCTGTGATATTAGAACAATGACAGAATGGTTTAGGCAGAGCTATTATTCACAGATTATAAATCAGGATATGCCTAGGCATTTAGATATAGGTGTTGCTAATAGTGTATTATGAGCTAAATTACGGTATTATTTTACTGTTTTTAACTGTATTGGAAGTGTAGTATACGTTATATTTGTTATAAGTGTATTGCCTTGATATTAAAATTCACTGCTTGTTATTGTTATGTTACTAATAAACTAATATTACTACTAATACTACTTAAAATAAAAAACTGCTCAATTGTCAATTACCTGACCCAACCCCAACTGATATATTTTGCACTTTATTACCTGCATTACTAACCAGATATTTAAGGATATTTCTTGTCCCTATTCTGGCAGAGTAAGCTGGCTCCTCCCTCCATGTAGTTATTCAAGGCTGTGACTGTTGACTACACAACCAATAATTGACTGCTGTTTCACCTGAACTTTTCATTAAACATTTGGTTACAGATGCATGTAACAAACCAGTAAAACTAGCAGTTGGGCTTGCGGGCAGATAAATGACAAGTCACCAGTTTTTTTTTCAAGGGTGGACATGCCCTTTAAGTTTCACACTATTGTATCAGGTTCCCGGTACTATTACCAAAAACTTTTAGAAATGGAATAGGCTGTTTAAGTGTAAGCCCCACAAAACACAATATTGCATTAGTTAGCGTAGATTCAAATCTACTACTATTATACAGTAGCGAGTATTATTGCATACCCCTGAAAATCTACATGTGAGAAAATCCTTGAAAGGTTATTTAGAGATTGCTAAAAACAGTTGGCATGGTTTAATGAAAAGTAGGTCAAGTTAATCAGTTTCTATGAAACAGTACGCACTTCCAGGGTTACTCAATAAAAGTTCTTATCGTTTAAAATGGTGCTAATTTTGCCCTAACAAATCAAATGTTAGCTTTCAAATGTTAAATGAGATCTGATTGGTTGGGGCAAAATCAGCACCATTTTAAACAATAAGAACTTTTATTGAATCTCCCTGTTCATTTATTATAGAAATAACTTGATCAAAAATTGCTGTTCCACTTTAATGTAAAGTTTATACAGCAATATTCTTCCAGGTGCTGAATATTCCTTACTTAACAAGGCAGACTGTTGTATACAATCTAGCAAGATGAGAATGTAGTAAATAATTGTGGAATCCAACTGCAGCCCAACTGCTGCTCTAGTGCATGGGAACGACAGCTGCTAGGGAGACTTGTGTAAAGCCTAAATAATAGCAGCAGGGTAACAGTTTATCTGTATATATTAATCTCCTTGGGTGTAATAAATGCTCAAAAAGATGTCACAGCCTAACAGAGTGACTTGTAGAAATTGGAAACTTTTCCCAGTAAATGGCAGATGTCATTTAAGCTGGAAAAACTGAAGGTTATAAATGTAGGAATGACAAAAAGGATTCAGAAATCAAATGCTAAATAGAACTAACTAGGAATATTAAATGTTCAATTTTTAAAGCTTTGTAAACAAAATCTTGAAATAAAGAAAGCTGTATCAACAATTGGCATATGTCAATACCATTCATCAATAGCACTTAATGATATACTATATATAGGTATTTGCTTAACGAAACAGTAATAGTTAACAATATAGGTTCGGATATACTTACACAAGTAAATAATCAGATATGAAAGTATTTTATCATATAATTAAGATTAAGCCAGTAACCCAGCTACATAGGGGCTAGCTAATCACATCATTTAGATTTTATTATATAACTGCATAGTATCTTATGGTTTATGAAAACTTGTTTCACATCTCACAATAGAGTTTATTCTGCATATTACAACTTCTCTGTTTAAATGTTCATTTACCATTGGGCTCCAAATTAATCTTAGCCGCCAATGTCATATATTGTATTAAGTGGTTGATCGGATTTGAAAGTTCAGATACAATTATGGCCCAATAATGCAACTAGAGGAGATGGAGATAGTTGATAATAAACATTATCATGATAAAATCATGATACAAATACTAGACCACAATCTCTATGCTATCGGAAGGATCTACCAAATGTGGTGAAAAAAGAAGGGTGGGTGTAGGCATGCATCAGGTGTGTGTTCCTGTCTTTGTGTGGGGTGTGGGTATGTTTTTGCATTTATGACCATAAAATTAACTTTTTTGATGATTTAGGTATATAAAAAAACAGAAGGGTGGGTGTTGAGCTGCATAAGTAGGTGTCCGTGTTATATTTGGGGGTATGTTTTTCTTTTCATGACCATAAAACTATTCAAGTGATCTATGAGAGCCACGGGGTGAGGACATAGTGGTTCAAAGATAACTATCCTATATAAAGTTATTTAAAAAAACAGTTAAACCGAAAAGTACATGGGACAGGGATATAGGATTGGTAATTCCTACCTCACAATATTGTTTCTGTGAGGAGCACCAGCCCAAAGAAAACTGATTCTTAAGCCTCCAGGCTTAAGCACTATCTTTTATACAGGATTTATAGGATTGTAGCTCCTAAACAAAATGATATTGTGAGGTATGAATAATCAATCTGATCTCCCTGCCCCAAGTACTTTCCACTTTTAAACAGTTAATTTTAGATATCCTTTCAGGTCCTCACCCTGGGTACTTTAATGTAGGAGGGCAGGTTTAGTTCCCCTTTAAGTTAGTTTAAACTCAGACAGTAACTGTATGTTTCTCAACATGCCTAATCCTGAGCTATGAAGTTAAAATATTGTGGTTTAGCTATTCTTTAGCTAATATTAACTAATACTAAACAACCCAATTGCCCAAATTCAATATCAGGTTTGGGGTAAATCACAAAAGGGATTTTCTCACAGAGAAAAGAGTGGGTCTATTTTGTGAAACCTGTTTTAGAATCGATTAGCATGACTTTAACTCGGCAATTGCTGCAAGCTGACCTAGATAGACTATCAAAATGGGCAGCAGAATGGCAGATGAGATTACGTGTTGATGAATGTAAGGTGATGCATTTGAGGTTTAACAATCCTGATGCCACCTACACCATAAATAGCTCTGTGTTAAGTGAATCTCTAATGGAAAAAGATTTGGGGGTTCTGGTAAATAACAGAAAAATGCCAAACAGCAACGGCTAGAGCTAGCAAGATAGTGTCTTCTATCAAGAGGGGGATAGATTCAAGAGAAAAAAAACATTATTCTCCCTCTTTACAAGGCACTCCCATCGCGCTTAAAATCACAGTAGTGTAGCCTAGCCCTCCAAGAGTATTGGACTCAACACGTTCAGTGCCAGCACTTTCCCAGAGTATTGACATTAACCATTCAGTGCCAGCAGATTTCCCCATAATATTGTGATTACCACTTTCAGTGCCAGCACAGTATTACCACTAACCTTTCAGTGCCAGCAGACTTTCTTCCTAATAATTTCAGTGCCAGCATTTTCCCAGAGTATTGCCGTTAACCCTTCAGTGTCAGCACTTTCCCAGAGTATTGGAATTAACACTTTCAGGGTCAGCAAAGTGGGTCAGCAAAGTATTACCTTTAACCCTTTCAGCCACCAGTATTGACATGATATACAGTATGTAACTGCTTTCCATGTCTCCTCCATTGAATTGTTTACTCCTCATCCACTCTTAACTTCTAATTGCAGAGTTGGATGGAAGGAAGAAAAAGGCAGAGATAGTGATCTCATGGCTGCTAGTAACAGGGGCCACTGTTATAAAGTCTGCAAGCGCAGGATTTTAAAGGGGGGTGGTTCCTAAATGGGTTACCACTAAACAAGCCCAGAAGGAGGTTCATGACTGAATACATTCATGTGTTCTGTTATATATGGATCATATAATAATATAAATATTCTCTTATTGTCATGATTATCATCACAGTTAGCCAATATACATATTCCCTTTTCTTTTGTTATAAAGTATATCCTTATTACACACAAACCAACAGATATTTCCGTGTACTGGTCGGGTGGGCCGAAAAATCTGAGGTGATTTCGGCAGTGGCAGTGGTAGCTGTGGTCCATAGGAGACATTTGCTGTGGCCGACTGCTTTATAGCAGCGAAAGGTCGTGACGGAAAATTTGTCCATGTGTACCCAGCCTAATGTTCTGTTTTACTGATAAAGCCACATTTGCTACATTATGATTAGTGTCTTTTAAAGTCAGAGCTGTGACACTGACGGTGGATCTGACAGAATTTGTCAGTATTGGGACCTATTACAGTAGAGGAAGCTGATAACATTGAACCATGTATGGGCACTTTGAACAATTATAATGCAATGTTGCCTATGAGCTATACAACCACCTCCAGGATTTCCTAATGTCCCTATTCTTTCTCACTAAGCTCCATCACAGTGTAGCAGGTACAGTAAGTTCTGTATATAAACCATGTCTCAGCAATCAGCTCAGGCAGCTGCAGGGTTATTGTTGATACAGTTCTGTATCAATTATGATTAGTTATGCTGCTGTCAATCACAGGGCAGACTGGATACATTTTTGAAACATACAAATGTTGCTTCTCACTCACAGCTCAATTAACAATGTACCAATCTATATAACAGTCTGTGGACACCAGGGGAGGTAGCAGGGGCGCATCTAGGGTCTAAGAAGATCAGGGGCACCATTGGGCGCTCCACGTGACGCGCATAGCGCGGCGCCAAATTTTTTAGGCCACGCCCTTTCTCCACTCCAATTAAGCCACACCCACTAGCTACTTACTAGAGATAGACAAAAAGACACAAACAGACCGATAGACAAACACAAACAGATACACAGCCAGATAGTGATAAACAGGCAAAAAGACAGAGAAATAGACAGAGATACAAAGGCACAGTAAACTGGCAATTTCATTATACACTGGTAGCAATCTGGTGATTTTAAACTCACTGTTGTGTTCAGTTGTAGTCAGATGCTTGCCCACACCTTTGGCCAGGGAGACCTTCTACATGGACCTCTGCCCCTATCTATCTCTATCTGTCCCTCTCTCTCTCTGTATATCTATTTCTATCTGTCCCTCTCTCTGTATATCTATCTCTGTCTATCTCTTGTCTATCTCTCTTTCTATCTCTATTTTACTGTCTTTCTGCCTTTTGTCTATCTGTCGCTCTCTATCTAACTTTATTTATCTCCCTTTTGTCTATCTCACTTTTCTCTGTCTATCTGTCTCTCTCTCTCTAACTGTCTATCTATCTAACTCTGCCTGTTTATCTATCTAACGGTCTATCTATTGCTCTATCTATCTATCTCTGTGCATCTATTTATCCATCTATCTATCACCTATCTTCCTCTGTGCATCTATCTATCATTTATCTATTTAGTATCTATCTATCTAACTCTATCTATCTAACTCTGTGCATCTATCTATCTATCTATCTATCTATCTATCTATCTATCTAACTCTATCTATCTAACTCTCTCTAACTATCTATCTAACTATCTATCTAACTAACTATCTAACTCTATCTATCTATCTAACTCTATTTATCTAACTCTATCTATCTAACTCTTTATATCTATCTAGCTATCTATATCTATCTATGATCTATCTAACTCTCTCTATCTAACTATCTCTCTCTCTATCTAACTCTCTCTCTCTATCTAACCCTCTCTCTCTCTAACTCTATCTATCCATCTATCTATCTAACTCTCTCTATCTATCTATCTAATGCTATCTATCTGGAAAGCGCAAAGGAGGCTGCCTGTATTCCTCTGCATCGGCGCGCGATTGATGTCATCACGCTGGCGTGCGTGTGATGTCATTGTGCCGGCGCGAAGTCCAGAAGAAGGTACGGGGCACTTGCAGGAGAAAAAGGGAGTTAAAACATTCGGGGGAACTTTGCCGAATATCCGGGGCACGTGCCCCGAATGTTTTAACATAGATACACCACTGAGAGGTAGAACAGCAGACTGCAATGAGCAGGCAGAAAGGAGGGATTCCAGGCACCAGTAATCCCAACCTAAACATGCCCCTGCATTTTAAAATTGTTCTCAGTATTTTAGCTGAGGTCATCCTCCCTCCTCCTTCCTTTACCTTCAGTTCATTTGTAACATTGTATCCATAGAGGGAGCTGAGTTTAGGCTCTCTACTCACTACAATGTTGCAAACTACAGCAGAACAAGGAGAGCAGTTCTGACACAGCAAGTAAACAGGGAGATGCTAGGGAGAACACTGGGTGCCCTGGTTTAACATAGGCACCCCAGTTTGTGCAGTGGACCATCCATTTATTTTCTTGCGGTTATATGACACGGAATAGCGATGGGTCCGGGGCTGTTTGCACTATTACATGTGCTTGAATCGGGCCCCTGGAGGTACGTGAGAAACACGTCCATTGCTGTGGCGAGGGGTTCGGGGATGATACGCACCCGGACCACCCCTCTCGATAAGTAAGTGTGTAATTACACCTTATACTCACCAAGTCGGGATCTAACACTGTAGTCCATGGGGGTGAAGCACCTATTTCTCTGTGTTTGTTAGGTGGCCTCTGCCTAAAAATGGCCCTGCTTTACAGTGAGAACAGTGAAATTGTGGAACTGTCTTCCAGCAGATGTGGTAATGGCAAGTTAATAGCTTTAAAAGTGGGCTAGATAACTTTCTAAAACTAAAAAATATTGAGAATTACTGGTATTAATACATATACTGCAGTTCTGGTTGATCCAGGGATACTTTCCTATTGCCATTTGGATTCAGGAAGGACTTTTTACCCCCCTTTTTAGTTGTTTTTTTTTGTACGTATGTCTTTATTCAACCTCAATTACTATGTTAATATGTAAATTTCCAGACTGCCCCTTGATAAATGAGCACCAATATTGTCAGTTAATCCCAGCCAATTGTATGTATATGTTGGTCTATTTTGCAGAAATATGAGCTGTACAAGTTTCTTTCTGACCAACAGACTACAGATGGATATAAAGTGTATAGATTGGTAGATCTGTCCCTAAAGAAAATCAGAGGAAAGTTGTACACGTGTAGCAGCCTTTAAAGGAACAGTATAGGGGGTCCACCTCTACCAAACCACTTTCTTCTCCTAATAGTACCCAGAGTCAGAAGCTAAACCACTAGGTCCTCACCCCTGTAATGGAGCAGAGAACTTTTTGTACAGCTATAGCATTCGTACATTTTTCAACATGTTTGGGGAGATTTGGGGAAATTCAGAAAGAATCTCACTAAAAAGGCTTTAAAAAAGTAATGTTAAGAGTTACGCATATAGTTGGCATTAAAACCATGCAAAACCCAACACCAAAGTGGAATTTACCAAGAATTATATAGTAGAATTGTGATTTTTAAATGAAATCCGCATGGTGAACTGAGACTCTGAGAGTCTCTTGATAAATATCCATGATTACTATCTGTATTCAGGATAACTTTGTGGATTGGTGTTGGTATTTAATTTAAAAATCATAATATTAGATTGTTAAAATGAAAATAGGTATGCATACTTTACCATTGCCTATATATGTTTTACACATAGGGAAGAGTTCTTTTCTAGCAGAATATTTGCTTCCATTTCTATACAGTATTTATTTCACATTGTTTTCACTATTCGATGGCAGGTGTCACAGCTACTGCATTTCTAGTCTGTAATGGCTTTCACTGTCATTTCACCTCACTCGCACTTAGCTGCCTCTTCAGAACTACTCTGCTCTATCTCTTTTCTGATTGGATTTTCATTCTCTACCCTCCAACAATATTGTCAAAGAAAATTGCTGTTCCGCACTGTTCTGACTTTGCACAAAATTGTCCAATTCTAATGGTATTTGTTTCCTATTAACACACAAGTGCACTTAGTTCATCATTTTGAGTATTCCTCCAATAGAATACATTGGAAAGCACTGCATAAAGGAAAACAAAAGAAAAAGTCATATTGCATGCAATGTTGCCATTATAAATAAATATACTATAAAACAATGAAATCCAAAATTGAGATAGATAGAGACATAGATAGATAGACAAATCAAGCTAGAACGAGTCTTGTATAAAAGATAAAGAACAGAAGCTTAAAGGTAATTGTTCTATGGCAGTGATGGCAAACCTTTTAGAGACAGAGTGCCCAAACTGCAGCCCAAATCCCACTTATATATTGCATAGTGCCAACACGATAGTTTAACATGTATAATGAGGTTTTACTTCAGAAAAAAACAACTCAAAACTGATAGACAGATACAGTAGATAGAATTGATTATAGATTAACACTGAATGTTGTTTGCACAATACATTTTGATACAGTGATGTAGTGTGCTCCTCTCACTTTGATTTGAGGTTGAATCAACCCCAGGGTACGGGGTGGATTGCACCTACCGATTATTGGCAATTGCCAGCCTTGGTGTGCTAGATTGAATCTATACTTTTTTGATCTCTCTTGTTACCAGAAAGACCATGCCTCTCTGGTGAATTCTGCTGTGCTCTGAGTGCTACCTCTGGCATGTGTGCCATGGGTTCGCCACCACTGGTCTATGGTTACATAGATACGGTAGGTATGAGAATCATCTTGAAATAGAATTTTATTTACAAATGATTTTATAATTTTATACAGGTCAAGAAATGCTTGGAAGTTAGAGAATATCCTTAAAATCCAATGAATAAGGTTAAGGCCACACTACAATGCACGGTAACGCACATAAATTGCAATAACACAATGACACACATTTCACACGTTACCGTGTTTTTTCTGTGATTCGCACGATATTGCATTATCGAAACTCATGCAGTTCGCAAAAAAATGGGTTTCATGCGTTTCAAAAAAAGATTGCAGAGCATTCTATGGGGCTACTCATATTGTCATGCACTGACATGCTTTTCTCACTTGCTAACGGATCGCAAAACACAATTGTGTGGCTTAGTATTTATAAAATAAGACCTGCGCGCCTATCTTTTGTATTGGCGCACATGCACCAAAGATAGTTGCTTGGTCAGGACAGTGCGGCTGTCAGTTCAGAAGCAGCTGCGACTGAAGTGGTGGTAAGGTAAGTTCCAGTGTCCCCTGGGCGTCCTATTATTCACAGGGAGGTAGGAATAAGCGTTCTCACCTCCCTGTGAATAAATAATAATAAAATGTGGGTAAATGGATAAATTATCTGCATGTGTGCCTTAAAATGAGATGTCTATTTTAAGTTAGTTAGTTTAGGCAGAGAACGGGAAGAAATTACAATGAAAGCAAAAGTGGTATATATTCTTATAAAAACCATTCAACTATGTGCTCTGTTTATTTATGTATTATATTAAAGGACAGCTAACGGCACAGAACAACACTGAATCAGAAAGGCAGAATTCCTTGACATAAAAACAGTAATCTGTATCTCACCTTTTGTTTAATGTTAGTGATGGGTAATTTACCTTACTAACATGGGGTTTGTGCTTCATTTACCAGTATTCCAGTGTCTCAGGGCTAGGCCACACTAGCGTGTTTTCGATGCGTTTGCGCATGCATTTTCCCCCGATCATTGCAATCACGGCAACGCACTGAAAACGCATGCGGTGTTCTATTTCTAATGAAAATGTATGCGCAAATGCAACAAAATCGCACATGAAATCGCATGCAATTCTGTGTGCGATTGCGTTTGCTGTGCAGTGTGGCCGTGGCCTAAGAGTAAAATAACTGATCATTATACTATTTGCTTATGACCACTAGTAAGCTTCTTTAGGATGTTTTTACAGCAGGTCACAATCACTAGTAGATTTTATCCAATCCTTTCACAGACCAGTACAGGAAAGGAAGCTTGTGATGGAGGTATGCCCAGACAGTGCACTAACAGGTAGAGAGGGAAGGTTTTGTGTGGTTCTGTATGTTTAATACACTCCTACACTTTTTAGAACAAAAGAAACTTTTTAAAATCATAATTCATCTTCTTAAAATGTTAAACAACCTGGCTTCATTGTGTTTCTGCTAAGGTGGGAATACCAGAAGAAAATAGGTACATTTTTGTGCCCAGAATACACATAAGGAGAATCCCTCCAATTTTGTCTGATTAGAGTTTTATATGATATGATATGCTAGAATACTGCTTGTTTTCAGAGCAAGAGGCTTTCAATACACCTGGACATAAAAAGGACACATTTGCACACATCACTGAGTAATGACTAACAAAAGTTTTCTATAACAGACAGAACAAAGAGAGATCAATCGTGGTATATCATCAAACAGCTGGCAAAAAAGTGTGCCCTTGTGTGTAAACATTTATCATTCCCATTTCCGAATTTTTTTTTTATGTGTAAGCTTTTATCTGCTTATTTACTTTCAGTGTTAAATGAGACTTTTGTATTATGGCCAAAGGGAAGTGTGGAGGTGTGGCTTGTTTAATTAATGACAGATTAAAGGCTACTTTATTTATAAAGAAAGCATGTTTAGACTATTTTTAACATGCATATTCATTTAAGCAGCTTAACGTGTTATTGTAATAAACTGCCAAAACACTTTTCAATCTCATAGTACAATCTCATTACATGCTTAACACAAAAATGTCAGGGGTCTTTATATTACACAGTTGTGAAAAGGATCTAAGATGACTGTACAATCTGTGTAGTTAGACGGTGTTGATTAACTGTTGAAGAGTGATCTTTAAAAGTGCAATATGAATATAAGCAGCTTTTACCTGGCATTTTAGAATCAGTGAACTATTCCTTTAAAGCTTTGCAAAGCTTAATATATAAAAACATTATTCTTATATAATACATGCCTTTAATATAAAGTAATGAATTGAAGGCATCTAACCTCACTATACAAAAAAAAAACAGAGGGAAGTTAAGACCTGTTGTACTAATTTAATGCAAAGGTATGAGACATTTTTCTCCCAGGAAAAAGCAATAAAAATAAAAATATAAGACCCATTCATGCAGGTCATGGTATATCTGTTGTTTTCAGTTAGATCAACTGGACTTGAAGTTTAGTTCTTAAAGACATGTTACTAGTTATCCATCATGTAACCTAACCACACCGGAAAGGAGAACCTTAATATCCCTCAAGAAAGATTCCAGTATCACCATTCTGCCTGCTGATAAAAGAAGATGCACAGTGGTACTCAACACCTTGGATTACCATAGCCTCTACCCTGGTGAGGCACATCCATGTATATACAGACCGAACACAAGGAATAGGCCCCAGTCTGTGTGGCAAACTTGTATGTACCAATCTGTGTGGCCAACTTGTATTACTAGTCTGTGTGGGAAACTTGTATGTACCAGTCTGTGTGGGAAACTTTTATGTACCAGTCTGTGTGGGAAACTTGTATGTACCAGTCTGAGTGAGCTACTTATATGTGGGCAACTTGTATGGACCGGTCAATGTGGGCAAATCGCACGTATCGGTCACTGTGGTCAATTTGTATATACCAGTCACAGTTGGCAACTGGGATGTACTGATCACTGGGCAATTCATATTTACCGGTTATTGTGGGCAACTTGCATGTTTCAGTCACTGTGGGCAACTTGTATGTACCACTCACTGTGGGCATCTTGCATGCACCAGTCACTGTGGGCAACTTGCATGCATCAGTCACTGTGGGCAACTTGCATGTACCAGTCATTGTGGGCACCAGTCACTGTGGGCAACTTGAATGCACCAGTCTGGATGGACAACTTATATGTACCAGTCATTGTGGGCAACTCATATGTACCAGTCTCTGTGGGCAACTTATGTGTACCTGATATTGTGGGTAACTTAGATGTACCAGTTAATGTAGGCAAATTGCATGTACAAGTCATTGTGGGCAACTTGAATGTATCAATCTATGTGAACAACTTATATGTACCTGTCTGTGTGGGCAACTTGTATGTACCAGTGTGTGGGCAACTTATATGTACCAGTCACTGTGGGTAACTTTTATGTACCAGTGTGTGTGGGCAACTTGTATGTACCAGGGTGTGTGTGCAATTTGTATGTACCAGTCACTGTGGGCAACTTATATGTGCAAGTCTGTGTGGACAACTTATATGTAACAGTCACTGTGGGCAACTTATATTTACCAGTCACTGTGGGATACTTAAATGTAGCAGTCTGTGTGGGCAACTTATATATAGCAGTCTGTGTGGGTAACCTATATTTACCAGTCACCGGTACCAGTCACTTAAGCAGCTTATATGTACCAGTAACTGTGGGCAACCTGTATTTACCAGTCTCTGTTTGGGACACTACGGCACATACCGTATATACTCAAGTACAAGTCAAATTTTTCAGGCTTTAAAGTTAGCCTGAAAACCTAACCTCGACATATACTTGGGTCAAGTCCTAATTTAGATCCAAATTCTGCAATTGCGGATAGTAACCTTTACTATATGGGGGTCAGGAGAATTGTAAATGATGGTAAGCTTAATTAAAAGATTACTGAACCTTGCCACTCCACATGTTTAGAAACTGCAACTCCCAGCAACAAAGCATGCTGGGAGTTGTAGTATCCAAAACATCTGGAGTGCCAAGGAATTGGAGGTTACTGTTACTGGATTTGGCAATTACTGTATGGGATTCATGTATGGGAATTCTGCTGGCCATTTAAAGGGCAACTTAAGCCACAAAACAATACTGAATCAGAAGGCAGTAGTGGTCATAATTTCTACCCTCGGCTTATACTCGAGTCAATCGGTTTTTATAAACTTTTCAAGTAAAAATAGGTACCTCGGCTTATACTCGGATCGACTTATACTTGAGTATATACGGTATATATCCACCCTCTGTGTGGAATTTATATTTCAGTCCACCAGATTCTTAGCCACTGTAAGGTCAGTCAGGGCTTTTTTAAAGCATAGGCCACTTAGGCAAAACTAGAGCACCAATGTGTTCTCCCTAGTATCTCCCTGACAGCTTTTACTTGTTGTTTTAGAACTGCTCTCCTTGTTCAGATACTTTCATTTGCATCATTGCTGTGAATAAAATGCCTTAACTCAGCTCACTCTACTTTGCAATGTTGCAAATGAATGTACAAGTGAAGGAAGGAGGGGGAAGGATGAGCTCAGCTAAATTAACTGATGAGAGGAGTACTAAAAAAGCAAGTAAAAGCTGCTGCAGAATTTTAACAGTGGCCTCTATGACTAGCAGCCATGAGATCATTATCCCTGCCTATTTCTTCCACCGAAAACTTCAATTAGAACTTCGAGTAGGTGAGGAGAGAACAATTCTACGGAGGAGACATGGAAAGCAGGTACATACTGTATATCATGTCAATCCTGGCAGCTGAAATGGTTAAAGGTAACAATCTGATGGCAATGAAAGTGTTAACGGCAAAACTCTGGGAAAGTGCTCGCACTAAAAGTATTAATAGGAAAGTCTGCTGTCACTGAAGGATTAATGGTGATACTTTACTGGTTCTGAAAGGGAAAGTGGCAATACTGTGGGGAAGTCTGCTGGCAATGAAATGTTAATGGCAATACACTGGGAAAGAGGTGGCACTGAAAGTGTTAATGCCAATACTCTTGGAATATCTGCTGGCACTATTAGAGTTAAACATCTCACCAAATTTCCCTGTTCTGCCACACTCGGCCACTTTTTCATGCCACTCGGCTGTAAATAATTTCTGGGGAGAACACTGGCACCACATACCGCGCATCCACTGAAAACCTAACCGATATTTCATTGGTGGCCAGTGACGTTGCAT
The DNA here is from genome assembly GCA_019447015.1 of Hymenochirus boettgeri. Classification (NCBI taxonomy): domain Eukaryota; kingdom Metazoa; phylum Chordata; class Amphibia; order Anura; family Pipidae; genus Hymenochirus; species Hymenochirus boettgeri. Next base: position 95,935,926 of record CM033474.1, read on the forward strand.
ACGCACGAATGAACGTATACATACCTGCCTGCTCTACCTGGTACAGCTTGTACCTGTTACCAACTACTTAAGAGGCTCCACTCTAAAGGAATAGCTACAGCAGCAGTGACACTCTGTCAGAAGCCACTGAGTGGGGAAACCCAGCTGCAGCAATTTAGCTGGCCAATATTAGGTGGGGGGGTGTTTGGGGGGAGAGCGCATGGTTAGATGCATCTCTGAGGTCAGACCCCCACCTCAGCAGCCATGGTTGTCAGCCCTCCAGTTCACCAATCTCTGTTAAATCAATAATTGCTGATGAACTAGTGGGCTGATCAAACAGTGTCTGCTGAATTGGAGGGCTGACCTAACATTATCTGCTAAACTAAGGGTCTGGAGGGTTCAGCAGCCACTGTTGGTCAGTCCTCAAGTTCCCCAGCCAGTATCAAGTCAGCCCTCCAGTTCACCACCCAGTGTTAATTAGCCCACCAAACCTAGTTCCACAAGACACGCACACTTTTTTGCACAGCCTGCTAGTGGTGTGGGGGCCCCCCATTTGGCTTTTGTCTAGGGCCCAATTTGGTCTTAATCCGGCTCTGCACGAAAGTCTTCTATGGACTGCATTGGTTAGGCAGAAAGTGCTGACAGATCAATTGGGTCGAAATGTAGTCCTGTGTGTACTTTAAATACACGTATGGATCTTCTATCTATATTTTGTAAATGGTGGATACCGCAAGATTTGATTTTTGTGCATTCTCCGACAATTAATCAGTAGAAATATGAAGGATGTGGACAAATGAACAAAACACTATTTATATTTTGTACATTTTCAGTTTGTAAGTGAATTAACCCCTAAATGATTATAAAACTGCTATGAAAAAAATGATAGTAGCAGTCCGTATTTATACTGTATAATCTGCAGAGCTGTAATTATTCGTAAATTTATACACTATCAAACTGAAGTACAAAATTAATTAAACAAACACTGGATTTAAAAAGAAAAATAATTTGATAGCTTCTCTGCTAACTTAACTGGCATTCACTGAAGTACATCTTACTACATCTGGGGATTTAATGTACTGTAGATTTGTGTGTGAGGAAGGAAATATAGAAGATACAATTTCAATGTAAAGTGGCAAATGAATTTCTTTACGCATTTACTGTGGATAGTTACAGCTAGGAAATTTTATATGTCTATCATCATGTATCATTGTGAATGTCTTCAGGGACATTAGAGTTATAACTGGCACAAAAAAAAAATACCATAAAACACAATATGTGTGGCTTCACAAGAGCTGTCATTTTCTATATATATATATATATATATATATATATATCTGTATATTCTGACGTACTGCAGTCCCATTATTAATAAGTTCTCTCTAGTCAGAAGATTCAGAATGGTTTAAGAACCCATTCTAGTCGAGATATTCAGAGTAGCTTAAGAACTTATGTTTTCATATAAAATCCAGGGAGATTCTCTCTAGTGCTTTTCTTTTTCACCTGAATTTCCAGAGGTGTATAAAATTAAATCTATGAAACCCACAATTCTGTAATTTTTAACAAGCCCTAAACCGCTCATTCTTATATTTTCATAATGCATGCCCAATTCTCCAATATGTGGCCATGTTTTGAGGGGCCAGTGGCAGCATACTCCCCTTTTGCATTCAGTTTGCATGTAACCAAACTGGGCCATGGTAACATGAAAGAAGCACTCTGCAGCTACAAACTCTGGGATGCTATGTGTGTAATGCAATTGATATTGATGCAAAAATAAGGTAAGAATTCTAACTTTACAGCTGCCAGAAATGACAGAATCCTAGGTGTTCTCTTTTAGACATGTAAATGATCCACAATGACAAACGCTTTAACTGACCTGCAAGATTCTTGCACATTCCCAAACCCAGCACAGGCCAATGTAGGACTATATCTATGTTGTTTTTTTTTTTACATTCAATTCTCCTATAAATAAGATTTCCACCATAAAACACATTTTTATGACAAAGTCTAGAAACCATGTAACTTGTCTTTATCATGCGACTTTCATACCCAAAAGATATACATTAAAATCAGGGACACCTATAGAGGTAAGGAGTGGCAATGGCAGCCCCTCCAGAGACTTTAATTGGGAAAGGAAATGTTTCACCTGAAGTGGCTGCCGTAGATCATCTAATAATAGCTACACCCCTGACATAAATCAAACAGTACAGCAAGCCCTGCAGCTACTGCCCTATCTACTAACTCACTGATTGGTTATACTAACTCACTGAGCTTGGACATTCTCATTGTGAATTACCCAATAAGATAGAAAGGAATACACCAATTAGCATGGTCTAGCTCACCGAGCTCTGAAATAGTCAGCGTGAATTACTCAGTAAGAGCTAGGCCACACTGCTGTGCTTTTTTTGCGTTTGCGCATGCGTTTTTTCATATCATTGAAAACGCAGCAACGCACCGAAAATGCACGTTTTCGGGTGCGTCGTGATTGCGATTTGCGTTCCGCATTTTAAATCACAATCGCATGCGTTTTCAATACTTAATGAAAAAAACACAGGAGCAAACACAACGAAATCTCACATGAAATCGCATGCGATTCCGTGTGCGATTGTGTTGCAATGTGGCCTTGCCCTAAGAGGGAACGGAACACTCCAATCCAAGTGAAAGTAAACGGAGAACTTTTCTGTAGGAAATGTATTTTAATTAATGAATTAATTATAATTATAAAATATAACTTCAAACAAAATGCTGGGGAAAAGGGGAGAAAGACGATTATGTTAAAGTAGGCTCATTCAAGTTACATAACTGAAAAGTACAATTAACAAAATCTACTCACCTGCTCACCATTAGCAGAAAATCTCAGTTTACTATTTTAGGTACAAAGGTGTACATCTTAAACCGCTGAGGTAACAATCTTAAAACAGCATTGTAAGTTAATTAACAAGAGGTGTTGAAGGCCCTCAACCTTAAGTTTATACAATTTGAAATAAATGTCCTAATTTACTCCTCTTATGAACCAGTTGTGCTCTCTGCCCAAAATATGTCCTGAACTTATCTTTTGGGTGGAGGAATAATGCAGAATTCTGCCCTCCTGAGTTTGGCCAATTATGTTGGACCATGTACTTGCTGAGTGGCTGTTTTGTTTCCCCGATATACAGGTTCTTACATTCCTGCTTACACTGGATGCATATATCATTGCTTTTATGGTGCTTGTGGATGAGTGTTTTTGAATTTCAAGGAAATGGGTGTGTTTCTCAGACACACCAAACACATTTGGGTTGACTATTTTCAAACTTTCATAGAGATCATAAAACTGTTTTTGCCTAAATTGTGCTTCTAAACTACTTTTGTACTTTCTATATGAACTCCGTTCCTTTAGGGCACAAGACTAAAAGAACAATTTTTTTACAATAATAATAACATGTAGAATCTTTTACTATGAACATAATGGAAACAAAAAAGAGTCTGGGGTATTGAACTTGTGACCTTCAGAACAGTTACTTCTAAACCTGGTGCCTTACCCGGTGCACAACACTGAATAAGCAGAGAATACATTTACATTTTGAAGCTTTATCTTTTGCTAGGAAAATCTTTAAAATAGGATATGGAAGTCCCTGATAAGACTTCGAAAGCTACTTGTTACCCTGCAATTTATTTACCAGTCAGTGTAAGTTGCTGGTAGATAAACTGCAGGGTAACAAGCAGCTTTCAAAGTATTTTCAGGGATTTTCAAATTGGTGTGGAGACATCTGTATAGAAAATATTCTGTGCATAGGGACAGTGAATATTGAGGTCAGGGGGCATGGTTCTTTGATGACTTAATGGGCTGTGGGTTGTACTAGCAACAACACGGAAGCCTTCTTAGTTACAGAACCTATTTCTGGGTCTCTCAGGCTTCAGGCTTCTCTAGCAACTTGCTAGTGAAGAATCTTACAATGTATTGGTGTTCTGGGGAGAAAAGCTTTCACATTAGGTTTTAAAAAAGTAGTTTACTTCTCCTTTAATCTGTTTATAAATGACTTAGTAGAGGGCATTGAGAGCAAGGTCTCTGTCTTTGCTGATGACGCTAAACTATGCAGAGCTTTGGAAACTTCAAATGATGTGCAATAGCAGCAAGCTGACCTAGATAGAAAATAAATGAAAATATATTAATTAATTACGGAGTGTACCTCCCTGCAACTTTATACCGATTGTTAACTCTCTGATGCATTGTTTACTAATTGGCCATATCATAGGACTTGTGGACATCCTTTAAGATTGAACGAAAAGAAGTTTCATCTGCAATGCAGCTGGGAGCAGGGTTCTGATTGTCCAGTCTTTTGTATGCTTCCTTAAACCTCTTCTGGCTTTTCTTCATGGTTGGCTGATATACTGCCTGGCTAGTGGTGTATTATTCTGTTAGATTTTCTGATGCCAACTCTACCTGTTTTTGACCCTGATTTTTGGCACCTGGACTGTCCATTGCTTGTTTCAACTTGAGCCTTATCCTTTGGTTCTGTAAGGATCTTACCTGCCACGCTCCCTCGATGTTCCGGGACTGGTGACGTCACCGGCGCCGGACGTCGGCGTTGTGACGTCACCACGTCCAGACGCCGGCCGGCGCGAAAATTCAAATAGGGAGGGAACGAGTGCCTATTAGTAGACCTCGCTACCAGACTGTCAGGTTGTCAGTCTGTAGCGCTCCTTACCTGACATTGGATCCAGCCTTTGTATCCAGCATTGTATCCAGCCATTGTTTCAACTCCATGGTTCCAGCCATTGTATCCCGTATTGTATCCAGTCATTGCTTCAACTCCATTGTTCCAGCCATTGTATCAGCACTGTATCCGCATTGATCAGCCATTGTTTCAACTACATTGTTTCCAGCCATTGTATCCAGCATTGCTTCAACTCCATTGTTCCAGCCATTGTATCCAGCATTGTTTCAACTCCATTGTTCCAGCCATTGTATTCAGCATTGTTTCAACTCCATTGTTCCAGCCACATCGTATCCAGCCATTCTATCCAGCATCATTGTCTTACTCCTTCGCTCCAGCCATTGCTTCCTGTTCCTTTTGAATCCTGCCCTACAGTCTGAACTCCTCCTAAAAGGTACAGTGAACCTCGTCCCTTCAGGACTCGCTTCATTACAGTACGAATAGGCCATGGAAGTACCTGAGGGAGCTGCGGCAAGTTTGGGCAAGATTCTTCAGACTATTTCCCTCCGCATGGACGCCCTTGAGCACCAGCAGAATCAACTAGCTCAATTTCTGGACTCCATTTCTGCTTGGTTATCCCCGGGCCCTACTCCTCCTGCTCCTCCTGTTCTGCACAGAGAACCCGTTCCCCGTAGAGAGCCGCGAATACCACCTCTTGTGCGGTACGAAGGGGACGCTCAAGCCTGTCAAGGGTTCGTTAACCAATGCCTTATACATTTTGAGTTGCAACCTTCCCATTTTGTCTCGGACCGTGCCAAAGTCGGATATGTCATTGCCTTGTTGGGAGGCAACGCCTTGGCCTGGGAATCCCCCCTGTGGGAGAAAAATGACCCAGTGGTTAACGACATCTCTTTTTTCTGGAAACTTTCCGAAAAATCTTTGACGCTCCAGGCAGAACTATTGCTGCTTCCTCCAGGTTGATGCAAATACGGCAAGGCTCCCGCTCTGTAGGACAGTATGCTATAGAAATCCGACTTTAGCCGCTGAGACTACTTGGAATAATGAGGCCCTGTTAGCAGCCTTTTGGCAGGGCCTGTCTGATCGTATCAAGGACGACTTAGTGTCTCGGGAGCTTCCCACAATGTTGGAAGAAATTATTTCCATGTGTATACGGGTGGATACACGTATTAGGGAAAGGCAAGCTGAAAAGTCCAGTAACCGTCCTTTTCCTCCCAAATTTGTTCCTCGTCCTCAGAGGGCCGGACCACTGACAACTGCTCCGCCATCTGAGGAACCCATGCAGATTGGGGGTACACACATTTCTGCTGAAGAAAAACTAAGGAGGAGGACTCATGGGCTCTGCCTGTACTGTGCCGCCCAGGGGCACTTCGCTAAAGGTTGTCCTTCCAAGCCAGGAAACTTACAACCCTAGATTTGGAGAAGGAGTCTTTTCTAGGTAAATCCAAAAATCCATTTCCACAAGAGTTCACTTAAGTCGTTTCTACCAGCTACCCTCATATTCAAATCCCAAACCTTCTCTACCCAAGCCTTTGTAGACTCTGGAGCAGCCGGTAATTTCATTGACGCCACCTTTGCTTCTCTTCTAGGCATTCCATTATTCTCCCTACCTCTTCGAGTGCTGGCTATTGACAATCAACCTTTGTCTACAGAATTTATTTCCATGTCTTCTGCAGAAATTCTTCTTCAAATTGGTTGTCTTCATCGTGAATTTCTTTCTTTCTTGGTTATACAAAGCCCCACAGCTCCTCTCATTTTAGGACTCCCTTGGCTCTGACTTCATAATCCCATCATAGACTGGACTAATAATGAACTTGTCTCTTGGAGTCCATCCTGCCTTTCTAGATGTCTTTCCCTTCCTTAGGTCTCTTGTTCCTCTATCTCCTGTGAAAATAAAAATCTTACTTCTCTACCTCATCAGTACCTTGACTATAAGGATGTCCCATTGATTTGTTGACCGGTACCTCTCCACCCCGAGGTTGCACCTATCCACTATCTCCTGCTGAGACCACCTCTATGGAGGATTATATCATCAGACCCTCCACTTCCCCTGCCGGTGCTGGCTTCTTTTTTGTGGAAAAAAAGATGGCTACGTCCATGCATCGACTATCGTGGCCTCAATAAAATCACAATCAAGAACCGCTATCCTCTATCTCTCATTTCTGAACTTTTTGACCAGTTAAAAGGAGCTAAAATTTTCTCCAAGCTTGATCTCCGTGGAGCCTACAACTTAATTCGCATTCGGGAAGGAGATTAATGGAAAACGGCCTTCAATACCAGAACTGGACACTACGAATATTTGGTGACGCCCTTTGGTCTCTGTAATGCTCCAGCGGTGTTCCAAGAGTTTGTAAATGTTATTTTTCGTGATCTTTCAGTAGTAGTCTACCTAGATGATATCTTAATCTTCTCTCAAGACCTTTTTTCTCATCGTTGCCATGTACTTCAAGTCTTGTCCCGACTACGAGCTAACCAACTGTATGCTAAACTTGAAAAATGTCTTTTTGAATGCCCACAAGTACCTTTTTTGGGCTACCTGGTTTCGGCTCAAGGCTTCGAGATGGACCCAACCAAAGTCTCAGCTATCCTTAACTGGACTCTTCCCATTGGCACTAAGGCTATCCAACGATTTCTTGGTTTCGCCAATTATTATAGGCAATTTATTAAAGGGTTTTCTTCCGTTGTTGCCCCTATTTTAGCCCTTATCAGAAAAGGAGGCAAACCTAGAATCTGGACTCCTGCCGCCTTGGAAGCCTTCAAGAAGCTAAAAAATTATTTTTCCTCGGCTCCAGTACTTCTACATCCCGACCCTAGTCTGCCATTCATCATCGAAGTGGACGCCTCTAATGTTGGAGCAGGTGGCGTCCTCTCCCAAAGGCAAATTGATAGTGGTAAACTCCACCCATGTGCGTTCTTCTCTAAGAAATTTCTTCCTAATGAACTAAACTATGATATTGGGAATCGGGAACTTCTGGCCATCAAAACTGGAAGAATGGCGACACTTGCTGGAAGGGGCGGTACATCCTGTCACCATCCTCACTGATCACAAGAATCTTGAATATATCCAAAACCTAAAAAGATTGAATTCTCGTCAAGCCCGTTGGTCCTTGTTCTTCTCTCGTTTCAATTTCATCATTTCCTTTCATCCTGGTTCCAGGAATAAAAAGGCAGACGCCCTCTCCAGGTCTTTTCTCACACAAAACTTTCAATATCCTTAGTCGTTCGGTATGGTGGCCCTCCATGAGAACTGATGTCAAGAACTTTGTTGCCGCCTGTTCTGTTTGTGCCACTTCCAAATCCTCTCTTACTCTTCCTTTTGGACTTCTTCAACCCCTGCCGATCCCTTCCCTACCATGGACTCACCTCTCTATGGACTTTATTTGTGAACTCCCTATTTCTAAGAAAAATACAGTTATCTGGGTTACTGGATCGCTGGATCGCTTTAGCAAAATGGCTCATTTTGTTCCTCTTCCTAAATTGCCCTCCTCTGCTGAACTTGCTCAATTATTCATTACACATATATTTCACCTGCATGGATTACAGGTTGAAATAGTGTCCGATCGAGGAACACAATTTATCTCCAAATTCTGGCGGGTACTTTGCAAGTTACTTGGAATAAAACTTCAATTCTCATCCGCTTACCATCCGAAATCTAACGGAGCCGCAGAACGCACCAACCAATATCTGGAACAATTCCTTCAATGCTATATTTCTTACTCTCAAGATAATTGGACTGATCTCCTACCATGGGCAGGGTTTGCCCATAACAATGCTGTCCACTCTTCCACCAGAAAATCTCCTTTTTTCTGTGTTTTTGGTTTGAACCCCAAGGGTTTTCCACAGGATTTTTTTTCTTCTGGACCAGTTCCAGCAACTAACACTCTAGTAGCAGAAATGTCAGCCATCTGGCAGGCTACAAAAAACTGTCTTGAAAAATCTGCCCTTGTACAAAAGACGGCAGCTGATAGACGAAGACGTAAACCTCCATTATATTCGGTGGGAGATAAAGTTTGGTTATCCTCAACCAAATATTAATTTACGTGTTCCTTCTCCTAAATTGGGTTCTAAATTGGGTCCTACGGCAGTACGACTTCAATTGCCCACCATCATGAGAATCCCTGTTTTCCATGTCTCTCTTATTATGCCGGTGGTAATGAATCGATTCTCTTCCCCTCTTCAGTCACCTGATCCTATTATAATCAACGGTCAGCAAGAATTTGAGGTGGAGAAAGTGTTGGATTCTAGATTCGTCAGGAGTTCTCTTCAATATTTGGTTCATCGGAAAGGATTTGGACCAGAAGAAAGGTCCTGGGTCAAACATTCAGATTTACATGCACCCCAGTTAATCAAAACCTTTCATAGAAGATTTCCTGACAAACCTGCTTCAAGTGGTCCTGAAGGCCCCCTGTGGAAGGGGGGTACTGTAAGGATCTTACCTGCCACCCTCCCTCAATGTTCCGGGACTGGTGACTTCACGATGTCCAGCGCTGGTGACGTCACCAGTCCCGAACATCGAGGGAGGGTGGCAGGTAAGATCCTTACAGTACCCCCCCCTTCCACCACGTCCAGACGCCGCCGGCGCAAAAATTAAAATAGGCACTCGCAGAGGGAGCGAGTGGCTATTCGTAGACTCGCTACCAGACTGTCAGGTTGTCAGTCTGTAGCGCTCCTTACCTGACATTGGATCCAGCCTTTGTATCCAGCATTGTATCCAGCCATTGTTTCAACTCCATTGATCCAGTATTATATCCAGCATTGTATCCAGCCTTTGTTTCACCTCCATTGATCCAGCATTGTATCCAGCAATTGTTTCAACTCCATTGATCCAGCATTGTATCCAGCATTGTATCCAGCCATTGTTTCAACTCCATTGTTCCAGCCATTGTATCCAGCACTGTATCCAGCATTGTATCCAGCCATTGTTTCAACTCCATTGTTCCAGCCATTGTATCCAGCATTGTTTCAACTCCATTGTTCCAGCCATTGTATCCAGCCATCGTTGCAACTCCATTGTTCCGGCCATTGTATCCAGCATTGTTTCAACTCCATTGTTCCAGCCCTTGTTTCAACTCCATTGTTCCAGCCATTGTATCCAGCATTGCTTCAACTTCATTGTTCCAGCCATTGTATCCAGCATTGTTTCAACTCCATTGTTCCAGCCATTGTATCCAGCACTGTTTCAACTCCATTGTTCCAGCCACATCGTATCCAGCCATTGTATCCAGCATCATTGTCTTACTCCTTCGCTCCAGCCATTGCTTCTTGTTTCTTTTGAATCCTGCCCTACAGTCTGAACTCCTCCTAAAAGGTACAGTGAACCTCGTCCCTTCGGGACTCTATTCATTACAGGTTCATTGTTTGTTGATCCATGTATGACCCATGGCTTATTCCTTGACTATGTTTTGTCTGATCCTCTCATATTTGTTTTTACCTGCACTTCTCTGCCTGATTCTGCTCCTGTGCTCATTTCAACTTCTGGGTCTCTCAGGCTTCACTCTCAATACTTTGTGCTTTAATACCAGGGGGCTATATAGTATGGCAAGGAGTCACCAGCATCCTGACAAACGGGGGCTTGTCTATAGACAGAGGTAGAGATTGGCGTATTGAGACTAAAGGAAACTTGGGATTGGATATAGCGTTACAGTCAGATTACAAAATCATGGGGCTGATGCAATAAAAGGTGTAAAAGTTTTGTAATAGTCCTTAATTGAAAGACAAAAATATGCTGGGTAACTATGGACCAACTTTACCTGCTGAGCCATTATTGGTCATAATTATTCTGTCTGTTCCATTCCAGCAGGTGACAAAGCCAAATATTGTAAAATAAGTAAACACATTATCAATTATTCTCTACATAAGTGGCACAGATCAATAAGTGTTCAAATATAATACCTATTTGTCGACAGAAAGAAACAGAATATAAGGATTCAAAAATATATATTTTAATAACAATAGCATTTCTATCAGTCTGTTCCTCAATGCATTCATGAGTTTTGTGAGGAATTTTGCATCTATCTCATAATTAAGTACACTAGTTAATAGAGGCATAGCTACCAGGGTAGCAGGTGGTGAACCTTACTGAACCTATGGCCAGGATGGGCCCCAACATTTACCCTAATAAAGGGAAGATACTGCAGTGTATAGTGTATTTGTGTGTGAATCATATGATTTAGAATGATGGATTGCATTCAATTGCTTTTTAACATCATATTACCACGCCTTGCATTCAGAATGTCCCTAACACCTAGCTGTGGCATGCTAATTTCCAGGATACAGAATTGCCAACAGATTCTTGTACAAGTCATTCTGAATTGAAAACAAGTAGGATACCTAGCAAAACGTCTTCAAGAACTAAACTTTAAGTCCAGTTGATCTAACTGAATACAACAGATATACCATTTCCTGGATGAATGAGAATGTTATCAAGCATATTACCACAGTAGTGCTATATTTTATTATTATTATTATATTATTATTAAGGGTCATGTGCTGCCTCGTGAATAAAAGACAAAAATGTATTAGATGTTTAGTTTTCAAATGCTTACCTTGTTCAAAAGAAGTTTCATGTTGTGTCTTTTTGAATAACTAAATTGTATAGTAATGAGATCACATTTGAATCACGTTACTTGTCACAGTCTAGATGCGTCTGTAATAAACAAAAGCAAACAATGACAACCAAACAATTTCCTTGTCAATGAAAATTTTTAAATCGTAATTAGTGGTGCAGGGGACTGTAAAAATATGTCTTTACTATATCCAGTACATCCAACCATACAAGTCATGGGTTTTCAGTTTTTTTAAGAAACAAAATTGTACAGCAGAGGCATTTTAAGTGCATGTAATTTTCATCAACAATGAACTGTGTAGCATAAGGAGTGGCTTAAAGGATAACTGTATTGCCTCAATGCATTTTTTAAAAATAATTACTTTAAAAAGAGTAAAGGTATGCAGCCCTCCCCATATATTTTTTTCCTGATTTCAAGCCTCTTCTGTCTTCAATAGCCATGCTGGGAATGGGGCGTAACATCTGCTGCCTCTGTTACTCTCTACCCACCCTTGATCAGCTTGATATGTAGGCTGATCCTAGCAACAGGACATTTCAAGTTTGTTAACTGGCAGAGGAGGAGGAGAGAGGTTGTAACAGACATTCCTACCACCCAATTGTTAGGTTTTTTATATCTCTCTATGTTAATCATGGCCCTGGGCCATCTAGAGGGCAGGCTTTTAGCACTCATCTTGCTGAGTGATATCTAAGGGAGTGCAGCACAGCTATAAATGTGAGTAAGTGATTTCAGCTGCTGGAAGTGTGGACATGTAATGGGGGTGGGTATTTTTTTTTCCATATGTTGTCTTAAGCTAAATACACAACGTACAATAATTCAGATTGACCGACCGACATTTCAATATTTCAGTTGGTCGGGCCAAATTATAGTATGGTTCCTTGTGACGGCCGAGTCTGACCCATGATCGTTTGTTATCCGAAATGGACGAGAATGCACGAATCAACAGGTGGAAAACCACGGCCGATCGGGCGGTCTTCTATGGGACACATGCTCAGTCGTGGTTATGTGGACGTGGCTGCTTTGCCGCAACCGACACTCCTTCATCCTTGCCGAGCGGTCGAAAGTCTCAAACAGTTGGTCAGAAGGAAACATTGGTACGTGTGTACCCACCTTAACAAAAAGAAAGGAGAAGTGTATTATTGAACCCTTCTATTGGCAACAGTTTCAGTAGTCAACAATTCTATTAGATTTGGGAATAGATGATATTAATAATTAAAGGGTATGTCCACCCAAAAAATAAACTTTTTATATGTTCTTTATATAATAGCACCAACCTCAAACGCCATGTTCATTTTTCTAAAAATCATTTGCTTTGCCCGATATTAATGAATAATATCAGGCTGCACTTCCGTTCCACTTTCTCTAAGGTGACCCGAGCTGCAGCTTAAAAAAAAAAATTTCTTCTTTGTCAGACGGAAGCCAATCGAACCAACATTCACGGAGAGGTGTGTGGTGTGTGTGTGTGTGGGTGTCGAAGCCAGCTGGTTGATCGGATTTCTTCCATACACATAACTTACAGCTGCGATTGGTTGAGAGGGAAAAGAGGGCGGGATCCAGGGGTCAGATCATTACTGATGCAACTTCCTCTGTTCTCACTGCTGGATGTTATGCTCAAGAACATGAAAAGAACAGAGACAAGGTAATGTAACCTGTCTCTGTTCATCGCTGTATTGGTCCATGCTGCAGGATTAAGCCAGCTACAAAGGTCTGTAACTTTTGAACCACTGGACCAATTTACATGCTGTAAAGTTTGTTTTGGAGCACTTATTTGGGCCAAATAAATATAGAAAGTTAGTTTTGTGGGTGGACATGCCCTTTAACAGACACAGTTTTGCACTCTGTTGCTCTTCCAACTTAATCAGCATATATACAAAATATATTCAAAACCATAACATTTCAGACTTTGCCATTTACACATTCTTATCGGCTTTAAACTTTACTGTAAGTATTCTTTTATAACAACAATTAATGGTATTATGTAAGAGAAGGGAGATTAAATGTTCACAATGGATTTAATAGATTAAAGGGGAACTGTGGTCTCCAAACAAGTTAAGTTTAAATAAAAGGCCAGTTTCCTACTTTTAAAACGAGCCATCAACCACCTCTCTACGTGCTCCACAGCCCAAGATATACAGAAATGACTGACCAGAAAGTTAATGGTTGGGAGGCTGACTTGTGACATTCCTGAGGCTTCTCCTGCATAGTGCCACCGGAGAGCACAGCCTCAGAGTCCCTCAGTGTGTGAGGGAGACAGGAAGTCCCTCCTCCTCTCTGCTGTGTGAAGTCCTGACAGAGAAGGTAAGGGGGGTCTGAGTAACCCACGGCACCCATGAGTGGGCGGGGCCACATGGGGCTGTAAGATAATGGGTCATGGGGGGCCTGCAACTGGAGGGACCATGGGGTGCATGAGTGGGAGGGACCTGGTGATGCTGCTGCCATATCACACACAAAAATGTAAATATCTTCAAAACTATGCAAAATAAACAATGGAAATAAATTGCAAAAATTCCCAAAGGAGCAATTCCTATCAATTTACCTCAATTCACCTAAAGTCATTTTTGAACCACACCACAGCAGGTGACCAAAAAAATGTATTCTAGGTTGCAACCTTGAAATATAATGTTCTGCTACTTAGAAAAATATGCAGTCTACCCTAATTTAAAGTGTGCTTTTTAGTGCAATACTATAGATTAACACACACAAGCTATGGCTTCTGTACAAAAATCCTTTAACACGTCTATTTTTGTTATACAGTACTATATCCATTACAGTCTGGGTGCTACTGTAATGGATAATTGGCATAGAAACATAACTCCAGAGCACTCCGAGGTCTTGATAATCAAGGTTTTTATTGTAAGTGAGTAGGTCTGTACAACCTACGCGTTTCGTCCATTTGTAAACTGGCCGTCATCAGGGTTACAGAACAGAAGCAACAGAACAACCTAAAGGCAAGTGTGTTGGGGGAAGCACAACAGCACTCCACTAGAGTTTCAACGTACCGTATATACTCGAGTATAAACCGAGTTTTTCAGGCTGAAAAATCAGCCTGAAAACTCGGACTCGGTTTATACTCGAGTCAACCACTTACCGGGCATTCCGGCAGCCGGCGATCCTTTTCTGCACTGGCGCGCCGGCCTGACGTCACTGCCCGGCGCCAAGCCCGGCGCCGGGCAGTGACGTCAGCCGGTGCGCGGTACAGGAATGGGCGCGCGGCTGCCGAATGCGGATACCGTACCTGCCAGGATGGATGGAGGAAGATAGAAGAAGAAGAGTCATCCATAGGAGAAGAGTCCACAGGGAGAAGAGTCCACAGGGAGAGAGTCCAGGAAGAGTCCACAGGGAGAGAAGTCCACAGGGAGAAGAGAGAGTCCAAGAGAGTCCCAGCGAAGAGTCCAGGGAGAAGAGCCACAGGTACAAACTGAACTGAGGGGGAGGGGGGCATTCAAGATGTTTGGGAACTCAACTCCCAGCATGCTTTATTAGCTGGGAGTTGTAGTTTCCAAACATCTTGAATGCCAAGTGAGGGTGGCATTCAAAATGTTTGGAAACTACAACTCCAGCTAATAAAGCATGCGGGAGTTGTAGTTTCCAAACATCTTGAATGCCACCCTCACTTGGCATCAAGATGTTTGGAAACTACAACTCCCAGCATGCTTTATTAGCTGGGAGTTGTAGTTTCCAAACATCTTGAATGCCAAGTTTCTACCCTCGGTTTATACTCAGGTCAATAACTTTATTAGGATTTTTAGCTGAAATTGGGTACCTCGGTTTATACTCGGGTCGGTTTATACTCGAGTATATACGGTAGTCTAATACATAGGTGCGCAGCCTGTTGTAGAGGTGCCTATTAACCTCATATCATAGGAAAAAGCATTTGTTCAGGCAGCACTCAATACTTTCTCATACTTTTATTATCATATATAATAAAACCCTAAGTGTGTGTCCCTGTGTGTGTGTCACTGCAGTTCCTATGGACTCACCACTAGAGGGAGAGTCTCTGCATTTCCTATTGATTCACCACTAGAGGGAGAGTGTCTGCAGTTCCTATTGACT
Organism: Hymenochirus boettgeri; assembly: GCA_019447015.1. Taxonomy (NCBI): domain Eukaryota; kingdom Metazoa; phylum Chordata; class Amphibia; order Anura; family Pipidae; genus Hymenochirus; species Hymenochirus boettgeri. Next base: position 95,951,170 of record CM033474.1, read on the forward strand.
CACGACAGGGAGAAACACAGGAAACACGGAGGTAGAACAGCAATTAAACAGACTTCAGGTAAGGTTGCTTGGGACAGGGGCCTCTGGATTTGGGAAAGAGGGGGGCCCTGGATTCGGGACATACGGGGGGCCCTTTGATTTAGGACAGAGGGGGCCCTGGATTTGGTAGAGGGGAGCCTTGGATTTGGTACAGAGGGGGAGCCCTGGATTTGGGACAGAGGGGGGGGGGCTGGATTTGGGACAGAGGGGGCCCCTGGCCTTGGACAGAGGGGGGTCTCTGGCCTTGGGACACTAAGAGGGTACTCTGGCCTTGGGACACTAAGGGGGCACTCTGTGCTTCTAGCGCCCGTTATTGTAGCGGGCTCAATGTCTAGTTTCATCTATACAACTGCATCTCAGGTGTCAAAGCAGCTACGTATCGGGTCTATGGCCCTTTCTCAAGCTCCTGATCAGCATATAGTAAAGCACTTGTTTATACAGACATTGCCTTTAAATAACACAGGAACAGGAAATTACACACATCAACCGCATAATCAGCAAATATAACAACACTTATAACCTGTTACATTTTTTATCCATCCATATATATCTACATTACTGATCATTACAGGAGTATACTTTCCTGGATAAACAGTTTTAATAATAATCCACTGTTACAGAAAATGAGATACATCTTAGTCTCGGTTCAAGCGTCCTTAGACGCTTGATCCATCTGACCTCTCTCCGTTTGAGCTTGAGATGGTTATCCTCTCCTCTAGCTGACAAAAATACGGACTCTAAAGCCTTGTACACACTCTCAATTTTCGAGCAAGGCATGACCCCCGATGGCAGAGCAGTAAACCCGACGAACGGCCGTTTTTGCCAAGAATCAGCCGTGTGTATGCACTCGGTAGGGGGTCGTTCGTTGATCCAACAGTTTGTTAACAATTCCTTTTCATAATCCTCAGTATCCATCACTACCACAGCGCCCCCTTTATCAGAGCGCCTGATAGTGATGGATTCATCCCTTTTAAGTTTGTCCAAAGCTAAAAGCTCACTCTTGGCCAGGTTCGGATGCTGAGGAAATAGATACCCAAAACCAGGACCCATGTTCTCAACATCGTCCTGTACCCTCGTAATGAATGTCTCAACCCCTGGGTTAGTGTAAGGTGGCACAAATTGCGAATTGCGAATTTTTTAAATAAATGTGAAAATTTGCAGAAAATCCCATTAACTTACTGTAAATGCCTCGGAAATGGTCTGGGGAACGGACAATCAGATTCTTTCTGAATGTAACCAATTCTGATTGGAAAATAATCTTATTGGTTAGTATACCAATCAGATTCTTTCTAAAATAATTTGAATGTATATAATCAGAATTGATTACAATCATATTCTTTCAGAAAGAATCTGATTGTAATGTTTCTAGAAGAATCTGATTGTAACTAGAGATGGACGAACTTCCGAAAATCCGTTCTGCTCTTTTGAAAATTCAAAAATCTACCATTCAATGGGGGGGGGGGGAAATTGGATATTTTCGCCTAATATAATGGTTTAAATAGAAATGGTAACTTACTGTAAATGGCTGAGGGACCTGGGAAATGGTCAGGGGAAAGTGTATCAATACTGAAAATTTCATGCGCATCCATGTTTTTGGCATTCGTCTTAAACACGCGATTTTTCGAAAATACACGATTTTCCGAAACCAACAAATTCTGTCAGATCCACCATCAGTGCACAGCTCTGACTTTGAAAGACACTAATGATAACTAATAGTGCAAATGTAAATATCTCAGTAAAAAATAACTTTGTCCCGACCGTTTGCCGATATAGTCAGCAATAACAATGCACTGTCTTTGCAGAGAATGTCTCCTATGGACTGCACGATCGGTAGTTATTTACTGTCATGTCCGATCGCCCTTTCATCTGATCCAGCGGTCACGGCCAGCCACTGAAATAAGATTTTTCTGCCCCCAAAAATCTAATCATGTTTGTACCTAGCTAATGAATATACTTTATAACAAAAGTAAAGGATATATCTGTATTGGTTACCTGTCATAATAATTTTGGCAAGTTGAGAATACATATAATATTATTATATGATACATATATAATAGAATATATGGATCTATGTTAGATAAAGGAACCCAAATTTTTCGAATTTTTGATTTTTATCGAAAGTAGATGTGTTAGATGTGTTTATATATATATAGATGTGTTTCGAAAATCGAAAGTAGACGATTTTCGAAAATTGAAAAATGAAAGTAGACGATTTTTCGAATATCGAAAGTAGACGATTTTCGAAAATTGAAAAATGAAACTAGACGATTTTTCAAATATCGAAAGTAGACTATTTTCGAAAATCGGAACTCTAATTTTCGAACTTTCCGAAAATTTTAAAATTCAAAAACGGAACAAAACTCAACAGTTTCGAACATCTCTAATAGGTACAGTTTGTTTTTTGGTCCTTCAAAATCCCAGTAACTTTATTTTTATGTGTTTAGGTTTTTATAATTAAAATGCGTATTTCATTGTTAATATGATAATTATGTATATACCAACTCTTTCTGTATATAAGGGTGTTGTTAATATGCTAATTACATATATACCAACTCTTTGTGTATACAAGGGCATTGTTAATATTGCTATTTCACTAAACTTGTAAAGCGGCGCCCAACCATCTACCCTCCCCTCCTCCATCTTCCACTGTACAGCGGGACTCTGTGCTCAAGTGCCGTTATGTGTGTGCTTTTACCCATTTACAAATAAAGGTGAAGTTTTAAAACCCTCCAGCCTGAACCTGTTGTTTGCAGTGTATATGTTTTCAAGGACTGTGGCACCATGCTAAAAGGCCGTTGTCGTGGACATCCACTAACAGAGGGGGTAGGTGAATGCTCCCCTTAGTCTGTTTTCTGAATAGGTTAAGGAGCGCTAAAGTTGAGGAACATCGATTTGAACATTCAAAAATTATCAAAAATTCAATAATCATTAAAGGTTCGGAAGTTCAAAATCTGGAATAGTTTGGGTACGTTCAAAATGTTAAAGCTCGGGTACAAGTTTGGTTCTAGGCCATCTCTAGTCATGAACTTCCTACTGTGCTTGTAAAAATCCTGTGCTTGCCCCTTGATTTGATGCATTCCCAATGGGCACCAGGCACGTAAAGAGCCAGAGGTGCACTATAATGGAGGGGCTACAGCACCAGCTGGCATGTCGACTTGGCATCCAGACCACTGTCTCATTGTCTTGGCCCTCCAGAGACAGTGGCTTGACCTTAAGAGGCAGAGGCCTCACTTAGAAGATTTACGATCCACATAGAATACCATTACGGTAGTTTACTATGGCATGGTATTCTACGACCGAACGTTTGTTAATCAACGAACATTCGGCTTGAATGTTCGACCGCGGATGTATATTTACGTCCGTGGTCATACATTATCGATAATGTGCAGTATCTCTAAATTGCGGTACTGTGCGTTTTTAAATAGGGCCCTTGGACCTCTCAAAAACCTAACACTAAATTTGTCCAAAGGGCTTAAATGGGGGTTAGTTCTTAAAAGGACTTTCGGGTCCAAAATTGCGTGAATACAGGGGTGGTTAACAACAAGTGCTAGTTCAGTAGTCCACCACACTGAAATTCACAAACAGAAAGCTCACCTCTCTCCAATACCTACACTGTCAGGTCTCCACTAAACTCACTTTAACACACTTACAAATTGACACCTGTCCAGCTGCCTTTTATACCCAGGGGGTTGGTACTAAAAAATAGCTGCCATTGGTGATACTGCCATTTGGAGTCAGGAAGGAATTCCCGCCTGGTATGACACCACCGTGATACACAATGTAATACTGTCAGTATACAGCTTGTATGACAATGTAAATTTGCCTTTAATGTATAAACCACTGGCAAGAAAAGCAAGTATACCCCTAAATGATACAAATGTACCCATCCCTGGTGTCATTTGACTCATTAGTGTTACAAGGTCTCAGGTGAGGTGTGAATGGGGAGCAGGTGTGTTAAATTTGTTATGAGTTATAGCTCTCACACTCTCTCATACTGGTCACTGGAAGTTAAACATGGCACCACACTGTAAAGAAAACTGAAAAAAAGAATTGTTGCTCTACATAAAGATGGCCTAGGATATAAGAAGATTGCCAACACCATAAAACTGAGCTGCAGCACCATACTTGACAGAACATGTTGCACTGAGAACAGGCCTCGCTATGGACGACCAAAGAAGTTTAGTGCACATGCTCAGCGTCATATCCAGAGGTCTTTTTCAAAGGGACGTATGAGTGATGCCACGAATGCTGCAGAGGTTAAAGGCCTGGGAGATCAGCCTGTCATTGCTAAATCCATATGCCACACTACATAAAATTTGTCTGCATGGCTGTTGTCCTATATGGAAGCCTCTTCTAAAGATGATTCACAAGAACTTGCTGAAGACAAGAAGACTTATGACATGGATTACTAGAACCATGTCCAGTCCTCTTATGACACCAAGATAAACCTATTTGGTGTCAAGTGTGTGTGGCAGTAACCAGGTGAGAAGTACAGAGACAAGTTTATCTTGCCTACAGTTAAGCATGGTGGTGGGTGTGTGATGGTTTGGGGCTGCATGTGTACTGCCAGCACTAGGGAGTTTTTAGTTCATTGAGGGAGCCATGAATGCCAACGTGTACTGTGACATACTGAAGCAGAGCATGTATTCCAACATGATAACGTCCCCAAATACACCTCCAAGGCGACCACTGCATGCATGTCTTCAGACTAAACCCTATTGAGTACAATTTGGACATTTTTCAATTAGGTGTACTCCCTTTTGTTGTGAGTGGTTTAGAAATTAGTGGCTGTGTTGAGCTATTTTGAGGGGACAGCAAATTTACACTGTTATACAAGCTGTACGCTGACTACTTTACATTGTAATAAAGTGCAATACATTTAGTATTGTCTCATGAAAATATCTATATAATATCTATATTCTAATATTCTATAAATTAAGAAACCCATATGCAACAATACCTGGTATTGGTCCACAAAAAAAAATATGTTGGGATAGATATAATAATATTCTAAATATTCTATACGGTTTCCATTCTTATTGCGTTTGGCACCCAGCACTGTCTGGACTTTTTTAGATTTTACATAACCTCCTATATTCATGTAGGTAATTACCAGGGAAGCAGCCGCATGGGGGCCGGGAGCCAAGGGCCCCCATCTTATTTTTCCTAGGACAGATATAGCTTCCCTCCAAAATGCACAGATAGAGGCCCTGTCATAGTTTTTTTGGAGGGCCCAGTGATTCATAATTATGCCACTGCCTATATTTTAGGAATCTGTTATACACATTTCTTTGTTTACTTTTTGAAGATGGCATCTGCTTTTAGGAATAAATCAAAGAACTACTGACTAGGAAGCTAATGTACTACCTTATTGGCCATCCAAGCCTATCACTTAACTATGAATAAGTATGAGATAGGAAAAAGGTAATTTTAACATATTATATTTTATTCAAGTCTATATATTTTTGTAAACATCAGTTCCAAACAGTTGCTTCCAACCCTGCACACAGGTATTGCTAATAAACATTGGCAAAGGTGTTCCTCTCTCTTTAGTACAATGAGCATCAGTTTTTGCCTCAGATATTCCTTGAAGACATGTGTGTGGACTTGCTAGCATTTTCAACCTCTTTCTAACAATTTTATTTGGTGTTTATCTTTTATATAACTGATTTTACTCCTTATAAGAAGGACTAACAATATGACCATGGACCCAAAGGTGATTCCCTGCATATTTATGGGAGTAAAATTATGCAACAATGTGAACCTTTGAAGTCAACAAAAGGATTCAATAATGTTTTGTTACAGATTATTCCCATTTAATTATACGAGGGAATGTTTATGTGTGCATGTGCGCATGTGTCTTGCCCCCAGCACAAACAAAGCAAAAATTTAAATTTGGGTTAAACTGTTGCCATGATCACAGAACTTGTTTATATACAAGGCTGGGTTCAGTAGGTATTACATCCATCAGAAAGCAAATCTATTCTTATTTGTGGGTTAGATTTTGCAAACCAATTCTTGGGCATTTTATAACAGTATGTTGACAGTCTTAATATTAAATAGCAAACACCAGCTGAGATAATTAGAACTGAGCCAGCAAAATTCTGGTGTTTGGCAACATAGATGAAACAACTTCATTAAAATGTGCAGCTTTTGCAAATGAAAGGCACGGAAGCACTGGACCCTGAAGAATCAGCCTTCTCAAAACTAATTGCTTCAGTGTTTAAGCAGGACAGCCATGAAACACCAAGGGTACAGCAAAGAAACAAAAGCAAAAGATGAAATCAGATTGTTCTCATAGAAAAATAATAGATTTTGTAACTTGTAATCTACTTAGTTCTGTGCATGGTCAAGGTTAACTAAAAAAATACATAAAACCTCCAGCACCTGTGTATTAAAGTGGTGTAAGTCAATCTGCAACCCAACTAAACACTGACAATACATGTAACATTTACAAGAAAGCAAGATATTGCATAACGTGAAATTCATTTTTCAGGTAAAAAAACAAACAAACAACTAAAACAGGCAGATTTACCAGGTTTATCCAGTCCATACAGTGTCTAAAAAATGTATTAGTTCAGGTGATTCCCAGTGTAATGAGGAACCACAAGATTCCAATTGTTAGAATGCAATAGAATAGATTTCCTACAATGAATACAATTGTGGGTGCTGTTGCTCCACATTCTACACTGCTTAACCTTTAATGTTATCTGTTTGTAAAAAGATACTGCCCCTGGGACCCGGCAGTATGGTCATGGGTAGGCCACGGATGTGTCCTGAGACGGCATGTCCTGCACAGGTCAGTGCAGAGCTCAGAAAACAGCTAGGTTTCTGCCCAGGGTGCTGCTACTGTGGCCCCCAGCCTGCCCCAGGTTAAGCATACCTGCTACAGAATACAATAAAGGCATATACATATATGGTGACAGAATCCATTAGAGGCAATACAGACTAACAGAAACATTCCACCTGCACTGATAATACATCAGCATCATATTTGGTCGTTTTTGTCCCATACACCTTGCCAATATTAGTTAAATCCAATCAGATCCCTCAGGATTGGTTTAATATCTGTAAGTTATATGCAAGCCTTAAAGAGTAACTGATTTCTATTTAAAATAGCTCTCTCATATCTTTCAAACAAGCCTAGAACGATGTCTTTAGCATTTCAGGAGTTGTAGGCTTGTTACAGTTTCATGTCTGTCCTATCTGTCTGAGTCTGTGACAACCACATGATGTGTTGTGTAGGAAGCCCCATCCCCAACCCGACTTACTTCTTATCTGAGAGATCAATTTACAAATACAGGATTTTCTAGTCTTTTCTATTTAGCAACAACTTAATACATGGCAGCAATAAAATATGATCAGTGAAATAAATGGCATTCTCCAAACTATGTTTATATCCCAGGGGATTCTGTCATATAAAAACAGATTTGTGGGTGGCTGATTTCAAGGGGAACTAAGCCTTATTTACCAATGCATCCATTTGCAAAGTCAACACTCCAAAAAAATGGCATTTGAATTTTTTGCCATTGGCAATTGTGAAAAACTTCTGTATCTAAATGGCACTCGGTTTCTGCTGAATAGTGCTAAAAAGGGGGCTTGTGATCAGTGTTCCCTCAAGATCATGTTCACGCACACTCTGTTGGCCTGTGCACAGGGATGTAACTACCAGGGGGGCCAGGGAGCCCCATCTTTCTATTTTCCCTATAACAGATATAACTTCCTCCCAGAAAACCACTGTATATGACGCAGGGATACGGGCCCCATCATACTCTTGCAGGGGGCCCAATGATTCCTAATTATGCCACACCACAGGTGAAAGCGGTGTGAACAAAAAACTTGAAAGGAATACTGCTTGTATGAAATAATGTCACCACTATGTAGTTGGAGGTATATATTTTTCAAAAACATATAGGGCCTCATTCACAGAGAGACGCTATTGCTGTGAGCAGGGCTTCCTGTGCTTATTCATTATCACAATATTGACTCTCAGTGAATCAAGTTATTTTAGTGAATCCTGCACAGGAAAAGTGGTATACTTACATATATCTAGTTTGGTACTCAAGAGACTCAGAAACTTTAAAAACAGTAAGATTTTTGTGCATTCCCTCAACATTCAAATCGGGGATAAGTCAATTGATTGTGCATCTTAATAAATATACAGGGTTATTCAATAAAAGTTCTTATCGTTTAAAATGGTGCTAATTTTGCCCCAACCAATCAGATGTTAGCTTACAAATGTTAAATAAGATCTGATTGGTTGGGACAAAATTAGCCCCATTTTAAACGATAAGAACTTTTATTGAATCTCTCTGATAGCCTTTTAATTAATGTACTGAATTGCTTTTAGTTAAAATTTAATCTGCACAAACACCCTATGTCTAAAAAATAGCATCAGTTAATTAAAAATGGTAATCATTAAAAGAACTTAGCACAACAAAAGATTAATTAACTGATAGACGTACACACTTATACAATGAAATCCATTATTTTAAAAGAATATGGACTTTGGATCCAAATTACTTAAAGAAGACCTATGGACAACTCTACTAGGTTTCCCCTTTCTAAAACAAGCAATACACAAAAGATTATAGGGTGTTCTAACTATAGCCACAACACACACAACCCCAAAACATTTATCCATCAATAACCTTAAAGTGCATGTTCAGCCTGAAAATAAAAGATGGGTCGATTGTTAGTTATCTGCCCCAAACCCTAAATGATATATTTTGTACTTCACCTTTTGTACTATCACCTGCATTACTAACCAGATATTTAAAGGGCAACTGTGGTCTCAAAACAAGTGAAGGTTAAATGAAAGCCTGTAGTATTTCCTTTAAAATGAGCCGACAGTCACATCTCTGGCTGGTGCCTATGAGAAATTACATTGGGGTGGATGTTCAAACTTCCTGTTTCCAGTAGGTTAAGTGACATCACCTGACCTCTCCCCTCGCCTGTCCGCCCCGGGGGAGAAGCATGCTCAGTTAAGACTTAATGTTGGGAAAATCAGGAAGTTCCTGGGGAAAAAATTGACAGTTGAGAAGGGGAGCCTATTAATGCAGACAGTGGCTAATCACATGACTACAAGCTGGCCACATGGATGAAAACAGGAAGCATTCAAGCAGGAAGTAATATTGCTGAACCTTTCCAGCAATAATTTCTCACCAATTGTATCTAGAGATGTGATTTAGGTTTTATTTTGAAGGTATGATGGAAGGCTTTTTATATAATTCTTACTAATTTTGAAGAATTCAAGACCACAGTTACCCTTTAAGGATTATTATTGTCCCCATTCTGACAGTAATGGAGTAATGGGGCCCATACACTAACAAATAGTCATCATATGATTGATGGATCGTATGATAATTCATTCACAAACCGACAATCATACAATATCAGGATATCCCGGTATTGTAGTTCCGGGATTGGTCTATGTACAGGCCCCATAAGCTGACCCCTCCCTTCATACAATTAATCAAGGCTGTAACTGCTGACATAACAATCAATGATTAAAAAACAAACTGGAGTAGGATACACCAAAGTCTGTTGCAAAAAATTGTTCCTCTTTATTCACCCAATTTGTGAGAACAGGCAACGTTTCGGGTGTACTGTATCTTACATATTGGGTGAATAAAGAGGAACAATTTTTTGCAACAGACTTTGGTGTATCCTACTGCAGTTTGTTTTTTCGTGATTATTGACTGGTGAGCAGCCCAGGTGGCAGAGGAACCAATTTGGAGGAGTTATTTAATACCTTGTGAGTTTCTATAACAACCAATAATTGGCAGCTGTTTCACCTGCTGTCTCTTCTGCACATGCTCAAGCACATAAAAAGCTCTTTGGGCAGAGGGAGGAGGCAGATACCATTGCCAGAAATGGTAAAAATAGCAGTTGGGGTTGCGGGCTGATAACTGACAAGTCACCAGTGTTTTTGTTTTAAGGGTGGACGTGCCCTTTAATAATAACACACAGTGGATACTGAGCTTCGCAGTGACCCTAAAATGACCCCCACAAATCCATAGGCGCAGAGGACACCATACCCCAGAGTGCCCTTTAAGGACAACTACTTTCAGTGGCGGAACTACCACCCCCGCGGGCCCCGGGAGGTAAGAGGGCCTGCACCAAAGGTCTACGATCAACTGTTTTTAAACAGCTGATTGCACGTATGAAGTAAACATATGCAAGATCAGCTGTTTAAAACACTGGACAGGAACTTATGGTTCGGTTCCGATCTTTTAAACAGCTGATTGCGAATATGTTTACTTCATACATGCAATCAGCTGATCACAGACCTTTGGCTCACTGGCAAGGGGGTGTGATTGGGGGCCTGGGCAGTTATGCCACTGACTACTTCCCTACCATGATAATACCCAGTAGGCAAAGCATCTGAACATTGTCTGGCATCTTTTTAGCATGTGGTGGTGCTGACAGAAATACAGGAAAATAAAAAAATGAGATAGCACACAATGTCCCAATGCAAGTGTAAACAGGGCTCTAACCCATCTATGCATGCTTTAAAAAACGTGTATTTATACGTTTGCCTATTTAAGTTAATACTTTTTGTTTGTACTTTTTCCCTTGATCACTTATTCCCTCGATCTTTACATACATTTTTTCCTTTTCCTCTAAGACACGAAGTACTGCTACTTTCCCACAACCATTGGCTTCTCCACAGAAAGTGTCATCAATTTCTTTAATTGTCTGATATTGACCAGCACAAGGCATGGGTCCTGTCAAAAGTCCTTTGTACAAAGCTAAAACTTTAAGAAGTGAATACTGTGATACACATACAGACTGATCTGCTCAAGAGGTAGTTGCCATTTGTGGTTTTATCAGTGAATATCATAACTTAAAGGGTATGTCCATCCCCCAAACTAAAATTTGGTATTCAGCAGGAAATAGCTATAAACCTCAAACGTGCAAGGTTTATAGCTTTCATAGACCTCCCCGAATGTACTTACCAACCTTCGTTCCCCCGCCGCTTTCTGCCTGCTTTCCGTTCCATGCACGGAAGATATGGCATCCGCTCATGTGATTGTCTCATGCCTTAGCCAATCACAGGAGCGGATGCCTGTCGAGCCCCTTCTACTTGTCTTCTGTGCACGGTAAAGGCACGGAAGACAGGCAGAACGTGGTGAGGGAACGAAGGCTGTGGGAGGTCTTTGAAAACTACTGTATAAACCTTGCGAGGTCGAGGCTTATAGCTATTTCCTGCTGAATACCAAATTTTACTTTGAGGGGTGGACATACCTTTTAACCTTTAAGATTTAATCTTCTGTTGATCCAAAGATACTGTGCAAAAGCCCTTTTCCCCAAAACTTAAATTCCATTGGAATAATGTGGGCAACAAAGGTTAGTATTAAAATTCACCCAAACTGAGATAAAACTGTTTGGGTAACATTTTGCTACTGGCCTTGCTAATTCTGTTTTCCCCATCTCTCCATCTTTACATAGACATTCCAGATCTCATTTCAGATCTCATTGTTGAGGTGTTATTATTATTGTGGATTTATATAACACCAACATCTACCATGGTGCTATACAATTACATTTACGCATTCGCATCAGGCCCTGCCCCGCAGAGCTTACAATCTAAGCACATTTGACACATACAACCTATCAGTATGTCTTTGTCATTTTGGGGGCGAAACTGGAGTGCCCAGAGGAAACCCATGCAAGCACGGGGAGAACATTGCAGATTTGCTGATGTGTCCAAGGGTGGAATCCAAACAGAAGCAATTCAGAGCGCACTCCAGTCTTAAGTATTCAAATCATTTTATTAAACACGTGACGTTTTGGTGTCCGTGCGATACCTTCCTCAGAACTGCTAACCACTGAGCCACTGAGCTCCCTGTTTAGTTTCCCTAAATGACGTACAGCTGGGGAGCATTATTTACAAACAAAATGACACAAACTTTTACACAAAGTGTAGCAAAATCCATGCTAAAATATAATGGGACAAGCTTTAGGGGGATTCACATTAACAAAGCATTTGAAAAAGCTGACCTGGTACTAAAGAGAGACAGACCAAAAGTTATCGTTTTTAACAATTTAACAATTTCAAATTAAGGAGCTTTCTTAAATCATTTGATTTGAAGCCAATGGCCCATGTGCAGATATTAGCCTAAGGAAGTAAAGATTTATAAGCATTTTCTAAATCATTTACTGTTCAGTCAGCAAAGCTGCAGTAATATTAGGCTTGAATGATCAACTATATTAACTCCTTAGCGAAAATAAAGACTTGAGGAAAATTAAGTTGACGTTCTTTTGCTCTTTTCTCTGTGTACTGCAATTGTGAAAACTTTTATGGGTCGATAATAAAACAAACAATAATGTAGATTCAATTAAAAATTATATTGCAGCCAAGTATTATTTATTTATAGCAGGCAGATACAGGAAAGCCCTTCTCTAGTTTATATTTTAATATAAATATGGCTTTGAAACCATTGTTATCTAAAATACATTAGGGGTTAAATAGATCCTCTAGTTCTAAACCATTCCCCCCAAATGAACAATTTACCTTAACCTCTTTGAGCTCATTTCAGTTCTGATTGTTGCATAAAGCAAAAGCAGACATTTTCCTCCTCTGCCAGTAATGTATACCTTCATAATATTCTCTGCACATGTGAGCTCAAACCCCACCTCTCAATTATTGTAATGTATGAATATATTAAAGAAGAACTCAACCAACATTTTTATACTCTATATAATCCAGTTCACTTCATTACCCTCCACACCTTAAAATAGGTACAATATTGTAAAATGCATTGCACAGAGTTGTGCGGAGATCAGTTATTTTATCCTGTGGATACACAAATGATCCAAGTGCACACCATCTGCATTCCACTACAAAATGGGTGAATTGGAAATTATGGCATTGAATGAAAAGTATGATGTAATAGGTATAGCAGAAACGTGGTTGAACAGTTCTCACAACTGGGCTGTAAATATAGAAGGATATGCCTTGTTTAGGCAGGAGGGAGGAGTTACAAGTTTATTCAGTTTCTTATCCATAGATGGCGCTGTGTACCTGGGTGAAATAATTCAGAGAATATTTCACAGCGCCATCTATGGATAAGAAACTGAATAAACTTGTAACTGTTAATTTTATTGAAAATTGTAACAATGTTAATATAAATTGTATAGATGTCACTTTTTAGAAATGTTTTTAACTTTCTTATACACTGAAGGAAGCACGTTTTAAGGAAACACGGAGCACTTTAAGAACTTTTTAAGATATATAGAAGATATATAATGAACACTTAGCACTTTATTAACCAGTAAGTCACATTGTTTTTTAAGACGGTTTTAATATAGATTATAGCACATTGGCACTTTATAATGATATTGTAAAAATGATTTTGAAGAAGGATTTTAAAATGTATATGGATGTTTTTAAGATGTTGTAGATGGTGTGATATATATACTCACAGATAAATAATTATTAATTTTTTCACGATCCAAACGTTGGATCATCACTCAATGCCACATCACAAGTGGGTGGGACTTAGGGTATATAAGGTGGAAGGGGTGTGTTTACAGTTATACCTGAGGAAGGGGAATTTGTACACCCCCGAAACGTTGTATGTTTTTGCTGAAATAAAACACTGGAAACGAATATAGTGTGCTCCTCCAACTTCTTTGCATTTGCCATATTGCTGTGGCCCTTAAGGTGGAGGGCTGGAAGGATTGCACCTATTGACTAAAAGGCCGTGCCATTTAGGTGTGCTGGAGTGTATTGCATTGGAAGCTTTGGATGATCTAGATAGATTGTCACATTGGGCTGCTAAGTGGCAGATGAAATTTAATGTTGATAAATGTAAGGTGATGCATATTGGACTTAAAAATCGTTGTGCTACTTATACTGTAAATGGCTCTGTGTTAAATGAATCCCTGTTGGAAAGGGATCTTGGAGTTTTGGTGGATAACAAACTTAAAGGTAGCAAGCAGTGCCAGGCGGCAACAGCCAGAGCCAGCATGGTATTGTCTTGTATAAAGAGAGGTATGGATTTTACAAAGCATTGATAAGGCCTCATTTGGAATATGCAGTGCAATTTTGGAATCCTGTGTACAAAAAGGAAATCTTTGAAATGGAAGGAGTTCAGAGAAGGGCAACTAAATTAATAAGGGGATTGGGGGAGCTTGAATATGATGAGAGACTGGAAAAGTTACAATTATGTACGCTGGAGAAAAGGCGCTTGCGTGGGGATATGATTACTGTGTATAAATACATTAACGGGCCATACAATAGACTATATGTGGCATTGTTCACCAATGAAACATGTCAAAGGACACGGGGACATCCCTTAAGACTTGAAGAAAAAAGGTTTAGGCTTCAAGCCCGGAAAGGGTTTTTCACTGTGAGAACGGTAAAGCTATGGAACTCTCTTCCAGTGGACGTTGTTATGGCAGGTTCATTGGTCAGTTTAAAAAAAAAAAAAACTGGATGAGTTTCTGCAAACAAGGAATGTTGCAAGTTACTGGTATTGATACATAAAGTAGAGTTGATCCAGGGAAATTTCCGATTGGAATTTTTTCCCCCTTTTTTCCCCCTTCATAAATTTGGTGGGGTTTTTTTGCCTTCCTCTGGAAGGCAGGAAATGAGGATATTGCTAGCTGGGTTGAACTGGATGGACGTATGTCTTTATTCAACCTCAAATACTATACTAAAAGGAAGTAAAGTAACAATTCAAAACATATATCTGTTTCAATTAGATCAACTGGACTTAAAGTTTAGTTCTTGAAGACGTTTCGCTAGTCATCCGACTGGCTTTCTCAACTCAGAATGACTTGTACAACAATCTGTGGCAATTATGTACCCTGGAAAATCCCAATTAGCATATCACAGCCAGGTGTTAAGGGTGTGATTGCATAGTGGCTAAGAGGTGTTATAGGAACCCTCAGGGTAAGGTGTCAAAACAGCATTGTACAGGCAGACAGTTGGTGTTGAACCCCCCCACCTCTATTTAGGCTTGGTTTCTTTATTTTCAAATAAATGGCCTCCTTGACACCTCTCTTGAACCAGTCACGTTCCTTTGCCAATATGTTAATATTACAATCTTCAAAGGTATGTCCTTTATCCTTAAGATGCAGGTACACAGCTGAGTCCTGACCTAAGGAATTGACTCTTCTGTGCTGGGCCATACGTTGATACAGTTGCTGTTTGGTCTCCTCCACATACAAATCAGAGCATTCTTCACTGCACTGCACTGCCTGTGTGAAGCAGAAACCTCAACACTTACAACACCCTACGTTTGGGCTAGGCCACACTTGTGAATTCGCTTACCACACTGCATGTAGAGCGCTGCCATTAGTTATCAGGGATCACCAATTTTGTGCGGATCACAAGTGCTCCGATTCCAATCTATTTCGCTAATCGCAGCACAAATGGATGGTAAAGCACTACGAATTGTGGCTGCAATCATATTTATTTAAATTGTACATTCCCACTTTCCTTAAAGGGTATCTCCACTCGTATTTTTAAGATTTGGGAATCCAGTTCTATTGAAGAACGGGAGTAAAGGAGCTGTGCCTTACCTTCCGTTCTTCAATAGACAAACAGGAGCCAGGAGAGAAGGTAAGCTTACCCGCTCGCTCGCTCCCCCGGCGCTTAGTCTGACAGGTCCCGACGGACCTTGTCTTCTATGCACATAGATTGCGCATGCGCATAGAAGACAAGGTCCGTCGGGACCGTCAGACTACACGCCGGGGGAGCGAGCGAGCGAAGTTTCTTACCTTCTCTCCTGGCTCCTGTTTGTTCTATTGAAGAACGGAAGGTAAGGCACAGCTCCTTTACCTCCCGTTCTTCAATAGAACTGGATTCCCAAATCTTAAAAATACGAGTGGAGATACCCTTTAATGCATTTACACCAAACCGATTTGCTTGGATTTCATTCAGTATGAAAAAATACCAACCACAAACTTCTGGTCCGTTTCAAATTACATTTTTATGCCATGTTTACTAAATTGTCAGGTCACCTATGAATATTGCCCCCTAGGGTGAATATGTGCTGTTAGTCCGCATAACATAGCTGCTCAGAAATTTACATAATCCATGCCATTCTCAGAAACATCCCCTAGCACAGATAACCAAAGTATGTAAATTAACTTTGGAGATGTACAGACCAAATTTAGGTTTATCCACATTATGCACCAATTTAGCCAACAGTAACAGATTCTAAGAATTCACTCCCTTATATTCAAAACGCCACAACTTCAGTTTGTGAACAACAAAAAAATTTTTCTTTGCTTTTTGTCACAAGGTTTACTTCACAAAATGTTCAACATAATCCACCAGTCACAGTAAATTTGGTGCACAAAACCTACTTTAATACGTATATTGTGTTGTTTTTTTAGATTATTATAAAATACAAAATTTTATGCCTGTTCACCCTAAGGTTAAATGATTTTGTGGTATCTATGACTGAATTTAAGTGTATATGGAGTGTGAGTGTGTGTGTGTCTGTATCCGCGTTAAATATTTAATAATATTTATTCTGTTAGTATACTGCAGTAGAAGACATTTTTACAGATATTGTCATGAAAAAGATAAATAAAGCAACATCAGTAAATCAAAGAAAAATATGAACACTGCTGATGGAATTAATGTTTCAATGCTTTTCTATGGAAGTGAGCTAACAAATTTAATCGCCAGGAAGCTTGAATAGAGTATCTCTGTGCCTAATGCAACCATAATGACTGAAATAGAGATAAAATTAGATATAATCATATGCTATTAGGCATACTCTGGCTCAATCTTTACTACAGTACACTATTTCTTAAAATGCGCCTTTTCTCTGCTGACACAACATGCAGCAGCATCCATTCTTCTATTGAAAATAAGCCTCAGATTCCACAATGAGGCCTCCTGAGATTAATAGGTGGTCTCAGGTCATCTGCATCTAGCCAATCACAAAGTATTTTAAGTAATTATTTAAAAATTATGAAAATTCAGTTCCTGTATTTGTCTCCAAGATCTTTAAAGTATAATTAGAATTTCAATCACAAGCAATGCATCGTCTGATATGGAGATGCTATTCACCCAACCTGCATCTTGTGCTCCATGGTCTTAATAGGGAGGGCAGCAGGCATAATCTCCAATCCATTCCCCAGAGAGCTTTGCATTAAATGGACTGCATTAGGCTTCCATTCACTACATCACTTTATTTGTGTTGTTTAAAGAAAGGGATTTTTATTCAGGCCTCCAGTATTTTTCCAGGCTGTGTTGTTATCGATCAAAACTGCAAGCTTTTTTGCTTTTAGCAATATGCTGCTGCTATGCTATCCGGATGCAAGCAGGAAAGCTCACGTGTTCTGAATGTAAATACCATTTTATAGGGAAAAAAGTTACTGTACAAAAGAAAGAATCGACTCAGACAGTACCAGGCACACCTCTGCTTCTGTTACTAGGGAATATGCTGCCACTTGTTACTTTACTATGTCAATGTATTAAAGGACAAGTGCAGCCCTCAAATGAAAACTTATATAAAGGTAAATCACCCCCCCAAAGCCCTAAACTGTAATGGTTTGAAATCTAAAATTTGTGAGTCTAACCTGAAATAATGCACACATGCCCGTGTCTCCTTCCTAGTTCTTCCAGTTAGCAACGGTCAGTTATGGATTTGACAGTTGACATCACAGTCGATGACTGAAGGCTAATCCTTTAGCTGCCTCTTTTAGGCATGCTCAGGCTCAGTACAGGTCACTAAATTTCTCAGTTTCCATGAGGCATCAAGGAGCATAGCAGACATACAGTAATGAATTCAGAAGACAAAGAGCTATTCTTTCTAAAAGATGTTATTATGAGGGAGGAGTTGCCCTTAAAAAAAAATCTGACCTGTAGTTTAGATACAACTCCACACATTATATAACTGCCTCTAACTGTAAATATAAGGTGTAAAATAAACTGTTTGTAATCTGAATAGAAATGACAATTTCATAGTTATGGTCATCTAAATTGATATGCACTTTCCCCTGTTTCTAGATATGTGCTTTTCCCCTCTTTCACATACTTTAATATTCCCATATTTTGTTTTTTCAAAGGGCTGATGTCTTGATTTTTCTTTACTATACTTCTGCCTTTAGAGGATACACTGTGTTGTTGCTGTCACCAAATGCTATGGGGCAAGTATGGATAAGTATTGTCCCAAAACGTAGGGGTGGCATTGTATAATATTTGGTACCGTGGGATAGAGCAGGCAAGCAACTTTTTTTATTTCATAATTATGCATTTTACAGCTTTCAAAAAAGTGAGTTTGCCACACAGTATGCTACGTGTGATCACAGCAGTTCCATCAAAGACTTGATTCTCTGCATCAACCATTGTTTATCTCTTACAGTTTTGACTGAACCAGTTAGATCAGTCCCAGTTCATGGTTTAGACTTCAGGAAATGAAAGCCCATCACAATATACCTGATGAAGGCTGGGTACACACGGTCGAACATTCTGTCCTGACCGAGTGCTCGGCCAGGACAAATGACTGTTGGTCGTGGCAATAGTAGCCCTGACCGATTGTGCGGTCCCATAGGGAACCGCATGATCGTCCGTGATTTAACGACAATTCTAATCGCCCGTTCGTCTGATATGGACGAACTGGCGATCGAGCCACACCTTCGGATATTTTCGGCTGACCGATCGATACACGATGGCACTATCGGTCGGTCGGAAATATCTGCTGGTGTGTACCCAGCCTTAATGTTCATTAAGCCACCGTGGAGAAAAGATTCTGCTGATTACATTACTAATTAAATTGAGTGCTCCCTGCCTCCTCAACAATCTACAAAATGCATTCAGTAGTCAAGGGAATACATTTTGTCATTCAAAAAAGATAGATTTGCATTTGGAACACCTTAACACTTAATAGTATTGATCTTCACCCAAGAGCCAGATTACGAAGTTCCAAGAATTAGCATATATCAGTCTAGGTTTAATAAAGGTATGTCTGTCCCACATAACTGCAAGTTATAATATTGACAGTTAAAGCATCTTCAATTAAAGAAAGGCAGAGCTTTTCCAATGGGTACATAGGTCCCACTCTTGCCTAGCTACATACCATACGAGTTTGCACCTTTGGTTTACCATACAAACAATAAGTGAACTTGAATTAAGTGTATTAAATAAGGCTGGGCACACACCAGCAGATATTTCCGGGCTGACCGACCGATCCACGACACTAATCGGTCAGTCAGAAATATCTGCTGGTGTGGGCCGGCCAGCCATGACCGAGTGCGGTCACCCTTTCAACAAATCGGACGAACAGGCGATAGGGTCCGTTGGTAAATCACAGCCGATTGTGCGGTTCCCTATGGGCTTGCAGCGAATGCTCGGTCAGGGGCTTTGTTCCTTGGTACACAGAAGATTATTTACTTGGGAGACAGCATTTCAATTTAAACTTAAGCTTAAAATATTGTTTGGTGATTTCAATAGTGATAGATCGGAGAAATTCAAACCTCCCAGTACATATGTGTCTGATTTAACAAGTAAACAGAAAGAAGAGGCTGCACTTCAGGAAGCTCCAAAAATCAACTTTATTTAGCACAGCATAAAACCTTCAGACAGTCAGGCTCATCTGACACGTTTTAGGGTCCGCCCCTTAGTCATAGATGATAATCTCATAACTTCTGATTAGTTGGGGTAAAAGTAGCACCATTTTAAACGATAAGAACTGTTATTGAATCTCCCTGACAGACCTTTTGAATGAACTAGTCATGTGGGCTAGCATTGACATCCTGAGTTTACATACTTCCATACCACAAGATGAGGGCATAGCGTATGTAGAGGAAGCTTTACTCACCACCAACTTACCACAGAGCCACATATATTTAATATTAGACTGTCTATCTATAGAACTTTAAAAAAATGATCTCAGATTTCAAGAGACATATTATTGGCAAGGTCAGGGCACCACTATGGGTTCGGCTATGGCACCCTCATTTGCCAATCCATTTATAGTGGTAATCAATACAAACACAAAAATTTAAAATACTATAGATATGTCGATGACATTCTAATTTAATTGGAAAAGATTCCCAGAATAAATACCCTTGTGGCCTAGGGTATGTAGGACAAACATATATACCTGCTAACAAGCAAATTAAGGAACACCAAGATTTGCAAATTAGGCACTTCTTATGAAACATGCGTATCCAGACATTACCATACTGCAGAACATTCTCATACTCAACTCAAGCGGTTAATTTTAGAGGTAGTGTTTATACCCCTCCATGGAGAGAATAATAAAAAAAATGTATCCTAGCGTGAGTGCTAATGGATAAATAAACCAAATTGCCTAATCCCAAAGGGATTAAAAGGCGCTTGGTTGTTATTTTTTTTTTCACAGTAGTACTATTGATCGTCTTCTGTAATATATTGCATTAATATTAAATACTGTATTAGCTTCTTCTCTTTAGATAAGCGATCTGCTCTTATTTCTCCATATACCCTAGACAGGTAATTATAACAATGCAATGTGTTCAAAAAAAGGATATGGAGTAGTATTATAGTCTGTACACTTCATATAGCTGTATCTACATTTAGTTTTTAATGGTAGACCCTATATAGGGAATATCCTTTAGTTTTTTTCGGCATATGTCTTTGTGCAGCAGAACATCACATTTGTGATTGAGTGTGTAGTTCTGCTGCATTAAGGCACAACGAATGCCATTATTTTCAATGTTAATGGCGCCATACATTTCTAAGTGCACTGCGTTTTGGTGCGATGTAAAACACACCAAAACATGCTCCAGTGTGAACAACCCAAGAGGCTTGGGACTTTTTACTATGGTCTTTAATACACTTTTTACACTATATTTCTATGGACTTTCACATTTGACATTTTACTGAAGTTTATAGAAGATACATTATAGTATGTATTGCACAACCATGATGTTTTATTGGAGTCATTTATGTATTAAATCCATTTGTTTAGGGTTTATTCACATGATGTCATATCCTGTTGCACTTTTTTATAAACCCCTTCGATGCATCTATGATTTCACTTTTTAAGTGTTTAACTAGCACGTTTGCACACTTGATAAAGGACTATTGGTCCGAAACATGTCATGTCTATAGCATATTCAAGCAATATTTTGCAATTACCCTTTGTGTGTTGCATCTAAGTCCTACCAGAATTATCCTACACTTTATATTAATTTACTTTGCTTGGACAGAGCAAGTAGGTACCCCCGGAGGCAGCTCTTTTCAGATCCTGAATGTGTGAAGCCTGCATGGTAATAAGAGAAGGCAAGTATATTGTGGGGGCCGAATATTTCCTACACTAAGTTGGTGTTATAACCTCAGTTTAGTTTGGCCCGCAGCCATGAGCAATCTACATCAAGTACTGCCCATTCTTGAGTGCAAAAATCTGAACTTCCCACGGAAATGCAGATAGTCAAGAGCAAAAGCAAAGATATGGATTTGGAAAAACATGGTCAAACAATGATTAAAAAGAAAATACAGGAATAACATTTACAAGGAAAAACAAACAAAGCTTTAGTGAAAAGGGAAAACTGATATTACAGAAACATTATTCAGTACCATATACAAACAAATAAGAATATACCATTGAACATTATATAATAATATGTGAAACGCTAATGGGTACATTGGATTTCCCTTATCTACTAACAGAAAGTCATGCTCACCAGTCCAGTCCTGCACCCTCCCTCAGTGGAATACCTGGCTCTGCAAGATGATATTTCTTGCTCAATCAAAATGTATTTTGGTTTTAACATACATTGAATTTGTGGGCTCATACTAAACAAGATATACCAAGCCAAATTGCCTTTAGCTACTCTAAACTTGTTAAGATTAAATCCATTTAGATTCACTTATAAATCAATCAAATTTCTGTCCCCAGCACTATTGCTTTCATCTAGCAATTTAAAAAAAAAAAAATGAAAACAGAACTCCTCTGTTGACAGCTTTCTGCAGAATAAAAATGATGAGAATTATGTTTGAAAGACTGAAATTTTATGAGTTCAAATCAGTTTCTCCCCTCTTTAAGAGTAAGGTTGGTGTGTGACTATGGAACGGTCACAGTTTTTTTTTTTTAACTGTTTTTATTTATAAAAAGAACACCCATAAACAATATTATACGTGTGAGTACAGCTTACATAAAGCAATACAAATTTAAATCAAAACATCACAGCGTCTGTGCGGTGAACAATTTATTCAGGGGGTGTGTACAAACTGAGAACAAAACAAACAATTTCTGTTTTATAGCAAACAAAGTAGGGCCAATAATGGTGTACCGCATATGATTAATCAATTAACTAAAGGTTAGAATGCACAGGGGGTGTGGAAAAGAGGTCATATCATACTGAAGTGGACAGTAAACAGGAATGTGATGACCAATAGAATGTGTTTTATGTGGGGTTGTAAGAGGCCAGGCAGAAGGAAGACCATTATTGTATTAATTATGGCGTTTGGGGTTTCTTTTGTTTTATGCAGCAAAATTCATACCCACATGCTCATACCAAGGGTATTAAATAATAATTTTCAAACATACCAAGGATTTCACTCCAAAACTCATATATGTTAAGCTACCTGGGTGCTGGAATTAAGTATCACATAAATATCTAAAGATGCCCATACACTACTAAGATATTAGAAAGATTAGATATTCGATTTTAGATGAATGTCTAATCTTTCTAATATCTTAAGTAATGCCCTTGCGACTTTTCCGCGACTGTACTGCCTGCTAGGTGGTTTTTAAAGAATTGCTTGATCAATCGGAAGTTGAGTTCTAATATATGGCCACCTTTAAGCATATAGCACTCGCAGGTCTTCGCCTATAAAGAATCTAGCAGATGTATTACTTACCTCCACTATCCTGTTACCTTCTGGGTTCCCGCGATGCAGTAAACACGTATAGGGCTATGTACCAAGAGCTGCTATCACTCACTATTGCCCCTTTAAAGAAATGCACCAAGTGATAGCGGCTTTCTGTGAAAAAATTGCGGTATAGTGCTCCTCCCTAATTAATACTGTTATTGGTGACTCCTTTTAATATAAGGGTGCCTCCAGGGCAAACATAGCATAAACTCAATAATGACTTCCTACACCCCCGAGCAACAGAAACCCGGTGGGTGCCCAGAAGACAAAGCACAGGCCCTGTACTATAGGCACTATCACCATTTCTGTAATAAATGTCTGACAAGGTTCAAAGATCAATACAATGTCCCTTTATTGGCTCCGAAACGTGTCATACACATATATTAACACCACATCATTCAACAAGGGAACCACCCTGTATAATACAATGTATCACATTAATAAACAAACAAAACAAAAGGCTGGGCGGAAGGGCAACAAAGCATGATGGTATCAGTAGGCTCCTCACTCGCTACTATGTACATGTGATGCAGAGAGTCAAAAGTCACACAAAGTTCAAATGTCTCATACCGATTTTATGAACATCATTGGACTTAATTCTCCTAAAGCGGGCATCCGATACCCCTCCAGATCCGGGTTTCTGTTGCTCGGGGGTGTAGGAAGTCATTATTGAGTTTATATAGCGGCTTTCTGTGCATTTTGAATGGGGTTAACCTATTTCGAATCTTTAACGACAGCTATTTACTGGCGTTAAAGATTCCATCCTATAAAGCCCTATCAGCTCGGTAAATTGGTTGCTGGGTTGCATGGCCATGTTTTTGCGCACCACCTCAATTTCTTTAAGAGATGTAGTGGCTCTCGGTACATAGACTTATACATGATATTTACTGCATTGTGGGAACCCAGAAGGTAAAGGGTGCCAGTCTAACACCTCCATTTAAAAGTGGTTAGTAACTCAAAAACAAAGTAACGCTAAAACTAATTCTTTGCTTTTTGCATCAGCAGAGCGTGTGGATCTGGGTGAATCTCCCTGTATATGTTTAAATAGGATCATCTCATGGTTACATGTATATTGTTTGTTGCTTGAAAAGGAAAAAACCTGAAACGTTACCTATTTTACTATTACTATGATGATGTGAATATTTTTAATGCGAAGAGGGTGCTGTTTCAATCCTTGTTTTTCTAAATTTATAGAAGGGATATTTATACATCCGTTTATGGTATGAACACCTTGATACTGCTTACTACTGGAAGTGCCAGCCAACTGCACAATTTGAAGATTTATATCTAAAAAGTCTGCATTTCGAGAAAGTCAGTATAAAAAAGGGAACTTTTTCTTATACTCTCATAGATAGAGAGTCTATTGCTGCTAGTATAGAGGGTTCCAGAGACTTTCTACGCACTCCCTTTCAAATGTGTAATTTATGCCTTGTGGATTGAGAGTGCCATACCTACATTGTTTGCAAATGATAACGGTTATAAGCTTAAATTTTTACCTCTTAACAGTTGAATTTATGAATTAAAATCTATCTAGTTTGAATCAACAAATTAATACTGTTGATGCGGTAAACAAGTATTGAACAGAGATTTAATTTTAAAAAAGTGCACCAAGTTTGAAAGGGAATCTACTAACTATGCTGGCTTGTCTTTTCCTACAAGGAGGGAAGGACAGCAACATGAGAAGCACCCCATCCGACACCTAGTTATCGAGATGGAGGGTGATAAGATCCGAAGGCAATTTTCGGTTTACTAGTTTTTGTCTGAGGAATGTAGTTTACATGATCCAATGTAACAAGTGTCCCAATGAACGTTATATTGGGGAAACAGGACAAGAATTACACCAGAGAATGAATAACTACGGACACACTATAAAAATTCATGAAAATAAACCGAATTGCCAGGATAACAACACAACCTGCACACCAGTAGGACACCATTTCACTAAGTGCTGAATGGATACTTAAGTGTCAAATATGCAGGATCAAAGAAGTCTCCAGTTACAAAGTGAAAAGTCCTGCTTAATAAAGAAACCAAGCCTAAATAGAGGTGGGGGGTTCAACACCAACTGTCTGCCATGTACAATGCTGTTTTGACACCTTACTCTGGGCATTCCTATAACACCTCTTAGCCATTATCCAATCACGCCCTTAACACCTGGCTGTGATATGCTAATTGGGATTTTCCAGGGTACATAATTGCCACAGATTCTTGTACAAGTCATTCTGAATTGAGAAAGCCAGTCGGATGACTAGCGAAACGTCTTCAAGAACTAAACTTTAAGTCCAGTTGATCTAATTGAAAACAACATATATAGCATGACCTGGATGAATGAGAACCTTCACAAGCATCCTGCTTAGAAAGACTAAAGTGCTGCGTCCCTATGTTAAAATACTAAAAGCCGAAAGAACGATATGCAAAACCAGTGAGTAACAGAAAACAGGTAAGAAATAAGAGGCAGATAAAAAATAAGAGGCACACCCATAAAAGGGAATTATAAGTTATAAAAAAACATTGAAGAATATTCTCAATGTCCATTAGCTGATGCTTCTTGAATTCCACACCGTCAATAATCACCCATTTCAGACTCCCTATTGAATGTTTGTATTGTCTACAATGTTTGGCTACAGCTATATCTCCATATTTCTTTGAAATGTCAATATTCTTATCAGAGAGGGCATGTCGAATAGATGCTCTGTGATTAGCCATCCTTTCTCTTAAGATGGTGGTAATCTTTCCTATATAATATAGGCCACAAAGACACAAAATTAAATAAATCACATTTTTGCTTGTGCCTGTGTATATGCCCTTCATTTTTATTCTTTTCCCAGTGTGGGGGTGGGGAAATGTTGCACCCAATAAGGTGCCATTTCATGTTCGGGGATCAGCCCTGTGTTATAGGTAAAAGTGTTCAATCTGTGACTTCCACATGTTGGTTTTGACCAGCATTGATTTAAGTGTCTTGCCTCTCTTGTTAGTATGTTGGACATACAAGTCCTTAAAGGACAATTATAATTACCTTTCCCTGATCTATAGCTGCATATTACACAGGGTGAGATACTAAATCCTTACCCTGGATAATTTCCTAAATTGCTGCAATACTTACAGACACTTACAATACTTACACTTACAATACTTACACACCAAAATGGAAGTCCCTGATAAGACTTTAAAAGCTGCTTGATAGTCTACAGTTTATTTTTTTTATTTTCCAACAACTCACACTGACAGATAAATAAACTGCAGGGTAACAAGCAGCTTTCAAAGTCTTATCAGGGACTTACATATTGATGTGGAGACATCTGTACAAAAAATACTCTGTGAATACTGGGGTCAGGAGGTATTTTTTTTTTGAGACTACATGGGCTGTGGGTTGTACTGGCAACAACATGGAAGCCTTCTTAGTTACAGAATCTGTAACTGTACTTACATGTACTAAATGCAACTTACTAGAGAAGAAACTTACAATGTTTAGGTGTTCTGGGGAGAAAAGCTTTCACATTAGGATTAAGAAAATGTAAGTTTTAGTTCTCCTTTAATACATTCCAAAGCAGGAAAAATAAAAGATTGTAGAAAACAACATAAATCACAAATTCACATATAAAATACATATTAATTCACAATAACAGGAGCTGCAACAAAATACAGTTTTCAAATGATGATTTTAAAAGCAGAGTAGTTCACCTATCAACTTCAGTAATTTTACTAATACAATCTATCATATTTTATAGGATACTTTATGTAGGTAGTAATCTGAATTCAGCTACCTTGAAGGGCTTTCTTCCACAAACAACACTTTTATGTGATGCATAAATTGGGTCCTTTTGTTTAGTTTTTTCAAATGTAAACTACCTGAGATAATAGTATGTTAGACAAAAGTAGCTTTTATACCCGTAAAAAAGTTTATCATAAGAAATCCAGCAATCCTATAAAAAAATTGGTCCACTCATCGGATGATCTGCAACATATCCCAATATCATATGATAGTATTACACAGGATTGCTGCGTGTAAGGGGCCTCTTAAGAAAGGCAATTGTTATATTGTAATTACAATATACAATTGAACAAAAGCAACTTTCTAGAAAATGTACATGTTCAAATGCTGAGCAAATCCCAATTTGTAGCTCAGCCTAGTGTGCTGTGCCAAATCCACATCCTCAGAAAGACTTATAAAGAGATTTTATACTGCAAAGCCACAAGTTTTACCTTTCGGCCATCCCCCAATACAATACCGGAGGTAAACGCAATTACATCTGGTATTGCATTGCAGGATTGTGGCAAGGTAAGATGAGCGGAATTGCACTTTTTAAAGCCCCCTTACTAGGACAATTATATTCACCTTTACCCCAATCCATTCCTGCAAAGTACCCAGGATGAGGACCTACAACGCTAAGTCCACACCTCTGTACTTTACAGAAGTCCTGCAATACTTACTCGAAGACTTCTTCAGTGTTGCGGTAGGATCCTCCCCACTGGCAGTGTCAGTGACAGTCCATGAGGCAGCCAATGGGACGACATGCCTCCTTGCGGAGCGTGTCTTCCCACTGGCTGCCTCGCAAACTGCTTATTTTACTGCATTTTGTTCCTAGCAAAAGATGCAGTTTATAAATGTTTCTAATCTATGTTGAACATAGATTTGTCAGGATACTATGAAATTATGGAAAGGAATTTACAATAATTTTCTCTTTAAAATAATTAGAAAAAAAAAAACCTTACCAAAACCACTTGAAACAGGATGGGAACAAGGTTGCTTTTCTCAAAGATCCTGTAATGCATTAGTAAAATATCAGATGTAACATGTTCTATGCTGTTGAATAAAATTACTAAATGCAGTAGATAATCAATAAGTTGGAAGATGTTATTTCTGTTGAGTTGTTTATTCAAGTTTTAAATTACCAAACAGCTTTACCTTTGATTCAGCCAGTCAGTGTTCTCATTTAAGAAGTGAAACAAATGCTTATCAACCTAATTATTTAACTTGGGGAGTAAAAGGTTTCTATATATATAATCTTGTAGCCACAGACCATTAAACGTTACAATATGCTTGTGAAGGTTCTCCTTTATCAAGGTCATGGTATCTGTAGCACTTATAAGTGCCTTCGGAATGGTCTTGAAAGGGCCCTTTGGAGCTTAATGGGTCCCGCAGCTCGAACCGGGACCCCCCTCCCTGGCCCTTGTGGCACTGATAAGTGCCTTTGTTGGGGGTCCCGTAGCTCGAACAGGGGCCCACCGGTGCATCTTAAAAGAGCCCTTGGGCGGCGTCTTCTGTCTTCTATCCGGTGACGCCACCTACGCTGAGGCCACCGACCCCAGGAAGTACCCCTGCGGCAGCCAGGAGTACCTCCAGCAGCGGTGGCCTCAACGAGTCCGGAAAATCGAACTAGTTCGAACCTGAATAGTTCGAGTTCATCAAAACTCATAAAGTTCATCTCGAACTCGGGTTCCAGTTTGAGTTTTAGTCCATCCCTACTGACCAGCACATGTGCCAAGTACTGCACATAAATATAGTATATTAAATCCACCTGCATAATTCACAAAAAAAAGTTCATCACCCCATGTGTGTATTCTCCTGTTTCCCTCCAGTTCTCTTACTAAATTATTTTACTCTTTTATACAGAAACTATCCATCTGTATTCATATAAAGTCATAATATAACAGATATTACAGAAACACAGAATTTAAAATTTACTATAAAAAACATTCAAAAAAATATAACAAGCTTTTAAACAGATTTCCGTAACATAACAATTACTCTAGATGGTTGGTCTATAATGAATTTGTCTTTTCCATGATTAGCTTCT
This sequence comes from Hymenochirus boettgeri, assembly GCA_019447015.1. NCBI lineage: Eukaryota > Metazoa > Chordata > Amphibia > Anura > Pipidae > Hymenochirus > Hymenochirus boettgeri. The sequence goes on from CM033474.1 coordinate 95,979,841, forward strand.
GCATCTATTCCAGTCACCTTAATCTGCTGCTTTAAAGTAGAACTTTACATTTTAAATGAACTGAGATACTGCTGCTTACAGAGATAACTCTGATGATTAGCAGAGCTGAGCTGTAGCATAGTGATTAATGAGAGTTCTGTAAGTTTTCTTAATTTAAACATTTGTTTTCAAAGTTTTCTGTAGATGTAGGTGTTTTTATTCATTCCAAGTCTGAACTAATTGGATTGTTAAATCTAGCTTTTTAAAGGATATTTTGGAAGATTTTTGTGCAACGCTCAGATTTACAAAGCAGAGAAAATTACATAAGCTGGATGAAAAGCAAAGCTTCACTGTAATATTATTCAGTCATAAATATGAGGTGTGTCCAACTTTCCAAACAGCTTATATAATTCACTAATATAATTCAACTGTATTTTGTTATTAACACAGCAGCCTTGAGTTTAAATGTCTGTTTCCATTGATAGGTGGCCCTGATGGACATTATCAATTGGAACAGGCTCAGCCACTCATTGGCATAGATTCAATATGAATGTCTGCTATTGTGATGCATAAAAAATTACATTAGCTGATCACCACTGCTGCAACCAGTAAACTGGACCTTCTGAAAAGCAGTGTGGCAATGAGCAGCAGGTGAGCACAAATGCAATCTAGCAATATTTAAATATCTTGATGTGGTCAGAAGTAGGGTGTTTTGGCTATATCGAAAAACAAATGGGTGTAGCGCACATTGGGAAATCATAGTCAGAACCATCCCCTTAGCTGATTAAATAAAGACGATTAAAACATCGTCTTTATTGATCCAAAGGTTAAATCCGAATACATAGCTGCGAGACGGCCTTACGCGTTTCAAGCGCATGGCTCATAGTGCCTTGAGTAAGAGCCATGCGGCTTGAAACGCGTAAGGCCGCCTCACAGCTATGTATTCATTTTAACTTTTGGATCAAAAAAGATGATGTTTTAATCAGCTAAGAGGACGGTTCTGACTGTGATTTCCCAGTGTAAGCTACACCCATTTGTTTTTCGATTTATCTTTGGTGTATCGGGCTGAGCGAGGGGTCTGGGGCGTGCTGCACCTGGACCACCCATGAATACGGATGAGTTCCATCCATTGAGATATCTGTATGATAGAGCTACTAACGCTGGTGATAGTGTTTGGAGCGTGGGGTCTGGGGCATGTGCACCCAGACCATTTATCTGTCTAAGTGAGTCCAGATTCTATTTTTATGAAAATAATCTGCATTATGATATATATTGTTCAAAGAAACTCATTCGTGTTTGCACTGTTTTGGTGCTCTAATTAGGGGAAAGTTCTTTATATCTTTTTGATGTGTATTATCAGTATATTCAGTGTTCAAATAATTAATTCACCTGTTTGGATTAAAGGGGACACATGATGAGCAAAGTGGTGGGAGGTGGAAGCATTGTAGAAAAGGAGATAAGACTAAATTGTAACTTTATTTCTGGCATAAGCAGCAGCAGTGTAGTAACACGCATTCACAGAAATATTTCTACTGGTGTAAAGTGCTCATATACCAAAGACGTACAAAGCCACATGAATTTTTTGAGACTTAAATTAAAAAACACATTACACTCTCTTATTACCTAATGAAATCTTTGCTGTATTCACTTAGGGCCACAAGGAGTTTTAAAGCATACACTGGAACAGGATTCGGCTCCAATAGGATTTGATCATACCTTAAAGGGAAACAAATCAAAATAATGTGGAGAACAATTATAATAACAGTGCTTGAAATTACTACAGAGCTTATTCTACACAAACTAAAACCAGTATATTATTTTAACTATAATTTGTTTGTAAACATTAAGGAGGAGCAAGCTGACTGCTGTTAAACAAATTTCAGGGAGATTCAATAAAAGTTCTTATAGTTTAAAATGGTGCTAACTTTGCCCCACCTAATGAGATCTTATTTAACATTTGAAAGCTAACATCTGATTGGTTGGGGCAAAATTAGCACCATTTTTAACGATAAGAACTTTAATTAAATAACCCTGATGTGTGTACAAAACTTACTGACACATTCTTAATAAAATGACACCACCGCCATGATGTTCGACTGGGTCAAAATATGGGCCTGTGTGTACAAAGCCTAAAATACTGGTTCTAGTTTTCAACAAACAATGATTAGTTTATGACTTGATTAAATTAGTCTAAAAGCCTGATTTGATTTAAAATCAAACTGCTGCATGTTGTAAACTGTATTACACGAATTCAATAAACAAGATTAATTCAGGAATTACAGATGCACTCTCAGCCTTCATAAAACGAATCAAACCTTTATTGATCAATACATGATGCCATGATAATGGAATTTGCTTATTATTGTTCATTTGTATGACCAACTTTGCTGTAACAGAAGTAAAACTGGGTGTATATATTAGCTGTCTGGGTAAGTGGCTGAGAAGGAGGATGCACTGATATCACATGCTGCTTTTTTCTGATCAGTTTTATCTCATATAAAGATTTGTAATACATAAAAAACTTCAACCAAACATAAAATACATTTTTAGCATTTAAAGGGTATGTCCACCCCCCAAACTAAATTTTATTATGTGGCTGGAATTGGCTATAAACCTCAACCTCGCGAGGTTTATAGCAATGACAGGTTACCCCAAATGTACTTACATCACGCCTTAGCCAATCACAGGAGTGGATGCTGATAGAGCCCCTCCTGCTTGACTTCCGTGCACTGAAAAGGCACAGGAGTTAAGCAGAAGGTGCCAGGGGAACGAAGGCTGGTAAGTACATTTGGGGGGACCTGTAATTGCTATAAACCTTGTGAGGTCGAGGTTTATAGCCATGTTCAGCCACATACTAAAATTTAGTTTGGGGGGTGGACATACCCTTTAAGCCTTTTAGGGCACTGTAAAACCATGTATTTATTGTTTCTTCACTTCACCAGACGGATACAAACTGTATAAAAACTATATAAGTTAAATATTTGTATAATTTTATTTATAATGCACCACTTGGGTACGCAGCACTGTACATTATAAAATACAGAGTATACAAACAAGGGGATAAGTGCAATACATTATACAGATAGATAAAAAATTAAATTAAGTTAAATGCATAAAAAATTTTCATACATTGGTTAAGAAAGCATATATGTATAAATTATGTATAAATGGATATAAGTGCAACAAGCCTTGACACATTAGGAATGAGATCCCTGCTCGGAAAAGCTTACAATCTAAGTGGGGGGGGCAACATACAGGTACAATTGAGGGGGATGGGTAAAAAGTGCTTAAAAGGGCTAACAATCATTAGTTATGCTGATGCTCAGAAAGGTAGGAGGACAGTCTAGATTTGAAAGCATTAATGGATGTCACCAGGCAAAGCGAGAGAGGGAGAGAGTTCCAAAGATAGGGAGCAACAAGAGAGAATGGTTTAAGGCGGGAGGCTGCAGTGTTAGTTGGGGGTCTGTGGAGAAGATTTCCTTGCGAGGAGCGAAGGGTACGGCCTGAAGCATAAGGGACCAAGAGAGAAGATAAGTAGGGAGGTGCAGTAGAGCAAAGGGATTTGAAGGTTAAAAGCAGGGTATTGAATATGATTCTTTGTTTGACGGGAAGACACCCTATGGGGGTTGCGGGTTCTCTTTTGGAGGAGAGCGAGATAATCCGAGCCGCTGAGTTTAAGATAGACTGGAGAGGAGAGAGATGAAAGGCAGGGAGTCCAAGCAGTAGAATGTTACAGTAGTCGAGACGGGAGATTATAAGAGCATGGATGAGCATTTTAGTAGTGGAGAAAGAGAGAAAAGGGCAGATCTTGGCAATATTGCAAAGGAGAAAACGACAGGTCCTAGCGACATTGTTAATGTGATGATGAAGCAAAGAGAGGAGTCAAAGATCACTCCAAGGCAGCGTGCAGATTCAACTGGGTTAATGACCATATTGTCAAGTGAGTAGGAAAATGGTGGACTAGGTCCCAGTTTAGGGAAAAAAAATTATTAATTCCGTTTTAGATAGATTGAATTTAAGGTGACGGTAAAGGAGGGTGGACATCTCCTTTAAAGGAGAACTAAACTTATTTTTTTTAAATCAAAATATGAAAGCTTTTTCCAACAGAACACTTATACAATGTAAAATTATTTTCTAGTAAATTGCATTTACATACATACAGAAATTGATTCTGTAACTAAAAAGGTTTCTATGTTGTTGCCAATAAAACTCACAGCATATGTAGTCTGAGCATGTTCACCTATTGCAATGCCCCCTGACTTAGTATTCACTGTCTCTATGCACAAATAGGGCTATGTACTGAGAGCCAGTAACACCCTCTATTGCCTCCTCCTGGCAATGCACTGAGCCGATAGCAGCTCTATGTGCATAGTGAATGGGGTTTTTTCACGAAATATAAAGGAAAATATCCTTGTTAATAAAAGGAGCATTTAAATGTCTATACCAAAACTGCACTGAAATCCCTGTTCTGTTTCAGGGAGAGGGAGGATCTCTGCGTTGTTATATGATTTTCTGTCAACTTCTAGCAAGCAAAGCTGCAGCTTCCTTGTTTTGATCTGTTGAGCACAGCAGAGCATGTGAAGCAAACTGAAACACTTGGCACAGCTAAGGTTATTATAGGAGCTGACCCCTAGTATCCACAGGTTAAATTATAAATCACTCAGCAGCCACAGCAAAGGGAGACACACCTTGTTGTATGTTTGTGAATAAGCTCTTTATATTGGGACAATGTTGTCTGGAGACTAAAGTTCCCCCTGTCAGTTCTATTCATCCATCTTCCATCTATGAGCACTTACTGTGGAAGGAGTGAATCTTTCACTAAAGACAGATATGTGTTACTTGATTGAAGTCTGTTGTCCCTCCCTTCAGCCACGACTTCATGGTTTACAAGCAGTGATGTGGTTTCTGAAAGTAGCCGCAAACTGAAGAGTCTCCATTCGGCTTGAGGACAAAAGTATCAAGAATGTTAACATGCAACAGAATAATTGAAACAGAATGCTATGTCAGAGAAAGGGCTACTTGATGTGGCTATGCTTACCATTTTGGCTGCGTAAGAGGGAAACTAAAGGTGGGAGGATACAATCCACAATCTAAAACAGAGCAAGAAAAAGATCTGGAATGCATTACTGCAAAAGTAGAAATAGAAATTAGTGGTGCCACAAACTAGATGTTTAATAAACACTTTACTTTAACATGTAATTTGGAAAAAAAAAAGACATGGTCATTTAGTATAGATACAAAAAAATCCCCCGTTTCTCTACTCCCCCATAACAGAAAAATATCATGCACAAAAGAAGGAAAATACAAATGTACAATCAATTCTGTTACAAAGAGCATTTGCTGAAACATACCGGTACAGTAACTTATGCTATATAACCCCTCTTTAAACCTATATAGAGCTGAAAATAAAAAATAGAACAAAACAAGGAAAATTATGTTATGTACAATTCAGTGGGAGAATATCTGCCATCTCCAAATTCAATTTACACAACCCTGCAACTCTCTATCTTCCCTGCTGGCTCTCTGTCTCCCCCTGTTGGCAGCATTCACAACTGAGCTCCATTGAGTTATATATGTCAGCATGTGCAGAACACCAGAAAGAGGGGGCAGCTGCCAGCAGGGGGAGATAATTGTGGCTTATAAACCACGGGTAGTCCAGGTATATTTCTCAGAAATGTTAACCCCGTAGAATCCTTGAATCAACATTTATGTCTCAGGGAATACCTGCATAAAAATATTATATATGTATATGCATCTCTCTTTTCAGTCATAAATTTGTAAATAAATATAATTTATCCAAATATAACAGATTGATAAATAAATATATCAATATCTCTTGAGAAACCCCTAGGAGGTGCTGGATTTAAAAGGTGCTCAAAATAGTAGCATATTATTTTTGAGCATGTTTATAAGGCATGGTATTCTCGTTGGCCTTCAGCTATAATTAGGGCCACAAGGGGGAACAGCCCATTATTCCTCTGATACGCCTGCACCAATATTTCAAAAGGTCAATAGGAAGGTTTTTGTTATAGAGCCCGTTTTATTTGTCTTAACCAGCACTGAAGCAAGCCTTTGGGAATCCAGGACAGAGCAGAGGGGTCAGGGCAGACACAGCAGCTGAAATGTTTTTCAGTAAAGGCTGCCTATTTATTGCTCTTCTATTCCCTAATCTGGCTGAGCCTAATATCCAGCTGCTAAAGAATGGTCTAATAAAAATATTTTTTGAAAATATACAATGACTTTTTTAGTCTACATCAGATATTTGCAGGTTTTTAACATTCTTTATAACCCTACCAATCTACTGTATGCTAAATAAACATGTTGTGTAAACACAACAGGTGTTATCCCAATTACTAACATAAATCTATTTGCATAATGTTAAATAAAATTACCATCCATATGTGCATAGTCATAGTGAAAATGACCATTTCTGCAAATATCAAACTTCTATTTAATATAAATTCAATATAGACACATTATCAAAGCAGTGCTACTCTGTAATAAATGGCAAAGCACTAATTACATTTTGTTTTCGGAGGGGGGGAGCTGTACATCCTTAGCAATTTTACAATAGTATAGTATAATATAGTATAGTATTTGAGGTTGAATAAAGACATATGTCCATCCAGTCCAACAAATCTATCAATATCCTCATTTCCTGCCTGTTCCAACAGTTGATCCAGAGGGAGGCAAAAAAAACCCCACCAAATTCATGAAGGGGGAAAAAAATCCTTCCTGACGCCAAGTGGCAATTGGAAATTTCTCTGGATCAACTTTACTTTATGTATCAATAACAGTAACTTGCAACATTCATTGTTTGCAGAAAATCATCCAGCTTTTTTTTAACTGACCAAAGAACTTGCCATAACAATGACAGTGAAAAACCCTTTCCGAACTTGAAGCCTAAACCTTTTTTCTTCAAGTCTTAACAGATGGCCACATGTCCTCTGACATGCTCAATTGGTGAATGATGACCCAGATAGTTTATTATATGGCCCGCTAATGTATTTATACACAGTAATCATATCCCCACGCAAGCGCCTTTTCTCCAGCGTACATAATTGTAACTTTTCCAGTCTCTCTTCATATTCAAGCTCCCCCAATCCACTTATCAATTTAGTTGCCATTCTCTGAACCCTTTCCATTTTAAAGATGTCCTTTTTGTACACAGGATTCCAAAATTGCACTGGATATTCCAAATGAGGCCTTACCAATGCTTTGTAAAGAGGGAGAATAACATTTTCCTCCCTTGAATCCATACCTCTCTTTATACAAGACAATACCATGTTGCCTCTGGATGTTGCCGCCTGGCACTGCTTGCTACCTTTTAGTTTGTTATCCACCAAAACTCCAAGATCCCTTTCCAACAGGGATTCACTTAACACAGGGTCATTTATAGTATAAACATCACAAGGATTTTTAAGGCCAAAATGCATCACCTTACATTTATCAACATTGAATCTCATCTGCCACTTAGCAGCCCAATGTGACAATCTATCTAGATCCCCCTGCAACGATTGAACATCCCCTGAAGTTTTTAATGGTCGACAAAGTTTTGTGTCTTTGTCGACCATTACATATATACAGTAATGCAAAATATGTAAAATAAAGACATTTTCCCTAGAAACAATATATGTTAGTTGAGAAACACATCAAAATAAAGCTTTGACTTCACTGCCAAATGATTTGCTGGCTGGATGTAAATTTTAATTATTGCCGTTCCCCACTAGATTAGAATAAGGGGATGATGCTATGAGGCTCTATGCTATCCTTAAAAGTAATGCACATCTATATTTCATGGTTTAAAAACACAATTCTTTTTTTAAAAAAAACTTAAAAAACAAAAGTAAAAGTCAAGGAACAAAAGTCATTAAAATATAATTAAAGTAGAATACTCTCCCAGTGCTGCAATTAGTAAATTAAGATTAAAAGGCTTTCAAGGATAGCCAGGTTTCACAGGTGCTAAATGAGCAGTTGGAACTGATTGAATTTGCAATATAACTGTACAGCATAGTTAAAAGTTTAGCCATATTTAAGATTGTTAGCTTGACTAAAATGTTTAGTGATTAATACATGAATACACCAGGTTGAAAAAGATTTACTTTAGGCATTGGAGGCATATTTTGAGGGATATTAGTTAATCCTTTTAATTATAACAGCATTTCCAATATGCAGCTTTACCTCTGTTAATTATGAAAGGATATTCTATAATTCCACAGAATTGGACACTCCTGGCTCGGTGTTGGACTGTGGCACCAAAGTCCCACTGCAAATAAGAGATCCACTCTCTAATGTATTAAATCCAAGCTCTATAGATCTCTGTATCCAGTTAGTTACCCATCACTTTCAGACTATAATGCATGTAGGTCATCTGTATGTAGGGTACAACCGCCACTGTAAGCAGCGGTATATTATTTCCCTGTTTTATTATAGTTCCCTACAAGAATGTATGTTAGATTATACATTATACTAGACAGTTAAGCCCGTTATATAAATGGGCGCTAGACCCTCCTCCTCCGCCGGGCCATGTGTGCCATTTCCATTCCCATTTAGGCCCATGCATGCGGACGTTCAGGGACTCTCACACACATGCGCAGAAGGGAGAAGACACACACATGGACTCAGGGACGCACATCTAGGATTTTATTATATAGGATAATTCTGAAGCTCCAAGCTCTATATTACAATAACTATTTCTAAACTATCTGTAAGAGATAACCCAATGATCCAGATTTTTCTCCAACTACATTTGTACAGAAAGAGCAAAGAGAAAGTATTGAACACATCAATAAATATATTCCTAATGGGGGCACTGACATGAAATTTAGGCCAAATGTCAGTAACAAACAAAGAGATCCACACAAAGAAAAAAAATAAAACAAATAAGTCCATAAATTTAGCTATGTGTAGTTATAAGTGTGGAATGACACAAGATTAAGTACTGGACACATTAGGAAAAGGAGTTGCAAAAAGGCATGGAAAGCCATGATACCATCTGAAATCTGTTGAAATCAGTTTCTCGTGATGGTTAAAAGCTAACCTCGGCTTATAGTCGAGTCACAGCAGTTATCTGGCACTTTTACTGCATGCTACCCCTTTAAAGTAGCTAGAGACAATTGGGGGCAGCATTCAAGTGCCCTCCTAGCTCCTTTGATCCCCAATCGGTTTGGCCAAAATCCGTGGGGATTGGGAGCTAGCAGCCTTGGGCCCTTTTACTGCATGCTGCCCCTATAAGGCAGCTAGGGGCACCCGGGGGAGCGGCATTCAGGTGCTCCCCTAGTCCCCTCAATCCTCCCCATGTCTAAGCTAAATGGGATCACCGGTAAGGGAGACCCCGGTGATGTCACAGAACTTTCTCCTTCACCGGGGTCTTCCCTTAGACTACTAGTCTGTGGTCTAATTGAGGTACTGCACTCCATTCAGATCGCAGCGCAGTACAGGCCATAGTAAGCGGTCAGTGAATGACAGCTTACTATAGTATTTGTGAATGGAGCTCAGAGTTCATTCGCTACTTAGCAAAGACTTAGAAAAAAATGGGGGCAGAGATCAATATTAGATGATGAGTTCGCCTAATTATTGATCTTTGCCAATGAATGAAAAATCACTTCCTGTAAAATTTGTTCCGGGAAGTGATTTTTCTGATCGGATTTTGACTTGGAAAACGTCATTTATGCCCACATTCCAAGTTCGTTTTCATTCCCTGAGATGATTTGATGACTATCTTTGTGAATGATAAAAAATAAAGTGAAATGCACATACGAAAAAAAATCTTTAAGTGATATCACACACCTTTTTCCCCCTACAATAAAGCTATACTGTATGTGGTCATGGGGGAAGTAGGCGTCATAATTTCTACACTCGGCTTATACTCGAGTCAATTAGTTTTACTCTTTTTTTAGGTAAAAATAACCACCTTCACTTATACTGGGTTGGCTTATACTCGAGTATAAATGGTAAGAATGGAAAGAAAATAAAGCTGCTAGAATGGCCCAATCACACGTTTTACATCCAATTGAAAATCTATAGGAGGCATCTTAAAGCTTTCATTAACATTAAAGGCTTTTCTACTACTAAGTACATTTCAGCATGTTACATACGTATTCCCTGGGTCATTCCACTTAACTACACATAAGTTAATTTATGGACTTATTTGTTTGAATTTCTTTTGTGGGAAATACACACATTTCAGTACATAAGTCCCAATAAAAATATATTTACCGAGAAAAATGTTATGTTCAATACTTATTTTCCCCACTGCCCACTGTAGCTATGAGCTATCATACTACAGATTTCTAGTTTAGCATTTCTCATAGATCTAAAAAAAAACAACCAAAAAACAGCCCTGCTGTGAGAGTACGCTGCAATGGTTTATTAAGAATGGGCATCATACATGAATATATAGCTTAAATGTGCTTTCTAAGTTTATTTTTTACATTACACTAATATGAATAAATATTATTGGTGAAAGGAATTACCAACATTATAAATTCAATCTGACTAACAGATGTCTCCTGAATTCATTAAGGATCTTTATTTAAAAAACATTTATCTACTATTGTCTATATTAATGTCCCAGCAGAAATTCACATTTTTTTATCATTAAAATAAATCATAACCTTTATGACCCCGCTGAATAAATGCTTCTGCTGAGGAAGAAGTGTTTTAGTATTATCACATTCTATTTTGATTTATAATACGGAGACCTACTTTAACTTCTTGCAGGGCATTATGGTCCAAGTCATCTCTATTCATACATTCAAGGCATTTTTACAAGAGTTCAATTAAACAATGTCCCTCGTGTCTCAGGAGTACAGACATAAATATGTAAGCATTGTATCTCCAGTAGAATAGCAGTTTTCCAAAGAGAGATCCAAGCTACAAACAGAATAATTAGTTATATGCTGCTACTGTGCATACATGATCATTATACTTCCTTCTTATTAGTTCCCAGCAAGTAAACAAGAGTGGTAAACAAAATCAAAATTATATTAATAATTTCAATATTGTATGTTTTTTCCAGTATCTTTTCCAATCTTTTCTATTGTTATAAATAAGATATTTGAGGGGAGATGCAATATACTTTGAGTGCAAAATCCACGCTACGAGATTTAATATCAGCTTAGCACGAGTTCTTCTCTCATTTTACAAGGCTTGCACCATCTCCAAATGTGTTTTGAAAATAGTGCAGTGCAGATGATACAATAGCATTAAAGTTTTGCGCTAACTTTCAGTGTGGAATCTAAAGGACAATTATACCAAGAACTCCCCCCCTCCATGGGGTCCACAAACAAATAAAACCCAAGGTGAGTACCTAAACCGCTTTATCCTAAATTACAGAATTACATCACAAGTTGCGCTTGCCGAATCACTTTGTTTTGCCCCCCACCTTACTCTCGGTGATGTCACGACCAACCAAGGAGAAGCATGTCAAAGAAAGGTAAGGATTATGGGCTTTAGGAACCCAAGTAATGATAATCTGGGGGTTTGGGGGTGGGGAAGGAAAGTATACATTTTTATTCTGTGTGAGGACATGCCCTTTTAACAGGTATCACTTCAGTGCTTACTGCATCGTGGGATCAAATTCAGGTAAAAAGCACTGTCTTCCGATATGGCATCTCTCCTTTGATGTTGTACACAGAGGGGCATTTCTAGCCCTTTTGTCATCTAAAATTTTTTTTAAAGCCACCTCCTGTATTTTGTGGCTTATGGGGGTAGGTGCGGTGGGCTGACTTATCACTGGCTGGTGATCTGGAGGGCTGGCTAAACACAATGGTTAACTGGCCGAATTAACTCTGACTGCTGAACAAAAGGGCTGAATTTACACTGCACTGAACTTCTACTGCAACACGGCTGCTGAACTGGTAAATAGAAGATGTGCCTAATACCCACACAAACGTGTAAAAATAAGATGCCAAGTGCCAAGCTGCCAAGTGCCCAAACAAACATGTAAATATGAGACATGCCCATTCGTCTCTAATTTCTTATCATTTATGGTAAGATAAGGCAACCTTTATGTAATTTTGCAAAATCAGCATTTGCCCCAAAGTACATTATAAGTATACTGTAGGCCATGCAACCTAAATCCCTTGCCATATTAAAAATATCTGAAAAGTACCCATGGCAAGGGGGTAGATTGATAATTCCTACCTCCCAATAATGTTTCTGTGAGCAGCATTCTCACAAAGAAAACTGCTTCTGACAGGCTTCCTCCTGGCTTCAGTACTATTTTAAATACGGGAAAGCCCAGGGCATTAACCTGGTAGATGAAGACCATGTGTGCTGGCACTCCAACAAAACAATATAAGGAGGTAGGAATAATTAACCCTACTTTCCTATTCCAGGTACTATTCATTTATAAAAAGTAATTTTGTTAGTTGATCTTTAAAACTGGATTAATATCAAAACAGTTCTTTTGTTTTCTTAATTTTTGTTTCATTTGTGGCATTCCTAGATCACAGTAGACAATGTACATTTAAAAATAGTATTAGTAGTATGCTTTATCTGCTGCCATAACTTACTGTAGACCAGTGAAGCATCAACAAGGCTGCATGCTGTGTTATAGCTTCAAAAGTGGATAAAGCTGTCCTGATCAGTTCATTTGATGCAGCTTGACCTGGTCAAAAAGAAAAGATTATTTCTTACAGAAGAATATTTTTGTTTTGTTTTTCTAAACAGCTGAAATTCCCAGGATCTACTTACCCACTGCCCCTTCCAAATTAGTCTCACCAGAGTCCACATATTTAATTTGGTTCTGTGAAAGAAAAAAACAACAAATGAAAGGAAAAAAGCTTAACCCCCCCCCAAATACTTTAATTGCTTATTTCAAATTATTAAAAACTGATCCTGCAAGTTTTTGTGTTTGTGTAGCCCAAGGAACCTCTTCTATGTAAATACTTTGCAGCTTAATGACAGTATTTAGACAGGTCAGGATCAGGACAGCACAATTAATTGGTAGCTAGGAGCAGGCTGGAAGTTGAAGATCTAAGGCTAGGCCTCACTTAACTAAAAATGCATGCTGTGCGCACCCGCATTTCCTTTACATGAACATGGATATAACACTAACGCTATAAAATAGAGGTCCATGCACCATTGTTTGCTTTGTATTTTTACCCAACGTGTGTGTTTTTCCCAATTCTAATTTTCAATATATATAGATAATATTATGACCTATCTATCTATGTATCTATCTATCTATCATTATTTAAAAAATACCAGCTATGTGAAGACAATCTCAAAGAACATGTTTTAAATCTTACAAAAATAATCTAATCTAAACTTATAATGTTACTCATATTATCCAGCTCTATTATTCTTTGTAATGGTTCATAGAAAAAGATTTTTGTTTTTCTTAACAGATTACCATTTGTGATATGTCTCTTCTAGTTATCTTTAGAAATGTGAAAATCTGTCAGCTTTACCAGTAGGGACTTGTGAAACCTGCCACATTCTGCTCTAATTTACACTGCTCTATATATAATTAATGTACATTCACCAGTGTGAAACTTAACATCCAAGATTGCCTGATTTAAAACAAAGTAGATGCCTGTGACAAAGTTTCCATAATATAATGAGAAATTTACTTCAACAAAGATGATCAGTGCATTATCTTTGTTTCTTCAAATATATTGGTCTTACATCTCTGTATTTAATAACAGCTACCTGCGTGTTATAGTCTACTTTCTCTGTGTACACTTAATAGAATATGAGCTGTAGAAAGTGATATGAACCACAGAAAGTTGAAACCGTAAGAAGAATTTTTTACATGCCTCAAGTATATCAACAGCTATACACGGATATATAAAAGAATATCTTGTTATCTTCTCTTAACTGAAATTCCTCAGGGTAACATGGTAAAAAACATTTTGAATTTTCTTTCTTTTTGCTTCTACTGTGATAACACCACAATTCAATGTAGACACTTTTGTGTCTATAGCGTCTATTAACAGCCTGTGGCAGCATTTTATTGGGTGTTTTGTGATTCATGGTGCAGATTGAGAAAGCATATTAATTCACACACACTTATAAACTAACACAACAAAGCACATATAGTACAAAGTAAACCTTGCTTTACTAAACTTAACAAAGATAAATACAAAGTCCCATTAGTGCACTCCAATGCACGACATCACCTTTATGGTGACTTATGCCACCCACTGAATTCAGAATACCACAAACTCATATTTCCTGTTAGAATTTTCCAACTTTTACTTTTCTTTTTACCTTATTTAAAAAAAGCTTAATTTTTTTTGAACATTTGCTAAAACGTTACGGTATTTGCTGCAGTGTGGCATATACTGTAGGAAAGAGCCTAATCGGATAAGGTTATAGGCTTGGATTGGATTCTTGTGATGGACAGCTAGTGGAGGAAATGACAGATAGGGGCAACATTTGAGGAGCAGGAAAAAAATAAGTGAGATTGGAAGCATAGAGGTAGCTTTTGGTGTCATCTGCATACAGATTAAGTGATGGTTAGGTTTTCTTGCATAATAGTTAGAAAACAGAGACACTTTACTTGTTAAAGGGTCTGTACACTGAGAAAAACATTTTTTTTTAAATTGCCCATTACTGGAAAATGTAATTCCTTCCAACTAACACAGTACCATTTTTTTTCTTGACCTTCCCTCTATTTCTGTACCATTTTTTTTCTTGACCTTCCCTCTATTTCTTTAGATATCAAGTTTGAAACATCTTACATTTTAGCTGTCAATCAAGTGCCTTCTGTCTTCTGTTTTATGTAGTTCTGCTGTAGCTGAAATTGTGACAGTTGGTATGTAAACTGCATGGTGGGCTTACTGAGCATGCTTGGCTTTAGAGAGTCAGCTAGTCTGGCAGGGGGCTTGGGGACTGATGGAAAAAACACACAAGCGCTGCTTACATGTATTCATTTATAGATTGTCAAGTCCTTGTTTTCAGTGTACAAATCCTTTAAACCATTTGATCTAAATTTAACAAGTGGATAACTTTTTAAGTACTGAGAAAAAAAAAGTATCACTAGCGCAATACAGGTAGTGATAAGCAAACATGGTTTTGGTATTCTACAGATGGAAAAACACTGACTGCTCAGTGAACTGATTTATTTATTTTTTTGTCATACATATTAAAGCACAGACATATATAAAGAAAGTTTTTGAATAGCAACCTCAAAAGATTATATACCCAATGATCTGGTTTTGCCAGGGAGAAATATATGTCAAATATTGTTCTATTAAACAAAAAATGAACAGGGTACATAGTGTGTCTAAAATATTTTCACTGGAGACAGCCCTTTCATTTGCTTCTGACATTTCTAATGTCAGAACAAGAATTTATCCTGCTAGGAACACAACAACCTGTTATTATCTATGTTGTTTTTACACATTGCTTATTCCTAACCTGATTCAAAGAAGGGAGGATTCATTTAAAGCCACCCTACACTTTTAACTAGAGAGTACAGATACCCTAAACATTAATCTAAAGAGGCATTTGCTGGCTTTGTTAAATTGACATTGTATATATGTATTAAATGATACAAATCTGAAAATCCAGATTCTCAACCTCAAGATAACTATGTAAAATATTTATTAATCTAAATTAGTGAATTGATAGGACAAATATGGGCCCCTTGGGCTTCAGTAATACTAGAGCAATGGCAGTAGTTTCAGGTAAATCGTAAAAAAAGAAAACAATAAACAAAATCCACCCAATGACATGTAAAATATAGGAGTCGATAAAGGTAAATAGTGCACTAAAGGTTGATTTTGTGCAACAGACACGTGAAATTAGTGTTGAGGAAAGAGAAGGCAGTAAACCTGGACAAACTATAGAAACCAAAAAATATAGTAACAAGAACCATAATTACTAAGTTTGTCTAAGGCTGGGTACAGACGAGGTGGATCTTTGGGACCAATATGTTCATTTATTGGTCGGGCCCAAAAAAATCGCTGACGTGTATGTTGTCGCCAGCAACCGCTGTCTAACGCCCGTTCACCCAGATAAAAGGACGAAAGCGTGCTGGGAAGCAGCAATAAATCATGCCCGATCAGTCGCCTATGGACCACAGTGATTCGTCTCGGGCCGACCATGCGCATTGAATGGTTAGTCCGGGCGAATATTTTGCTTGTGTGTACCTAGCCTAAAAGTTACAATGGTTGGGGCAATGGTGCATTATTCCTTATGATCCAATATTCAAAAGAAGAAAAAGGCTGTCCAGTCGTCTCAGGTAATTTTCAACAAAGGGGGAATCCCTTCTTTATTGGTGCAAGATATATCACACTTGATAAAGGCCATTGGGCCGAAACGTCGTGTGTGATATATCTTGCACTAATAAAGAAGGGATTCCCCCTATGTTGAAAACTACCTGAGACGACAGGACAGCCTTTTTCTTCTTTTGAATATTGGATCATATGTGTGGCAGTGAGGTGGCCAACAAGTTTGGACAACTAGAGGTACCCTACTTACCTGTAGCATTATTCCTTATATAATAACACATAAAACAAATATTAGCACACGTAAATATGTAGTAAGTTACTTACAAGTAACGTTCCATAGCGGTCTAGAAACTCCTTTGTTACAACTTGTGGTCGAAATACCTTTTAATAAAATGGTAAAAACATTTTAAATATACAGTAATAAACATTATTACCCATAACTGTACTCTCTGTGTGCTTCTGTAAGGGATATTAGTATGTGAATACATGGTGCTTTGTGTTTTTGGATGTACATATTTGTATATGTTGTTATTGGGAATTATGTTGTCTTATATATATATCTATAACAGAGGAAGCCTCACACTCAACGCTAGATGATTCTAAATGCCCCGGTGCATCCAAGACCCACGGTGCTCATTGGAAACTACATTTTATATATATTATATAATTATATATATATATATATATATAATATATATTATATATATTATAATATATATAGAGAGAGAGAGAGAGAGAGAGAGAGAGAAGAAGATATCCATCCGATCACCGCACTCAAGTTTTCAAGAATTAATTGTTTTATTCAGACATATCACAGTTGTATATTTACTACAACCAGCTAATCCAATCTAAAATCTGTCAGGAAATTGTGTAGTGACTTGGCAACAATGGGTTAACTATTGGTATTTAGATCTTGCAAAAGACCAATAAAAATGCCATTCCACCCTGGAAACAGTCCCTATTGTTTATATTACGATTAGTGAAGCATGGAACCAGATCTCCTTTTCCAGAGAGGGCCAGTGTATCTGGAATTCTCTACAGCTAGAGGTCTGTTTAATTACAACAGGGTCATTTTAAGGACAGTCATACATGTAAAATAAAAGGGATTTTGTTCTTACCTGTAAAATCTTTTTCTCCGAGGCCATAGGGGACCCAGGCACCGTAGGGGTTAAGTGCTTCACCTCCAGGGCGGACACTTGAAGTTAAATTTTCACAGGCTCAGGTGCTCCTCCCCTTACCTTATATAGTACTGCACCAGGAGCCTGCTTCAGTTTGTCCCAAAGATAGCGAAGGAGAACAGTACAACAAGATAATAAGAAACTTAGTGGCAACAGGCCAAACTATAGGAACTGAGTACTAATTCTAAACTAACCATTTAACTTAGGGAGGGTTGTGCCTGGGTCCCCCTATGGCCTCGGAGAAAAAGATTTTACAGGTAAGAACAAAATCTCCTTTCTCCTTCAGCCAAGGGGACCCAGGCACCGTAGGGGACGTCCCAAAGTCCCACCTGAAAAAGAGGGAGGGCAGAAGATTAACCCTCTGCTGTTTGCAGCACTAGGCGACCTAGGGTCGCGTCTGCTGAAGCGAACACTTCTAACCTGTAGAATTTGATAAAAGTGTTAATGGAAGACCATGTACGGCCTTGCAAATTTGGTCGATGGAGCCCCGCGTCGAGCTGCCCATGAGGCACCCAGTGCCCTAGTTGAAAGAGCTGCAACCCGCACGGGAGGAGCAGCACCTGCTTCCGTATAACAGCGCAGGATGAGATTTCGGATCCATCTGGATAGGGTCTGCGAAGACGCTCTGGAACCCCTAAGAGGTCCTGCCAGGAGAACGAACAGGGCATTAGAAGAACGAAAGGGTTTCGTTCTGGACACGTATATCCGAAGAGCTCTAACCACATCCAGGGAGTGTAGCCGATTTCCTTGGGAGAGGACGGATGAGGAAACAAGGCCAGAACGACGATGTCCTGATTCAGGTGGAAGGAGGAGACAACTTTGGGTAAGAAGCTTGAATGGGGCCGTAGTACCGCTTTATCCTTATGAAAGGATAAACAAGACGGTTCCACCGAAAGAGCTGCCGGCTCCGACGCTCTGCGAATCGAGGAAATGGCCAACAGAAAGAGAGTTTTCCAGGATAGTAGGGGTAGAGCTACAGAAGCTAATGGTTCGAAAGGAGGACCTTGGAGGACCCGTAAGACTAGAGAAAGGTCCCAAGGCTGAACTGGTTGCGTACGCGGCGGATGAAGATCGGCCACTCCCTGCAGAAAGTTTGGATATCCTTACGCGTGGTCAGCCTTCGATGGAAGTAGATCAGAGAGAGCCGAGATCTGTACCTTTAGGGCACTCAGGGACAATGCCTTGGTCAGCCCCAATTGTAGGAATCTCAACACCGTGATAGAACGAAGGAGCGGGAAGGAAAACGTGTGAAGTTGCCCAGGAGACATATCTGTGCCAGATGCGGTGATAATTTTTGCCGACGAGGTTCCTGGCTGCCAACAATAGTATGACGGACGACGGAATCCCCTCTTTTTTAGGATGGAAGATTCAACAGCCACGCCGTCAAACTGAGACGTTTGAGGTCTGGATGAAGAAATGGACCTTGGGATAAGAGATCGGGACGGAGGGGTAAGGGCCACGGTTCTGCTACCGACATTTTCAGTAGATCCGTAAACCACGATCTTCTTGGCCATCTGGGGGCTATGAATATCGTTGGTGCCTTCTCTAGTTTGACCTTTTTGAGAACTCGAGGAATCATTGCTATCGGAGGGGGAAAACAGACACCAGTCTGAATGTCCATGGTGCTACTAGCGCGTCCACTAGGTGCGCCTGCGGGTCCCTCGTTCGAGAGCAAAAGCATGAACGTGATGTCCATCATGTCTATCTCCGGGATCCCCCACCGATTGGCTAGGGTCTGGAAGACCTCGTCGTGGAGGGCCCATTCCCCCGGATCCAAAGTGTGCCGGCTGAGAAAGTCGGCTTCCACATTGAGAATCCCTGGAATGAAAATTGCTGATATGGCTGGGATGTTGTGTTCTGCCCATGAGAGGATCCGATGTGCTTCTTCCATGGCCAAATCGCTCCTCGTGCCCCCTCGGTGGTTGATATACGCCACCGCGGTGGCGTTGTCTGACTGAATCCTGACAAATTTGTTTGTCAGGGCCGCGGTCCAATGGGATAGAGCTAGAAATATGGCTCGTAGTTCCAGACATTGATCGGTAATTGGGATTCTTGAGGAGACAAGTCCCCAAGTCGTTTGTGATTCGTATACTGCTCCCCAACCTATTAAGCTTGCATCCGTGGAGATTACTGTCCACTGAGGAATGCATAGAGAGTTTCCTTTTTGCAGATTGACGTTCTCCGTCCACCAGATCAAGGAGCGTTTGACTGCTTGAGGCAGAGAGATCTTGGTATCGAGGGATTCCAGCGATCTGTTCCAGGATGTTAACAGGTGGCGCTGGAGTGGCCGTAAGTGAAACATCGCGTAAGGAATTGCCTCCATTGCTGAAACCATTTTCCCGACGAGTCTCATCGCTTGACGGATTGATATCCATGGGGCTGAAAGTGCTTGGGATGTTAGAAGTTTCAACGCTGATCTCTTCTCCGGGTGAAGGAACACCTTCTGGAGAGAAGTATCGAACGACATTCCCAAAAATGTCATGCGAGGACTGGGAATGAGGGATGACTTGTGTGTTGACTATCCAGCCGAAGGAGGTTAGGATCTGTAGACATGAGCTGACTTGACTTAAGGCTACGCTGAAGCATGGGGCTTTCAACAAAAGGTCGTCCAGGTATGGGAGGAGAAAAAATGCCTTGAAGGCGAATGAAAGCTGCCTGGCAGGCCATAACTTTGGTGAAAACGCGGGGAGCGGAGGAGAGGCTGAAGGGGAGAGCCGTAAATTGATAGTGACTGTTTCCAATTGCTAACCTGAGGAAACGGTGGTGACCATGCCATATGGGAATATGAAGATATGCGTCTTGGATATCTATGGACGCCAGAAAGTCTCCTGGCTCTATGGCTAGAATGACAGACCTCAGGGACTCCATTTTGATGGACGTTGTTTGATGTATTGGTTGTTCCTTCAAGTCCAGGACGGGTCCAGGCATCTGGTATGGACACCTCCAAATTTCGTGAAAGAAACTCAGGCGGCCCCCTACCCTTTGCTGGGGAGGATAGTCATGGGATTTGGGTGGTTGGGCCCCGTAGAACGAAAGGAGCCTCGTCTGGTGGGCCATGATAGGCGAAAGGATGAACCCCTTCTGGGTGAGGGGCCTGGGAATTGTCAAGGGTAGACCTTGGTACGGAGCGAAAAGGCCGAAAGGCGGGGTACCTGTGAACTGAGGGAAGCCTACGAGCCCTGTTTTGTGGAAGGAAGGAGCTCTTTCCTCCTGTGGCCTGAGAAATAATTTCTCTAACTCTGGCCCGAACAATTGTCCCCCTAAAATGGCAGGCTGGTGAGAGCTTTCTTAGAAGCGTGATCAGCAGCCCATGCTTTTAACCATAAGACTCTCCACGATGCGATCGCGGAAGCTGAGACTCTAGCTATGAGCCTGCTGGAGTCTCATCTCCGATGTACACATCAGCATCGATAAATCTTGGATTATCTCTAATAGATGAGCCTTAGTCGGATCTGATCCGATTTCTTGGTAAAGTCGGTGAGCCATACTTCCATGGCCTTAGCCCCCCATGCGGAAGCGAAAGTGGGTCGCAGGCGGCTCCCCGCAGCCGAAAAGGAGAGTTTGAGAAAAGCCTCTATGCGCCTGTCATTCTGGTCCTTAAAGGTCGCCGCTTCTGAAAGCGGAATAGTTGTAGCTCTGGATAAGCGAGCCACCGGGGGATCGACTGCTGGTGGGAGAGGACCACCTATCTACGTCAGATTTGGCAAAGGGAAACATACTATTAAAATGATGGGATAGTTGCATACGACGTTCTGGGGCAGACCATTCCTGCAGAACAATCCTATCTAATTGTTCATAGGAGGGAAACTGAACCGAGGATTTTGGCCCTGGAGAAAAGGGACTTTGAGGGATCTCTTGGGATTCCGAGTCCTGAATGTTAAGGGCAGTAAGTACTGACCTTATGAGAGAGTCGATCGCGTCTGCTGTAAGGTGGTCTGCGGCTCCTGTTCTGGAGTGTCGTACTCCAGCTCACCTTCCTCAGGGGTGTCTTCATCGTCCTGGTTAGGATCCTCAGGTGATCCGCAGCCCATGAAGGAGTTGGTCTCCTGAGATCTGGATGGTCTACACGCCCTGTCTGGGGCTGTGAGCTGTCCGGAATGTAAGGCCCGAGAAATAGAGGCAGACAGAGAAGACACAGAGGATGCTAAGGATTTTGCCCATGCAGGTTCGTGTTCCTGATGGAAAATCCGAGGGGCTACGTCTTGCGCGGACCCTGCCACGTTAGCTTTAAGAGCGTCTAGCGACTCTCGAATTGATTGTGCCCAAGGGGGCTCTTGATCAGTAGCACTTGAGACAGATAATGCCTCATGGGCAGCACTGCACGGGGCACACCTAGGGCCAGAATGACCAGAGGGCAATTTAGATTGACACACTGCGCATACATAAGATGTAGCGACAGTGGATTTGTTCCCCTTTTGGCGGGACGGGAGCGACCCCTTGTCGGACATGCTGATTGGGAAGAAAAAACAGAAAAAGTTTCGTTGTATTTGTTTTTTTTTGGGGGGGGGGGGGGGGGGGGGGAGAGAAGAGTGAGGACATAAAGCTGAATAATAAGCTAAAACTACCTGCCAAATAGAAGAAAAGGAAGGCAAAAGGTAGAGAAAAACGGCAGGGGAGAGAGAGTCCGAGCCTGATGCGATCCGAGCAGGTGGAGAGAGGAGCTGCCACGCTGGAGAGGAGAAAACTGAGGCCTGCCTCTGCAGAAAACGCGCCAAGGAAAATTCCCGCCGGCCGGGGGGGCTCCCTGCCGGCAGGGGGAAGGAAGGGAAGGACTGGGGTCCTTCAATAGGTGCCCAGAACGTGCCTGATCAAAACATTCCCGAATTCTTAATGCAAGAGAGGGAATTCAATCGTACCTGGCTCTCTGAAGTTAGCAGCACCAGAGAGATGAGAGAGCTGTGTATTACAGCTCAAGCAGGTACTCTGGCAGCTAGGAGTGGGTGAATAGCCCACTTGCTTGTAAAGCTCGTTGGGGAAAAGCTGGAAAGCCACAGGATCCAGCTGTTCCCAGGTCTGTATCAGACCTATCTTCTTTCTTCTTTGTTTTTTTTTTAAAGGTCGCCGCTTCTGAAAGCGGAATAGTTGTAGCTCTGGATAAGCGAGCCACCGGGGGATCGACTGATGGTGGCGAGGACCACCTATCTACGTCAGATTTGGCAAAGGGAAACATACTATTAAAATGACGGGATAGTTGCATACGACGTTCTGGGGCAGACCATTCCTGCAGAACAATCCTATCTAATTGTTCATAGGAGGGAAACTGAACCGAGGATATTTTGGCCCTGGAGAAAAGGGACTTTGAGGGATCCTCTTGGGATTCTGAGTCCTGAATGTTAAGGGCATTCAGGACTCGGAAACTACCTGCCAAATAGAAGAAAAGGAAGGCAAAAGGTAGAGAAAAACGGCAGGGGAGAGAGAGTCCGAGTCTGATGCGATCCGAGCAGGTGGAGAGAGGAGCTGCCACGCTGTAGAGGAGAAAACTGAGGCCTGCCTCTGCAGAAAACGCGCCAAGGGAAATTCCCGCCGGCCGGGGGGGCTCCCGCCCGCAGGGGGAAGGGAAGGACCGGGGTCCTTCAATAGGTGCCCAGAACGTGCCTGATCAAAACATTACAGAATTCTTAATGCAAGAGAGGGAATTCAATCGTACCTGGCTCTCTGAGTAGCAAGCAGCAGGCACCGGAGAGTGAGAGCAGCTGTGTATTACAGCCAAGCAGGTACTCTGGCAGCTGGAGTGGGTGAATAGCCCACTGCTGCTGTAAAGCTCGTTGGGGAAAAGCTGGAAAGGCACAGGATCCAGCTGTTCCCAGGTCTGTATCAGACCTATCTTCTTTCTTTTTTGTTTTTTTTTTTTTAAGTGGGAGAAGTGATCCAACTCCTGAGCGGACACTTGAAGAACTGAAGCAGGCTCCTGGTGCAGTACTATATAAGGTAAGGGGAGGAGCACCTGAGCCTGTGAAAATTTAACTCTCAAGTGTCCGCTCCTGGAGGTGAAGCACTTAACCCCTACGGTGCCTGGGTCCCCCTTGGCTGAAGGAGAAATGTATTTTGGTATGGGAATATGTGAGACAGAAACCAATATTATATTTGTGAATGAGAAGGTAGGCCCATTAAAATGATACCCAACATGGAGACCTTATTCCCTTTCCAAGGCGAGTTATTAATATCTTGGGAAATATGTATTACACACAGGTCATGTTTGGTACTGTAGGAATTGATAATTAATGCAGGAGAGCAATATGTGGTCAATATCCCAGTACAATGTACATATCTACATTTATATGGAGTCTTCCTAACTGAGGGGGAATGAATGCTTTTAGCTAGTTGTAAAATCTGGACATTCCTAGACACTCCCACCTCATGCATAGCCCAGGAGGGGGGTGGTTCAACAAAGGGGTTTAAAAATCTTTGTAGCCCCTTTGTTCATACTGAGGGGACATGCTAAATGTGTATGGACATATTCCCTTTCCCACCCCGGGACACAGGATTTTTTTAGTAAGTAATGGGGTCTGTGGATATTTTTATCCTTTTTATTTAAATTCGATTTGAATTTTAGTCCTATGGGAATTACATTTTTAGATGTGTGTATATATATATGTATGGTTTGCAGACAAAATTATATAGGAAGTCTACGGATAGGAACCAAATACTGCACTATACAAGTCATCCAGCACATACAAAAAAAGCTATCCCTTACAGTCAAATGAAAAGGGTCCATGTGAGTAATGAATATGTTAAGGAAGAACAACTGGACCAAATGGAGGTACGTTTTAGGGAGAGGTGATACACGACCCAAGTCATTAAGGAAGCTAGAGAGAGAGCTTCTAAGCCCTATAGGAAGGATAGAAATGCCACAGACAGATTGTCATTTGTAACTACATACAATGCATGGAAAGTAAGGAAATATCGAAGATTCTACATAAATAGTGGCATGTTCTACAGTTTGCCTATCCTGACACTGTGGAGTTTGCCAATTTGCCTATTATCTCTTGTACTAAAGGTAGAACAATTGGGATGGATCTGGTACATACAAAATTGGAACTTGGGGTGATTCCTGGAAAACTAATACTTGGTTAGGTGGACGAAATAAGGGTATGTGTCACTGTATGAGTTGTGTTAATTGCAGGTTGGTGTGTAAGGGAAATGCCTTTATACATCCCCGAACGGGCCAAGTGTTTCCATTAAGAAGTATTTTTACTTGCAATACCGACTATGTGGTATATGTGATTAGGTGTCTGTGTGATAAATTCGGATCACTTACACCATTGGGTCTCAATAGGGATTATAATGTCTATTTGTTTGTCTAAATCCATTAGTCCATTGTATTTATCCTGTTACACTGCTATGTAGGAATTGTAGGTACCTAGGGGGTTAACATGTAAGATTATGGGAGTGGCTTGGATGTGTATAAAGGGAACTGATGTAATACACTGTTTTAAGGCCGTCTATCTATGCCTGATAAAGAGATGATGTTCCCGAAACGTCGCTTTATAGATTGGATTAGCTGGTTGTAATTATTTGCAACTGTGATATGTCTGAATAAAACAATTGGTTATTGAAAACTTGAGTGTGGCTGATCAGATCGGATGTTTATTGGGTGCTAACCACACAACGCAGACATGCACCAGAAAGATAATTGCAAGTGGACTGCTGCTACGATTTCTGGATTGGATCTATCTATCTATGTATATATATTTGATTGTGTGTTATGTGTGTAGCTGTGCTTTTGGTGAACATGCTTGTGAAGGTTCTCATTCATCCAGGTAATGGTACTGTACTGCACACAGATATACTATATGAGCGAACCTTTTCCATAATTCTTTTATTGAAGGAAAAATAACAATGAGTTCAGTTTAGTGGAATTTTTTATGCAATAGGCATATGCACTGCTATATTTATAATGTTGAAATGCTAGTAAATACTTTAAAAACAGTCCATTCATTGATGCTGCTCTTAATTTTTCTGCAGCCTGACAACCAATCACATTAAAGGGCATCTATAGTGAGAAAATGAACTTTTTCTTTCCTTCCATGTGTTCTATAATTTTCCCCAACTCCCAGAGTGACAATTTTTTCAGATTCCCTTTCTGTACTGAGATACACAAGTTAGAAGAATACGTGATTGCATTCCTGTACTCCTACTTGTACAGTCAATTAAATATGTGACATGATCCTATTCCCTGCTCAAGTCCCTCCCTCCTCCCTGCTCTGTTTGTACAAACATAGAGATAAGAACATTAGCAGGTGGAGATGTAGCTTTGACTGCAGAGATAAGGTTGCACTTGACCCCCTTCTTCATAGCTTTCACTGATTGATGATGGGTCACAAAGAGATCGTATTGCAGTAGTAACTCTACAGTTCTCCCTTCTCTTCCGTGTCTTCAAGACAGCTTGCTTTCTGTTGGCCACTGTGAGTGGGTGTGTTTTTCAGGATGTTGAACTTTTAACGCCTACTGCACATGATAAGCTTGTCGGTTAGCCGGGGTTGAGACATGGAGGAGGTAACAGAGGGGAGGGGGAAGGGGGGAGTGCTGCACAGAGATCTGACACCATGGAAAAACAAAGTCACTGACAGAGGTAGGATAAAGGCAGCACAGAGTACATGAGTTTAACTTTACAATGGGGCAATGTGTTTTTTTCACTATAGATGCACTTTAAAGCTCAGCATGGACATAAGAACCAAAATAACAATTCAGTAAATTTAAAAGTTTGTGGAATTGAACCTGCAACCTCATGTACTAGTAGTATGTATTGTTTAAAGCAGCGCATTAAACAAATTTAAAGTCAAAATCTGGAATGCCCGTACATTTAGAAACTATTTTTTTTAACAGATACATAATGGGGGGAAAAGTAGCTGAATGTTGGTGTGTTGTTTCTGCACACGCTTATATATATGTAAATTTAAATTACGAGAGAATTATATAATGTATAGGAGTTCTGGAGAGAAAAGCTTTCACATTAGGATTTAAAAAAAAACTTTAAGAGCTAGTGCACTGGTAAGAGTGTGCTACCATCAACAGAGAAATTTGAAAAATCTAAGAGGAACAACTGCAAATATTGACCTTTAGGTAAGTACTTAAAATTCTTCTATACGCATACGATGTGCATGCAAGACAGAGTCTGTCAGGACCTGTCAGACTGCGCAACGGGGCAATGAGCGAGGTAAGTTTCTTACCTTCTCTCCTGGTTCCTGGTTGTTTTATTGAAGAATGGGAGGTAAAACACAGCTCCTTTATCTCCCATTCTTCAATAAAACTGAATTCCAAAAATGTGATATGTGTGGAGATATCCTTTAAGTTGTTAGGTTGTAATGTATATCTGTCCCAAAAACTGCTATCCTAAATTATATTACAAAGCAATCTTAAATATTAATATTTTAACAATATGAGGCCATATCTTCTTAAAATCTGTGCTACTTATGGGCATATTCCTCTGGTCCAGATGCTCTAGACAAGAAATGTATAATGGGTTAACACCACTAGTGTTTTCTGCAGTTGCTCTCACACTGTCGAAGGGGAACCAGATAATTCAAAACTTAAAGGGGAACTGTGGTCTCCAAACAAGTTTATTTTAAATGAAAGGCCAGGTTCATAAAACGAGCTTTAAAACGAGCCATCAACCACCTCTCTACGTGCTGCACAGCCCAAAATATGAAGAAATTACTGATCAGAAAGTTAGGGGGTGGAAGGTTCTGAATCTGTGGTCAGAAATACGGTTTCCTCCTCTAATCTGCAGTTGGCACATGCTCAGTGCATGACTGAAGGTTAGGAGGGGGTGGGGAGAACAGCACAGCCCACAGCACTGCTTTTTTAAATGACTCCCACTTGCTGGCCCTTCCCAATCGTGGGCCCTGTGTACCCTCCCCTTGCAGCCCCCTGTGGCCCCTCCCACTCATGGACTCTGTGGCTCCTCACACTCGTGGGTCCTGTGGCCCCTCCCCGAGTGGAAGGGGCCTGTGGCCCCCGGGTGGGAGGGGCCCCAGTGGGAGGGGTTGAGAGGCTGCAAGGGAAAGGCCCAAGGGGCTGCAAGGAGAGGGGCCATGGGGGCCCACGAGGAGGAGGAAACACAGAAGAGGGACTGTCACATGGTTTCAGTGCAGGAAGCTGGATGTGCAGGGGATCTGGTGATGCTGCAACCATATCGCACATATAAATCTAAATATCTTCAAAACTATGTAAAATAAATAATGAAAGTAAATTGCAAAAATCCTCAGGAAAGCAATTCCTGTCAATTTACCTAAAGTCATTTTTGGACCACAGTTACCCTTTAATATCTCATTAGATATAAAACATTTAACATAGAACATCATTCCTAGGTGCTGGATTTCTACCTTCTATTCTGGTAAAGATTTACATAGCAACCATCATGATCTATGCCCTGAAATTCACATTAAACTCTAGTCTAAATAAATAACAATAAAAGCAAAATGTACCTGAGATGTAACAAGATGAAGCACAATAGCCAAATTAGGAATGCACATTTTCAAATGTTTAGTCTGAACGGTAGATGGATGTTTTCTTCCCGACACATTTGAAAGTGCATTAAGAATTTCACCTGTGAAAGAAGATACAATACAGAGTTGCATGAATCTAAACCAACATCCTTTGCTGTAGCTTTTTGGAGTAAGCAAGGACATTACAGGAAGTGCAAATAAATAAAGTGCATTTGCAGGCAACTAGCTACAAAAGATTTGTTCTTCCTTATTAACTAAAGTTGAATACCACCTAGATAATATTGTAACTGAATGATGTGCACCTTGTATTTAGGGAGTACTTATAGAAATTTGTAAAGTTAGTCACTGGCTTCTATGGAAAGAACTCTAGGAAACACTGATCATAAATAACGAAAAGAGCAGTCAATCTACAGCTCAACCAATGGGATTACAAAATAGCAGGAAATTCCCAGGGTGACCATTTCCTTGTCACTGACCCTAATGGACTGAAATAATAATGATTTTTTCCCTGTGTGCCAAACTGCATTGTACTATAAATCACTAGATGTTGCAAACAAAACTAAATATATCATTTACACATCCATTTGTATGCATGTATACATTTATATATGGCTACCTATACAGAAAATAAAGATATACATATGTAACTATAAGCATAAAAGCTCAGTGACATGTTCTATACACATTTATTCTATAAGTAAACCTGAAATTTAACAATTAAAAAACAATTGGAGCAGGTATACACATAAAAGCAATTGACAAAAGCTGCAAACATAAAAAAACATGCTAAGATTTATAGATTTAGCAGGGTTTAGTGACAATTTAATTTAGCATTTATAGAGGTTGTATCAGGCTACAAGCTATGTACCAATAATTAAGACAGATATTGTAGGACATCAACAAGACTATTTAAAGGGACAGTTCAGTGGAAATTATCAATATTTGTTAAATTGTTAGTTTGTGTAATGCATAGTTATTCTACATATTCTCTTCCATTTTCAAAAATCAGTTGATTTCACACCCTTTGCTGTTCCCTGCTGTTGATATTAGTGAGCTGACATTTCAGGTTCTAACGGTCCTTCTTCTTCCCAGGATACACCACATCCTTGAATGTTCCTAACAGTCATTTCTACTGATTTGCTGTTGGATGGGTCAAACATGCTCAGATCTCTACTGAGCAACTGAATCAACCCAGGTGCTAGGTCAAGGGCATGACCATAACGGCCTCTATTAGGGGTCCTGCAACAGAGTCAGTATTTCAGATGCATTTATTTATACACAGACACAATGCTGAATGGGCAGATTAAGGTCATTGGGATGGAAAAATACTGCTCTTTTTTTCTGAAAAGCATATGTATTTGCACTGAACTTCCCCTTTAAAGGACAACAATATAAAAAAAAATAACCATTACCCCCATTACATGTCCACACTTCCAGCAGCTGAAATCGCTTACTCACATTTTACAGCCGTGCTGCCCTCACCTTAGATATCATACAGCAAAGATGAGTGCTAAAAGTCCGCCTCCTTGAGGGCCCAGGGCGCTAATTAACATACCATTTGTCATTGGCTGGTGGGAATGTCTGTTACATCCTCTCTCCTCCTCCTCTGCCAGTCAAACAAACTTGTTCGGTTGCTAGGATACAGCCCACATAATCAAGCTGATCAAGGATGGGTGATGGAGTGTTTTCTCACATGCTGGTTTTGAGTGGCAGTTACAGGCAGACAGAATTGTTATACCCCCTTCACAGCATGGCTAATTGAAGGCTTATTGAAGGCAGAGAGAAGCTCAAAATCAGGAAAAAAATGTATGGGGAGGGCTGCATACCTTTAAAAAAAAAAAACCAAAGCATCTCACGGCGACAATACAGTTAACCTTTAAACAGCACCTAATACCTTGACTGCGATAAGGTGGTCTACTGTAATACTTATAGTTAATACTTTCAATAAATAATAAATAAGTTTAATACAAGATTCTGTATTACTAAGCAGTTAATTACAGAATCAGGTTGCCCTGACCCTGTTTAGCAGGTTGTAGTGACATCTGTGAGTTGTTGGGTATTGAGTAACTGTCATGATCATAAATGACAAGATAGAATAATAAGATAATAAGGGTTGGACAGTACACCAAAGTCAAACTTGGAACTGATGAATAAGGGGTATAATGTTTTAAGTAGGGTAAACAATGGTGGAGGTGCACTCTTTCCAATTGTGGGTGCAGACACCTCTATAGGTTCTTCCCTTAGGAACCAATGACTCCACAGGTAAAAAAGAAAACTGAGGGTCGCACTCCAAATCGTAAGAAACTTTATTGTGAACCACACATTTCCATCTCACAACGTTTCGGGGGGATGCCCCCTTCTTCAGGTGATAAAGTGCAATAGTGCTTCAAAGAAAATATATAAAGACTGTGATGAACATAGGTCCCTCAGTGATCTGGAGGAAATTCATAGCTGATGATTGGATAAATGTAATCACATGACTAACTATGTAATTAATAATGACGTATATGACTTATTTTAAAATGTATAAACGATCTTGTAATGTAACAATAAATAAGAACAGTTCGATCTCAAGAGACTCTAGTCTCTTGTACTTTCACAGCTGTAATATATGTGATATTCGGGCTTGGTAACTGACATCTATTTGAATGTAAATTACCCTGAAAGTTTGGCACCCCAGAACAACGTGAATCATCTGGACCAGCTCCTCAGGGACTGCAATGGATCAATTGGAGACATCCCTAGCCAGCTGAAGGTAAAGCTCATTTCTGTTTGCTTACCAAGGGGGTTTCACACTTGCTGGATTGCATTGTGGCACTGTCTGGTCTAGGTGAGTCTTATGCTAGCCATACACATGCTGTGGGAACAGCACAAACGTACCCGACTGATCCCCGTACGCGGTATGGGGATCGGGCGGCCATGCAGCCATACACCCAGCAGGATCATATAGGCTCCCTCGACTTAAAGTAAAGGGAGGCGATAACAACAGATGGAAATTTTCTGTCATTCCCGATTGATCGGTGTGCTGACTATGGTCGTTCGTCGGCACTCCGGTCGGTTGGGAAAAGCTCCTACAAACGAACGATAATAGAAGTAATAAAAAAGAAGTAATATTAATAGATTCTCATTACTATTTAACTAGTGTCAGTTTCATAATCTTTGCTGTGGCAGTGTATACTCGATATACACGAAGGAAGATTGCAGTGTCTCCTAGTTAAAAAAGCACTGGTTAAAGGTTAATCATAAGTCAATAAATATTAAAAGTGTACATATAGCTCAAGCTGGCCAATAGAGACATAATATTAGTGAATTTGTTGCGAGTTACTAGTAGCACATGATTCACAACTGGTCTGTTTTCAGTGTGTGTACTGGAGAACAGAGTTAAGGTGTGAACAAGGTTCCACATCCTAAGGTTCACAAGGTGTCTGAACCTGCAGTCCCAGGGATAACAGCAGTTGAATAGATGGGAACCAATCACAGGAATTGGGCTACGTAACTGCTGAAGGATCTTAGTGAGAATATAAAAGTTATTGAATGTTTCTATGGTGGTATAGGTATGCTAAGAAGCCTGACGATAGTATTCTAGTCAATAATCCATTTGGAAATGGTAACACAAGGTATATACGCATTAATGGAAATTATACCACAAAAAATACATGCCAGTAGTAAAAAAACACAGAAAGAGCTAATTAAAGTACAACAAGTAGAAAAGGTACAGGAATAAGAATGTATGTCGGAAAAAGAACAATAAAGGAGCAATTGAAAATAGTAAAATTAGTAGATGAAATAGAAACAAAACTTTTCAGATATCCTACACTAAGTGTTAAGGCTCGAGTAAAATATGAAAGTGGTATTGCCTTGCACAAAGGATTAAAGTATGGGAAAATGCTTAATTTAAGGGAGCAGCCGCTGATTAGGTTTGATATGTATCTCACAGAGCCCTGTGTACAACGCATTACCTCAATCATCTGCTAGCATACCAAAGGTATATTCTCCACTACCTCAAAGTTTTTTTTATACTTTTATGTATTATGATTCAAATTCTCCTCCTGCTGACGCTTAAAGTTTAGGCAGCAGTATTTCCTATAAGGATACAACAGGTATGGGAACAAGGGGGCTTAAGTTCTAAGTTTCAGATTTAATGTTATCAGCCCTGGTCACAGGCTAATCAATTGATTTTAATTAATAACTTTTCAAATCCACAAAGATTTGTTACTGATCTTGTTAATTTAAAGTATCTATAGGGCTACATATTGATCAAACTGGGATTCAGTACAAGTGGGAGAGAAATAATGGCATTATGTGAAGAAAATATGGAGGATTATAGGAAGGATGAATTAAATACTGTAGATGGAAGAAAAATGTTTATTTATTTTTTACGTGAGTGGTTACCTGAGAAATGAAATAATACTTGGGCGATGATATCTAACCTTAAACAGGAACCAGGTAAAGAGTCAGTGATGTTTTTGGATTGTTAAATATGATCCAGAGGATCAGTAGTATCAGTTAAAAAGTGATGTACAATAAAAAGTGCATTGTACATCACTTTGTATTGTACATCGATAGTATACTATGTCTGATTTTGCCTTTTTATACCTATTGCATTTTTTTAGAATCGATCACTATGGAAATTGCACTATTTCACTTTATATTTATGGATTAAGAAATGATGCATGAGGGCGGGCCCACTAAGCACTATGGGTATTTAAAGGGATGGGAGGTTCACTTTGACATCACCTGATGAATGGCGAGGAGCACCTCGAAACGTTGTGTGTTTGATGTTGTGTTGATTCAATAAAAGCACTTAAATCGGTGTGCGACCTTCCATAAAGCTTATCTGCCTTGTTGGACTTATTAACCCTTCTAGGGGTAAGGGTGGGAAGGATCTGCACCCCTTTCTGTGGATGTGCATAGGAAACTGATACCAGAGACTAATCAATTAGAACTACTGTATATACAAGTATAGGCCAAGGTTTTTAGGTTTAAAAATCAGCCAAAAAACTTTGCCTCAGCTTATACTCGGGTCATTCCAGGAAAATGAAGGAATCAGACTGGAACGAATTGCAAAGTACCGGTATGCCTATAAATAGTTATGTGTGGACTGGAGCTCAAGGTGACAAGTTCTGCATAAGGAGACCAGATAAGAAGATGCCGGTACGTTTTGTATAAGGAGATGTGCATGCATTTTCGGGGAGGGGGGGCCACGCTACGTGAGGTACACAATGGAGGAGCAGGGAAGGAGCACGTCCTTCAACACTCCTGTTCGGTCCTATGGGACGGGTAAGATACAGTCTTGTTCTTCTTCTTCTTCTTCTTTGGGGGTTGAAGAGTTGGGAAAGAGCATACTTTGAACTTGCCAATACAGATGTTTAGAAATTACAACTCCCAGCAACCAAAGCATGTTGGGAGTTGTAGTTTCCAAACATCTGGAGTGCCTTTAAAACAATACAATGCCCGGTCGCACCAGACCCCACGAGTGCCATTGAAACTACATTTATATATATATATATATATATATATATATATATATATATAATATATTATATATATATATATATGTATATATATAGGAGGAGAGAGAGAGAGAGAGAGAGAGAGAGAGAGAGAGATATCCAATCCGATCAGCCGCACTCAAGTTTTCAAGAATTAATTGTTTTATTCAGACATATCACAGTTGTTATAATTACTACAACCAGCTAATCCAATCTATAATCTGTCGAGGAAATGTGTAGTGACTTGGCAAAATGGGTTAACTATGTGTATTTAGATCTTGCAAAAGACCAATAAAATGCCATTCCACCTGGAACAGTCCCTATGTTTTATTACGATTAGTGAAGCATGGAACCAGATCTCCTTTTCCAGAGAGGGCCAGTGTATCTGGAATTCTCTACAGCTAGAGGTCTGTTAATTACAACAGGGTCATTTTAAGGACAGTCATACATGTAAAATAAAAGGAGATTTTGTTCTTACCTGTAAAATCTTTTTCTCCGAGGCCATAGGGGGACCCAGGCACCGTAGGGGTTAAGTGCTTCACCTCCAGGAGCGGACACTTGAGAGTTAAATTTTCACAGGCTAGGTGCTCCTCCCCTTACCTTATATAGTACTGCACCAGGAGCCTGCTTCAGTTTGTCCCAAAGATAGCGAAGGAGAACAGTACAACAAGATAATAAGAAACTTAGTGGCAACAGGCCAAACTATAAGGAACTGAGTACTAATTCTAAACTAACCATTTAACTTAAGGGAGGGTTGTGCCTGGGTCCCCCTATGGCCTCGGAGAAAAAGATTTTACAGGTAAGAACAAAATCTCCTTTTCTCCTTCAGCCAAGGGGACAGGCACCGTAGGGGACGTCCCAAAGTCCCACTGAAAAAGAGGGAGGGCAGAAGATTAACCCTCTGCTGTTTGCAGCACTAGGCGACCTAGGGTCGCGTCTGCTGAAGCGAACACTTCTAACCTGTAGAATTTGACAAAAGTGTTAATGGAAGACCATGTAGCGGCCTTGCAAATTTGGTCGATGGAAGCCCCGCGTCGAGCTGCCCATGAGGCACCCAGTGCCCTAGTTGAAAGAGCTGCAACCCGCACGGGAGGAGCAGCACCTGCTTCCGTATAACAGCGCAGGATGAGATTTCGGATCCATCTGGATAGGGTCTGCGAAGACGCTATGGAACCCCTAAGAGGTCCTGCCAGGAGAACGAACAGGGCATTAGAAGAACGAAAGGGTTTCGTTCTGGACAATATCCGAAGAGCTCTAACACATCCAGGGAGGGTAGCCGCTTTCCTTGGGAGAGGACGGATGAGGAAACAAGGCCAGAACGACGATGTCCTGATTCAGGTGGAAGGAGGAGACAACTTTGGGTAAGAAGCTTGAAGGGGCCGTAGTAACGTTTATCCTTATGAAAGGATAAACAAGACGGTTCCACCGAAAGAGCTGCCGGCTCCGCGCTCTGCGAATCGAGAATGGCAACAGAAAGAGAGTTTTCCCGGATAGTAGGGGTAGAGCTACAGAAGCTAATGGTTCGAAAGGAGGACCTTGAGGACCCGTAAGACTAGAGAAAGGTCCCAAGGCTGAACTGGTTGCGTACGCGCGGATGAAGATCGGCCACTCCCTGCAGAAAAGTTTGGATATCCTTACGCGTGGTCAGCCTTCGATGGAAGTAGATCGAGAGAGCCGAGATCTGTACCTTTAGGGCACTCAGGGACAATGCCTTGGTCAGCCCCAATTGTAGGAATCTCAACACCGTGATAGAACGAAGGAGCGGGAAGGAAAACCGTGTGAAGTTGCCCAGGAGACTATCTGTGCCAGATGCGGTGATAAATTTTTGCCGACGAAGGTTCCTGGCTGCCAACATAGTATGAACGGACGACGGAATACCCCTCTTTTTTAGGATGGAAGATTCAAAGCCACGCCCGTCAAACTGAGACGTTTGAGGTCTGGATGAAGAAATGGACCTTGGGATAAGAGATCGGGACGGAGGGGTAAGGGCCACGGTTCTGCTACCGACATTTTCACAGTAGATCCGTAAACCACTTCTTGGCCATCTGGGGGCATGAATATGCGTTGGTGCCTTCTCTAGTTTGACCTTTTTGAGAACTCGAGGAATCATTGCTATCGTGAGGGGGAAAACAGACACCATCTGAATGTCCATGGTGCACTAGCGCGTCCACTAGGTGCGCCTGCGGGTCCCTCGTTCGAGAGCAAACGGCCTCATTGACCGGATGGTCCCACCCTGCATGTAGATCCGGACCCACCGATTGGCAGGGTCTGAGAACGCCACCTCTGTCGTGGAGGATGCCCATTCCCCCGCGAGTCCAAAGTGTGCCGGCATGAGAAAGTCGCGTCCGACTAGCTTCCTTCCCCCCCCTCGAGCCTCGGGAAGTGAAATTGATGTACTATGGCTGGCTGTTGGCGTCTGCCCATCAGATGGAGTCCGGTGCTTCTAGGCAAATGCTCGCCCACATGACCTCGTGGAACACGGCGGTGGCGTATCGCATCCACTTTGGCTTGGTTCTAGAAATCTACGACAATGCTGACCGGCTCTCTCTAGTTCCTATCATTGGGACGCGGCCCTGACATTTGTAGATTTCAGTCAGCCAATGTTGCAGCACTCGGACCGATAAGGAGCATTGCCCCGTATTACTCCCTTTTTGCGGATGATTCTGAGTCTTGAAATCGCTCTCAGGAGTCTGCTGTTGAGGAATTGGTCAATGGCGATTCCGCTGATCAGTGACCGGTAATGAACAGCCTCGCTCCAGGACATTGATCGGTACTTGGGATTCTTGAGAGACCAGTCCCAAGTCGTTTGTGATTATACTGCTCCCCAACCTATTAAGCTTGCATCCGTGGAGATTACTGTCCACTGAGGAATGCATAGAGAGTTTCCTTTTTGCAGATTGACGTTCTCCGTCCACCAGATCAAGGAGCGTTGATCTGTTGGCAGAGAGATCTGGTATCGAGGGATTCCAGCGATCTGTTCCAGGATGTTAACAGGTGGCGCTGGAGTGGCCGTAAGTGAAACATCGCGTAAGGAATTGCCTCCATTGCTGAAACATTTTCCCGACGAGTCTCATCGCTTGACGGATTGATATCCATGGGGGTGAAAGTGCTTGGGAGTTAGAAGTTTCAACGCTGATCTCTTCTCGGGTGAAGGAACACCTTCTGGAGAGAAGTATCGAACGACCTTCCCAAAAATGTCATGCGAGGACTGGGAATGAGGGATGACTTGTGTTGGTTGCTATCCAGCCGAAGGAGGTTAGGATCTGTAGACATGAGCTGACTGACTTAAGGCTACGCTGAAGCATGGGGCTTTCAACAAAAGGTCGTCCAGGTATGGGAGGAGAAAAATGCCTTGAAGCGAATGAAAGCGCCTGGCAGGCCAACTCTTGGTGAAAACGCGGGGAGCGGAGGAGAGGCTGAAGGGGAGAGCCGTAAATGATAGTGACTGTTTCCAATTGCTAACCTGAGGAAAAGGTGGTGACCATGCCATATGGGAATATGAAGAATGTCTGGATATCTATGGACGCCAGAAAGTCTCCTGGCTTATGGCTAGAATGACAGACCTCAGGGACTCCATTTTGAATGGACGTTGTTTGATGTATTGGTTTAGTTCCTTCAAGTCCAGGACGGGTCCAGGCATCTTTGTATGGACACTCCAAATTTCGTGAAAGAAACTCAGGCGGCCCCCTACCCTTTGCTGGGGAGGATAGTCATGTGGATTTGGGTTTGGGCCCCGTAGAACGAAAGAGCCTGTCTGGGGGGCCATGATAGGCGAAAGGATGAACCCCTTCGGGTGAAGGGGCCTGGGAATTGTCAAGGGTAGACCTTGGTACGGAGCGAAAAGGCCGAAAGGGGGGTACCTGTGAACTGAGGGAAGCCTACGAGCCCTGTTTTGTGGAAGGAAGGAGCTCTTTCCTCTGTGGCCTGAGAAATAATTTCTCTAACTCTGGCCCGAACAATTGTCCCCCTAAAATGGCAGGCTGGTGAGAGCTTCTTAGAAGCGTGATCAGCAGCCCATGCTTTTAACCATAAGACTCTCCACGATGCGATCGCGGAAGCTGAAGCTCTAGCTATGAGCCTGCTGGAGTCTCATCTCCGATGTACACATCAGCATCGGATAAATCTTGGATTATCTCTAATAGTGAGCCTTAGTCGGATCTGATCCGATTTCTTGGTAAAGTCGGTTGAGCCATACTTCCATGGCCTTAGCCCCCCATGCGGAAGCGAAAGTGGGTCGCAGGGCTGCCCCCGCAGCCGAAAAGGAGAGTTTGAGAAAAGCTCTATGCGCCTGTCACTGGTCCTTAAAGGTCGCCGCTTCTGAAAGCGGAATAGTTGTAGCTCTGGATAAGCGAGCCACCGGGGGATCGACTGTGGTGGAGAGGGACCACCTATCTACGTCAGATTGGCAAAGGGAACATATACTATTAAAATGATGGGATAGTTGCATACGACGTTCTGGGGCAGACCATTCCTGCAGAACAATCCTATCAATTGTTCATAGGAGGGGAAACTGAACCGAGGATATTTTGGCCCTGGAGAAAAGGGACTTTGAGGGATCCTCTTGGGATTCCGAGTCCTGAATGTTAAGGGCAGTAAGTACTGACCTTATGAGAGAGTCGATCGCGTCTGCTGTAAAGGTGGTCTGCGGCTCCTGTTCGGAGTGTCGTACTCCAGCTCACCTTCCTCAGGGGTGTCTTCATCGTCCTGGTTAGGATCCTCAGGTGATCCGCAGCCCATGAAGGAGTTGGTCTCTGAGATCTGGATGGTCTACACGCCCTGTCTGGGGCTGTGAGTGTCCGGAATGTAAGGCCGAGAAATAGAGGCAGACAGAGAAGACACAGGGATGCTAAGGATTTGCCCATGCAGGTTCGTGTTCCTGATGGAAAATCCGAGGGGCTACGTCTTGCGCGGACCCTGCCACGTTAGCTTAAGAGCGTCTAGCGACTTCGAATTGATTGGCCCAAGGGGGCTCTTGATCAGTAGCACTTGAGACAGATAATGCCTCATGGGCAGCACGCACGGGGCACACCTAGGGCCAGAATGACCAGAGGGCAATTTAGATTGACCACTGCGCATACATAAGATGTAGCGACAGTGGATTGTTCCCCTTTTGGCGGGAGGGAGCGACCCCTTGTCGGACATGCTGATTGGGAAGAAAAAACAGAAAAAGTTTCGTTTATTTGTTTTTTTTGGGGGGGGGGGGGGCGGGAGAGAAGAGTGAGGACTATAAAGCTGAATAAAATAAGCTAAAACTACCGCCAAATAGAAGAAAAGGAAGGCAAAAGGTAGAGAAAAACGGCAGGGGAGAGAGAGTCCGAGCTGATGCGATCCGAGCAGGTGGAGAGAGGAGCTGCCACGCTGGAGAGGAGAAAACTGAGGCCTGCCTCTGCAGAAAACGCGCCAAGGAAAATTCCCGCCGGCCGGGGGGGCTCCCTGCCGGCAGGGGAAGGAGGGAAGGACTGGGGTCCTTCAATAGGTGCCCAGAACGTGCTGATCAAAACATTCCGAATTCTTAATGCAAGAGAGGGAATTCAATCGTACCTGGCTCTCTGAAGTTAGCAGCACCAGAGAGATGAGAGCAGCTGTGTATTACAGCTCAAGCAGGTACTCTGGCAGCTAGGAGTGGGTGAATAGCCCACTGCTGCTGTAAAGCTGTTGGGGAAAAAGGGAAAGGACAGGATCCGCTGTTCCCAGGTCTGTATCAGACCTATCTTCTTCTTCTTTGTTTTTTTTAAAGGTCGCCGCTTCTGAAAGAGGAATAGTGTAGCTCTGGATAAGCGAGCCACCGGGGGATCGACTGCTGGTGGAGAGGACCACTATCTACGTCAGATTTGGCAAGGGAAACATACTATTAAAATGACGGGATAGTTGCATACGACGTTCTGGGGCAGACCATTCCTGCAGAACAATCCTATCTAATTGTTCATAGGAGGGAAACTGAACCGAGGATATTTTGGCCGGAGAAAAGGGACTTTGAGGGATCCTCTTGGGATTCTGAGTCCTGAATGTTAAGGGCATTCAGGACTCGGAAACTACCTGCCAATAGAAGAAAAGGAAGGCAAAAGGTAGAGAAAAACGGCAGGGGAGAGAGAGTCCGGTCTGATGCGATCCGAGCAGGGGGAGAGAGGAGCTGCCACGCTGGAGAGAGAGAAAACTGAGGCCTGCCTCTGCAGAAAACGCGCCAAGGGAAATTCCCGCCGGCGGGGGGGGCTCCCGCCCGCAGGGGGAAGGGAAGGACGGGGTCTTCAATAGGTGCCCAGAACGTGCCTGATCAAAACATTACAGAATTCTTAATGCAAGGAGGGAATTCAATCGTACCTGGCTCTCTGAAGTTAGCAGCAACGGAGAGATGAGAGCAGCTGTGTATTACAGCTCAAGCAGGTACTCTGGCAGCTAGGAGTGGGTGAAAGCCCACTGCTGCTGTAAAGCTCGTTGGGGAAAAGCTGGAAAGGCACAGGATCCAGCTGTTCCAGGTCTGTATCAGACCTTCTTCTTTCTTCTTTGTTTTTTTTTGTTTTTTTTTAAGTGGGAGAAGTGATCCAACTCTGAGCGGACACTTGAAGAACTGAAGCAGGCTCCTGGTGCAGTACTATATAAGGTAAGGGGAGGAGCACCTGCGCTGTGAAAATTTAACTCTCAAGTGTCGCGCTCCTGGAGGTGAAGCACTTAACCCCTACGGTGCCTGGGTCCCTTGGCTGAAGGAGAAATGTATTTGGTATGGGAATATGTGAGACAGAAACCAATATTATATTTGTGAATGAGAAGGTAGGCCCATTAAAATGATACCCAACATGGAGACCTTATTCCCTTTCCAAGGCGAGTTATTAATATCTTGGGAAATATGTATTACACACAGGTCATGTTTGGTACTGTAGGAATTGATAATTAATGCAGGAGAGCAATATGTGGTCAATATCCCAGTACAAGTAAAATCTACATTTATATGGAGTCTTCCTAACTGAGGGGGAATGAATGCTTTTAGCTAGTTGTAAAATCTGGACATTCCTAGACACTCCCACCTCATGCATAGCCCAGGAGGGGGGTGGTTTCAACAAAGGGGTTTAAAAATTTTGTAGCCCCTTTGTTCATACTGAGGGGACATGCTAAATGTGTATGGACATATTCCCTTTCCCACCCGGGACACAGGATTTTTTTAGTAAGTAAGGGGTCTGTGGTATTTTTATCCTTTTTATTTAAATTCGATTTGAATTTAGTCCTAGGGAATACATTTTTAGATGTGTGTATATATTATGTATGGTTTGCAGACAAAATTATATAGGAAGTCTACGGATAGGAACCAAATACTGCACTATACAAGTCATCCAGCACATACAAAAAAAGCTATCCCTTACAGTCAAATGAAAAGGGTCATGTGAGTAATGAATATGTTAAGGAAGAACAACTGGACCAAATGGAGTACGTTTTAGGGAGAGGTGATACAGACCCAAGTCATTAGGAAGCTAGAGAGAGAGCTTCTAAGCCCTATAGGAAGGATAGAATGCCACAGACGATTGTCATTTGTAACTACATACAATGCATGGAAAGTAAGGAAATATCGAAGATTCTACATAAATAGTGGCATGTTCTACAGTTTGCCTATCCTGACACGTGGAGTTTGCCAATTTGCCTATTATCTCTTGTACTAAAGGTAGAACAATTGGGATGGATCTGGTACATACAAAATTGGAACTTGGGGTGATTCCTGGAAAACTAATACTGGTTAGGTGGACGAATAAGGGTATGTTCACTGTATGAGTGTGTTTAATGCAGGTTGGTGTGTAAGGGAAATGCCTTTATACATCCCGAACGGGCCAAGTGTTTCCATTAAGAAGTATTTTTACTTGCAATACCGACTATGTGGTATATGTGATTAGGTGTCTGTGTGATAAATTCGGATCATTACACCATTGGGTCTCAATGGGATTATAATGTCTATTTGTTTGTCTAAATCCATTAGTCCATTGTATTTATCTCTGTTACAACTGCTATGTAGGAATTGTAGGTACCTAGGGGGTTAACATGTAAGATTATGGGAGTGGCTTGGATGTGTATAAAGGGAACTGATGTAATACACTGTTTTTAAGGCCGTCTATCTATGCCTGATAAAGAGATGATGTTCCCGAAAGTCCTTATAGATGGATAGGGTTGAATTATTTCAACTGTGATATGTCTGAGGCGGCTGATCAGATCGGATGTTATTGGGTGCTAACCACAACGCAGACATGCACCAGAAAGATAATTGCAAGTGGACTGCTGCTACGATTTCTGGATTGGATCTATCTATCTATGTATATATATTTGATTGTGTGTTATGGTGTAGCTGTGCTTTTGGTGAACATGCTTGTGAAGGTTCTCATTCATCCAGGTAATGGTACTGTACTGCACACAGATATACTATATGAGCGAACCTTTTCCATAATTCTTTATTGAAGGAAAAATAACAATGAGTTCAGTTTTGGAATTTTTAATGCAATAGGCATATGCACTGCTATATTTATAATGTTGAAATGCTAGTAAATACTTTAAAAACAGTCCATTCATTGATGCTGCTCTTAATTTTTCTGCAGCCTGACAACCAATCACATTAAAGGGCATCTATAGTGAGAAAATGAACTTTTTCTTTCCTTCCATGTGTTCTATAATTTTCCCCAACTCCCAGAGTGACAATTTTTTCAGATCCCTTTCTGTACTGAGATACACAAGTTAGAAGATACGTGATTGCATTCCTGTATCCTACTTGTACAGTCAATTAAATATGTGACATGATCCTGCTCAAGTCCCTCCTCCTCCCTGCTCTGTTTGTACAAACATAGAGATAAAACATTAGCAGGTGGAGATGTAGCTTTGACTGCAGAGATAAGGTTGCACTTGACCCCCTTCTTCATAGCTTTCACTGATTGATGATGGGTCACAAAGAGATCGTATTGCAGTAGTAACTTTACAGTTCTCCCTTCTCTTCCGTGTCTTCAAGACAGCTTGCTTTCGTTGGCCACTGTGAGTGGGTGTGTTTTTCAGGATGTTGAACTTTTAACGCCTACTGCCATGATAAGCTTGTCGGTTAGCCGGGGTTGAGACATGGAGCAGGTAACAGAGGGAGGGGGAAGGGGGGAGTGCTGCACAGAGATCTGACACCATGGAAAAACAAGTCACTGACAGAGGTAGGATAAAGGCAGCACAGAGTACATGAGTTTAACTTTACAATGGGGCAATGTGTTTTTTTCACTATAGATGCACTTTAAAGCTCAGCATGGACATAAGAACCAAAATAACAATTCAGTAAATTTAAAAGTTTGTGGAATTGAACCTGCAACCTCATGTACTAGTAGTATATGTATTGTTTAAGCAGCGCATTAAACAAATTTAAAGTCAAAATCTGGAATGCCCGTACATTTAGAAACTATTTTTTTAACAGATACTAATGGGGGGAAAAGTAGCTGAATGTGGTTGTTGTTTTGCACACGCTTATATATGTAAATTTAAATTACGAGAGAATTATATAATGTATAGGAGTTCTGGAGAGAAAAGCTTTCACATTAGGATTTAAAAAAAAACTTTAAGAGCTAGTGCACTGGTAAGAGTGTGCTACCATCAACAGAGAAATTTGAAAAATCTAAGAGGAACAACTGAAATATTGACCTTTAGGTAAGTACTTAAAATTCTTCTATACGCATACGATGTGCATGCAAGACAGAGTCTGTCAGGACCTGTCAGACTGCGCAACGGGGCAATGAGCGAGGTAAGTTTCTTACCTTCTCTCCTGGTTCCTGGTTGTTTTATTGAAGAATGGGAGGTAAAACACAGCTCCTTTATCTCCCATTCTTCAATAAACTGAATTCCAAAAATGTGATATGTGTGGAGATATCCTTTAAGTTGTTAGGTTGTAAGTTATATCTGTTCCCAAAAACTGCTATCCTAAATATATACAAAGCAATCTTAAATATTAATATTTTAACAATATGAGGCCATATCTTCTTAAAATCTGGTCTACTTATGGGCATATTCCTCTGGTCCAGATGCCTAGACAAGAAATGTATAATGGGTTAACACCACTAGGTTTTCTGAGTTGCTCTCACACTGTCGAAGGGGAACCCAGATAATTCAAAACTTAAAGGGGAACTGTGGTCTCCAAACAAGTTTATTTTAAATGAAAGGCCAGGTTCATAAACGAGTTTAAAACGAGCCATCAACCACCTCTCTACGTGCTGCACAGCCCAAAATATGAAGAAATTACTGATCAGAAAGTTAGGGGGTGGAAGGTCTGAATCTGTGGTCAGAAATACGGTTTCCTCCTCTAATCTGCAGTTGGCACATGCTCAGTGCATGACTGAAGGTTAGGAGGGGGTGGGAGGAGAACAGCACAGCCCACAGCACTGCTTTTTTAAATGAATCCCACTTGCTGGCCCTTCCCAATCGTGGGCCCTGTGTACCCTCCCCTTGCAGCCCCTGTGGCCCCTCCCACTCATGGACTCTGTGGCTCCTCACACTCGTGGGTCCTGTGGCCCCTCCCGAGTGGAAGGGCCTGTGGCCCCGGGTGGGAGGGGCCCCGTGAGGGGTTGAGAGGCTGCAAGGGAAAGGCCCAAGGGCTGCAAGGAGAGGGGCCATGGGGCCCACGAAGAGGAGGAGGAAACACAGAAGAGGGACTGTCACATGGTTTCAGTGCAGGAAGCTGGATGTGCAGGGATTGGTGATGCTGCAACCATATCGCACATATAAATCTAAATATCTTCAAAACTATGTAAAATAAATAATGAAAGTAAATTGCAAAAATCCTCAGGAAAGCAATTCCTGTCAATTTACCTAAAGTCATTTTTGGACCACAGTTACCCTTTAATATCTCATTAGATATAAACATTTAACATAGAACATCATTCTAGGTGCTGGATTTCTACCTTCTATTCTGGTAAAGATTTACATAGCAACCATCATGATCTATGCCCTGAAATTCACATTAAACTCTAGTCTAAATAAATAACAATAAAAGCAAAATGTACCTGAGATGTAACAAGATGAAGCACAATAGCCCAAATTAGGAATGCACATTTTCAAATGTTTAGTCTGACGGTAGATGGATGTTTTTCTTCCCGACACATTTGAAAGTGCATTAAGAATTTCACCTGTGAAAGAAGATACAATACAGAGTTGCATGAATCTAAACCAACATCCTTTGCTGTAGCTTTTTGGAGTAAGCAAGGACTACAGGAAGTGCAAATAAATAAGTGCATTTGCAGGCAACTAGCTACAAAGATTTGTTCTTCCTTATTAACTAAAGTTGAATACCACCTAGATAATATTGTAACTGAATGATGTGCACCTTGTATTTAGGGAGTACTTATAGAAATTTGTTAAGTTAGTCACTGGCTTCT
Organism: Hymenochirus boettgeri; assembly: GCA_019447015.1. NCBI lineage: Eukaryota > Metazoa > Chordata > Amphibia > Anura > Pipidae > Hymenochirus > Hymenochirus boettgeri. The sequence goes on from CM033474.1 coordinate 96,024,488, forward strand.
ATGGAAAGAACTCTAGGAAACACTGATCATAATAACGAAAAGAGCAGTCAATCTACAGCTCAACCAATGGGATTACAAAATAGCAGAAATTCCCAGGGTGACCATTTCCTTGTCACTGACCCTAATGGACTGAAATAATAATGATTTTTTCCCTGTGTGCCAAACTGCATTGTACTATAAATCACTAGATTGTTGCAAACAAAACTAAATATATCATTTACACATCCATTTGTATGCATGATACATTTATATATGGCTACCTATACAAAATAAAGATATACATATGTAACTATAAGCATAAAAGCTCAGTGACATGTTCTATACACATTTATTTATAAGTAAACCTGAAATTTAACAATAAAAACAATTGAGCAGGTACACATAAAAGCAATTGACAAAAGCTGCAAACATAAAAAAACATGCTAAGATTTATAGATTTAGCAGGGTTTAGTGCAATTTAATTTAGCATTTATAGGGTTGTATCAGGCTACAAGCTATGTACCAATAATTAAGACAGATATTGTAGGACATCAACAAGACTATTTAAAGGGACAGTTCAGTGGAAATTATCAATCTGTGAGTCTGTGAGTGTTGGGTATTGAGTAACTGTCATGATCATAAATGACAAGATAGAATAATAAGATATAAGGGTTGGACAGTACACCAAGTCAAACTTGGAACTGATGAATAAGGGGTATAATGTTTAGTAGGGTAAACATGGTGGAGGTGCACTCTTTCCAATTGTGGGTGCAGACACCTCTATAGGTTCTTCCCTTAGGAACACAATGACTCCACAGAAAAAAGAAAACTGAGGGTCGCACTCCAAATCGTAAGAAACTTATTGTGAACCACACATTTCCATCTCACACGTTTCGGGGGGATGCCCCCTTCTTCAGGTGATAAAGTGCAATAGTGCTTCAAAGAAAATATATAAAGACTGTGATGAACATAGGTCCCTCAGAGATCTGGGAGAAATTCATAGCTGTGATTGGATAATGTAATCACATGACTAACTATGTAATTAATAATGACGTATAGACTTATTTTAAAAGATATATAAACGATCTTGTAATGTAACAATAAATAAGAACAGTTCGATCTCAAGAGACTCTAGTCTCTTGTACTTTCACAGCTGTAATATATGTGATATTCGGGCTTGGTAAATGACATCTATTTGAATGTAAATTTGTATTACCCTGAAAGTTTGGCACCCCAGAACAACGTGAATCATCTGGACAGCTCCTCAGGGACTGCAATGGATCATTGGAGACATCCTAGCCAGCTGAAGGTAAAGCTCACTTCTGTGGCTTACAAGGGGGTTTCACACTTGCTGGATTGCATTGTGGCACTGTCTGGTCTAGGTGAGTCTTATGCTGCCATACACATGCGATCCCACAGCATGTGTGCCGACAGATCACATTGGTATCTGTCGGCACACATGCTGTGGGAACAGCACAAACGTACCCGACTGATCCCGTACGCGGTATGGGGATCGGGCGGCCATGCAGCCATACACCCAGCAGGATCATATAGGCTCCCTCGACTTAAGTAAAGGGAGGCGATAACAACAGATGGAAATTTTCTGTCATTCCGATTGATCGGGTGTGCTGACTATGGTCGTTCGTCGGCACTCCGATCGCGTTGGGAAAAGCTCCTACAACGAACGATAATAGAAGTAATAAAAAAGAAAATAGTAATATTAATAGATTCTCATTACTATTTAACTAGTGTCAGTTTCTAATCTTTGCTGTGGCAGTGTATACTCGATATACACGAAGGAAGATTGCGTGTCCCTAGTTAAAAAAGCACTGGTTAAAGGTTATCATAAGTCATAAATATTAAAGTGTACATATAGCTCAAGCTGGCCAATGAGACATAATATTAGTGAATTTGTTGCGAGTTACTAGTAGCACATGATTCACAACTGGTCTGTTTTCAGTGTGTGTACTGGAGAACAGAGTTAAGGTGAACAAGGTTCCACTCACTACAGCGTTACAAGGTTCTGAGACCTGCAGTCCCAGGGATACAGCAGTTGAATAGATGGGAACCAATCACAGGATTGGGCTAAGTAACTGCTGAAGGAATTTAGTGAGAATAAAAGTTTATGAATGTTTCTATGGTGGTATAGGTATGCTAAGAAGCCTGAGATGTATTCTTAGTCAAAATCCATTTGGAAATGAACACAAGGTTATACGCATTATGGGAATTATACCACAAAAAATACATGCCAGTAGTAAAAAACACAGAAAGAGGCTATTAAGTACAACAAGTAGAAAGGTACAGGAATATAGAATGTATGTCGGAAAAAGAACAATAAAGGAGCAATTGAAAATAGTAAAATTAGTAGATGATAGAAAAAATATTTCAGATATCCTACACTAAGTTTTAATTGAAGTTTCTCGAGTAAAATATGAAGTGGTATTGCCTTGCACAAAGGATTAAAGTATGGGAAATGCTTAATTTAGGGAGCAGCCGTGATTAGGTTTGAGATGTATCTCACAGAGCCGTGTACAACGCTATACCTCAATCATCTGCTAGCAACCAAAGGATATTTCTCCACTACCCAAAGTTTTTTTTTATTACTTTTATGTATTATTATTCAAATTCTCCTCCTGCTGACGCCTAAAGTTTAGGCAGCAGTATTTCCTATAAGGATACAACAGGTATGGGAACAAGGGGGCTTAAGTTCTAAGTTTCAGATTTAATGTTATCAGCCCTGGTCACAGAGCTAATCAATTGATTTTATTAATAACTTTTCAAATCCAAAAGATTTGTTACTGATCTTGTTAATTAAAGTATCTATAGGGCTACATATTGATCAAAACTGGGATTCAGTACAAGTGGGAGAGAAAATAATGGCATTATGTGGAAGAAAATTGGAGGATTAGGAAGGAATGATGAATTATACGTGTAGATGGAAGAAAAATGTTATTTTATTTTTTACGTGTGGTTACCGAGGAAATGAAATAAACTGTTGGCTGATGATATCTAACCTTAAACAGGAACCAGGTAAAGAGTCAAGTGATGTTTTTGGATTTTTGTTAAATATGATTTTCAAGAGGATCAGTAGTATTCAGTTAAAAAGTGATGTACAATAATAACAGTGATGCTGTACATCACTTTGTATTGTACATCGATAGTATACTATGTTCTTGTTTGCCTTTTTATACCTATTGCATTTTTTTAGAATCGATCACTCTGGCATTGCACTATTTCACTTTTTATTTATGGATTAAGCAAAGAGCATGAGGGCAGGGCCCACCCTAAGACTAGGGTTATTTAAGGGATGGAGGTTCACTTTGACATACCTGATGAATGGCGAGGAGCACCTCGAAACGTTGTGTGTTTGATGTTGTGTTTTGATTCCAATAAAAGCTAATATATTGCGTGTGCGACCTTCATAACAGTTATCTGCCTTGTTGGACTTATAAACCCTTCTAGGGGTAAGGGTGGGAAGGATCTGCACCCCTTTCTGTGGATTTGCATAGGAAACTGATACCAGAGACTAATCAATAGATACTACCTTGTATATTACAAGATCTCTAGGCAAGGTTTTTAGTTTGCCTTTTAACAAATAGCCCCAAAAACCACACTTTCCCCCCTTGCCTACAGCGTATACCGGGTCATTTCAGGAAAATGACAGGAAAAGGAAACTAGTTGTGTATTTTGTTTGAACGAATTGGAGTCCTGAATGTTAAGGGCAGTAAGTACTGACCTTATGAGAGAGTCGATCGCGTCTGCTGTAAAGGTGGTCTGCGGCTCCTGTTCTGGAGTGTCGTACTCCAGCTCACCTTCCTCAGGGGTGTCTTCATCGTCCTGGTTAGGATCCTCAGGTGATCCGCAGCCCATGAAGGAGTTGGTCTCCTGAGATCTGGATGGTCTACACGCCCTGTCTGGGGCTGTGAGCTGTCCGGAATGTAAGGCCCGAGAAATAGAGGCAGACAGAGAAGACACAGAGGATGCTAAGGATTTTGCCCATGCAGGTTCGTGTTCCTGATGGAAAATCCGAGGGGCTACGTCTTGCGCGGACCCTGCCACGTTAGCTTTAAGAGCGTCTAGCGACTCTCGAATTGATTGTGCCCAAGGGGGCTCTTGATCAGTAGCACTTGAGACAGATAATGCCTCATGGGCAGCACTGCACGGGGCACACCTAGGGCCAGAATGACCAGAGGGCAATTTAGATTGACACACTGCGCATACATAAGATGTAGCGACAGTGGATTTGTTACCCATTTTGGGGGACGGAGCGGACCCTTGTCGGACATGCTGATTGGAAGAAAAAACAGAAAAAGTTTCGTTGTTTTTGTTTTTTTTGGGGGGGGGGGGGGCGGGAGGAGAGAAGAGTGAGGACTATAAGCTGAAAATAATAAGCTAAAACTACCTGCAAATAGAAGAAAAGGAGGCAAAAGGTAGAGAAAAACGGCAGGGGAGAGAGAGGTCCGAGCTGATGCGATCCGAGCAGGTGGAGAGAGGAGCTGCCACGCTGGAGAGGAGAAAACTGAGGCCTGCCTCTGCAGAAAACGCGCCAAGGAAAATTCCGCCGGCCGGGGGGGGCTCCCTGCCGGCAGGGGAAGGAAGGGAAGGACTGGGGGTCCTTCAATAGGTGCCCAGAACGTGCCTGATCAAAACATTCCCGAATTCTTAATGCAAGAGAGGGAATTCAATCGTACCTGGCTCTCTGACTGGTGGATGGAGTTGGGCAAGGGAATTTTTTTCTGTTGAACTTGCCACTACAGATGTTTAGAAACCTCACTCCTAGCAAATAAAGCATGCTGGGAGTTGTAGTTTTCAAACATATGGAGTGCCAAGGAAATGGGTCCAGTACCGGTTTTGGCTATTATTGTGTGAGACTACTGCATGGGATTACTTTAGGGAATTCTGCTGTCCATTTAAAGGGCAACTAAATCCCAGAACAATACTGAATCAGAAGACAGAACACTCTGATATAAAAGCATTTGGGAAAGAGTTGCCATACTTTATTTTTTTTTTGTGGCATGCAACCAAAGCAAAGCAACCAAATGCTGGGGATTTGTAGTTTCCAAACTCTGGAGTGCCTTTAAAACAATACAATGGTGATGATTGGTTTCAGATTTTTTTTTATGTTGAACTTCCCCTACATTGCCTACTACAGTGCCTCACTTCTAATTTTAATGTGGATGCTGAGAACTTGACCATGTGTTTTGTGTTTAATTTCTCAGCATTCCAATATCAAATATAGATCCTGTTCAAACCTACCATACTACTACTGCTGGGCACTGCATTCATCAAATTAAAGCATGGATTGTTTTCTTAATGTATGAGTGGGGGTTAACTCTGCTCTCAAGTTATGGGGATCAAGTTTTCTTACTAGTTTTTCTGTGTTTTTTTAATCTGTTAGAAATGGTTGTCATGGAGTCGCACATGATACGAAACTGGCTTTAAACTTAAGGTTGTGTCAATAGCAGAAGAAAGCAATAATTCCATTGCAGGCCGGTAATTTGGTGTTGACGAAAAACAGAAACAGAAAAATCCAAGTCAGAATGAAAAGATGCTGAAGTCAAAAAAGGCTTGTCGTGGTTTAACAACCTCACATGGGTCTCTAAAGACTGACTTGCATAAATGGGTGTGTAATGTCGTTTAAGTGGATACTGTATAACACGCATGGGAATTCGATTAGGTGGCTTTCAAATGGCTAAAGATGAGCAATATAAAACGGGGTATTGAAAAATTTGTTGCATCAGCTGGATGGTGTACCCGCTTCATGAAGAATTTGACCTTTGTTAGCGACGGAGAACAAAGATTTCACAAAAGCTGCCACAAAATCTTGAAGAAAGGTTATGTCATCCATAAATTTATTATAAAACAAGGAAAGTTTTATAAATTTGACCTCGGGAAATGGATAGACAACAAGACTTTTGATCTTCCAAGCCACAGAATGTTGGCATCTTTGGAAGAAAAAACTGTTTTCCTTAGAACAACCGGGAATGAAAAAAATCATTACACAGCGGTTCTGGCATGTTTGGCCAATGAAGTAATTTCAACCACTTTGGCTGTTATCCAGGTGGGCTTACATCTGTTTTACAGCCCCTGGATGTATCTATAAAAACCTTTTACAGACCATCAGGTTATTCAATAAAAGTTCTTATCGTTAAAAAATCAGATGTTAGCTTTCAATAGTACATAACATCTGATTGTTGGGGGAAATTAGCACCTTTTAACAATAAGAACTTTATTGTTGTTTTAAAATGTGGCACAAATGGATATCATCTGGTCAAGCCCGATGATAAAAGGTTGAAATCTCTGAAACCTGATATAGAATTAGTAGCAAAGTGGGTTTGGGAGATGCATGGGAGGACATTCCAGAAGAAATCATCCAACGTGTGTTTCAGAAATGTGGTGTATGGCACGGCCACATTGCAACGCAAACGCAATCGCATGCGATTTCATTTGCGATTTTCGTTGCTTTTGAGCAGCATTTTTTCAATAGCTACTGAAAAATGCATGCGATTGAGATTAAAATGCCGATCGCAAATCGCAATGCACTGAAAATGTGCTTTTCGGTGCGTTGCCGCATTTTCAATTATATGTAAAAAAAACGCAAGTGCAAACGCAAGCACAAAAAAAGCAGCAGTGTGGCCTAGCACTAAGTAACGATAGTAGTGAAGACCATGTTTTGTATCAGCACAGCAGCAGTGATGAAGATATAGAGATATTGATGATAATAATGTCTATGCAGATGATATTACACCAGCTGAATTTGAGGCACTATTTGAACAAATGGATATGAGGAGTCAGACTTTGAAGGATTTTAAATATTGCTGTTTAGCCATTGCACTTTGATTCAGTAAAAAGGTTTCCCAGTTAAAATATTTACCATACTTTTTTTGCTAAGCCCATCACCCAATTACAATGTTAGATCACCGTAGTTATGGTATGTACCGGATATGTAGATTTTCCTACATTGTTTTTTGAGTACCGGTATGTTTGTGGTAACGTATGTTTTAATGCATATAGTAACACAGAACAGGTTGTTTTTATTTCAAAATAAAAAAAATGGACCTATTTATTCATGTTCATGAGTTTTAATCACTTAATTACATTGTCATTATTAATTACAGGTTTGCAGTAGCGGTGATAATTTCTATCCTCGGCTTATACTCGGATCAACTTAAATTCAAGTATATACGGTAATTATATCAGTTTTGGTATTAGATTCATACCAGTAAATTTATAAAGAGCAGACATTTTGTCACAAATTTATGTATGTGTTGAATTCACAGAGTATGGAGTCAAGTCTAGCCCACTTTCTGATATGGTTATGGTTGTGAAACTGAATAAGTTGACTAATGATTTTATTTTCCAATGTAGTCTGAAGGAATTCCTGAATCATGGTGGTAGACAAGCAGTATGTACTTTTACTACATCTCCTGGAGAAGTTAAAATTTTGACAGGAAATTCTTTAACGAACCAAGTTTCATTAAAGAATAGCCAATCACAGAGGCTCCATACAGAGTGCCTGAAAAGGGAGCCATTAAAAAATAATCATAAATTTGAAACCTTTCGGTGGCCTGTCACTTCAAAAAGGAGGGGGTCATAATCTCTCATCCTATGCTGCAGGTGATTTCCCTTCCTCTGGGAAGGGAGAAAAAGTTATTAAAATAGAATCCAAGTGGATTTGAGATTACAAACTCTCTTCTACCAAATGACTTATAAAATAGTAACAATGATTTTTTTTCTCTAAGGTGATATATTTAGACACATATTAGTAACTTGGATACAATGAATATGTACTCTCTATTGATACATATGGCCTAGAGGAGGATGAATGAATTGATTTACTATAATGTGTCCATGTGTTTGGTTAATGACCTCTATTTGTGATTTTATGTGTGTTTTTTATGATTCGTGTTTTTTGTTGGTTTTTTAGGTTTATTCCCATATACGCCCATTCTTCTGCAGTGCTTCCAGTATCTACAAGTGTCCTTGCCGTCCCCTGGGTATGTGTTTCTGATCAAGCAAAAATGATCATAAAGGGGTTGAGCCTCGTTGAGGATTGGCTGGAAGGCCATTGATGAGTTCGTCAGATGACCATGGGATAACCCACTGAGGTATCCCGATAATAAGTTTGATGTACATGGACCAACTCCTTTTGGGGGCTGAGTCTGGTGCTCACTGGAGAATTGTTGTACCTGACTGAGGAGTCTGGGATGATGGAGCTCTGCACTGCTGGACGGATGTCAATTTGGGGTAAGGTTATGATAACCATTATTGCTTGATATGTTGCACATGTGGGGTTGTAAAGTGGCAGGGTTGAACCGCTATATTAAGGGGATATGTGGTATGTTATGCGAGTCGCTGATGACAGATCTAGGTTTGAAACGTGTATACGTTTTCACCTGAATAAAGATGAATATTTGATTGAGAAGCTGCTGAATTATATAAAATATATTGATATATGTTGATATATATGGTATAAGTAGGGAACTCGCTCCTCAATTAATTCTTGCCCTGGTGCAACTTAAACAGATTAAAACAATTAGGTGAAGATTGGGTAAGTTCATCACCTGAGAAAAGGGGGGATGTTTACCCCCAGAAAAATTGTGTTCTGATTATCAACACTATTTATCAATAAATATTTGAATCCTTTTTGTAGTGCAACCCTAAATCTTTATTTGCTTAAGACTTATATTCCAGTGAGGGTGGGACACCATAGAAACTCTGTACTCAAGGTTAGGTAGAGTGCATTCAACGGTTTGCTTTTCTCAGACTACATCAACCAGGGTGCTTATCCATAGATAAAAGCTTAGGTACATCAAACTAGGGAATAAATATTGAGGGTTCCACCCCAAAAAGGATTCAAATATTTATTGATGACCACACGTCAGAACACAACAATTTGGGGGGTAGAAGTTCCCCCTTCCTTGGATAAGTGTATCACCTGAGAAAAGGGGGCTTTTGCCCCCCAGAAACATTCGGGAAATTCATAAAAGTTCCTATCGTTTAAAATGGTGGTAATTTTGCCCCAACCAATCTATCTTATTTAACATTTGAAAGCGAACATCTGATTGGTTGGGGCAAAATTACCACCATAAACGATAAGAACTTTTAGCCAATAACCACTGAAACCCAATCACAATAAATTGTGTTCTAAACTGTGGTCATCAATAAATATTTGAATCCTTTTTGGAATATGACCCTCAATCTTTATTCGTTTGAAACATATTCCCGTAGGGTGGGACACACTAGGAGTCTGTACCCAAGGTTAGGTAGAGTGCATTGAACTGTTTGCTTTTCTCGGACTACATCAACCAGGGTGCTTATCCGTTGATAAAAGCTTCTATTAAATTACTTCCATCAGTACAATGTTTCAGAACAACTCCTTTCTCAAGTTAAAAGAATTTGTTTCCACTACTGAAATCTCAAATTTAAAGACTATATCAGAAAATTAACAATCACTTCTTTTTCCTAAGAAACATTTATTATACTATATAGTGCCCAATGGATAACAGGCTGTTGAGAAAGCCCCCAGGGGCGAAATGCATACTGCATCTTTCTCGCTATTTTCTCATGTTCACCCACCAGCTTGCTCTAATCTGATGGGTGACCATACCAGATGTACAAACTGACTGATAGATTGTCTAATATATAATCATATAATAATAGATCTATGCAATGTACCGGTTTGATTGACTACATACTGTACCTAGTGTTTGATATGACTTTACGCATCTCTAACTCTGATTCATATAGGGTACTTAGATTAATTATTAATGCTGGTTTATAAGAGGTCAACTAGGCTTTGTTTTTAAATGTTTTCATTATTACAGTAAACATGGATGATATGATGTTCCATTACTTTCACATAAGGCAATTACAAATATTTAAATGCATCTTGGAAGTATGCGTAGGTTTACTCTTCTTTCTTGTTCCTATACTACAATGGATCAATTGTGGCATCTACAAAGGAGGTCCTGGTAAGCCTAAAAAGAGTATCTGGATAAAAGTTTCCAAAAGTGGATGGCACCCTGCCACATTGTTTCAAATGCAGTTCAGTCATCAGTGGCAAACTTAATTTTGCATTTTCTACAATGTTACCTGTCATTTTCCAGAAAATGCACAGGACGGAAACAGACCAGAAACGTGGACACACACTAACAAATGCATAGAATTAATACATGCCGACCCAAACTGACCATAACACAGACAAGAGGCATTGTCCGAAACGCACAACGCAATGCACATACTGTAGTGGGACCAAGCCCTAAGAGTTAATGAATAACACAACCAGGGTGCTAGGCACTAAAAGTATAATAAATGCTTGTTAAGAACAGGATATGATTAATTTTTCTGTTGTAGCCTTTATATATTGAGATAGTAATTGTGAAAAACAAATGCTTAACTTGAGAAGGCCCAGAGTATTGTCTGAAATGTTGTACTGATAAAATTATTCTGAAAATATAAGCTTTTATCTTATCTACATTTAAAACAGGAGTGTGATTCTTTTTTGTCTATTAATCTATGGGAATTTCACTCAAATGAGAGACCCACCACAAGGATCTTAACATTTGAGCGCTACTATATATATTTGATACATTACATGATACAGGAGCACTTCACCAAACTCATACCAGACAATACCTAACCGATTCCTGCATATACACATATTGTTCCACAGTAAAAGGATATTGAGATGGAAATACAGACCCTAAACCATTATATAAGGCAAATCCTATAAGTTAATATTATTAGTATGCACATGGACAAAAGGAAATACACCCACGCTACATCTAACATGCAGCCAATTACTTATTGACCCTCCTCGGTACTGAGGTTACCTAGAGTCCTAATGCCTTCCTTTTCCATTGTCAGGATTACAATTCTAATTCCTCCCTGCTTGGTTTACGGTCTATTGCTATCCTCCCTTGAGGTTGGCTAACGGACAGTTTTCCATATTTATTGTTTTCTTTCCTATCTTACTATAAAACCCAAAGCCTGTGGTAAGTCAACCTCTCCTGCACGTATAGTTGTTTTTCCCATACCAGCTGCATAGTAATTGAACAAAAAAAGGTTATCAGGACACTTTGCAGTAGCATCTAACTAATGTTTTATTACCAAGGATTTCAGCAGCTCTCCTCACTATGTGATGGATGAGAAGTTTTTAGACATCCTACAAATATTCATTGATCTTTGATGTTCTTTTACTGGTGTAGCTTTTTCGGCTGTCGTCTTTCAATGTACATCACCAGCCTGAAATAAAGCAATTGAAAAAAAAAATAGATTTTTGGCAGTATAAAATAATTTGATTGGCCCATGTCATTCCTAATCTTAAAAGTCACACCGTTTGAAACAACAGGCTTATAGGAAATATGAGGAAATGCTGATACAACATTTAAATAATTTTATCAGCATGCTAATTCTAAAACATGGTAAACCTTAGACCCTCTATATGAAGTGTGAAACAGACAAAAAGAAAAATCCATTTTTGTACCAGACTACATATAAATTAGTTGTGAATTAAAGAACTATACCAACAGAATGCAAAATGGAGAGGAGAAAACTGAGGCCTGCCTCTGCAGAAAACGCGCCAAGGAAAATTCCCGCCGGCCGGGGGGGCTCCCTGCCGGCAGGGGGAAGGAAGGGAAGGACTGGGGTCCTTCAATAGGTGCCCAGAACGTGCCTGATCAAAACATTCCCGAGTTTCCAAACATCTGGAGTGCCTTTAAAACAATACAATGGTGATGAGTTGGGCAAGGGAATTTTTTTCTGTTGAACTTGCCACTACAGATGTTTAGAAACTACAACTCCTAGCAAATAAAGCATGCTGGGAGTTGTAGTTTTCAAACATATGGAGTGCCAAGGAAATGGGTCCAGTACCGGTTTTGGCTATTATTGTGTGAGACTACTGCATGGGATTACTTTAGGGGAATTCTGCTGTCCATTTAAAGGGCAACTAAATCCTCAGAACAATACTGAATCAGAAGACAGAACACTCTGATATAAAAGCATTTGGGAAAGAGTTGGCCATACTTTATTTTTTTTGTTGGCATGCAACCAAAGCAAAGCAACCAAATGCTGGGAGTTGTAGTTTCCAAACATCTGGAGTGCCTTTAAAACAATACAATGGTGATGATTGGTTTCAGATTTTTTTTTATGTTGAACTTGCCACTACATTGCCTACTACAGTGCCTCACTTCTAATTTTAATGTGGATGCTGAGAACTTGACCAATGTGTTTGTGTTTAATTTCTCAGCATTCCAATATTCAAATATAGATCCCTGTTCAAACCTACCATACTACTACTGCTGGGCTACTGCATTCATCAAATTAAAGCATGGATTGTTTTCTTAATGTATGAGTGGGGGTTAACTCTGCTCTCAAGTTATGGGGATCAAGTTTTCTTACTAGTTTTTCTGTGTTTTTTTAATCTGTTAGAAATGGTTGGTCATGGAAGTCGCACATGATACGAAACTGGCTTTAAACTTAAGGTTGTGTCAATAGCAGAAGAAAGCAATAATTCCATTGCAGGCCGGTAATTTGGTGTTGACGAAAAACAGAAACAGAAAAATCCAAGTCAGAATTGGAAAAGATGCTGAAGTCAAAAAAGGCTTGTCGTGGTTTATCAACCTCACATGGGTCTCTAAAGACTGACTTGCATAAATGGGTTGTGTAATGTCGTTTAAGTGGATACTGTATAACACGCATGGGAATTCGATTAGGTGGCTTTCAAATGGCTAAAGATGAGCAATATAAAACGGGGTATTGAAAAATTTGTTGCATCAGCTGGATGGTGTACCCGCTTCATGAAAAGATTTGACCTTTGTTAGCGACGGAGAACAAAGATTTCACAAAAGCTGCCACAAAATCTTGAAGAAAAGGTTATGTCATTCCATAAATTTATTATAAAACAAGGAAAGTTTTATAAATTTGACCTCGGGAATATGGATGAGACAACAATGACTTTTGATCTTCCAAGCCACAGAATGTTGGCATCTTTGGAAGAAAAAACTGTTTTCCTTAGAACAACCGGGAATGAAAAAAATCATTACACAGCGGTTCTGGCATGTTTGGCCAATGAAGTAATTTCAAACCACTTTGGCTGTTATCCAGGTGGGCTTACATCTGTTTTACAGCCCCTGGATGTATCTATAAACAAACCTTTTACAGACCATCAGGGTTATTCAATAAAAGTTCTTATCGTTAAAAAATCAGATGTTAGCTTTCAAATAGTACATAACATCTGATTGTTTGGGGGAAAATTAGCACCAGTTTTAACAATAAGAACTTTTATTGTTGTTTTAAAATGTGGCACAAATGGATATCATCTGGTCAAGCCCGATTGATAAAAGGTTGAAATCTTCTGAAACCTGATATAGAATTAGTAGCAAAGTGGGTTTGGGAGATGCATGGGAGGACATTCCAGAAGAAATCATCCAACGTGTGTTTCAGAAATGTGGTGTATGGGCACGGCCACATTGCAACGCAAACGCAATCGCATGCGATTTCATTTGCGATTTCGTTGCTTTTGAGCATGCATTTTTTCAATAGCTACTGAAAAATGCATGCGATTGAGATTTAAAATGCCGATCGCAAATCGCAATGCACCTGAAAATGTGCGTTTTCGGTGCGTTGCCGCATTTTCAATTATATGTAAAAAAAACGCAAGTGCAAACGCAAGCACAAAAAAAAGCAGCAGTGTGGCCTAGCACTAAGTAACGATAGTAGTGAAGACCATGTTTTGTATCAGCACAGCAGCAGTGATGAAGATAATAGAGATATTGATGATAATAATGTCTATGCAGATGATATTACACCAGCTGAATTTGAGGCACTATTTGAACAAATGGATAATGAGGAGTCAGACTTTGAAGGATTTTAAATATTGCTGTTTAAGCCATTGCACTTTGATTCAGTAAAAAGGTTTCCCAGTTAAAATATTTACCATACTTTTTTTTGCTAAGCCCATCACCCAATTACAATGTTAGATCACCGTAGTTATGGTATGTACCGGTATATGTAGATGTTCCTACATTGTTTTTTGAGTACCGGTATGTTTGTGGTAACGTATGTTTTAATGCATATAGTAACTACAGAACAGGTTGTTTTTATTTCAAAATAAAAAAAATGGACCTATTTATTCATGTTCATGAGTTTTAATCACTTAATTACATTGTCATTATTAATTACAGGTTTGCAGTAGCGGTGATAATTTCTATCCTCGGCTTATACTCGGATCAACTTAAATTCAAGTATATACGGTAATTATATCAGTTTTGGTATTAGATTCTATACCAGTAAATTTATTAAGAGCAGACATTTTGTCACAAATTTATGTATGTGTTGAATTCACAGAGTATGGAGTCAAAGTTACTAGCCCACTTTCTGATATGGTTATGGTTGTGAAACTGAATAAAGTTGACTAATGATTTTTATTTTCCAATGTAGTCTGAAGGAATTCCTGAATCATGGTGGTAGACAAGCAGGTATGTACTTTTACTACATCTCCTGGAGAAGTTAAAATTTTGACAGGAAATTCTTTAACGAAACCAAGTTTCATTAAAGAATAGCCAATCACAGAGGCTCCATACAGAGTGCCTTGAAAAGGGAGCCATTAAAAAATAATCATAAATTTGAAGACCTTTCGGTGGCCTGTCACTTCAAAAAGGAGGGGGGTCATAATCTCTCAGTCCTATGCTGCAGGTGATTTCCCTTCCTCTGGGAAGGGAGAAAAAGTTATTAAAATTAGAATCCAAGTGGATATTGAGATTACAAACTCTTGCTACCAAATGACTTAATAAAATAGTAACAATGATTTTTTTTCTCTAAAGGTGATATATTTAGACACATATTGAGTAACTTGGATACAATGAATATGTACTCTCTATTGATACATATGGCCTAGAGGAGGATGAATGAATTGATTTACTATAATGTGTCCATGTGTTTGGTTAATGACCTCTATTTGTGATTTTAATGTGTGTTTTTAATGATTCGTGTTTTTTGTTGGTTTTTAGGTTTATTCCCATATACGCCCATTCTTCTGCAGTGCTTCCAGTATCTACAAGTGTCCTTGCCGTCCCCTGGGTATGTGTTCTGATCAAGTACAAAAATGATCATAAGAAGGGGTTGAGCCTCGTTGAGGATTGGCTGGAAAGGCCATTGATGAGTTCGTCAGATGACCATGGGATACCCACTGAGGTATCCCGATAATAAGTTTGATGTACATGGACCACACTCCTTTTGGGGGCTGAGTCTGGTGCTCACTGGAGAATTGTTGGTACCTGACTGAGGAGTCTGGGATGATGGAGGCTCTGCACTGCTGGACGGATGTCAATTTGGGGTAAGGTTATGATAACCATTATTGCTTGATATGTTGCACATGTGGGGTTGTAAAGTGGCAGGGTTGAACCGCTATATTAAGGGGATATGTTGGTATGTTATGCGAGTCCTGATGATGGCAGATCTAGGTTTGAAACGTGTATACGTTTTCACCTGAATAAAGATGAATATTTGATTGAGAAGATCTGCTGAATTTATATATATAATATATTGATATATGTTGATATATATGGTATAAGTAGGGAACTCGCTCCTCAATTAATTCTTGCCCTGGTGCAACTTAAACAGATTAAAACAATTAGGTGAAGATTGGGTAAGTTCATCACCTGAGAAAAGGGGGGATGTTTACCCCCAGAAAAATTGTGTTCTGATTATCAACACTATTTATCAATAAATATTTGAATCCTTTTTGTAGTGCAACCCTAAATCTTTATTTGCTTAAGACTTATATTCCAGTGAGGGTGGGACACCATAGAACTCTGTACTCAAGGTTAGGTAGAGTGCATTCAACGGTTTGCTTTTCTCAGACTACATCAACCAGGGTGCTTATCCATAGATAAAAGCTTAGGTACATCAAACTAGGGAATAAATATTGAGGGTTGCACCCCAAAAAGGATTCAAATATTTATTGATGACCACACGTCAGAACACAACAATTTGGGGGGTAGAAGTTCCCCCTTCCTTGGATAAGTGTATCACCTGAGAAAAGGGGGCTTTTGCCCCCCCAGAAACATTCAGGGAAATTCAATAAAAGTTCCTATCGTTTAAAATGGTGGTAATTTTGCCCCAACCAATCATATCTTATTTAACATTTGAAAGCGAACATCTGATTGGTTGGGGCAAAATTACCACCATTTTAAACGATAAGAACTTTTAGCCAATAACCCATGAAACCCAATCACAATAAATTGTGTTCTAAACTGTGGTCATCAATAAATATTTGAATCCTTTTTGGAATATGACCCTCAATCTTTATTCGTTTGAAACATATTCCCGTGAGGGTGGGACACCATAGGAGTCTGTACCCAAGGTTAGGTAGAGTGCATTGAACTGTTTGCTTTTCTCGGACTACATCAACCAGGGTGCTTATCCGTTGATAAAAGCTTCTATTAAAATTACTTCCATCAGTACAATGTTTCAGAACAACTCCTTTCTCAAGTTAAAAGAATTTGTTTCCACTACTGAAATCTCAAAATTTAAAGACTATATCAGAAAATTAAACATATCACTTCTTTTTCCTAAGAAACATTTATTATACTATATAGTGCCCAATGGATAAACAGGCTGTTGAGAAAGCCCCCAGGGGCGAAATGCATACTGCATGCTTTCTCGCTATTTTCTCATGTTCACCCACCAGCTTGCTCTAATCTGATGGGTGACCATACCAGATTGTACAAACTGACTGATAGATTGTCTAATATATAATCAGTATAATATATAGATCTATTGCAATGTACCGGTTTGATTGACTACATACTGTACCTAGTGTTTGATATGACTCTTTACGCATCTACTAACTCTGATTCATATAGGGTACTTAGATTAATTATTAATGCTGGTTTATAAGAGGTCAACTGAGCTTTGTTTTTAAATGTTTTCATTATTACAGTAACTATGGATGATATGATGTTCCATTACTTTCACAATAAAGGCAATTACAAATATTTAAATGCATCTTGGAAGTATGCGTAGGTTACTTTCTTCTTTCTTTGTTCCTATACATACAATGGATCAATTGTGGCATCTACAAAGGAGGTTCCTGTTAAGCCTAAAAAGAGTATCTGGATAAAAAGTTTCCAAAAGTGGATGGCACCCTGCCACAGTTGTTTCAAATGCAGTTCAGTCATCAGTGGACAAACTTAATTTTTGCATTTTCTACAATGTTACCTGTCATTTTCCAGAAAATGCACAGGAACGGAAACAGACCAGAAACGTGGACACACACTAACAAATGCATAGAATTAATACATGCCGACCTGCAAACTGACCATAACACAGACAAGATGCATTGTCCGAAACGCACAACGCAATGCACATACTGTAGTGGGACCAAGCCCTAAGAGTTTATGAATACACAACACAGGGTGCTAGGCACTATAAAGTATAATAAATGCTTGTTAAGAACAGGATATGATGTAATTTTTCTGTTGTAGCCTTTATATATTGAGATAGTAATTGTGAAAAACAAATGCTTAACTTGAGAAAGGCACAGAGTATTGTTCTGAAATGTTGTACTGATAAAATTAATTCTGAAAATATAAGCTTTTATCTTTATCTACATTTAAAACAGGAGTGTGATTCTTTTTTTGTCTATTAATCTATGGGAGATTTCACTCAAATGAGAGATACACACCACAAGGATCTTAACATTTGGAGCGCTACTATATATATTTGATACATATACATGATACAGGAGCACTTCACCAAACTCATACCAGACACATACCTAACACGATTCTGCATATATACACATATTGTTCCACAGTAAAAGGATATTGAGATGGAAGATACAGACCCTAAACCATTATATAAGGCAAATCTATAAGTTAATATTATTAGTATGCACATGGACAAAAGGAAATACACCCACGCTACATCTAACATGACAGTCCCAATTACTTATTGAGCCCTCTCGGTACTAGGGTACCTAGAGTCCTAATGCACTTCCTTTTCCATTGGTCAGGATTACATTCTAATTCCTCCCTGCTGGGTTTACGGTCTATTGCTATCCACTTGAGGTTGGCTAACGGACAGTTTTCCATATTTATTGTTTTCTTTCCTATCTATACTATAAAACCCAAAGCCTGTGGTAAGTCAACCTCTCCTGCAACGTAGTAGTTGTTTTCCCCAATACCAGCTGCATAGTAATTGAACAAAAAAAGGTTTATCAGGACATCTTTGCAGTAGCATCTAACTAATGTTTTATTACCAAGGATTTCAGGCAGCTCTCTCACTATGTGATGGATGAGAAGTTTTAGACATCCTGACAAATATTCATTGATGCTTTGAGGTTCTTTTACTGGTGTAGCTTTTCGGCTGTCTCTTTCAATGTACATCACCAGCCTGAAATAAAGCAATTGAAAAAAAAAATAGATTTTTTGCAGTATAAAATAATTTGATTGGCCCCATGTCATCCTAATCTTAAAAGTCACCCAGTTTGAAACAACAGGCTTTATAGGAAAATATGAGGAAATGCTGATACAACATTTAAATAATTTTATCAGCATGCTAATTCTAAAACATGTAAACCTTAGAACCCTCTATATGAAGTGTGAAAACAGACAAAAAGAAAAATCCATTTTGTAAACAGACTACATATAAATTAGTTGTGAATTAAGAACTATACCAACAGAATGCAAAAACAAAACTAAAAAAAGAACAAATTAAACATTATGCATGTATCCAGACAACATAAATACCAGATAAACAGTTGGTTTAAATGATCTGATTGCATCAGAAGAGCTGTAACACTGCAGTGTACTGTAATTCCTGGTAGAGATGGACTGGAAGCATGCACGTTTGTAGCAGTACATGCTTACCTGTACAGTGTCCATTTTAGGAAATCATCATGTCTCAGAATAAATTTCATTCTTCATGTCTCAGATTCAGGTTTCATAACTCATCTATCAAAATCATGTTTTAAAACTCATGTATCAGAGTCACGGTTCATTCATCATGTATCAGATTTATGGTTTATTTTCAGTTCTCATCCTCATGTTTTATTTTTAAGCTTCATTTTCAAAAGGATTTTGATTCTGATAAATTATGATTGGCAAGGTTTTTTACTCTTACTATAATGACAGAGTTTGTGTTTAACTAGAACAGCACCATCTATTTCAAGGTTACAGATTATAATTATGCAACTTCATTTTTATTACTGTCATGTATATACATATAAATATATATATTATGACAGCATGACAACTAAAACACCTGGTTATATTCAGGATATGTGTGTCCCAGGTTTTGTCAGTTCACAGATTTATTTTGTCCAGGGTAGGGGCTGATTGCCTGAGATGGCTATTAAGATAACAAGCCCATCTGAAGTAGGTCAGGTGATTTAGGGCTCTGTGTAGCTGAAAGCCTGTCCAGGTACCTAGACCCTTCCCCAGAACCAATAGTCTGAATGAATCAGACTGGAAAGAAAATAACAGCTAGCTTAAAGGGCATCTCTAGTGGGATAATGAACTTTTTTTCTTTCTTTCGATGTGTTCTATAATTCCCCACCAACCCCAGAGTATCTTTATTTTCCCGCTCTGTCCTGAGATACACAAATTATAAGAAGACTTGATATCGTTCCTCTACTCTTACTAGAACTGTCAATCCAATCCCTGCTCTGTTACAAACATAGAGATAAGAGCTTTCACTGTTTGATGATAGGTCACAAAAAGAGAAATCGTATTGCAGCAGGACACAGGGAGATCCGGGTCAGCTTGCTTTCTATTGGCCACTGTGCGTGGGTGTGTTTTTCAGGATATTGAACTTAACTCCTACTACACATGAGAAGCTTGTCGGGCAGCCGGTGTTTAGACATGGAGGAGGTAACAGAGGGAGGGGGAAGGGGGAGTGCTGCAGAGAGATCTAACACAATGGAAAAACAGAGTCACTGACAGAGGTAGGAGAAAGACAGCGTACATAAATTTAACTTTGCAATGGGGCAATGTGTTTTTTTTACTATAGATGCCCTTTAAACAGCTCTATTTTGGAGAGACCCAGCCTAGGTGGCTATAAATTTGTGTTTGTGACAGTTGAAGGACTCGGCAGCGTTAGGTTGCTGCAGGACTGTTAGTTAGTTTCAAGGGGAAAGGATTTGTTGTTTTGTGTTTGTGTTCGGATTTTTTCCGTTCCTGTATAAAGCTGAATAAACTGCACGAGTGTTGTACGAAGAACTGTGCCTTGCTGTGCGATACCTGACTCCCGCTGAGCCTTTTCCCCACAATATGTATATATCTTATGTAAAATTAAAAAAACAAAAACATTATAGTGTGAAAATAAATGTTGGTAATGGTCAAAATGAATCCGCATTTTTATGCATACTAGCATAAAAATGTGACTTAACTTGTATGGGCCTATGAAGAAAGGATGTGTGGTAAACAGTTTTGTAGAAGAAAAAAAAATGCCTTATAATATATCTTTAGTTATTTTAGAAACAAATATTTTCGGTGTTTTTTAGACTAAAAAGTATTTCTCAGTCTTACAGATACATTCTTAACAATGGACCTTTTTTTTCATAAATATAACAGAAAGTCTCATTTTACCTCTGTAAAATACGAATGGCAACTCTAAAATATGTAATGTTGGTAATGGCAAGTTTATTGAATAGCTTTAAACGTGGGCTGGATAAGTTTCTAAAACTAAAAAATATTGAGAATTACTGGTATTAATACATATACTGTAGTTCTGGTTGATCCAGGGATATTTTCTGACTGCCATTTGGAGTCAGGAAGGAATTTTTTCCTCTCTTTTTATCTGTTTTTTTTGCCGCCTTCATCTGGATCAACTGTTAAGTAGGGTTAAAAAGGAGGGTGAAAAGGTTGGACTAGATGGACGTGCGTCTTTATTCAACCTCAATTATTATGTTGCTATGCAAAATTTGTATTTCTTATTATTAATATTAAAACACACGTTAAAGCAGACAGTAATGCAAAACTTATTACACTGCAGCACATTAGTGGAATTCACAGGTTTATATAAGAGACCCACGGTATCAGACAGAAATCTCCAATATGAAGGGTTATTATAAAAGTACGATCACGGGTGTAAATGAATGAAAAAAAGTACCATGCAGAAGAAAAATACCGCAATGGTATTGTATGGGATTGCATTTTTGACTGCCTTTGCAGACAAAGGATTGTGGATAAAATACACCAAATAAACATATCAGAATTTTCCAATGTCGTTTAGGGCGTGCTATTCCAATGTCTTTATAAATACAACCCATGAAAATCGCACTCTAGAGTGGGTCTATGGGGCTGTCAACATTAGGGCTCAATCCGTTATCGGAGTGCAGGTAATCACCATTCTTTGGTTTAGCGAATGCCCTCCAATAACGCATCAATGCTGCAATTGCATCGCAATCGTATGTTAGCAATTGCTATTTTACAGGTGATTTCCGTGCAGTGTAGCGTGGCCTTTCCTAAAGGGTAATAGTACCCCTACTATAAAAAAATCCCCTTATGTTAATCCCCCCCAAAATAAAAAATAAATAAACAAACAAACACAAATACACAAGTATGGCTATCACAGGAATGGAAGTGTAGGTCAGAAGGTGTGTGTACCTGTACCAGTTTGGGTGTGTGGTAGTCACAATTTTATTATTGATCCCAATTTGTTACTGACTAGTTACCCTTTAAGTAAGGCTGGGTTGGGTTGGTGGTTAAATAATCTTTGTTGAGGATTGGTTAAAATTAGTTTTTTCACTATTGTTACCCATTAAGTATGGCTGCCACAGAAATCGAAGGGAAGGTCAGTAGGTGTGCGTACCTGTGACAGGTTGGGGAGTATGTGCTTTTTGCATTTATGACTATTGTTACCCTTTAAGTATAGCTGCCACAGAAATGGAAGTGTTGTTTAGTAGGTGTGTGTACCTGTGCATGTGTGGGAGTTGGGAATATTAGTGCTTGCATTTATGACCAGGCTTATTTGTCAGGGTGGTAATTATTTACTGGTATATAGCATTGTACTCGTCGTTTTACGACCACAGTGCAAAACACCACCAGCACTATGGGTCGTAATTATAAAGGTGTTGGAATAACGCACCTTAAACGGCATTGGAAAATACTGACATTGATCTGTTTATTTGGTTTATTTTATACACAATCCTTTAGTAAATCAGTATACGCAATGCAAGGGAAAACAATGCACACCTATACAATACCATTGTGGTATTTTGCTACTGCATGGTATTGTATGAACAAATGTTTTTACACATTCACATCCACGACTGTACTTTAACGATAATCTGTGGCATTGGAGATTTCTTACACTGCAGATTAAAAAAATATGCCCCCTGGCCTCTTATATAATCCTCTGTGATTTCTACTAATGTGCTGAGGTGTAATCAGTTCTGCATTACTGTCAGCTATTACATATATTATAATATTAATAATAGGAAATACAAATGCTAATATGCATAAAAATGCGGATTCATTTTGACCGTTACCTACATTTATGTTCACACGATAATGATTTTGTTTTTTACATTTTACATAAGATATATACCGTATGTACTCGAGTATAAACCATCCTGAATATAAACCGAGGTAATTACTTTTAACTGATAAACTAGGAAAACTGTGAGTATAAACCGAGGGTTGACTTTCTCCAATAAGCAGCCCCATAGTTCCACAGACAGTCCTATAGAAAGTCCAATACACAGACCGGTAGAAAGTCCCATACACAGCCCCATAGAAAGTCCCATACACAGCCCCACAGAAAGTCCAATACATAGTCCCATAGAAAGTCCCATACACAGCCCCAAAGAAAGTCCCATACACAGCCCCATAGAAAGTCAAACACACAGCCCCATAGAAAGTCCCATACACAGCCCCATAGAAAGTCCAATACACAGTCCTATAGAAAGTCCCATAGAAGGTTCAATACACAGCCCCATAGAAAGTCCCATACATAGCTCCATAGAAAGTCACATACACAACCCCATAGAAAATCCCATACACAGCCCCATAGAAAGTCCCATACACAGCACCATAGAAAGCCCCATGCACAGCCCCATAGAAAGCCCCATACACAGCCCCATGCACAGCCCCATACACAGATGGGACCTGCATACCTTTCCGTGCAGCCTGAACACTTAAATATTGTTTTTTTCCATTTCCCTTGCCGTCTGAGTTGATCTATGAGTGGGCAGGAAAACAATTGCCTAACCCACTGAAATCAATAGGATTCTTTGTGTTGCACGGTGCAGCTTTTGTTTTCCCAGGGCTATGTGATTTTGTCCTGCAGCATCCAGATCAGCACAGACCCGAATATAAACCGAGCGGAGACTTTCAAGATGATTTAAAGGCCAAAAATTTGGTTTATACTTGAGTATATACGGTATATTTATATATTTATCTACATGAAGTTGCATGATTATAGTCTGTAACCTTGCAATAGATGGTGCTATTGTAAACACAAACTTTCTATGTCCTAATAGTGAGAGTAAAAAGCCTTGATTTTGATACATGAGTTATGAAACCTGAATCTGATACATGAAGAATGAAAATGATTCTGATACTTGATGATGCCTGGTCTCTCTCAAAGTTTCACGCTGTGTGTCCACCTCATATACACATCTTCCATATATGTAGCAAAGCAGTACTTCCTGCTGCATGTATGGAAGTCTGGAATCCAAAGAAATGGTTTGGGAGAATGATTAAGGCTTGGACTGTGTGGACACTAATACAGATACATTGGTGCTTATACACCACCAATTGTCCATTGCTGCTGAAGCACAGTAACCTTTTACTGTCATTACTCTAATAATGTTCAGTTTAGATCCTCAGTCACAGAGCTACCTGTATAAGCAAGAGATTTCCGAAAAAATAAATCCCAGATTATCTCTATCAACATTTGGTTACTTGTATTTCAAAATGTTAAACAGATTAATAAACAATAAAAGCTCTTTATTATCCCTTAAAGGATAAATGGTCTATGGTCAGGTCTTGGCAACCATTAACATGCAGACTGACACACACACAGTTCAGTGAATAGAATTCTAGAGGACCCTTCCTTTCCACCAGCTACATAGATAGAAAGAAATTTAATTATGTAATTCAACAGAGAATCTACAATATGTTAGCAGTAAAAAATAACAGAAATGTAAAAATTTTATGGAGAAAAAATTATTTGTGGTATAAATGGAAAAACATTTTTCTAGATGGTTTATACCTACATCAGGTTTACTTTATTCACACAAGATCTTTTACAAGATATGCTTTAGGAGAATAATGTGGCAGGAGAATGGATGCAACAGATTGGAATGTGTGATTTGGGTATAATCAGCACACATGGCAATCCCTTATCAGCTCAAAGATGTAGTAAATATCACAAATTCTTATGTGCAAAACAGATTCACACATGTATATAATATAAATGTTTACTTAACATATATGTGTAAATTTCTAGTCAATGGCTACTTACTACTAGAGATGGCCGAACTTCCTAAAGTTCAGTCCTTTTTTCGAACTTTTGAATTTCAGTAAAAGTTTGAAAGTTCGAATTTGGACCCATTAAAGTCAATGGGAGAGTGATAGTTCGAAAAGTCAGAGTGATTTACAGCTGAACTAACAATGGTAACTTACTGTAAATGGCTAAGTCACCTGGGAAATGGTCTGGGGAACATGTCACTATCACCAAAACCTGTTAAAACACTTCCTAAACATGAGCGGGCAATTGTCGGGTTTTACGCAAGCTACATTCGAGGCTTACGGCCAATTCAAGGGCTACCGAATGATACTTTCGAGGGTTAGGGGAAATAGAACCATAAATTCGAAGGTTGCCGAAATGGAATGATACTTTCGAGGGTTAGGGGAAATAGAACCATAAATTTGAAGGTTGCATAGAACCATAAATTTGAAGGTTGCCGAAATGGAACGATACTTTCAAGGGTTAGCGAAAACGATCCATACTTTCAAGGGTTAGCAAAAACACCAATACTTTTGAGGGGTACCAAAAATCAAAAGGCTACATTCAATGGTTAGCGAACGGTACATTCTAGGGTTAGCGAACAGTCCGTAAATTAGATAATTATAGAATTTACGATAATTATCGAAAATACAGCCGCGAGTCCGGAAAGACAAACTAGTTCGAATAGTTTGAGTTTGTCCGAACTCATAAAGTTTGGCTCAAACTTGGGTTTTGTGTCCATCTCTACTTACTACCTGTAAATATTCATTAGCAAAGTTAGGATAGATAAAATGGTTGTAGCCGTATTAGTCCAGTAGCATATACTAAGAGATGTACTGTACGGTAGGATAAGGGGATACCTTTTTATTATGGACTAACAGTTAATTTTTACAGACAAGCTTTCGAGAGAAGTGTATCTAAATAAAAAGGTATCCCCCTTATCCTACAGTACTCATCACAAAGTTAGAATAGGAATGGCTAAACAACTATAGCTATGCATGAAAGAATTGTAGAAGGCTCATGCCAAAATATCGTCAATGGTAACTATGGTGTATGGGCTAGATGCTTTAACATAAAAATATACGTGACTTCTTATAAACATCAAACCTGAGTACACACACTGAGCAGCACTGCAATCAGAACAGACAAGTCAGTTTAAAGTTTTCATATATACCTTGTTTGAAAGCAAAGAAGCAGCATCTCTTTATTGCTCATTAAAACTTGCAAGATGACCAGAAAAGCTTTAGCTCGAATCGCTGTTGATGGACTTTCCAATAACCGAACTATTTTAGTTACAAAATCCTGGAAAGATGGACAACCAGTTAAGAAGTTAAAAAGCAACCAGTGTGAAACCACACATAAATATCACACATCACCTCCAATATAGTTAAATAGCTCATGGAATTTAAGCTATAGAAAGAATAAAAGCACACTGTTGCACAATTCGGAAAAGTATCCTCAGATATAAGCCATCAGAAATTATGACAAAATAACAGCAGCAGCTGTATTGTCACCGTGGCTTCCACTAACAAACATTTCATTTACAAAACTGTGGAGAATCACTTGGGTGATACAGATGATTTTCTGATAATCTATAATGATTCTGAATTTCTCTCAGACATTTGTATGATATTATAGTGTTACATGTCTACATGACAATACATGTTGGCATTTCTTACATCCTTGATGGTTATGTCTATGTAATAAATCGATATTAAATTATTCTTGTGGTCTTGAAATTTTTCTTTCTTCGTAGGTAGTTAACTTATGTAACATTGATTTATTAATTGTGTTTAAGAAAAAGTTTGGATGGGAGGGTGAGGAAGAAAGAGAAGGGGGGGAGTATACTTGACCCCAGAGCTACAGTTTGCTTATTTACTTTACAATTAAACCTCTAGTTAAATGATTCAACAATACACAAATTAATTTTTGTATTAACCTTTTTAAATACTCTGAAAGCGGATTATGTGGATATTAGACATAGACTACATAGTCTTTCAAAGTCTGCGGGAGAATATTGGTGGGGTTATTTGTTTTTTAGCAAATTGATGTAGTGGTTTAATTGTAAGTATTGTAGTCTGGGTAGCAGTTTATTGTTGTGCCTTTTGTTAATTCCTTTAGGGTAACCTGTTGGTTTTGTTTCCATAGAGAGAATACAAAGGGATCGTCATTTTTATTTCAGTTTAGGAACTTGTGGGTGTTGAGGCCAGGGGTAAAAGTTTTTTTATGTAGTAAGGTTGTGAGTGGTCCAGGGCATGTTGTTAGTCCACCTGTTGCATTTTTCTTTTCCAAAAGATGGAGGGTGGAGATGATATAGGGAGGAGAGTATACCAGTGTTAGTCTGATAGTTGATGGAAGTCCCAGAAATGCTTTAAGTGGGAAGAGGGCTAAGTAGTCACAGGCCAGTTGCACCCATATTTTATTTTTGCTGTGGTATATCCAGTCTAGGCTATGTATCAGCAGTGCTGTATATCTCGTAGGCCCATGCCACCTTTTAATTTGGATTCCATTAAGGTAGAGTAGCTTATTCTGTGTTGTTTATTTAACCAAATAAACCTTAGTAAAGTTTGTTTGAGTCAAAGGAAAAAGCTGTTGGGAGGTAAAATTGGGATGGTGCATAGTCTGGAGAACATGTTGTTGAGGATGGATAAATAGTTTAATGTGTATAATATTAAAGGGTCATTGGGGATCTTGGTACTTAAGTAGGTGATTGATTCTGTCTGCCATTAGAAGGAGAAATTAGATTGGATACGTTTTAATTCGTCTGCTGGTAGGTTAATGTTTAGTCATTCAGAGTTTTGGAGGTTAATTTTAAAATTGCTAACGTTCCCGTATGTCTGTAGTTCTCTGAGTAGAAACGGGATTGATATGTGAGGGGATGTAAATTAGTAAATCATCAGCATATGCTGCTAATTTGTTATGGGATGTACCAATTGTGATTTCTTTAAAGTGTCTGGATTAGATCTGATGGCATTAGTTGTATATATAGCAGTGGTGATAGGGGGCAGCCCTGTTGTGCGCCATTGTAAATGGGGAAGGAATCCGATAATATTCCATTTGCTCGGACTCTGGCTAAGTTGTTTGTATATGATCTATGTTTAAAGTTTAAGTCTTGTTTGTTCAAGGGTAGCTTTTAAGAAGGGCCATTCTACCCTGTAAAATGCCTTTTTTGGTATCTAGGGAAGGCATAGAGGGATGTTATGTGATTTGGCATATGCTATAATTGAGACCGTTTTATGGTGGTATTTCTTGCCTCTCTGTTGGGGATGAATCCCACTTGCTCTAGATGTATCCATTTTGAGATAAAGTTGCTAAGTTGTGTAGCAATCATTTTGGCATATAATTTTAGGTCTATGTTTAAGAGTGATATTGGTTTGTAATTGCTACCGGATAATGGGTCTTTCCCAGGCTTGGGAATGACAATGATCTGGGCTTCTAGAGCTTGAGGTGGGAAAGTGTGCTAGATGATATTGAATTGAAATTGAGGCTATGTGCTTTTATAATACTTGGAAAAAGCCCAGGACCAGATGGCTACTCCACACTCTTTTACAAATTTTAGGGCTTTAATTGCATTTGTTAATTCTATGTGGGTGAAAGGTAAATCTAAGGTTTTAAATCCAAGGGGTGTGTTGGATATAGTTGGTCTTCTCAGTAAGGGGTGTTTAGGGTTGTTGTTGGCTTTCCGTTAAGTTTACTGCATAAAGAGATCTCCTCCAATCTATGGCGTACCTGGACTTTGTCATCCTTAATCTTTGTTATATGTTTATCTCTAGATCTAGGGTATAATGAACGAGCTAGAGATCTGCTGCATTTATTACGAAATTAATTAATTTGGCATTGTCTGAAGTTCTGTTGTGTGCGGTTATTAGTTTATGCTTAGCAATTTGGAGGGATTGATAATCTTTTTCTTGTTTTGTGTGTTTGTGTCCCTTCCAAGTTTTAAGACTTGATGTGTTGATTTTCTATGTAGGCTCTATTTTCTTTTTTCATTTGTGATGAATCAGTAATCCCTCCAAGACACACTTCAAGGCTTCACATTTAAATGGGGGGGGGGGGGGGGTGTCTGTGGGACAATCTTTATGTGTGTTTATGAATTCTTTAATGGCTGTTTGTATTGCTGATAGGCAACAGATCTTTCAGTGGTTTGTCATTTAGTTTCCAAGTACATCCTCTTTTGAGTGTCTCAGGTATTTTTAGTTTCATGAAAATGGGAGAATGATTCTACCATATGATTGGTCCTATAGAGATGGAATTGACCCATCTTAAGGCTGGTGAGTAATAGAGAGAAGGCCCTTTTGATATACCAGAGCCAGAAAAGCATTGGCAATGGCACAGACAGAAGAATTATTCAAAAAAAATAATTCTCCAAAACTGTGTACTGCTACACTCAGCATAAAAGTGACTTGGGTTTGACAAATCTTAGCATAAAACCTCTGATGCCAGTAAAGCTCTGGAAACAGTAGCTCTGACAGTAGCTCAGTGTGTTTTGAGCTCACTTATTTTTTAGAGAGAGGTCCTGGTCCTGCATAAGGGAAAGCATTTTTCAAAACTGATTAATAATCTATTAATCTCTCTCTAAAAGGTCAAATCAGTATGGTTTTTATATCAAACCACTTATTTTGTATTCCGCCGTTCTGTTGTGTAAAAAAACATGAAAATGCCTTAAGACTCAATTTAGCATTTTAAACTGCTTAGAGATAAAGGGTAAAAAAAAACAACAGTTGTTTGTTATCTGGTAAGGTAAAACAAGTACAATTTATGGTGTCTCTGTTAGGTACTTGAGGTAATTGACCTTTAGATACAGAAGAATTATAATCTTGGTAGCAAGAGTTGAGATTTGTTACCAAACGTTTTACTTATAATACAAATAATGTCAACCTAAAAAGACACCCATCACTTAAAAATTATAGAATCTGCCACACTAGATTTCTTTAATTACTAGACGTTTCCTGAAAATTTCTTGAATAATCCTTTTTTTCAAATGATCTCTTGTGTTACAAGGCTTCTCCCTTTTTATAAAATGAATATAAGCACCTTTTGCCGATACATTAGAAAAAAATGTGTGTAATAATAACCTGACAGCAGATATTAATTGTTGACTGACTATTGCTATTGATGGATGAACTACCTCAAACTCGATTCACCAGAGGGTTCATAAACTTTCCCCAAAGTAAATATGTCTCTTGACTGGGAGAGTGACAAATTACATGGGAGATGGCCTGCTGAGGAAGAGTGTCTCATTAATGTCTATAGGTAGAAATTGTAAAGAGCCCCTGGTGCATAGCCAACACTAAAATGGCTGCAGAATCATCTTCAGCTTCCATCACAAAAATTTGGGCATGAACATGTTAGTTACCACCACCACTGCTCTGAGGGTCATGCCCATCCCAATTGCCACCAATCCAAGGGCCATCACTACTTTAAACCATGTCACAGTGGCCCCAGTGTGTAATATTTTGAATTAAGAATTTTAAGAGAGGTGCAAAAAACATTTTAAATCAGTAGTTTCTGGCATGTAAGTCAGGGAAATGTGATTTAAGGTGTTTTTAAAGCACTCACTGCACAGCTTACATAATCTGTGATCCCTTGGAAATGCACATTTAAAAATTCCAAAAGATAAAGGGTATTTCGACTTTTGACGCAAGCATTTCCCATTAGTAACAAAGAAAAGCATTTTCTATTACTTCCCCCTTCAAAACATTAGGCCAAGCAAACAGGTCTAAAGATAACATTATAGGAGTACAAGCAATACAAACTGTGCATGTACAAACTAAGTAGGGCAATGAAAGAATTCATTGTAAATATTTTATATTTTTCATGTGTAGGGTTGCAGCTTCTATCTTGTAAACACTGAATTATCGTAATAATATGAACTAAATATCGCAAGTCAGATTTACAACAAAGGGGATGCATCAATCTGAATGAATAGCAAATACTTTTGATCAGTATATTAGCATAAACTATCTTGATAAAATGTCTCACTTAAAGATGACAACAAGTAAAAGAACACTTGGACAACTGGGACATTTGGTTGTAGACTGTTGGATGGTTGAGAATTCTAAAGCTGTAAAAGAAATGCAACAGAAAGTGTTTTGTAGTTTTGAGCTCTAAAGCAGCACCAGTCTGCAAAAATTATATTATTCGCTTAATGAAATAGACCACTAGACACATTATAAACAAATTCTTAACATTTCCTAGTTCTTCAGGCTGCTTTCCTACAAGTTTATCCTGGAGTAAGACAGTCAGTTGTCAGCATCCTCTCTAGCCAGTTTTAACCTCTCTGGCAAGAAACTTTCCTGGAACACAACAAGGTTAATGTACAAGACAGCTCGGCTTTATCCCTTAGTCTGTGTGAAAGGCTCAGTAGTGACGGGCAAACTGGAATACCATCTGAATTCTTTTTTTTTTGCTACTAAGGGCACACAAGCAACATGAAAGCTAATAATATTTTTCCCAATCATTCAGTAAATCAGAACATTCAAGGAGACTCATGTCTGAAATGTTGCTAATTATAAGTCCCAGGTTAGGACCCTAATAATGTCCTCGCTTTGTCAGCAGTTTTGTTCTAACAATTCTATGTTCATATCATCCATATAATTAATGCCTGGAAGCATCTGGCAGTATTAATGTCTAACTAATGGAAGTTGCTAAAAGATTGTTTGGGTGTTTATTTTAGATGCATTCACGCAAAGCCAAGGGACATAGAATGATCATTTGTTCTTTTTGTAATACAAAAATAATGATTTAGGTTACAATAAGATACATTTGATCTTGTAGTTAGCATTCTATGGTATTTGCAAAAATCTGGAAGTCAGCAGACATTGGTTTCCTTATATATCATTCAGAAAATACCTTTCTAGAATTTTTATAGGCAGCTCTGTAATTTAGTAATTCATCATACAAAAAAAAAATTAATTAATACCTTTTCCTGTGTAAGTCTTTGAAGATGAGTTCCACAGGACAACATTGTAGCAAACATGGTCAGGATGTATTGCTGAACTTTGGCTATTCCTGTCAGTAAGGAGTTAATCACCGAGAGCAGTCCTGCTTTCTCAATGACACTCTGAAAAGCTGTAGGAGAGTGGCGGGTAATTCTGCATAAAGCCTAAAATGGATAGAGAATAATATTTTAACAATATGCTTTAAACATTTTAAAAAATTCACAATAAAAATAAATAGAAAAATATAATCTAGAAATTTAAAAAGGATCCTTAAGTAATAATTTACTAAATTTAAGTAAAAAAAAAAAAAATCAACTAATTTTTAAATGAATTTCTTAGATCCGTCACTGTCAAGTAGCTTGAAACCTTGAGCCACCCATCAGGTGTCAAAAAAGTCAGACAGATGACTAGAGTGAGTGGGGTGACATGTCTGTGCAGCCTGCAAATCAGTCTCATCAAAGTAAGTCCGTTTGTGTATTAAGATACAATTCGCAGCTCAGCAAAGCAGGGGTACCTTTCTTTGTTTGCAGAAAATGGTCTGCGGCATG
Organism: Hymenochirus boettgeri; assembly: GCA_019447015.1. Classification (NCBI taxonomy): domain Eukaryota; kingdom Metazoa; phylum Chordata; class Amphibia; order Anura; family Pipidae; genus Hymenochirus; species Hymenochirus boettgeri. The sequence continues at coordinate 96,056,418 of CM033474.1, forward strand.
ATTCAACTGCCAGTAGCTGTATCTAAATCTGCATTTGTAACCAGCACCTTTAATTATGTGGTTGTATTTGTATCACGCATTTAAGAGTGGAATATAGAATAGATATGTCTACATTTAAAGGGAATGTAAACCCTTACAACTGATCACATGTCTGTTACATGCCCCCAACCCCAACTGATATAGTCGCACATTATTAGATGTATTACTAACCAGATATTTAAGTTTATTGCCTCTATTCTGGCAGAGTAAGCTGCTCCCTCCATGCAGTCAATCAAGTCTGTGACTGCTCATATCACAACCAATGATTGGCTGCTGATTCTCCTTCTGCCTCCTCTGTACAAACTCTGTGAGCAAAGGGAGGAGGCAAATAACTTTTCCAGAAAGAAAATGAACTTTCATTAAAGGGCATCTATACTGAAAAAAAGTTTAAATTGACCATTACTGGAAACTATAATTCTTCCCACATGCCACTTTACCTTCTGTTTTGTTAATTTGCACCTTATTCATTTAGATATGCAATCCAAAACATCTTACATTTCAGCTGTCAATCAAGTGACTTGCTTTCATTAACTCTTCTTCTGTAAACAGTTCTGACACTTGAAATGGTTTATGCTGTGTGCTGTTTTCACAGTTGGTTTGTGGGAAAAAAAGTCAGGTCTGATGGAAGTGGGAGTGGTTAAAAGAGGGAGGGGGTGATGTTTCTGAGCTAAACATGAGCTGGATTGAGGTCATGCAGCAACACACTCACTTCAGAATAAATGCCACTTACAAATACATTTTTTTCAGTAGTGTACCTTTAAATATCTGGTTATGCATGCATGTAAAAAAACTGGTAGTTGGTGTTGCAGGCAGATAAAAGTCACCAGATTATTGTTTTAAGGGTGGATGCACTTTTTACTGAAAAAAATGCTGATTACTGGACTTTATCATTCTACCCTACTATCACTGTAGAATTTTTTGATCTGCCCAGTTTCTTTAGATATCCAATCTCAACCATCTTATATTTCTCCTGTCAATCAAGTGCATTATTATCATAAACACTTCTGCTGTGTGCAGTTTTGCTGTAACTAGAATGGCGACAGTTGATATCTATACATTTCATGATGGTAAATTCCCTCTTCCAATGCTGCCTCATAGTAATTACTGGGCATGCTTACCCTTATAGAAATTAAGACAGTCATTTTTTAATTATAGTTGCCCTTTCACAGAGCTGGTATAGGCTTTTAAAAAGGTAAATTTATCTTTTTACCTGGTGGTTAATATGAAGGGTGTCTGTGAGATTGGGGGTGTTAATCATAGATAAAACATATGCCATTACATTATAAAATAAGCTTTAAAACTGTGGTTTTAATACTTTAAGGGGAGCTGTGCAAGAAAAAAAAACCGCACAGAATAAAGGCACAGCTTGCAGTCTTTTACAGAAATTATAAGATATTGTGGCCTTGCAAACAAACTTGGACAAGAGAGACAAGGAGGCAGAACTTAAACAAGTTTGCAAGGTAGAAAACATCTCTAATGACCAATTACAGGAGTTGCTAATGGTAAACTGAAATTTGAACTGAAAGGGTCCATAACCCATTTATTGAAAATGTAACAAACAAAATAAGTATTTTGTTTGTTACACTTTCAATAAATGGGTTAAGGACTGTGTGCAGTCACTATTCTTTTAACTTACTTCACTAAGGACGTGGCAGAACGTTCAGGTGACCAGCACCACCAGGAAACTACCAGAGGCACATGCTAGTGCCTAGGGTGTGCAGCTTCTTTTCTATATATTTCTAGGGGAAATAAACCACATAGTCAATCACATGGGCTTTTGATGTGAAATAATGTATGTGATCTATCTTATCCACTACTATTGACTCCTTTGCCCCCCTACAAACTCACAAACCTCGCCCTAATAATTCCCATCCTTGGCTGGCTCAATTCAGATACCAAGTTCCTACGCCGCTGTACCCGTGCAATTGAGAAAAAGTCACGCATTCAGGCAGACTTTAACCATTTCAAGCTCATGTTGTTGTGTATTAATTCAGCTCTTTCAGCAGCTAAACACTCCTACTTTAGCACGTTTATAAGCAATAACAAAAATAACCCACGTTGTCTATTTTCGCTATTTAACACTCTTGCAGCCCTCCTCTACAGACACACTTTATTCCATTAACGCTCCTCAGGATTTTGCAGACTACTTCAGAAATAAAATAGATGATATCCGTACTCTAATCCCCTCACCCCAGGACAACTCTCGCCTTCTTTTGCCTGACCCACCACCTGTAGTTCTGAAATCTTTCACCCCTGACACCCATTCTGAAGTCTTCTACCTCCTGTTGTCCTTGCCACTTACAATATGTACCCTTGATCCCATGCCCTCCTTCCTACTCAGACACTGCGCTAAAAACCTTTCCCCCGCTCTTTCTCCCATTTTTAATCATTTTTAATTCCTCCCTGACCTCTGGGATTTTTCCTGCTGCCTTTAAACATGCATGTGTCAAACCGCTTCTTAAAAAACCCTCTCTGGACCCTAACTGTCTCTCAAACTACCGCCCTGTCTCACTTTTACTGTTTGCATTAAAACGCCTTGAACATCTTGTCTCTACATGCATTACTAAATAACTCCATGCTCTTAAAGGGCAATTATAGTGAGAAAATTGTTTTTTTTTTAATTTCTTCTAATGTATCCTATAAGTTATCCCATCCACCAGGGTACCTTTAGTTTCTTTAAATTCTACATAGTCCCCGAGATATATGCCTTTGAATATGCTGTGATTTGTAGGAGCTGCTACACCTCATCTGTCACTCAAAGGCACACACTCACACAATCCAAAGCTCCCCTGCAGTACTGTCACACACTCTCTCACCCACACTATATGTACCATGTGCAACATATAGTCAAATGCTGTAGTGCTAAACACAATCAATAAACCATTAACCCAGCAATATGAGCATAACACACTATAAAACAGCCCCTCCCCCCAAAAAAAATCTTATATACATACAAAACCAGTGACTCAAATGGAACATTAATACAGTATATATAATACAGTAATACAGACTATATACCAAACAAGACACACAGTGCAATCTATGAAATATATAGACTAAAGCAACTGAAATGTAACAGGACAACAAGCAGTGTCACTGTGTTTGTGAAGGTCTCACTACAAGCTGCTGTTACACTGACTCTCTCTTCAGTTATTATGATCTCAGCTAAGCAGGGGGAGAGATATGAACTTTAGGTAAAAAGTAAATAACAATTAGCAAAGTTAGAGAACAGGCAGAGTTCAGTAACTTACTTGTAAAGAATCTCAGCACCACTTGTCCTCCTCTCTCCCCCTCTGCCCCTCCCATCAGCATATTGCTACTTTATTCCACACTTTGATTGCTTGCAGTCTAGCTCTGGAAGGGAGGGGTCAACAGGATGTCAGCACTTCATTTAAAGTCCTTTCAACTGACAATGCTCGGACTCTGTATACAGCCCGTCACTGCTTGAGGGGGAGTAGACAGAGAGGGGAGGGGGACTACACAGCTTGGTACAAACTTCTGCCAGTGTGAAGAAACGAAGCCACACAGAAACATGAAAGTAAGGCAGCTTATACTAAGTGATCTATACATTGTATACAGACAAAGTTTTTTTTTCACTATAGTTGCCCTTTAACTTATTGGACCTGTTACAATCAGGATTCCGACCGGGTCATTCAACTGAAATGGCCCTCTGCAAAGTCTCAAATGACCTACAAGCTGCCAAAGCCAAAGGACAGGTCCTCATTCTCCTTGACCTATCGGCTGCCTTTGATACTTGGGACTACTCTCTTCTTATGCAAATTCTACATTTTCTACACATCCGAAATCAGGCTGCGGCGTGTTTGTCTTCTTATCTCTCTAACAGATCTTTTTCTAACATCCAGCCTGATGAAGGGGGCTTAGGACTCCCGAAAGCTTGCTTAATTTTTTAATTTAGTTAGCCAATAAAAGGTATCACAGCTCCACTTCTCTTTTCTTACTTATGGCTAACATGGTACAAACCTCAACTAGATCTTTCTCTGTCTCTTTTGCTAATAAGACTTCCTCTCCTGTTACGCTTAGTATGGGGTCCCTCAGGGCTCAGTTTAAGGACCCTTGCTGTTTTCTTCTACACTATCTCTCTGGGAGAAATAATCAGTTCTTTTGGTTTTAAGTATTACTTATATGCTGATGATACCCAAATTTGCTAGTCCACCCTAGCTCTAACCCCTGAAGTTCAATCCCAAATCTCTAAATATCTGCTTTCTATCTCTTCCTTGATGGCGCATCGCTGCTTTAAACTCAATCTATCCAAAACGGAATTAATAAGTTGCCCCCCTAAACTGGGACTTAGAACCCCCTTCCCCATCTCTATTGACAATATGCTCATTAACCCAATTGAATCTGCATGCTGCCTTGGAGTTATCTTTGACTCCTCTCTTTCCTTCCATCATCACATTAACAATGTCGCTAGGACGTGTCGTTTTCTCCTTCGCAATATTGCCAAGATCTGCCCTTTTCTCTCTCTCTCCACTACTAAAATGCTCATCCATGCCCTTATAATCTCTTGTCTTGTAACATTCTACTACTTGGACTCCCGGCCTCTCATTTCTCTCCTCTCCAGTCTATCTTAAACTAGGCAGCTTGGATCATCTCGCTATCCTCCAAGAGAACCCGCAACCCCGATACTGCAGTCCATAGGGTGGCTTCCCATCAAACAAAGTAGCCACCCTAAGAATCATAGAGGTGGGTGGAAGTGGGACAGGAAAGGTTGAGGGGGGAGGTAGTTTTGTTAGGGTTACTAGGGGAAGTGGGGGACAGAAGAGTAGGGGGGCTTCTTCCCAGATTGTCCATCCCAACAGATTTGCCACCTTAGGTAATGAAGTGGAGGAAGACACCTCGGAATTAGCGTGTATGGAGGGGGCTTGTCCCTTGAGCACCCAGGGGACTGCCATCTCTGATACAAGGGAGGAGGAACGAAGGATCAGGAATGCAAGGCAGGTGGTAGTGGTAGGGGACTCCATTATAAGGAAGGTAGATAGGGTAATCTGCCGCCAAGACCCTACATGCCGAACTGTGGGTTGCCTGCTTGGTGCTAAGGTTTGGCATGTGGTGGATCGTGTAGACAGATTATTGGGTGGGGCCAAGTGTGACCCGGCGGTCTTGGTTCACAAAGGTAGAGGAGGAGGTGAGGTCCTCAAACATGATTTCTGAGAGCTAGGGGCCAAGATAAAAGCAAGGACCTCCAGGGTAGTGTTTTCAGAAATCTATCCCCCCCCCCGCAGCACGTGCTAAGCCAGGGAGACAGCGGGAGCTTAGGAGCATTAATGCGTGGCTAAGAGAGGGTGTAAGGAAGAAGGGTCTGGGTTTATTGAGAACTGGGCAGACTTTGCTGTCGGCTACAGGCTCTTTAGTAGGGATGGGTTGCACCTCACTGATGACGGTGCAGCTGTTTTAGGGGAGAAGATGGCTAGAGGGTTGGAGGAGATTTTAAACTAGGTTTGGGTCTCACTGGGATAGATAGCCCAGGAGGAAAGACGGGTGTAGATAGGCCAGTGGTGGGTGGAAAGGGGGGTGGGGCTAGCATAGGGGATAGGGAGGCATGTGTATTAAAGTGTACGAATAAATTACAGGATCATAATCTAAAATGTATGTTTGCAAATGCGAGCCTGGCTGACAAAATGGGTGAATTGAAAATTATGGCATTGAATGAAAAGTATGATGTAATAGGTATAGCAGAAAAGTGGTTGAACAGTTTTCACGACAGGGCTATAAACATAGAAGGATATGCCTTGTTTAGGCAGGACAGAAAAAAAAGGAAAGGGGAGGAGTATGTGTTTATGTTAAAAAAGAATTGAAGAAGAGATAACTGGCAATATGGATGATAAAGTGGAGGCAATATGGGTGAAATTAGGCAACAGGAAAGGGGGTAATGTCATTGTTGGTGTCTGCTATAAGCCGCCAAATGCTAGCAGAGAGGAGGTGAGTCAACTTCTTATGCAGTTGGCAAAGGCTGCAAGTTTGGGGAGTGTGCTCATTATGGGGGACTTTAATTACCCTGACATTGATTGGTGAGGTGGAACTGCCATTACAGAAAAAGGCGATGAGTTCCTGAATTTGCTGCAGGATAATTTTCTCTTACAGGTGGTTGAGGTTCCTACTAGAAAAGGAGCTCTGTTGGATCTGGTAATATCTAACATTGTGGAGCGCATTATAGATATAAAGGTAACTGGAGGCTTAGGGAATAGTGACCATGAAATAGTGGCGTTTGGACTTTGTTATCGAAAGGAAAAGTGCGCTGGGTTAACAAAGACATTTAATTTCGGGAAGGCAAATTTTCCCAGGTTAAAAGCAGCTCTTCAGAATGTCAACTGGGATAATGTATTATCAGGTAAAGGTACTGAACAGAAGTGGACTGTGTTCAAGGGGATTTTAAGCCAGTTCACATCTAAATTTATACCCTTGGGAAATAAATGTAAAAAAAATAAATCCGCGCCCATGTGGCTGAATTCTAAAGTAAAGAGGCAAATGGAAAGGAAGAAAAAGGCATTTAAAACCTTTAAGGCCGAGGGAACGGAAAGGGCCTTTAGGGATTATAAAAACTGTAACAAGGAGTGTAAGAAAGCAATCAAACTAGCTAAAATTAATAATGAAGTTAGGATAGCTGAACAAAGCATCACTAAGCCTACATATTTTTAAAAGTATATTAATAGTAAGAAGATGAGGACTTAGAATGTGGTACCATTAATTAATGGGGATAAGATAGTTACGGAAGATGGCGATAAAGCAAATGTCTTGAATAATTTTTTTCCCTCTGTATACACTATAGAAGATCCAAGTACAGATATCATAGAGTATAGTAGCAATAATGGTATAAAAGATTCAAGTGCACTTTGGTTAACTGAGCATATGGTACAGAAAGAACTAAATAAGGTTAATATTAATAAATCTCCTGGACCGGAAAAAATACATCCTCGGGTACTTAAGGAGCTAAGTTCAGTTTTATCTAGGCCATTGTTTCTTATTTTTGCTGATTCCCTCATGTCCGGTGGTGTGCTTCTGGATTGGAAAAAGGCTGATGTTATTCCAATATTCAAAAAGGCTAGTCGTTTACAGCAGGGTAATTGCAGGCCTGTAAGTTTAACTTCAGTGGTGGGGAAGATCCTGGAAAGTTTAATAAGGGAACATGTTCTAGATTATGTTTCAAGGACTGACATTATAAGTAGTAACCAGCATGGATTTAGGAGGAATAGATCTTGTCAAACTAACTTGCTTGGCTTTTATGAGGAAGTAAGTAGAAATTTAGACTCTGGCATAGCAGTAGATGTAGTTTACTTGGATTTTGCAAAGGCTTTTGATACAGTCCCCCATAGGCGACTAATGTATAAGCTAAGGTCTGTTGGTCTGGGTAGTCACATTTGTACATGGATAGAAAATTGGTTAATGAATAGGATGCAGAGAGTAGTTGTTAATGGGGCTTCATCATCATGGACTAAAATGCTAAGTGGGCTGCCACAGGGTTCTGTGCTGGGGCCGCTTCTATTTATTAATGATTTGGAAGTGGGTATTGTCAGGTTTCTGTGTTTGCTGACGACACAAAACTTTGTCGACCATTAAAAACTTCAGAGGATGTGCAATCGTTGCAAGGGGATCTAGACAGATTGTCACATTGGGCTGCTAAGTGGCAAATGAAGTTGGTTTGCTGAATGTTAAGCTCCGCCCCTCTGAGATTTCCTCTGCTTTCTCCTGCTTGAGCCTCAAACAGTAATGCTTGTGAGTTCCGTGCACATGCACGTACACGGAACTTACAGGCATTACTGTTTGAGGCTCAAGCAGGAGAGTGCACGGAACTCACAGGCATTACTGTTTGAGGCTCAAGCCTCAAAGGAGAAAGCAGACGAAATCTCAGAGGGGCGGAGCTTAACATTCAGCAAACAAGTAACAAGATGTCAGCAACTTCCAAGGCACAAAGCTAGGCTCTGGAGGGGCATAGGTAAAAAAAAAATATTGCAACGGTATTTTAAAGCTGCTTCCAAATGAACATACCTGATTTTACAGTTCACTTATCCTTTAAAGATAGCAGCAGTGCCAGGCGGCAACAGCCAAGCCAGTATTGTCTTGTATAAGAGAGGTATGGATTCAAGGAGGAAATGTAATTCTCCCTCTCTACAAAGCATTGGTAAGGCCTTATTTGGACTATGCGTGCAATTTTGGAATCCTGTGTACAAAAAGGACATCTTTGAAATGGAAAGGGTTCAGAGAAGGGCAACTAAATTAATAAGGGGATTGGGGGAGCTTGAATATGAAGAGAGACTGGAAAAGTTACAATTATGTACGCTGGAGAAAAGGCGCTTGTGTGGGGATATGATCACTGTGTATAAATACATTAACAGGCCATACAATAAACTTTCTATGGCATTGTTCACCAATAGTATATGTAAGGACACAAGGACATCCCTTAAGACTTGAAGAAAAAAGGTTTAGGCTTCAAGCTTGGAAAGGATTTTTCACTGTGAGAACGGTAAAGCTATGGAACTGTCTTCCAGTGGACGTTGTTATGGCAGGTTCATTGGTCAGTTTAAAAAAAAGCTGGATGAGTTTCTGCAAACAAGGAATGTTGCAAGTTACTGGTATTGATACATAAAGTAGAGTTGATCCAGGGAAATTTCCGATTGCCACTTGGAGTCAGGAAGGAATTTTTTCCCCCTTCATAAATTTGGTGGTTTTTTTGCCTTCCTCTGGATCAACAGTTAAGCAGGAAATGAGGATATTGCTAGATGGGTTGAACTGGATGGACGTATGTCTTTATTCAACCTCAAATACTATACTATACTATTCAATACCCTACTTTTAACCTTTAAATCCCTTGGCTCTACTGCACCTCCCTACTTATCTTCTCTCTTGGTCCCTTATGTTCCAGGCTGTACCCTCCGTTCCTCGCAAGGAAATCTTCTCTACAGACCCCCAACTAACACTGCTGCCTCCGACCTTAAACCATTCTCTATTGCTGCTCCCTACCTTTGGAACGATCTCCCTCTCTCACTTCGCCTGGTGACATCCATTAATACTTTCAACTCTAGACTGTAATCATACCTTTCTGAGAATCAGCAGAACAAATGATTGTTAGCCCTTTTAAGCACTTTGTACCCATCCCTCCACTTGTATCTGTATGTTGTCCCTCCCACTTAGATTGTAAGCTCTTCGGGATATATATATATGCTTTCTTAACCGATGTATGTAATTGTGTTTAATTTAATTTTTATCTATCTGTATAATGGCTTGCACTTATCCCCTTGTTTGTATACTATCAGGGAGATTCAATAAAAGTTCTTATTGTTTAAAATGGTGCTAATTTTGCCCCAACCAATCAGATCTTATTTAACATTTGTAAGCTTACATCTGATTGGTTGGGGCAAAATTAGCACCATTTTAAATGATAAGAACTTTTATTGAATAACCCTGTATGTATTTTTTTTCATGTACAGCACTGAGTAACCAAGTGGCGCTTTATAAATAAAATTATACATACATACATACATACATCCATTACAAAGGTTGTTTATTGGAGATAAATGGCACAGAAACATTAGAAGTGGCAAGTGGTAGAGAATTAAAGGGTCATAATACTCACTAAAACAACTTTACATTATCGGAAACTACAATTTGAGAGAAGTAAAATGGTGGTACTCACATATTTATCTGTGCTTGCTTTATTATAAAATTATTAATGTTTACTGAGAGCTCCTAATTGCCCTACCCTCCCTTACTCACTGCCTTCTTTCAGTGTCTGCAACACACTAAGTTCTGCACAGCCTCACCATGGACACTGCTTTGCTTACACATCTCCCCCTCCCTCCCCCTGCCTTCTTTTCACTGCGGATTTTCTTAATTGTTGCAGAAAGTGTGCTATCAGACAGCTTAAGATCCTAGTAAGAGGTCATTAATGAGTCACATGTTACAATTTTTGCTCCTGGAGTGACAGGTCTTTCCCTGTTAATGCTGTGATTAAAAAGATGATTTCTCAGGTATAATTTTGAAAATTCGATTATATAGATAGTATAGATACCTTTTAAAGGGCATGTCCACCCCCAAAACTATAATCCCCCCCACTAATGGCCCCAGCATGTAGTGTAGTAAAATCCTTACCTCACATCCCAGCTCCATATGGTTCTCCTGTATCCCCCCCCAAAGTCCCAAAAACTGCCCACCAGGAGGATAGCAGAGTCCATATAGGACTCTGCCTCCTATCTGGCCTCCAGGAGAAGTTTGACATGCGTACTGCAGCCCTTCTCCCCCTCCCTCCCTCTCCCTCCCGTTTTGCTATCCCTCCCCTACCATAAAACCCCTTGCCCATATAACAGAATAACTTCCCCCAGCCCCAACCGCAAAAAAATAATTTTAAGAAAGTCCACAGAACTCTACTTACCTTCCCTCTCTCCCCCGGCATTCTGAGAAGCCGGCAACCGCGTCCGTGATTGGCTGCCTCTCAGCCAATCACGGACACGGTTGCCGGTCCCGCCCTCTGCTTGCAGTGTCTTGCAAGCAGAAGGCCGGGCTGGGCATCGGATGAGAGAGGGAAGGTAAGTAAACATCTGGTCACTTTCTTAAATTATTTTTATAGCGGTTGGAGCTGGGGGACTGTATTCTATTATAGGGCAAAAGTTGATAATAAGAGTGGACATGCCCTTTAACTTTGCTGCTTCATTACAGGAAATGCTTGGGAGATAAACCATGTTGGAAAAATATTTGGGTCAGAGTATTGTCAATATTTTCCAGAGGTAAACATGTGATGGGCAAAATTACAGAGCAATGAAAATACAATAATGTAAAGCTGGGCCAAAATTTATAGAAGTTAACAGGGGGGTTAAAGATTTGTGAATTTTGGGGGTTGCTTCACTGCAAAATATTAGATGTCTAACATGGGGTTGGTAGACCTGTAAGTTTTTAATGTTAAGTGTGATTATCCCTTTAGCTAAAAAAAGAAGGTTCATACTTCTTAATTGATTTCTTAATAAATGTCATATAAATAGTAAATACTTCATCTTTAGTATTCAGTTTGACCAAATGACCAGAATTTTAGTTTCTGAAAAACTTTCCACTAGTCATTCGATTTGTGTTCTGAATTCTGAATCTGTTGGCAATATATACCATGAAATGTGTCTCAAACAGCATTTAAGAGCAAGGTGTCAGGGACCTCATGAATGCAAGGTGTTGACTGCATTCTAGCCAAGAGGTATTATTAAACTTCCCAGTATTAAATGTTGCAGGCAAAAGATATTAAACCCCAACCACCACCTTTATTCAGACGTTGGTTTCTTCATTTTAAAATAAATGGAGTCCTTCACACACAAGGGCAAGTCCCCCCCCTCAAAAAAAAACCCCAGAACAAAAACACTTTCCCAGCTTCCAAAAATGCTCCTGAACTTTCTTACCTGACCCGGTCCCTCGCTGTCTATGTGCCGCCCCCTGCTCCTGTATCGAGAAAAGACAGGAGCAGGGGACTGCACAGACAGCAGCTTTCCTTCCTGGCCGTGGCTGTCAGACGACTGGGCATGATGTCACGTCACGCCTTAACTGACAGCAACCAGGATGTGGAGTGGCTGTGAGCAGAAGAGGCAGCATAGGAGCAGCGAGAGACGGGGGTCGGGTAAGCAAGTTTAGGAGCATTTTTTGTAGCTGGAAATATTACAAAAGTGGGTTTGGGGGTAATATACCAGTGGACATGCCTTTTAAAACTAACACCTTGCATTTATATGGTCCTTGGCACCTTGTTGCTATATACATATTGAAACACATTACCGTCCAGATTATTTTGTTTCCAAAAATTCTTCTGAATTGAAAAAGACAGTCGGAGGACAAAAAAAGCTACCAGAAACTACACTTAATGTCCAGTTGATTTAACTGAATGCTACAGATATACCATGAATTTATTTATTGTAATTATATAAAACCTTGGGGGAGATTTTATATATGCTGCAATAACAGAATTTCCTTCTTAAAGTCACTCTTATTCTTTTGCAAATGATTCAGTATAACTGTTGTGACACTTTTTGCATGCCTTTATAATGCCAGCTTATTGCATGTTCAATTCATACAAATGGGGGATCCATATCGCAAATCACCCAGAGCCAAAAGAGAAATACTGAATCACAAATTCAGTATTTGTACTTTGAGGAGTGTGTATTGCTGCATGACTTCAATCTAGCACACATTTTGTTTAGGAGCATCCGACCTGACTTTTCCCCCACAAACCAACTGTTAAATCTGCATAGAGCATACAGCATTCCAACTGTCAAAACACCATTCCAGCTACAGTAAAACTGCTCAGAGAAGAATAGCTTATGACAGCAAGGCTCGTGAATGACAGGTGAAATGTAAGATGTTTTAGATTTCATATCTAAAGAAATAGGGGGCAGATCAACAAAAAATTATACAGTGTTGGTTGGGAAGAATTATAGTTTCCAATTATGGTCAAGTTAAAATAACTTTTTTTTTTTGGTATAGATGCCCTTTATTAGAAACAGGATTTGTTGACTTTTCTTTCTCAATTTTTCAATGCCTTTTTTCGACTTTTGTCTTGAATTTCGACTTTTAATATCGAAAATTTTCTATTGTAATTTTCACATTTTTGATGGTGATTTTTTTTGCTTTTTCAATATTATTTCTATTAAGTTCTGAAATGTTCTGAAATGGTCAGAAAATTCCACTTGATCTGCAGTCATAGAGAATTATATCAATGCGGAACCTATTGAAAATTTGATTTAACTCAAATTTAATCGGAATTTCTTATAGCAATTTTTTAAAATATAGAAATGCAATTTTTTAATAAATCTAATTTTTAATATAGCCTTCCCCCTGGTCCCCCAGCCCCAACCGCATAATTATTATCTTTAGAAAGTGCCCCAAACTTTTACTTACCTCCCCTCTTTCCTCCGCCGCGCTCCCGGCCCTCTGCTTGCGAGAAAATGCAAGCAGAGGGGCGGGACCGGCAGTCGCGTCTGTGATTGGCTGAGCGGCAGCCAATCACGGACGCAGCTGCCGGTCATTCAGTGCAGCGGAGGAAAGAGCCCCCCCCCTCCACTAAACCTCCTCCTCCTGCCTTGCAACCCCTAACCCTCCCACCCCCTGTCGTCCCCCCGTTCCCCCGTCCCCCGATCTGTCCCCCCCCCCCCTAACCCCCCCCGTACCCCCATCCCACCCCCTCCTCCTACCCCCCCCCCCCCCCTCCCCCCCCGTCCTCGTTCCGTCTCCACTCTCTCCCCCTCCCTCCCCTCCCCCCTCCCCCCTCCCCTCCCCCCCCTCATCTCCCTCCCCCCCCTCGTCCCCCCCCCCTCTCTCCCTCCCCCGTCACCCCTCCCCATCTCCCCCCCCCCCATCCCTCCCCCCCTCCCCACCCCCCCCCCCCCCTCACCCCCCTCCCCCCCCCCCCCCCCCCGCATGTCCCCTCTCCCTCCCCCCGACCCCTCCTGTCCCCCTCCGTCACTCCCTACTCCCCCCCCCCGTACCCCCCCCCCCCCCCCCCGTCTCCCCCCCCCCCCCCCTTCTCCCCCCCCCCCCCCCTCCCCTGCCTCCCATCGGTCCCCACCCCCACGTCTCCCCCCCCCCCCCCCCTTCCTCCTTCCCCCCCCCCCCCCGTCCTCCCCTGTTCCCCACCGGATCCCCATTCCCCTCCCCCCCCCCCTCTGTCCCCCCTCCCCCCTTCTCCCCCTCCCCCCCCCCCCGTCCCCTCTCCCCCCCCCCCCCCCCCTCCCGTCTGTCCCCCCCGTCTCATCCCCCCCCCCCCCCCCCCCCCCTGTCTCCCCCCCCGTTCCCTCCGTCCCCCCCCCCCCCTCCCTCCCACCCTTCTCCCGTCCCCCCCTCCTCCCCCGTCTGTCCCCCCCCCGCTCCCTCCTCCCTCTGTCCCCCCCCCCCTGTCCCCCCCCCCACGTCTCCCCCCCCCGTCCAGTTCCCTCTCCCCCCCCCCCGCCCGCCCCCTCCTCCCTCACCCGTCTCCTCCCCCTCCCCCTCCACCTCCCCGCCCCCCCGTCCCTCCCCCCCCCCGCCCCACCCCCCCCTCGTGCGTGGGTCGGTTGGGGTTCAACTTTTTGGTTGGTCCTTTTTTTTTTGCCTTTGATTCCCCTTTGTTGGCTGCCCCAGTAATGGAAGTAGATCAGTAGGTGTGTGTACCTGTGTCGGGTTGGGGGTTAAAAAATAAACTTTTTTTTGATTGGTCAAAATTTATTTTTTTGACTTTAGTTACCCTTTAAGTATGGCTGCCACAGTAATGGATAAGTAGATCATAGGTGTGTGTACCTGTGTCGGGTTGGGGTTAAAAATCAAACTTTTTGATGATTGGTCAAATTTTATTTTTTTGACTTTAGTTACCCTTTAAAATTGCTCAACAGTAATGGATTTAGATCAGTAGGTGTGTGTACCTGTGTCGGGTTGGGGGTTAAAAAAACAAACTTTTTTGATGATTGGTCAAATTTATTTTTTTTGACTTTAGTTACCCTTTAAGTATGGCTGCCACAGTAATGGATAAGTGATCATAGGTGTGTTTACCTGTGTCGGGTTGGGGTTTAAAAAAACAAAACTTTTTTGATGATTGGTCAAAATTAATTTTTGACTTTAGTTACCCTTTAAGTAAGCTGCACAGTAATGGATAAGTAATCAGTAGGTGTGTGTACCTGTGTCGGGTTGGGGTTAAAAAACAAACTTTTTTTGATGATTGGTCAAAATTTATTTTTTTGACTTTAGTTACCCTTTAAGTATGGCTGCCACAGTAATGGATAAGTAGGTCAGTAGGTGTGTGTACCTGTGTCGGTTGGGGGTTAAAAAAACAAACTTTTTTGATGATTGGTCAAAATTATTTTTTTGTATACTTTAGTTACCCTTTAAGTATGGCTGCCACAGTATGGATAAGTAGATCAGTAGGGTGTGTACCTGTGTCGGGTTGGGGTTAAAAAAACAAACTTTTTTGATATTGGTCAAAATTAATTTTTTTGACTTTAGTTTACCCTTTAATATGGCTGCACACAGTAATAAATAAGTAGATCAGTAGTGTGGTGTACCTGTGTCGGGTTTGGGGGTTAAAAAAACAAACTTTTTTGATGATTGGTCAAAATTTATTTTTTTGACTTTAGTTACCCTTTAAGTATGGCTGCCACAAGTAATGGATAGAGATCAGTAGGTGTATGGTACCTGTGTCGGGTTGGGGTTGGGGGTTAAAAAACAAACTTTTTTGATGATTGGTCAAAATTTATTTTTTTGACTTTAGTTACCCTTTAAGTATGGCTGCCGAGTAATGGATAAGTAGATCAGTAGGTGTGTGTACCTGTGTCGGGTTGGGGGTTAAAAAAACAAACTTTTTGATGATTGGTCAAAATTTTTTTTTGACTTTAGTTACCCTTTAAGTATGGCTGCCACAGTAGATAATAGATTGATAAGTAGATCATATAGGTGTTGTATCTGTGTCGGGTTGGGGTTAAAAAACAAACTTTTTTGATGATTGGTCAAAATTTATTTTTTGACTTTAGTTACCCTTTAAGTATGGCTGCAACAGTAATGGAAGTAGATCAGTAGTTTGGTGTACCTGTGTCGGGTGTTGGGGGTTAAAAAACAAACTTTTTTGATGATTGGTCAAATTTATTTTTTTGACTTTAGTTACCCTTTAAGTATGGCTGCCACAGTAATGGATATAAGAGATCAGTAGGTGTGTGTACCTGTGTCGGGTTGGGGGTTAAAAAAACAAACTTTTTGAGATGATTGTCAAAATTTATTTTTTGACTTTAGTTACCCTTTAATTGGCTGCCACAGTAATGGATAAGTAGATCAGTAGGTGTGTGTACTGTGTCGGGGTGGGGGTTAAAAAAACAACTTTTTTGATGATTGGTCAAAATTTATTTTTTGACTTTAGTTACCCTTTAAGTATGGCTGCAACAGAATAAATAAGTAGATCAGTAGGTGTGTGTACCTGTGTCGGGTTGGGGGTTAAAAAAACAAACTTTTTTATGATTGGTCAAAATTTATTTTTTTTGACTTTAGTTACCCCTTTAAGTATGGCTGCACAGTAATGGATAAGTATATCGTAGGTGTGTGTACCTGTGTCGGTTGGGGGTTAAAAAAAACAAACTTTTTTGATGATTGGTCAAAATTTTTTTTGACTTTAGTTACCCTTTAAGTAGGCTGCCACATAATGGTAAGTAGATCAGTAGGTGTGTGTACCTGTGTCAGGTTGGGGTTAAAAAACAAACTTTTTTGATGATTGATCAAAAAAAAATGTTTTACTTGTTGTTACTGGGGAGCTGAGACTAATATGTAACGTGTAGCCACAGTAGCAATTATCAAATTCAGCGTATTGTCCATATAACATTCATTTACCACTGTAGTACAGCTGCTGCCCTCATAACTAACCACTGAGCCAAGGGAGGACTGGCCCAGTAGGCTGAGGGGCAAATGCCCCCATGGCTGTTCTCTAACATAGTGCATGCCTCTAGCTCTAACATGGGGTAGATACGAAACTCCTCCTTCAGGTGATTTCCCAGATCATTCTATGGAGATCATTAAGGAATACTGATATTGTCATCTGGTATAATACATACTGATATTGTCATACTGGTATAATACATACTGGGATTGTCATACTGGTATAATACATACTGATAGTGTCTGGTTACTACTACTGGATTGTATATACTAGGTTTACTCTGATTTTGTCATCTGGTATAATACATACTGATATTGTCATATACTGGTAATACATGTGGATATTTGTCCATACTGGTATATAATACTGATATTGTCATACTGGTATACATACTGGATTGTCTACTGTATAATACATACTGGATTGTCTAGTTATAATCATACTGGATTTGTCAAACTGGTATAATACATACTGATATTGGTCATACTCTGGTAAATACCTACTGGGATTGTCATACTGGTATAATACATACTGGGATTGTCATACTGGTATAATACATACTGGATTGTCATACTGGTATAAACATACTGATATTGTCATACTGGTTATAAACATACTGCTGGGATTGTCATACTGGTATAATACATACTGGATTGTCATACTGGTATAATACATACTGGGATTGTCATACTGGGTATAATACATCTGGGATTGTCATACTGGTATAATACATACTGGGATTGTCATACTGGTATAATACTACTGGTATATGTCATACTGGGTATAATACTCTGGGATTGTCATACTGGTATAATACATACGGGATTGTCATACTGGTATAATACATACTGGGTTGTCAACTGGTATAATACATACTGATATTGTCATACTGGTATAATACATACTGGGATTGTCATACTGGTATAATACATACTGGGATTGTCATACTGGTATAATACATACTGGGATTGTCATACTGGTATAATACATACTGATATTTTCATACTGGTATAATACACTAGCAAAATACCCGCGCTTCGCAGCGGAGATGTATTAAAATAACGTTTTTAGTAAGAAAGCAATAATTAATCAAGATTGCTGTAATCACTCGGCACTTGATATATGAAAGAAAGACAATTCAATAAGCTTTACGATAATGCAACACTCATTAACTTTTTTAATATATATTTTTTATTCACTACGAATAACCCCCACCACCCCTCCCCGTCCGCCCTAATACCCCCCCACATTCCCTCTGTCCACCCTCCCAACCCTTTCCCTTATACCTCAGCCAATTCCCGCACACACCCTGAATATTTGGTAAAAATCGGTCCAGCCGTTAGTGTGCAGGAGTTCAAAATTCTATTCCCCCCCCCATTCACCCCACCCTAAAAAAATATTTTGTAACCTTTTACTGGTAAAGGAGTATATGCATACAAAATTTGGTTGAACTCGGACCAACCAGTCTGTGCAATGTCAGATACTCACCGTTACAGGTGCAATGTCAGATACTCACCGTTACAGGTGGAATTTCGAAACGAAACCTGCTTAACATTTGTAAGTAAGGTGCATGAATGAGCCTGCCAAATTTAAGCCGTCTGCCTCAACGGCAGTTGGAGAATTAGTGATGAGTGAGTGAGTGAGTGAGTGAGGGCTTTGCCTTTTCGAACAAAACCTGCTTAACTTTTGTAAGTAAGGTGCAATGAATGACCTGCCAAATTAAGCCGTCTGCCTCCACGGCAAGTTGGAGAATAATGGTGAGTGAGTGAGTGAGTGAGGGCTTTGCGTTGTATTAGTATCGAAACGAAACCTGCTTAACTTTTGTAAGTAAGGTGCAATGAATGAGCCTGCCAAATTTAGTCGTCTGCCTCCACGGCAATTTTGGAGAATTAGTGGTGAGTGAGTGAGTGAGGCTTTGCCTTTTCCGAAACAAAACATGCTTAACTTTGTAAGTAAGTGTGCAATGAATGAGCCTGCCAAATTTAAGCCGTCTGCCTCCACGGCAGTTGGAAAATAAGTGGTGAGTGAGGCTTTGCCTTTTCGAAACAAAGCATGCTAACTTTTGTAAGTAAGGTGCAATGAATGAGCCTGACAAATTTAAGCCGTCTGCCTCCACGGCAAGTGGAGAATTAGTGATGAGTGAGTGAGTAGGGCTTTGCCTTTTCAAAGAAACCTGCTTAACTTTGTAAGTAAGGTGCAAAGAATGAGCCTGCCAAATTTAAGCGCGTCTGCCTCCACGGCAAGTTGGAGAATTAGTGATAGTTAGTGATGAGTGAGTGAGTGAGTGAGGGCTTTGCCTTTTCGAAACGAAACCTGCTTAACTTTTGTAAGTAAGGTGCAATGAATGAGCCTGCCAAATTTAAGCCATCTGCCTCCACGGCAAGTTGGAGAATTAGTGATGCGTGAGTGAGTGAGGGCTTTGCCTTTTCGAAACAAAACCTGCTTAAATTTTGTAAGTAAGGTGCAATGAATGAGCCTGCCAAATTTAAGCTGTCTGCCTCACGGCAAGTTGGAGAATTAGTGATGAGTGAGGCAAGTTAGAGAATTAGTGATGAGTGAGTGAGTGAGTGAGTGAGGGCTTTGCCTTTTCGAAACGAAACCTGCTTAACTTTTGTAAGTAAGGTGCAATGAATGAGCCTGCAAATTTAAGCCGTCTGCCTCAACGGCAAGTTGGAGAATTAGTGATGAGTGAGGCAAGTTGGAGAATTAGTGATGAGTGAGTGAGTGAGTGAGGGCTTTGCCTTTTCGAAACGAAACCTGCTTAACTTTTGTAAGTAAGGTGCAATGAAGTGCCTGCCAAATTTAAGCTGTCTGCCTCCAAGGCAAGTTGGAGAATTAGTGATGAGTTTAGTGATGAGTGAGTGAGTGGAGTGAGTGAGCTTTGCCTTTTCGAAACAAAACCTGCTTAACTTTTGTAAGTAGGTGCAATGAATGAGCCTGCCAAATTTAAGCCGTTCTGCCTCCACGGCACGTTGGAGAATTAGTGATGAGTGAGGCAAGTTGGAGAATTAGTGAGAGTGAGTGAGTGAGTGAGTGAGGAGGGCGGCAAGTTGGAGAATTAGTGATGATGAGTGAGTGAGGGCTTTGCCTTTTCGAAACGAACATGCTTAACTTTTGTAAGTAAGTGTGCAATGAATGAGCCTGCCAAATTTAAGCCGTCTGCCTCCCGGCAAGTTGGAGAATTAGTGATGAGTGAGGCAATGGGAATTAGTGTGAGTGAGTGAGTGAGTGAGGGCTTTGCTTTTTCGAAACAAACCTGCTTAACTTTTGTAAGTAAGGTGCAATGAATGAGCCTGCCAAATTTAAGCTGTCAGCCTCCACGGCAAGTTGGAGAATTAATGATGAGTTAGTGATGAGTGAGTGAGTGAGGGAGGGCTTTGCCTTTTCGAAACGAAACCTGCTTAAATATCTGTTGTATTCAATTAGATCAACTGGACATGAAATGTAGTTCTTGAAGACGTTTCGCTAGTCATCCGACTGGCTTTCTCAATTCAGAATGACTGTACAAGAACTGTGGCAATTATGTACCCTGGAAAATCCCAATTGCAATCACATCAGCCAGGTGTTAAGGGTGTAATTAGATAGTGGCTAAGAGGTGTTATAGGAACGCCCAGAGTAAGGTGTTAAAACAGCATTGTACATGGCAGACAGTTGTGTTTACAATGCTGTTTTACAATGCTGTTGGTTTACAATGCTGTTACAATGCTGTTTTAACACCTTACTCTGGGCGTTCCTATAACACCTCTTAGCCACTATCTAATCACACCCTTAACACCTGGCTGTGATATGCTAATTGGGATTTTCCAGGGTACATAATTGCCACAGATTCTTGTACAAGTCATTCTGATTGAAAAGCCAGTCGGATGACTAGCGAAACGTCTTCAAGAACTACATTTCATGTCCAGTTGATCTAATTGAATACAACAGATATACCATGACCTGGATGAATGAGAACCTTCACAAGCGAAACCTGCTTAACTTTTGTAAGTAAGGTGCAATGAATGAGCCTGCCAAATTTAAGCCGTCTGCCTCCACGGCAAGTTGGAGATTAGTGATGAGTGAGGCAAGTTGGAGAATTAGTGATGGTGAGTGAGTGAGTGAGTGAGGCGGCAAGTTGGAGAATTAGTGATGAGTGAGTGAGGAGGGCTTCGCCTTTTCGAAACGAAACATGCTTAACTTTGTAAGTAAGGTGCAATGAATCAGCCTGCCAAATTTAAGCCGTCTGCCTCCCGGCAAGTTGGAGAATTGTGATGAGTGAGTGAGTGAGTGAGTGCTTTCCTTTTCGAAATGAAACCTGCTTAACTTTTGTAAGTAAGGTGCAATGAATGAGCCTGCCAAATTTAAGCTGTCAGCCTCCACGCAAGTTGGAGAATTAATGATGAGTTAGTGATGAGTGAGTGAGTGAGTAGGGCTTTGCCTTTTCGAAACGAAACCGCTTAACTTTTGTAAGTAAGGTGCAATGAATGAGCCTGCCAAATTTAATCCGTCTGCCTCCATGGCAAGTTGGAGAATTAGTGATGAGTTAGTGATGAGTGAGTGAGTGAGTGAGTGAGGGCTTTTCCTTTTCGAAACGAAACCTGCTTAACTTTTTCTAAGTAGGTGCATTGAATAGCCTGCCAATTTAAGCCGCCTGCCTCCATGGCAAGTTGGAGAATTAGTGATGAGTGAGTGAGTGAGTGAGGGCTTTGATTTTTATTAGTATAGATACTGGGATTGTCATACTGGTATAATACATACTGGGATTGTCATACTGGTATAATACATACTGGGATTGTCATACTGGTATAATACATACTGGGATTGACACACACACACACACACACACACACACACACACACCCACACCACACCACACCACACCACACCACACCACCAGGGAGATTCAATAAAAAAAAAAATCCTATAAAATGGTGCTAATTTTGTCCCAACCAATCAGATGTTAGCTTTTTGATTGGCTGGTGCACATTAACCATTTTATAGGAATTTATTTTTATTGAATCTCCCTGATTTTCTTTTTATTGAGTGTGTGTGCGTGCGTGCGTGTGCGTGCGTGCGTGTGTGTGTGACATCCTATCAGTTATGTTTTTGTGATTGTGGGGAAACCGAGTGCCCGGAGGAAACCCACGCAGGCACGGGGAAAACTACAAACTCCATGCAGACGTGCTAACCACTACGCCACACCGTGCCGCCCAACTATTCTACCTTTTATGTTTATTAAGACCTAGTACAGTTGACATCACTAGCTATTTGCATAAACGGGGGGCTATGACTCATCACTGCACAGTTGGTATTGATAGAAGCACAAAGCCTAAAGCTGGCCATACACAGGCAGATATTAGATAGATTTGAGATAACGATCTAATGTCTAAAGACCACATTGTACAAGCAGCGGTTTTTATCTTGAGATGTTCCTATCTGGCCCATTCATTTTGTCATCTCAAATTGCATTAAAGAACGGCTAGGCGATCTTAGATAGATTGGACACATCTGTCTTAGGAGAGATTTTACATCTGTCTAATGTCTAAATAGTGTATGGGCACCTTAAGGTGCAATGACATGAATAATATAGTAAGGGGAGCAGTTTAAAGGTCCCTGTCTGCTTTGAAAAGGAAGCAGAGAGATGATGGGGCAGTTGGGGGGAGGACCAATAACAAGCACCAGTGTGTTTATCTAGACTTGACTTAGTTTCAGTACTGTAGAAGCTCCCCCAGTAACAACGTGTTCGTTATACTTACAGTTATAAACGTGTGGGTAGACAACAGGGGGATTGGAGGGACCATGGCAGAGCTGAACAGCTCCTAGATAGTGTTCGTTTGTGTACAAGAGAAAGTTTATATTTGTAATATTGCGTGTTCTCGTAAGCTGCACATTTCTTTCCATCATACGTCGCAGTCGGCCGATAGACGGTAATTAGCGAACTAATGCGCCAAGTTGATCTTTGAAAAAAGCAGAGAACAGTAGTGGATCGTTGCTCTTTGACCAATCATCAAAAAGTTTGTTTTTTTTAACCCCCACATGGCACAGGTACATACACCTACTTACCTACCCCCCATTACTGTTGCAGCCATTTTTTTTACTTTAGTTACCCTTTAAGTATGGCTCCACAGTAATGGATAAGTAAATCAGTAGGTGTGTGTACCTGGGTCTGGTTGAGGGGTTATGTCTTTTTTGTGTTTACAACCATAAAACACTCACTATTTGTATTAAAGACCATGAAAAAAACTGTTTTGAAATATTCACATTGAGAATTGTTCCATAATGTCTAGTGAAAAAATGTCCGGAGATTTGCACATAACCCATAACGCTTCCGCGATTCCTTAGCTAGAAGATAGCACACTTCTCCTATATGCCCCGCACGTCTGTACTGTGCGGGGTACATGTCTCTAGCTCAAAAACTGTGGGAGGAGATACGGTCCAAAAAAGCGGAAGAATAAAACGGAAGAAGAAGAAAAGAAGAAATAGAAAGAACAGTATTTGGCTGTCTTCAAGCCAAATTAATTACAATAATGCTTTGTTTTATCATCACAAAAAATTTACTCTTGAAACATAAAGAAAATAATACACCACCTATTTTGTTTGTGAAATATAATGATGGTACAAATAAATAATCATAGATTCCATCATTTTATGTCCTTTTAAGTTAACTTACCATGGAGGAGAGAGGATAGAACTTACCACAGATTGATCCAGTGCTGGCTTCTCCCTGATGCTGGAGCGAAAGAGTTTCTGTCCTCTCTCCTGTACGTTTTACTGAAGAACGGGAGGTAAGACATAGCCCATACCTCTTCAGTTCTTTAGTTAAAGGGTATGTCCACCCTTAAATCTGCTTGTGAAGTTTCTCATTCATCCAGGTCATGGTATATCTGTTGTATTCATTAGATCAACTGGACTTGAAATGTAGTTCTTGAAGACGTTTCGCTAGTCATCCGACTGGCTTTCTCAATTCAGAATGACTTGTACAGAATCTGTGCAATTATGTACCTGGGAAATCCCATTGCATATCACAGCCAGTGTTAGGGTGTGATTAGATAGTGGCTAGAGGTGTTATAGGAACGCCCAGAGTAAGGTGTTAAAACAGCATTGTAAACATGGAGGTAAGTAAGAGTTTTGGGGAGCTTTCTAAAAAAAAATTATGCGGTTGGGGCTGGGGGACCAGGGGGAAGGCTATTATACAGGGGATAATGCTGGGAATCCGAGAGGGAGGGAGAGGGAGGGGAGGGGAAGGGCTGCAGTACGCATGCCAAACTTCTCCCAGAGGCCAGTAGGAGGCAGAGTCCTATATGGACTCTGCTATCCTCCTGGTGGGCAGTTTTTTGGGACTTGGGGGGGGGGGGACTACAGGAGAACCTCTATGGAGCTGGGATGTTAGGTAAGGATTAAACTACACTACATGGTGGGGCCAGTAGTGTGGGATTATAGTTTTGGGGGTGGACATGCCCTTTAAACACAATTTTTCAATCTTACGCTTGAATATTCGCTTTTCAATTAAATTGTTTTTTGAAACAATGTGTGGGGGGTGCTCATGAGCACAAACATGAGCTCCTCAACCTGAACTTGCAAAATACAGAAGTGCATTGCCATAAAAACTCACCCCACATAGGTGAATACCTAAGATGCCACCAAAGAGACCAAGGGATTCGGCGACATTGAAACAATGCAGCATTCTAATACCTCTGCAAAGCAGAGACAGAGCAGAGGCCTGGGGATGTACTTTCACACGAGCCACCAGATTCAGAGGTACCACAGGACTTACTGGGACAATTAAGAATGCTATTACAGGAAGAACTGCAGGGTGCATTAGCCCCTATGTAGACCGATACCAGAGAACTAGGTCAGCGTACCTGTGATATTAAAACTAAATGTCATGAGTTAGTAGTAGGCCCTACAGCATAAACAATCTGAATAGATTAGTTCTGGCCCAGAATAATAACCTTGCATCCCATGATGACTAGAAAACAGATCTAGAAGAAGTAACCTTTATATACACAGAATCGCTGAATGTTACACCAATACCAGCGAATGGTGTTGGAAGTATTCCAGACAATACTGCCAGATGAAGAAGGAGAACCGCCTGGAGTGTAATAGGGTGCATAGGGCCATGTCACAACCACCACCAAAAAACTTACCAAGAGACATTCAGCCTCATTTACAGAGAGCTGATGTGCTCTTTTTCAGAGTTAAAGTCACGCTAACGGCTTTGCTAGCAGTTAGCTTTGCTTCCTTGCTCCCGCTGCGCAAGAATTGGAAAAGACACCATGCAGCCGGTGCTTGCGATTTAACATTGCGTTTGAGAGCAGGATAATGACATTTAAGCACTACTCTAAATTTAAACCATAAATTATTTTTCTACAAGAAACCCACTTCTCCAACATCTACCCCTAAATGCCTCCATAAACAATATACGCATTTTCTATCTTCCACCAGACCCACTAAAATTTTTGGGGTATCTATTTTATTTCATTATAATGGATGGATGTTTCAATTCTCCAGATGGTCTCAGACCCAGATGGTAGAGTTTTGATAGTATACTGTCGAATCACCAAAATCTATTTACATTGATAATATAGACTGAGGATAGACTTTCCCCTAGATTTACATTTTCTCATCTATCTAGCATGGTACAGATCACACTCTCACGATTAAATTACAGTAAACGAAAACTAAGAGAATCCATAAATTATTACAAAACTGGGGTCTGTCAGATTGTTGGTGTGAAAAAAAATCTAAATACGATTACTCATATTATTCTATACCTCACCAATGCTATACTAAGTTAGATTATTTTCTAAGCTCAACTACGCTATTAAAACACATCAAGAAATCGACTTTAGAGCAATTTGTATGGTCTGACCATAAAATAGTTACAATACAATTATACATGAACGCAAACCATAGACGTCTCAAACTGGAGACTACACCAATTGTCTGGACACCCACAAACCAGTGATAAAAAGTATACCGAGACAACTGACCTCCAGACAAAAGAGAAAATATAGGGAAAACCTTAACCAATTCCTTACCTTCTCTCCCGGCTCCTGATCATTTTATTGAAGAAGGGGATAAGACACGGCTCCTTTACCTCCTGTTCTTCAATAAAACTAAATGGACAAACTTTATTTTTTCAGTGAGATACCCTTTAACGGTGCCAAAGAATCCCTCAATGTCCCCACTGTAATTAGCGGGTTAATACCATAATGATTAATGAAATCAACTTCATGTGTTAAATGATACAGTGCATTTATTGGGAAAACAGGGAAATGTGATTGACTAACTCTTTGTCAGTAAATTTAACTTGGTATTTAAAGAATGTAAGGCTGCTGGGGAGATGGTGAATATACAGTGTATGTAATAAAACCAATTAAGA
Organism: Hymenochirus boettgeri; assembly: GCA_019447015.1. NCBI lineage: Eukaryota > Metazoa > Chordata > Amphibia > Anura > Pipidae > Hymenochirus > Hymenochirus boettgeri. Next base: position 96,082,184 of record CM033474.1, read on the forward strand.
AATGAAATTGCCTAACCATAAATATAATGTGTAAACTATATTGGTTAAAAGAAATATAAGTAATTCTGATACTAGGGAAAGTAACATGCCACAAATTACATTGAAATGGAATTGTTATTTTGTTTAATAATAAAAATGTTCAATAAAAAACATTGAAGACTAAAATCAGTCTGTGTGTAGCAAGCCCAGAACTCCATGTACCAGAGCCTGGTCCATAAGTATGTAAAAATGAAAACTAACATATGCTGCAGTCAAAATATGCCAGCCAACATCTTAATAATAATGATTCTGCTTTAAAATAAAAAAAACATATTTACAGAAATGTAATATAATGTTAAAATGTAAAAAGTAAATATTTGTAGGCCTGATCTTAAAAGACAGATGGGGACCAATATGCTATCATATAAAAATCTCCTGTAGAGTCTATATTCCCTTAGCATTAAAGGATAAGTATACTGAAAAAACACTTATCCTTTAAAATCCTATGCAAATAAGGAACAAAGACTTCTGCTAATTTACCATTTTTACATGGAAGATCTTAGGAAAGCTATATCTTTAAACAGTAATAAAACCCTAAAATAAGATCTATGTACATTTACTAAAGCTAAACTGCAAACGATGTACATACCGACACACACACTGATTCTGAGAGAGTCCACAGTTGAATGTGTAAAAGATACCACAAGAGGGTCCAATCTCTCCTGTAAGGAATCCTTGGACTTGGGTGTTATTGTTGTGCAAACATTCTCAATAATTTTTGCAGTCATATGATGTGTGAGAGGTTCCTCCTAGAAAAGCAAAACATGTTATTGTACAATTACAGCTTCAACACCATTCTTTAAAAAAAAAAAAAAAGTATAAAAAAGAAACAGGCCAAGAATTGTTAATACTATTTTAAACCATTTATTTGGTAAGATTTATTTGGAGGCTCAATACATCCGCGCCCATGTGGCTGAATTCTGATGTAAGGAGGCAAATGGAAAGGAAGAAAAATTTAAATCCTTTAAGATGGAGGGAACAGAAAGGGCCTTTAGGGATTACAAAACTAAAAAGGAGTGTAAGAAAGCAATCAAACTAGCTAAATGAATAATGAAGTTAGGATAGCTGAACACAGCCTACATTTTTTTAAAAGTATATTAATAGTAAGCAGATGAGGACTGAGAATGTGGCACCATTATTAATGGGGATAATTTAGTTACGGAGGATGGTGATAAAGCAATGTCTTGAATATTTTTTTCCCTCTGTATACACTATAGAAGATCCAAGTACAGATATCATAGAGTATAGTAGCAATAATGGTTTAAAAGATTCAAGTGCACTTTGGTTTACTGAGATATGGTACAGAACGAACTAAATAAGGTTATATTAATAATCTCCTGGACCGGATAAAATACATCCTCGGGTACTTAGGGAGCTAAGTTCAGTTTTATCTAGGCCATCGTTTCTTATTTTTGCAGATTCCCTCATGTCTGGAGGTGTGCCTCTGGATTGGAAAAAGGGTGATGTTATTCCAATATTCCGAAGAGTAGTCGTTCAGAGCCGGGTAATTACAGGCCTGTAAGTTTAACTTCAGTGGTGGGGAAGATACTAGAAAGTTTAATAAGGGAACATGTTCTAGAGTATGTTTCAAGGACTGACATTATAAGTAGTAGCCAGCATGGATTTAGGAGGAATAGATCTTGTCAAACTAACTTGCTTGGCTTTCATGAGGAAGTAGAAAATCTAGATTCTGGCATAGCAGTAGATGTAGTTTACTTGTATTTTGCAAAGGCTTTTGATACAGTCCCCCATAGGCGCACTAATGTATAAACTAAGGTCTGTTGGTCTGGAAGCACATTTGTACATGGATAGAAAATGTTTGTGAATAGGATGCAGAGAGTAGTTGTTAATAAGGCTTCATCATTATGGACTAAAGTGCTAAGTGGGGTGCCACAGGGTTTTTTGGGGCCGCTTCTATTTAATCTATTTATTAATGATTTGGAAGTGGGTATTGTCAGCAAGGTTTGTGTTTGCTGACGACACAAAACTTTGTCGACCATTAAAAACTTCAGAGGATGTGCAATTGTTTCAGGGGATCTAGATAGATTTTACATTAGGCTGCAGATGAGATTCAATGTTGATAAATGTAAGGTGATGCATTTTGCGGCTTGTGCTGCTTATTCTATACTGTAAATGGCTCTGTGTTAAGTGAATCCCTATTGGAAGGGATCTTGGAGTTTTGGTGGATAACAAACTTAAAGGTAGCAAGTGTGCCAGGCGGCAACAGCCAGAGCCGGCATGGTATTGTCTTGTATAGAGAGGTATGTATTTAAGGGAGAAAATGTTATTCTCCCTCTTTAAAAAGCATTGGTAAGGCCTCATTGGGAATATGCAGTGCATTTTTAGAATCCTGTGTACAAAAAGCACATCTTTGAAATGAAAGCGTTCAGAGAAGGGCAACTAAATTAATAAGGGGATTGGGGAGCTTGAATATGAAGAGAGACTGGAAAAGTTACAATTATGTAAACTGGAGAAAAGGTGCTTGCGTGGGGATATGATCACTGTGTATAAATACATTAACGGGCCATATAATAAACTACAGGGCATTGGTCACCAATAGAGCATGTCAGAGGACACGTGGACATCCCTTCAGACGGAAGAAAAAAGGTTTAGGCTTCAAGTTCGGAAAGGGTTTTTCACTGTGAGAATGGTAAAGCTATGGAACTGTCTTCCAGTGGACGTTGTTATGGCAGGTTCATTGGTCAGTTTAAAAATAAGCTGAATAAGTTTTCTGCAAACAAGGAATGTTGCAAGTTACTGGTATTGATACATAAAGTAGAGTTGATCCAGGGAATTTCCAATTGCCACTTGGAGTCAGGAAGGAATTTTTTTCCCTTCATAAATTTGATGGTTTTTTTTGCCTTCCTCTGGATCAACAGTTAGGCAGGAAATGAGGATATTGCTAGATGGGTTGGACTGGATGGACATATGTATTTATTCAACCTCAAATACTATACTATCACTATTCCATTGTAGTTAAAGTAGAATTTAAGTTTCCAGACCAACAACACAGAACACCTCTACAAACATACAACAAGCTGTGTGGCTTGTTGGCTGCTGGGTGATTTATAAATTAACCTGTGGGTACTAGAGTCAGCTCCCATAATCACCTTAGTTAGGCGACTCCTGTAGCTAAGTGTATGCATTACAATTCACATGCTATTCAGTGCTCTCAGATCAAAACAAGGAAGCTTAGAACCGTTAGAATCCTATAACAGTACAGAGATACTCCCTCCTCATGACAGACACAGAACAGGTTTTAATGTGTTTTTTTGTGGAAACTATTTAAAATGTTTCAGTCCTTAACAATGATGCTTTCCTTTGCTTTTCAGCAAAAATAAGTAAAATTGAAAATGCAACATCATGTTACATTGTCTTGCTAAAGAAAAGCGTTATACTACTAGATCAATTGAGCTACCATATAGAAAATAGTACAGGTAGAATTTTTTTGTTTTATTGAAACAAAACAAAATATATTGTGGATTTGAACCAATGTCCTCATTGGCTGTGTGCTTCTAAAACATGGCTCGTAGATAAGCTGTCATTTTTTCTCATTTATACATTTATAAAGCAGCATTAATCATATTGATTGTTCAATTGCAGTTTTCTAGTGCTTCAAATGAATTTCAAGTTTTTTTCAATAATATTTGCAGATGCACATAGTGGATAAGCATTTGTCTCATGAAGAATGTGCCACAGCATGGAAATCAATTACGTAAGCAATAAACAAAAACCCTTTCTGGTTAATTTTAGCGATTTGTTGCACAATGCTATGCTTTGCGCCACAGTAAATTACTAAAATTCACCAGGAAGTTTGAGTGTCTGTGGATTTCCTTAATGCTTACTTTCAGCATCCCCAATCAAACTTCTATGTCCATATTCAGTTTACCTTTAGGCAATGGCTGCCATGCAGTTTTTGTCCATACTTATACAGTGTACTGCTGTAATATGCTTATTTCTATTCCACACCTACAGTATGGATGGTTTTATTCATCAGGTTTAGTCTCATTACTCACAGCAGTCTGTATGCTATCAAAATAATTTTATGGAGAAGATACAACATGAAGAACCAAAATATACTGGATCAATGAAGGATGTAGTGGACAGTAGGTTGGCACATAATAATATATAGGACTAAGATGTCTCTTTCTTTTCCACAACTAGATTATATCTCTTCATCCAGAATAGGACATAAAGGCAAGTTATTGCTAATCATTTACAGGGTTATTCAATAAAAGTTCTTATCGTTGAAATTGTGCAATTTTGCCCCAACCAATCAAATGTTAGCTTTCAGAATTTTAATAACATCTAATTGGTTGGCAAATTTTGTACATGGCAGACAGTTGGTGTCGAACCCCCCCACCTCTATTTAGGCTTGGTTTCTTTATTTTCACATAAATGGCCTCCTTAACACCTCTCTTGAACCAGTCACGTTCCTTCGCCAGTATGTTAACATTACAATCTTCAAAGGTATGTCCTTTATCCTTAAGATGCAGATACCCGGCTGAGTCCTGACCCGAGGAATTGGCTCTTCTGTGCTGGGCCATACTTTGATGCAGTTGCTGTTTGGTCTCCCCCACATACAAATCAGAGCATTCTTCACTGCACTGCACTGCATATATGATGTCGCTTTTCTTGTGTTTTGGTATTGGGTCTTTCGGATGTACCAATTGCTGCCTCAGTGTGTTGTTCGGTTTAAAGCAGACAGGCATACGATGTTTTTTGAAAATTCTTCTTAATTTCTCGGAGACCCCTGCTACATATGGGATGACCATGTTCTTCCTCCCTTAAATCTAATTTTTAATATAGCCTTCCCCCTGGTCCCCCAGCCCCAACCGCATAATTATTATCTTTAGAAAGTGCCCCAAACTTTTACTTACCTCCCCTCTTTCCTCCGCCGCGCTCCCGGCCCTCTGCTTGCGAGAAAATGCAAGCAGAGGGGCGGGACCGGCAGTCGCGTCTGTGATTGGCTGAGCGGCAGCCAATCACGGACGCGGCTGCCGGTCATTCAGTGCAGCGGAGGAAAGAGGGGAGGTAAGTAAGAGTTTGGGAAGCTTTCTAAAAATAAAAATTATGCGGTTGGGGCTGGGGGACCAGGGGGAAGGCTATATTAAAGGGGATAAATGCTAGGGGGAGGGAATCCGGAGAGGGAGGTAGAGGGAGGGGGAGGGAGGGGGAGAAGGGCTGCAGTACGCATGCCAAACTTCTCCCGGAGGCCAGGTAGGAGGCAGAGTCCTATATGGACTCTGCTATCCTCCTGGTGGGCAGTTTTTGGGACTTTGGGGGGGGGGACTACAGGAGAACCTTATGGAGCTGGGATGTTAGGTAAGGATTAAACTACACTACATGGTGGGGCCAGTAGTTGGGGGGATTATAGTTTTGGGGGTGGACATGCCCTTTAAACAGTAAAAAGTCATGTTAAATTGCTGGACATACCCTTTAAAGCAAGGGTGCCACAATTTCTATAAAACTAAAAAATGTTTGCTGTATTAGTCCAATATATGTAGTAAAAAGTAGACTACTGTGATACTTTTAATGGACTAACAGTTTATTTTAGTAGACAAGCTTTCGAGCAGAACTTGACCTGAGGAAGAGGGTAGATCCCTCAAAAGCTTGTCTACTAAAATAAACTGTTAGTCCATTAAAAGTATCACAGTACACAATTTCTATATGCATACATTTCACAAGTTACTGGGTCATAAAACACTTGACTTGACATGGTTAGCATCATTTATTAAGAAAAAAAGGGTATCTGATATCTGGTTCTTGCACATTGTGCCAATATAAACACATTTAGAAAAATGTTACCTGTTTTTTATATAAAGTTCTTTTTTTGCACAAATCTTGCAAAAGGCAACACCTAAAACAAAAGATGTACAGTATGAACATACAGATAGACATATACATTTGTTTTGCTACATACATTGTTTGTGGTTTCAGTTATATGATTCGTTAGCTTACTGATTGCAGCTAAACTGCAATTTATTTGTAGTACCCAGTGTTAATAATTATTATGGCCTTGAGAATGGAGGTCTGTTTAAACCTGCCCATATCTACATTACATGTAACTAAAGAAATGGGGAAAACAGTACACAATAGAACATTTGCTAGCAGAAATAACAGCAATGACAAATTGTATTGATGAAGGGAAAAGTTAATAACAGCTGTGCATTTCATATTGTATACCTTTGCTCTGAATAGGATTTTTCAGGCTTGCATTGCAACCTCTCCAAAAATGTCTTCTCTTAGCTGGTTACATACCTTACAATTCAGTTGTACAATCTTTATACATTCTTACAGCAGCTGTGTAATATGAGGGGACAACTGACTGGATATCATTTGGATTGACAGGAATATGAACCAAACCATTTGTTGTATTCTGTATTCTGAGTGCCCAGTGAGTTGCCAGTTTAACACTTTTCTGTAATGAACAATAGCTACTGTGAAGGATAAAATGTAGATAAGACACATTAATGAAATAAATTGAAAAGATTATTAAACAACGCAATTATATTTTGGTGTTTGGTCAAAAATAAGTGAAGGTGCTGCTCAGTTCTGCTCAAATAACTGCATCCCAAATGCAGCAGGTGGGTATAGTGAGAATATCAAGTTAGATTGCTCTGAAAGATTGCCACCTCTGCCTGTACTGCCATCAGTCATGGCTGGGTTTACTGATTTCATGGGGATCTAGGGTACCCCATGCATGTCACCTTATGCATACTCAAGGTCACAGCAAGCTCAAGTCGGCTCCCTGAGAATGCTCAAGCTCACAGTGTGTGAGCAGAGGCAATTTACCTTTTAAGGGAAAGAGGCGAAACTTTGATGCAGGTAAGTTGTTTTGTCCTGTAATAGCCAGCCACACCCCATTACACCCCAAATGTCACAACCACACCCCCGGGAACACCCAGGCCCACTGTTGGACTTTGCCAGGATTGCCAAAACCATTCAAACCGTGTCTGTCACATAGAAACCAATAGGGTTGGGGAGTATAGTATGGTGGTGGACAAGGTCTTTATGCCTGCAATCCTAAATACATTTCAGAGAATGGCAGGGTCAGTCTGGATTAATGTCAGCTCTTCCAAATAGCCAATTATTACTGCACTGTAGCAGTTATAGAATAATGAACAGTGCAGGTAAATCTGTCAGAGTATTTCACATTTCTTGACACTGTTCCTGTTGTATTAATCACAGCCAAAAAACTTTAGATAGCAGGAAATAAGTGTTTTTTTAATTTCTTTTTTAAACCCCCAAAAAGGTATCTCAATTTACTGAAGATTACAAATTTTGAATAAAATGAATGTCTTTTTGTTTTAAACCTCTTGCATAGTTATTGTTATAAAATTATCACTATTTGTATTCATATGTATTAAAGGTTAACATGGCTTTAAGACATAACTTACGGCTCTTTAAGACAGAAATGTTAAAGGGTAACTGTGGTCCAAAAATGACTTTAGGTAAATTGACAGGAATTGCTTTCCTGAGGATTTTTGCAATTTACTTTCATTTTACTTTCATTATTCATTTTACATTGTTTTGAAGATATTTACATTTATCTGTGTGATATGGTAGCAGCATCACCAGATCCCTGCGCTTCCTGCTTCCTGCACTGAAACCATGTGACAGTACCTCTTCCATGTTTCCTCCTCCTCGTGGGCCCCCATGGCCCCTCCCTGGCAGCCTCCTGTGGCCCCTCCCACTCATGTGCTCTGTGGCCCCTCCCACTCATGGCTCTGGGGCCCCTCCCACTTTTGCAGGCCCCACCTCCCACTTTCAGGCCCTGGGCCCCTCCCTCCTGTGGGCCCCCGGGCCCCTCCCACTTGGTGGCCCCTCCCACTCAGGGTCCCCTCTCACTCACAGGCCCCCTCCCTCTTGTGGGCCCCGGGGCCCCTCCCACTTGCAGGTACCTGGGGCAAGTGGGGGAGGGGCCACAGGACCCACGAGTGTGTGGAAATACAGAGTCCATGAGTGGGAGGGGCCACAGGGGGCTGCAAGGTGAGAGGACACAGGGCCCACGATTGGGAAGGGCTAGCAAGTGGGAGGCATTAAAAAAAGCAGTGCTGTGGGCTGTGCTGTTCTCCCCACCCCCCTCCTACCCTTCAGTCATGCACTGAGCATGTGCCAACCGCAGATTAGAGGAGGAAATAGTATTTCTGACCACAGATTCAGAACCTCCCACATCCTAACTTTATGATCAGTGATTTCATTATATTTTGGGCTGTACTGCACGTAGAGAGGTGGTTGATGGCTCGTTTTAAAGGTATGAACCTGGCCTTTCATTTGAAATAAACTTGTTTGGAGACCACAGTTCCCCTTTAACACCTACAGATAGCTGGCGTTAAAGTTTTGAAAAGGGGAAACCCCATTCACTATGCACGGAGAGCTGTTATGGGCTCAGTTCATTATCTAGAGGAGGCAATAGAGAGTGATACTGGCTCTCAGTACATAGTCCTTTATATATATCCAAATTTCCAAATTTGCTATAATTGATGCACTTCCTATACTTATAGTATGTGAATTCATACTGAAGCTGACATAAAAAACAGGCTTAAGCAGACATCAAACAGTTTCTTTGAAATGATGAGATAGCAAACATTTGAGGCCTTTCCCATCTACAGAAATGTCTCTAAAAAAGTCCTATTTTGTCAATATTGACAATATTACACAATAACCACAGAGAGCTGTAAGCGATGTGATAGCATTGTATGAACTGATATGTCCTAGGGGCAATGTACACAAATTATATGTGCATAAAATATACAATGGCAAACTTTAAAGTGGGCTTTCAAAGTAGTGCCACAGGTCCTTTCTCCACTGTTGAAATATTCCTTTTTGCCAAATATTAAAACAGGAGGGGCGGGTTGGGGGGTTGGGATCTTGAAACCGGGACCACTTTCCAGGCACAAAGAAGTGCCTTTAGGGCTTAAGGATTGTAGCAGCTCAAAATAGGGATCCACCTCCCTGACACTTATAAGTGCCCTTGTCGTACTGACAGGGCTGCCATCAAACTTTTCTGGGCCCCATAAATTTCTGGGGGGGCCCTAAACACGCACTAACACGTTACACACAGTCTAAAACATATGTTACATGTACAAAATAGAAACCTAGTGCACACCCAATTCTATTTGCTTACACGTTTATTCCCTCTATAATGCTGCTTAAAGGGGAACTGTGGTCCAAAAATGACTTTAGGTAAATTCATAGGAATCCTGAGAGTTTTTGCAATTTATTTTCATTGTTTATTTTGCATAGTTTTGAAGATATTTACATTTTTGTGTGTGATATGGCAGCAGCATCACCAGGTCCCCTGCACTTCTTGCTTCCTGCTCTGAAACTGTCAGTCAATCTGTCCTGTATCTCCTCCTCCCCTTTGCAGCCTCCCTGGTCCCTCCCACTCATGGACCCCATGGTCCCCCCAGTTGCAGGCCCCCCATGGCCCATTATCTTACAGCCCCATGTGGCCCTGCCCACTCGGGGGTGCCGTGCCCCCCGCCACTCACGGGTGCCGTGGGTTACTAAGACCCCCCCTACAGAAAACTCTGTGGAATCAGCCTTTTCAGCTTGAAAATGTTGTTTTCACACAGTGAAAGAGAAGGGCTGTAGATTCCTTTACCTTCTCTGTCAGGACTTCACACAGCAGAGAGGGGGAGGGACTTCCTGTCTCCCTCACACACTGAGGGAGTCTGAGGCTGTGCTCGCCAGCCGCACTGTGCAGGAGAAGCCTCAGGAATGTCACAAGTCAGCCTCCCACCCATTAACTTTCTGGTCAGTCATTCCTGTATATCTTTGGCTGTGGAGCACCTAGAGAGGTGGTTGATGGCTCATTTTAAAGGTAGCAAATATTTGGCCAAGTTGTTGAACTAATTGCTTTTATTTATCCAGAGAATGGCAGGTGTTTTAAGCAGCATCACAGGAGGAAAAAACATGTAAGCAAATAGAATTCGGTGTGCACTAGGATTCTATTTTGTGTGTATACTATATTAAATTGGTCACTCACTAGTTGCACTTTATAATGGATGAATACTATCCCATCTATATTTTGTGTAAAACATATATCAAACAGACACATTTTGCTCACACATATACAATAACACTTATATTGCTCTAACCTGTATATACAAAATGTAATTTCCAACAGCACACATTGGCTTGTATATATAAAAATGCCATGTCCAGAAACACACACTGACTTGTATATATAAAATGTCATGTGCAGCAGAACACACTGACCTGTATATATAAAATGCCTCCAATATCTAGTGCACACACTGACCAGTATATTTAAAATGTTATGTGCAGCAAAACACACTAACCTGTAAATATAAAATGCTCCCAATGTCCAGTCCACATGCTGACCTACAGTATATATAAAATGCCTCCAATGTCCAGTACACACACTAACCTGTATGTATAAGATGTTCCCAAAGTCCAGCACACACACTGACCTGTATATATAAAATGTCCCCAATGTTCAGTACACACACTGACCAGTATATATAAAATGCCCCCAATATCCAGTCCACACATTGACCAGTATATATAAATTGCCCCCAATTTGCAGTCCACACACTGACCAGTATATATAAAATGCCCCCAATGTCCAGTACACACACTGACCAGTATATATAAAATGCCCCCAATTTCCAGTCCACACACTGACCAGTATATATAAAATGCCCCCAATGTCCAGTACACACACTGATCAGTAAATATAAAATGCCTCCAATGTCCAGTCCACACTGATCAGTATATTTAAAATGCCCCCAATGTCCAGTATCCAAACAAAAGCAATTCAGAGCGCACTCCAGTCTTAAAGGACAACTCCACCCTCATAAGAACATCTTTTAGAAAGAACGGCCTCTTTAAAATATGTTGATATATCATACTTTGTCCTTTGAATTCATTACTGTATGCCTGCTATGCTTCTGGATGCCTCATGGAAACTGAGCAATTTAGAAACCTGTACTGAGCATTTACTGAGCCTGGGCATGCTCAGAAGAGGCAGAAAGGGGATTAACATTCATTCATTGGCTGTGATGTCAACTGTCAAATCCATAACTGACGGTTACTAACTGGAAGAACCAGGAAGCAGAAACTGGGGCAACAAGACATTGTGCAGGATTTCAGGTTAGACTTATATATTTCAGATTTCAAACTATTACAGTTTAGGGTTTTGGGGGTGATTTACCTGTATGTAAGTTTTCATTTTGGGGCTGGACTTGCCCTTTAAATGGTCAAATTCATTTATTAAACACGTGATGTTTCGGTGTCTGTGCGACACCTTCCTCAGACGTAGGAGGAAGGTGTCGCACGGACACTGAAACGTCACGTGTTTAATAAATGAATTTGAACATTTAAGACTGGAGTGCGCTCTGAATTGCTTTTGTTTGGTTACTATTGCCATTGCCTATGGTTTTTGGAGCAGCACCCAGCGATTTCAATTATACACTGCAGGTGTGCGGGGGAACTATCTACTCCCAATGTCCAGTACACACACTAACCTGTATGTATAAGATGTCCCCAAAGTTCAGTACACACACTGACCTGTATATATAAAATGTACCCAATGTCCAGTATACACACTGACCAGTATATATAAAATGCCCCCGATTTCCAGTCCACACACTGACCAGTAGATATAAAATGCCCCCAATTTCCAGTCCACACACTGACCTGTATATATAAAATTCCCCCATTGTCCAGTACACACACTGACCAGTATATATAAAATTCCCCCAATGTCCAGTACACATATTGCCCAGTATATATTAAATGCCCTCAGTTTCCAGTCCACACACCATCCAGTATTTATAAAATGTCCCCAATGTCCAGTACACACATTGCTTAGTATATATAAAATGCCCCCAATGTACAGTCCACACTGACCAGTATATATAAAATGCCCCCAATGTCCAGTACACACACTGACCAGTAAATATAAAATGCCCCCAATGTCGCATACACACACTGACCAATATATATAAAAGGCCCCCAATATCCACTCCGCACTGACCAGTATATATAAAATGCCCCCAATGTCCAGTACACAAATTGCTCAGTATATGTAAAATGCCCCAATATCCAGTCCTCACTGACCAGTATATATAAAATGCCCCCAATGTCTATTACACACATGCCCTCAACTCCCTTTCCCCCCCTGATGGCGGCCCTGCGCACTGAGAAGTGCCTTTTGGGGCTTTAAGGGGTCCCAGAGCCTGAAATCAGGACCCCCCTTCCAGGCACTTATAAGGGCCCTTGCTGCAATGAGAAGTGCATATGTTGGGGGTCCCACAGCTTGAAAACCAGAAACCCCTTGCAGCTCCCACAAGGGACCCTAAACCAGGACCACCCCTTTTCAGGTCTCCACCATTTTCTTTCTCTTTGCCACCGATGTCGCTGATGACATCATCACTGATGTCACCACAAATGACACCGCTATCACAAAGGTCTTCTTTCTTCTTTCATCTTCATTAACATCCAGATGAATTCTGTGTTCCTTTATATAGGATTGCTGAAAGACCAAATCCAAATTTGATTGCTTAATATTTCAATACTACCAATCACATGGTCAAATATTGACCAATCATATTTTAATAAAATATCAAATCATGTATCAAAATATCTGACCACATGATTGATAGGATTGAAATATTTACCAATCAAAATTGTTTTTTTTCTTTTGCCAGTTTCATATAAAGAGTTGCAAAACTTTTCGAAACTCAGAAGTTATCAGGATATTGAAGAAAATGGCGTCGGTGGAGACAACCGCGGCGGTGTCATAAACGCATTTGCTGTGACGATGACGATGTCTTTGGAATTGGCGTCAGTAAGAAAGAAGATGGCAGAGACCTGAAAATGTTCTTTTTAGGACTAGGGGTGAACCCGGTTTCGAGCTGCTGGTCCCCCTTATCCTAAAGGCTCTTATTAGAGCCACACGGGGTCTCTTAAGAGCAAGGGATCCTAGTTTCAAGCTGTAGTACCCTACAACTGATGCTTTGAGGGCTGCAAGGGTGCTTTTAAGAGCCAATGGGGTCCTAGTTTGGAGCTGCGGGACCCAATCACAGAAGTGTATAACAATCTTTACTTGCAGCAACCTCAATAATTCTAATTCTAATGATTGTCCACATTTTTATTATATTATATGCAAATCTTTCTTCCTGCTCATTTTAATGTCTCTTGGTTCATAAACAAAGCTTACAAATGGTAACATCTAGGCACTGAGTAAAATGTACTTTTCTACATATATGGTATTTTGTCAGTTCTATGCATTGTTAGCTTATTGCTGTTGATTCATTAAACCCAGCGATAATAATGACAGTATATCTGTTTTATAAAGTCTACGTCCTTTGCGCTAATGGTGTGTGGTAGGGGATAGTAGATAATCGGTATTGGTCAGCTGCTGAGCTATAGACTCCACTTGTCCATTAAACACTTTAGATAAAGGGAAAAATGGCCACAAAATCATCTATTTAAAAATGGCCATACAGGTAGGATTCATACCCTTGAGAAAGCTGTCAATAGTAACAGCGAAAGGCGTTGGGACTTACCATAGGCTCAGCTATACTACTAGGGGGGAAGCAGAGGCTCTGCAGTGTTCTTCCTTGTGCCTTTCTAGCAGATAATAGGGACACGAGTCCTCACTAGATCCCTGAGCCGGATGAGAAACTTTTTAATACTTTTCATATTCAATTTTGTTATACCAACTTATTTTAATCTTCATTTGCAACATGTTGTTTGGAATCAGAGTTGTGTTTTACTTTGTGATTAAAGTGAAGTTTTACCAGGCAATTGGCACACTTAAGTCTTTTTTTCTCTATTTATTATATGGTTATGTGTTGGTTATTAAAGGGATACGAACAGTAATATTATATCTTGATTTTTGTTTTTTGGGTGAGAGGAGGACAGCAGAGCTATTTTGGGATTTATCAAAAGTATATCTGTTTTACCCACTATTCAATTTATCTCAACTTTACAAGAATTTTTAAGTACAGAATATAAGGAGGACGATAGGCTAAAACACAAGTTTCCAGACTTGAATTCCTATCTTGCTGCTTTTGCATGAGGTTATACCTCATGCTCCCCCACAAATGTGATTATCATTGAAAACATAACTGGGGTTATTGATAGCTCCCATGGGGAATACAAGCCTCTTTCCATAAGCAACGTGACCTGGGAAGATGTCCCACATTACTTTAACCTTGTGATGGTGTTTTGTATGAGATATGATTACCTACATCTAGGAAATGTAGAGCCCATTTCCACAATGCGGTATCTGTGGGCATGTCACCCCTATAGAACATAATACCTAGTGCTTCCTGTACATGGATTTTGTATAATATAGTTGAAATAGTCTGTATGTAAACATATTGTATTTCTTTCAAATATATAGAGATGACAAAAGTTTTACTATAAAACCAACTTTCTCCCAAATGCTCCAATTCTTCTTTAGATAGTTTAGAAGAGATTAAAAAAAAAAAAAAAAGCACATTGTCCTTTGGTACATGTTCCCCATGGCATTTCCAAGCTTCCAGTGTTAGTTAGTAATAGTGTTATTATTACTATTAACTCTTGGAATAAGTTGTTATAAAACTAAAACTCAGTCTCCCATTTCCCCCGTTTTGTGAAATTGCCAGAGCAATTCAGCGGAGGTATTATGTCCATCTCTACTAATATCAATTTAATTTTTGCCTTTGGGATTCAGCTCTTTTAAAAGTGTTAATTTATGTTATTGAAAAAATCCTTCTTTTTTTTTACTGGTGCCATCTAGTGGTTACATTTTGAACTGATGGAAATAGATTTTGTAATGGTTCTATTCAAAATATCCACCGTAAGAGGAATCAGAACAGTTACTCTCTGTTTAATGTCTTCAGATTTGGGAAGGATTAGAAAGGTTAGATTTTTACTTAATCCTGTCATAGCCATGATTAAAGTTGCAATATATTTGATTTCTAGACACTAACAGTACAATACACTGAAACACACTATCCTGTGTTTCCCCTGTGCGATCGCTCCGGCGATGCTACATCCACATATCGCCTCTCCATGAATTCCGAAATGAACTTTCACAAAAACTATGCGAACTAGGCGCTTTGCGAATATAGCATTGCTTGCAGCGCCTGCATGGTAAACTTCCACGCTATAGCTGTACAGAACAGAGAAGCGGTCAGTCTGGCCACAGCAGATCACACAAAAGGTAAGTTTCTTGTTATCTTCGTTCCCGGACCCTGCACTATTGATTGAAGAACGGGAGGTAAGCCATTGCCCACCCCCCAAACTATAATTTAACCCACTTCTGGCCCCACTATATAGCATGCAAAAATCCTTACCTTACATCCCAGCTCCATATGGTTCTCCTGTAATCCCCCCCCAAAGTCCCAAAAACTGGCCAGCAGGAGGATAGCAGAGTCCATATAGGACTCTGCCTCCTGTCTCTCCTCCTGGAGAAGTTTGGCATGCGCACTGCAGCCATTCTCCCCCTCCCTCCCTATCCCTCCCCCTACCATAAAACCCTTTTGAGATAATGTACTGCTCCCTCCCCCAGCCCCAACTGCACTACTATTATTCACAGAAAGTGCCTCAAACTTTACTTACCATGCCTTTCTATACCACACACCTTTATGTCTATCATCTCTCCTGGATGATGATTGTAATGTTTTGTTAAACTGTTTCTGAGGTTGCCATTTTTCGTTGCTCTCAGGTATACGAAGGACCAGCCATCTTTTTGTCTGGCCAATGTATTTAAGGCCACACTTACTCACAATTTGATAAATAACTTCTGTGGTTTGGCAATTTATAAAGGTGTAAATGGACACTTGGGTACCATTGTTGTCCAGTTCTGCACCAACTGTTATGTATTTACAAATTGAGCATCTCCCACATTTGTACATGCCCTTTGTTGGTTTCTTTCCCAACCATTCTGAGATAGGCATGGAACATAATGGCTACGTAAAATGTCATCTCCAATATTTTAAGCCCTTCTGGCTACCATCTTAACACTGGAGCTTACTTCTCTAGTCAATTGAGGATCATCTTTCAGCAAGAACCACCATTTATTAAAAAGCATCCCCACCTACCTCCACTGCTGATTATACGTCGAGACAAACCTAATTTCATTTGAAGTTAGTTGTTGTCTGTTTTTGAATAAAATATAATTTCTTTTACGGTTATTTGCCTTATCAAAACCTCTCTTAATCGATGAAAGGGAATACCCTCTAGCCTGAAATCTCGAAGAAAGTTGGGAGGCTTCAATGGCAAAATCTTACGAGCAATTCCTCTTACATCGCAAGAAATGCCCAATAGGGAATTAACCGCTGTGTCTTTGCGGTATGTTCTAGTTAGAATTCTGGACTTCTACTTAAAAATTTCAAGGTCCAGGAAACTGACTTTATTTTTATCATAGTTCCAAGTGATACGAATCATTTACATTAAAGTGCATCTATAGTGAAAAAAAACACATTGGTCCATTGCAAAGTTAAATTCATGTACTCTGTGCTGCCTTTATCTTATCCCTGTCAGTGACTGTTTTTTTTCCATGGTGTCAAATCTGTGTGCAGCACTCCCAGCTTCCCCCTTCCCTCTGTTACCTCATCCAGGTCTCAACTCCGGCTAACCGACAAGCTTATCATGTGCAGTAGGAGTTAAAAGTTCAACATCCTGAAAAACACACCCAAGCACAGTGGCCAATAGAAAGCAAGCTGTCCTGGAGACACAGATCTCTCTGTGTCCTGATCTCTCTCTTTGTGACCCATCATCAATCAGTAAAGTCTATCAATAAGGGGGTCAAGTGCAGCCTTAACTCTGCCATTAAAGCTACCTCTCTCCCCCTGCTAATGCTCTTATCTCTATGTTTATTACAGAGCATGGATTAGGGAGGGACTTGAGCAGGGAAGAGGATCATGTAACAGGGATTTGATTGACAGTACAAGTAGGAGTACAGGAATGCAATCACATATTCTTCTAACTTGTGTATCTCAAGTCACAGAGGGAATCTGAACAAAGTGATGACACTCTGGGGGTTGGGGGGAATTATAGAACACCTGGAAAGAAAGAAAAAACAGGTCATTTTCCCACTATAGATGCCCTTTAAGGCCATAAATCCATTTGTGCATTTTCTAAAGAGTCCATCATGGGATACAATACACCGTGCTCCCATAACCCCAGAAGAAGACCTGCATATGTCGGGGCACAAGTAGACCCCATTGCTGTCCCCCTTAGTTGTCTATAATAGACTCCATTAAAGACAAAGATATTGTGAGTCAGCACAAATTCTAAAAGCTGAATCACAAATCTTGTATGGGGTTTATATTTGTCACCACGACTGTCAAAGACAGAGTTTACCATAGAGTTTACCTGTATGATATAAGTATGGATTGGTCATTAGGGTTGGCATCCAGACTGTGTTTCTTGGCTCAGATGGTAAATTGTTGCTGGTCCATGTTAAATAATATCTAAAAACTTTTTGGGCTCCTTTTAATTTAATAGGGGAAGTTCAGTACAGTTTTGTTGGGGCTTCTATTTATGCTCCTGGAAGAGACACCAATCATGATTTAAATACAGCAGATATATCTTGTTTGAACATGCAATGCTTTTAGAGTACAAAATGATAATCTAAACCCTAACTCTTCCAATAGTTTCACTGCTTAAAGATTAATTTTGCAGCAGTTTTCTGCTCACAGCTATCTTTCCACCAAGACAGTGGTTTTTTACTTGAATCACACCTGCATATATTAGACTGAGGGGGAGACGTAATACTCCTCTTCCTTCAGGGTTCTGGCAGTGCAGTACTCACTAAGCGTAAGCATCATTTAAACGTTGTTCATTTTCATGCTAAATAGCCATGAAAGCAACTTTATTTTGATCGGGTGCCTGTGCCATTAAGAGACCCTGGGAATTGTGCGTTTAACTTCATTTTATCCCCAAATAGGGGATATTTCATCTCCCTGTTAATGTTGTAATTATCTATATTCAAAATTAGAACTTCAAAATTTAAAATATTCAATGGGTTTATCAATTATTCAATATAGAAAATTAGATATCGAACGTCTGATATTCTACAGCGAACATTAAAATTTTATATCGAACAACAAATATAATATATCAAACTTCAAATATTCAATACCAAATGTAGAAAACAATTGGATCTTCGGCTCCCATTGACTTCTATTGAGTTTGTTTTAAAATAGTCAAAACTTTTCTCTAAAGGCACACCAGTGTGAAAACCCTGCTCTAAAGTAGTTGCCTCTTCTGAAGGCTTTACAAGTTCTGTATGAGCTTGCACATGCACAGAGGAGGCAGTTCAGGCATTGGCCATAATGTGATCTGTCACGACCATTGTTGACTGCTGCTATCCAGAAGAACCAGAGTTGTGCTAGCTGGTCGACATGCCCCTTTAACTGTTGTTTTGCCAACAATCAGTGGCAATTATTGGAAACCAGATTATGTCAGATTTTTGTTGTTGTTTATTTGGGAAACATTTTTTAAAATATCAGTTTATCTTCTTTCTGTCCTATGCCTTTTTTACATGACAAATGTTCTACACTGCAACTCCTACAATTTTTACAAAAAGAAACATGCATTTACATGTAAAATAGGTAGTTACAGGACAATTATCCATGGATGGGCACAGTTTTTAAGGGTCAACTTTAAACAGAGTCCGTGGAGTGGTAACAGGTAAGTTGTGAGGTGCTCCCCCTAATAGTCCATGCCACAGTCGGTGATTTGCAGTATTTATAGTTGAAGGGAGGGGGTTGGACTCCCCAAAATGTTTTGTACCTGGTTGTTTCAGCACCTAATAAATTTAATACTAAAAAGCTTTTTTGAGTGTGCCTCCCTTCAAATATAAATAAAGTTTGTAAGGGGCATAGCCAAGAAAATTGTGGCTTGCAAATTTTATCTACTCTATGCACAGTACAGAATATTAAGTTTTTACTTTTTTTTTAAATATCCTTCACAAAGTAACAAATCACAAAATCTGTCAATCAGTGTCAGTGACTGGGATTATGCAAGTAATGTGCAATAACTGAGTTCTTAATTCATTTTAAAGTAATTTGTAATAAAAGCATATCTTTCTCTACAAATCTCTACATATCTGCACATCTTCTAAATTATTAAAAAGACATGTAAAGCCAGATTTGAATCTATTTTATTAGTTAATAGTTACTTTGCAACTGAAATACTACACTTTGCCCACTAGGGAGCACTAATACTGTATATTTATGCATAGTACCTGAAGAAAGTTCCCCTAAAACAGTGGCCCATGTGTTTATTTGGTGTAACAAAATTATATAATGTTGGGTTTTGTGTGGAATTCCTGAACTTAAAATAAACAAATATTAATAATAAGACCTAAAGTATCTTATGTCTTATTTTAATCCTAAACAACTATTGAACTTGGTTTAAAAGACTTTCCATGTATTTTAGACTGAATTTTGCCTGGAGGCCCATGTGGGGTGAGAATGTTGTGCAGTCCAGTATTAGGCCAAATCTGTCCCTTTATATAGGGATCTTAATAATAGAAAAGAAATAACTTGTAAGGATATTAAAATGGGTGATTCATACAATCTGTAAAAAAAAAAAATTTAGGAAAGACAAATTAACTTAATGAAATGAAAAAAACTCTTAAGAAAAGCAAAACATAAGCAAATACATTTTGAAATGTTGGTTCTACTACTTGTTACCTTGGTTGTGATATTGGATCTAAACCCTCACTGTATCAGTCACTGTGGTCTGGGTATGAGGTATGAGAAGACTTAAAAGTGATTAGGAGGAGAAATTGTAAATTGTACAAAACTCTTTATATTGTACTTACCATTTATAAGTCTTGGTGCAATGGGTTCTTGTTGTATATTATAGTGTAATACTGGTAGGTGAATTCACTATTTCCCTAGGCTCTCTGAAGAAACTTCATTTGGCATATGCAATTTGGACATGTCCACCACCAAAACTAAAATTTAAACCCATACTGGTCCCACTGTGTAGTTTAAAAAAATCCTTACCTTACATCTCTTCTTCTTATGACTCTCCTGCTGTGTTTGTCCAGGAAAGTGAAGAGAAGGCGGTGTCAGTGAGTCATCTGGTCCCTGGTATTTCCTCAACCTCAGTAAGGCAGTGACATGTGCAGCGGAGCCCTCCTACCTCCTACCATCCGGATCCATCCCCTGCAGCAGTGGCGCCTAGCGTGAAACCCTTTTGATATAAGGTAGGAAACCCCTGCCCACCGCCAACCGCCGAAATATTTATTTTTAAAAAAATGATTAGATCTATACTTACAGACCCTTCTCTCCCACAGAATCTCCATTGGCAGCAGCCACAGCGTCTGCCACGCAGCTACAGGTCTTGCCCCTGCTTGCAACTTCCGCAAGCAGGGAGTCAGATCAGAGACACCGCGGCATAGATGGGGCTGTAAGTAGAGATCTAAACATTTTTTTAAAGGGTATCTCCACTGAGGTGTGTGTGTGTGTGTGTGTGTGTAGAATCGGACAACCATTCGGGACCAGCAGTCCCGATGGATCCTCACATGTTTTGTGCATGCACTAAAGGAACATGCGCGTCAGATATTTCCACCTTACACATATCTATCCTTACAACCCAGGTGACTTTTAACAGTGGAGATACCCTTTAAAGAAATATCACGGCGGTTGGGTGTGGGCAGGGGGCACCTACCTTATGCCCAAACTTTATTTTTAGGGTGGACATGCCCTTTAATATGTTTTGCAGACTATCTGGTTAGGACATCTTCTGCAACATGTAATATTTTTAAGGTTTCAGGTTAAAAGAAAAAAGCGGTTACCCTAAGAGTATTTGTTTGCTGTCCAATAACTGTATCGTAGGATTGTACTTACTTTGTAATCCCTATTTTACTTTCTAAACCTCCACATTTTCACAGCCTTTTATCAAACCCTGTGCAGAATTTATTTTGTTAAGATATTTATTATAGTATTTGATTACATTATGTATTGAAGCTGGTTAAAAGGATTAGTAACAACAAACAGAACAAAACACATTTCACATGAACTGTAAAAACAGTTTTTAAATTTACTTTCCTGGAATAAAAGTGTAAGATTGCGAATCAGATTACTTGGCAGCAAATCAGAGCCAGGTGTTCAATCTGCAATTTTCTCAAGGACTTCATAGACATGGTTATCACATGGTAAAATTTTATCTTTGATCTAATTCATTTTATAAAGCCTTTCTGACAAATTACACTGCATTTTATGGAAATGTAACATTTTGCATGAATGGGCAAGGGCAGCCATGTTGCATGCTAATGTGTTAGACAAAGTAGCTTCCCTCTTATTTGCAAGTGACCTAGACCTTTCCATTAGCAAATTAAAATCTGTTCAAATTTATTTAGTATTACATTAAGAGAAGCTTCAGGTAACCCAAAGACCCATATTGTGCTTTCAACAACTGTAGCAGTGAAAGTAATTAATTATATTAAATGAAACTTCTGTTTATGTTATGTTCATAACCAATGCTGTTCTTTACATTGCATGATCTTTAGCCTTCAGTTGAAGATTTTTTTATACAAGTCTAGAGAAAAAAATCTGAAAGGAAATGAAATGTTGCATTACCAAGCGATACAGTGTAGTCTAAAACTTCAGATTACTCACCAACCATCTAATACTTCATAAGTATTTTTAAAGAAGTAAGTTGTATGAAATTGCTCTGATTGTTCCGTCCCAGTGGATACTCCTATACGGTACCTAATATTTTCCACTAGAGTCAACATATTGGTAATGTGGGGTTGCACAACATTCTCACAGAATCCATACAGAATAGATTTCCCCTTTTTTAAAAAAAATTGGAATGTCTGGAGAAAATGTTGTTACAAGAAGGAGCCAATATCTTTTTTGAATATAAACATTTTAATTGTCCATGTATTTTTACGTCTTTTACACACACCCTTTTTGCAGGGCCCCTCTCCCACGAGGCAGTGAGCCTTGTGGCTAAGGTGGCGCTCTGCCTTTAAGAGGAGAGGCGACGGAAAAAACAAAACAAAGAACAACAACAAAAAAGCTAGAACTGCAATCTCAAGCATGCATCTGTGTGAAGCACAATTACCCCAAGTCCTTCAGTTCCTGTGTATTTCTCTTCTGTCTCCTGATCCTGCTTCTGTTTGCCTGCCAACACCTGGCACAGTAAGATCAAACTTTTATATATGTACCAGTCACTGTGGGTAAACCTGTATTTACCAGTCACACTCACTGTGGACAAACCTGTATGTACCTGTCACTGTGGACAGACTTGTATGTACCAGTCATTGGGCAAACATGTATGTACCAGTCACACTCACAGTGGGCAAGCTTGTATGTACCAGTCACTGTGGACAAACTTATATGTACACCAAGGTGATTGGCGATTAAAATATCATAATTTATTAGGTATACATTAAAAAATACAAAGTACACAAAATCACAATATAAAAATTGGATTGGAGCACCACAATATAGGGTATAGGTAGGGGTAAATATGAATAACGACTATCAAATACTGAGATACTAGTTCTTAAAACACAAAAGGGATGGGAGAAATCTCTCCACTCACAGATAACCCTATAAGTATAGAGGGCACCCCTAGAAACACTCAGTGCTACTACCTAGTCCAATAAATAAAATTCCCTAGACTAGGACCTTAATCTAAGTGGTGGTACATCACAAACCAGCTAAAAACGCATTAGGGACCAAAAATCAGTACAAAGTCAGTATGAGGTCATTTCAAAAGCTGCTGAAGGCAAAACCAGACACCTGTATTATGCCCCCTCTTGATACTTCTCATGAGGAGGGTCAGGTGTCATAATTGGCTGCCATATAGTCCCTTAGATTAAAAGTAACAAACATAAATATCCCCTGTTGCATTTCGTCCGTATGCAAGGACTATCTCATTATCCCCATTTATCCTCCATTTTTCACCCTTTGGAAGATTGTGCATCATACTTTTCCTTTTTTGTGCAAACTTATATGTACCAGTCAAATTCACAATGACAAACTTATATGTAGCAGTGACTGTGGGCAAACTTACATGTACCAGTCACATTCACTGTGGGCAAGCTTGTATTTACTAATCACACTCACTGTGGGCAATCTTGTATGTACCAGTCACTCTCACTGTGGGCAAACTTATATGTACCAGTCATTGTGGGCAAACTTGTATGTGTTAATCACAGTACAAGCTTGTATGCACCTTTTCACACTTACTGTGGGCAAACTTACATGTACCAGTCACTGTGCAAATTTGTATGTACCAGCTATTGTTGGCAATCTTGTATGCAACAATCATTGTGGGCAAACTTGTATTTACCAGTCACACTCACTGTGGGCAAACTTGTATGTACCAGTTTGTATGTACAAATCATTGTGGGCAAACTTGTATGTGCCAGTCACACTCACTGTGGGCAAACTTATATATACCAGACAATGTGGGTAAGCTTGTATGTACCAGTCAAACTTACTGTGGGCAAATTGTATGTACCAGTTAAACTCACTGTGGGCAAGCTTGTATGTACCAATCATTGTTGGAAAACGTGTATGTACCAGTCAAACTCACTGTGGGCAAACTTATATGTACCAGTGATTGTGGGCAAACTTGTATGTGGCAGTTACACTCACTGTGGCCAAATTGTATGTACCAGTCACACTCACTGTGGGCAAGCTTGTATGTACCAGTCACACTGACTGTGGGCAAGCTTGTATGCACCAGTCACACCCACTAAAAGCAAGCTTGTATGCACCGTTCATACTCACTGAGAGCAAGCTTGTATGTATCAAACACTGTGCAAAAATGTGTATGTACCAGTCACACTCACTGTGGATAAACCTGAATGTACCTGTCACTGTGGACAGACTTGTATGTAGCAGTCACTGGGCAAACAGGTATGTATCAGTCACACTCACAGTGGACAAGCTTGTATGTACCAGGCACTGTGGGCAAGCTTGTATGCACCAGTCACACCCACTGAGAGCAAGCCTTTATGCACCATTCACACTTACTTAGGGCAAACTTACATGTACCAGTTACTGTGCAAACTTGTATGCACCAGCTATTGTTGGCAATCTTGTATGCAACAATCATTGTG
The DNA here is from genome assembly GCA_019447015.1 of Hymenochirus boettgeri. Lineage (NCBI taxonomy): Eukaryota > Metazoa > Chordata > Amphibia > Anura > Pipidae > Hymenochirus > Hymenochirus boettgeri. The sequence continues at coordinate 96,106,293 of CM033474.1, forward strand.
GGAAAACTTGTATTTACGAGTCACACTCACTGTGGGCAAACTTGCATGTACCAGTTAAACTCACTGTGGGCAAGCTTGTATGTACAAATCATTGTGGGCAAACTTGTATGTGCCAGTCACACTCACTATGGGCAAACTTGTATATGTCAATGTAGCTAAGCTTGTATGTACCAGTCAAACTTACTGTGGGCAAATTGTATGTACCAGTTAAACTCACTGTGGGCAAGCTTGTATGTACCAATCATTGTTGGAAAACCTGTATGTACCAGTCAAACTTACTGTGGGCAAACTTTTATGTACCAATGATTGTGTGCAAACTTGTATGTGGCAGTTACACTCACTGTAGCCAAATTGTAGGTACCAGTCACTCTCCCTGTGGGCAAACTTATATGTACCAGTCATTTTGGGCAAACTTGTATGTGTTAGTCACAGTCACTGTGATTAAACTTGAATGTATCAGTCACTATCACTGTGGGCAAACTTGTGTGTACCAGTCAAACTTACTGGGGGCAAGCTTGTATGTACAAGTCAAACTCACTGTTGGCAAACTTGTATGAATTAGTCAAACTCACTGTGGGTAAGCTTATATGTACCAGTCATTGTTGGCAACCTTGTATGTACCAGCAATTTAGCTTCTTTATCATACCAACCTCTAGAAATGTCAGATTTGATATCTATAGCCTGGGGAAAGTCAGCATATTGCAAACACGCTAACATTTCAGTTGTGGTATGTATGGTACGTGCAGGGAACACTGGAGAACAATATATATGACACTTGAAATTTTTATGATATGCTCAAAAAATACAGGATCCACCTTCCAAGGAGGGGACAGACACACCCCTCTAGGGATCACCAAACCCCTCCCATATTCAGGATTGGGTATAAACTAGGGCCAGTGTGCTGGCTCTCTGTCTTCCACTGTAAAATCAAACCAGGAGCATCAAGAGCCATTTGGGAGGAAATTGGCTACCATATTGGATTATTATATATGCTTTATATTGTATAAATATTATGGAGATTGCATTAATTTTTTAGGAGGAACTAATAAGGTGGGGGTATATAAAACTATTACACACAGGAAAGGTCTATGTATGTATGTAATTATTACTATTTAATTAAAATCACCATAACAGATTACACTATACAAAGTATAGTACTACTACTGACTTATATCTTAATGAAAAAACAAGTGATATACAATTAAAAAAGTACACATACTTTACTTGACACTTCTAAGATTGAATGGAAAACTCAAAATGGTAGGTTTAGCCCCACCTCTAAGTGTGCTAAAGGTTCTCCATATGGGCACTATCCAATGAGGTTCTGATCTTACAACATGTGCCACTTTTAGCAAACCAAAACATTCTCTTAGGCAATCTACATGACAAAAAAGGAAGTGTAAGGAAGTTCCTGTTTTTTTTTTTTATCGAAAGCTCGGGAAGCATGCTTTCATGTTATCTCACACCAAGTTCACAAACGTGCAAGTGGTCTGGGATCCATCTGCTTCCACCTTATGCCCATAGCTGCTAGGGGGAGGCCACGTAAGTCCCTTCGGCCGGTAGGCATCAGGAACCACACCATACTTGCCCTCTCTTTCTGCTCCCAGGTGCCACCAGGAAGCATCCAGGGGTGGTTCGAATGGGATAAGCCTGAAGGTCCTAAAAAGGACCCAGGCAATCCCGCCACAATATGTGAAACAAACCAACAAAAAATAAGTGCTAAGTGCTATTAAGTGCTATGTGTCAAAAAATAAGGGGGGGCAGTGAATTTAATAAAGTGAGAAGTTCCTGAATTATACCCAATTGTGCGCTGTTTGGAAAACATGTGACAGCCTTAGAAAATTCTTCAGACTCACACATTCACTCTCCTCGTCCCTTCCCCATAGAAAAAAATAAGACCTCTTTTAGGAAGACAATCCAGTTTCTGTTTGCTAGACTGGAAGTGATGTCTGTTTATGATAAAATGTCTCTGTCTCTCCCAGCATTCTTAGAGAAATGGACAGATTTTCCAGTTTTTCCAGTATTGATATATTAATAGGATGGGTCTGTGAAGTGTCTTTTGTTGTAAGAATGCTCTATTTTATTATATGCTCTGTGGAGGACTTTTTCTTCCTTTAAGCCCATCTCACCTTAATCTATATAGATGTCTGGTATCTTGTGTTCCCTAGTCCTACCCTATAGAAACCATGAAACTATTTCATGCAATGATGTAATCTAATAAGATTTAAACAAGACAGGATAGTCTGTGTTCTTTATATGACTTCAGGCTGACCAATAGTGATCCCTCTCTAACAGACTCCCTGGTGACAGCTCAGCTGTGATGTAATTGGGAAGGTGAGTATTAGTGGATGGTTTCAATCTTTTCTTGATAGAATCTTCCAATGGATCTACTCTTGGTTAGTTTCTATTGGATGGAAGTTAAAGGGAGATGATATATTTAAGCTCTGCACAGCAGTTATATTGCACTGTGGTGTTTGGACTTTATGCAATGTTACAATCAATACATCAAAAAAATTCTAAACCCTGGACATAAATATCTTCCTATATAAATTAATCAGAACAAATCTATAAATAAAGCAGGAAAATGGGACAGTGTAATGCAACAAATATAAGATGGATAATATCTGCCTTTCCTTGATATTAGGTTGCACTATATCAGCACGATGCACCAACGGTTATATTGGTTAGCATGACTTAAACTCCTTAATTGAGGCGGCTGTGTGGCTAACGCTACAGTTTACAGGGCAGCCACCTTAAGTGGCAGCGCAGTTATAAATTTTTTTTCCTTGACCGGTCAAGGAAAAAAATTTTTTTTTCCCACCACTGCCTGTCTGCTGCCTTCAGTGCAGAGGTTCCGCCTGAGACAAATGTCTCACTCTGCCTCATAGATGCTGGCATTAAAATGGCAAAATAAAAAAATGTCAGATAGCCATGCTCCGAGAGCATTCCACACATGCCCACTATATAGTGTAATGACTATAGTTGTTGTGGAGACTGTTCCTCAACTGCTGATTCCAAAACTATAGATTTTTAATCTGCGTGCCATGGTGCTGTACTTTTTGAGGTATGTTATTTACCCCTTCTAGCTATGCTTATAGGTTCTCCATTTCTGGCAGCCCTAATCTGCATTTCCCCTCACTTTACCTAGCATGCCAAATACATTCTTTTGTGGTGTCCGTCCAATTGGTCTTTCTAACTAAACATACACACACATAATAATTTCAATTGTGCATCAACAGGCACAATTGTGTATATATACATTTTTGGCTTGACAAAGACCTCACATACAGGGCCGAAACATTGCCAGTTTTCACAATGGCAAATTAAAGGCATTTGTTTGAGAATAAATCCCATGAGTGCAATGGATTTTTTTCAAGTTTCTACTATATATATATCTCTCTACTGGTCGCACCAGGGTACATATACTTCTATACATATATATCGGTATGGGTCTATATGGACTTCATCACGATATGCATTATACAGTTATCATAAATGTCCTAAGAGAAGGCAAGATGTTGGGATCTATGTAGATATTTCCAAGCCTTGTTTCCAAATAGCGTACTCATACCAATTTCTAAGATGTCTTAGCAGACGATTCCATTAGTTAATGTCTAGATTTAACTTCATGGTACTAATTTATTAAGTAAGTTGCAGCATTTTTACACCACTCGTTTAAAAGTACTTATTACAAGCTGCTGTCAGCAATCTGTATGTTGTAGTAATATGAAAACTACCACATAACGGAGACTTGTCCACATGTCCACCACCAATCTTAAATGTATCTAGACACCATTAAAGACTGCAATACTGAAGGCATTGTTAGATTTATTATTCTGCCCAATGTTCGCATTCCTTTCTCTTCTGCTTACAGGTTCTTCTGGATTGAGCAGTCATTCATGCCAATTACAAATGTCATGGTCGATGTGTGAGCACGAGCCTGAACACAGAGGCAGGACTGGGGTCATGGGTAGAGGGAGAAGCGGTGCCTCTATTGCACCTAGTGCTGCTCTTGGAGGTACGGCATCAATGCCACCTGGTGCCAGTGCGCCACAACAGCAGATGACCTCTGCTCCAGTGTGTGCTGGTCGCTCTGCTGTGTGGGAGTTCTTATGATTGGCTCCCAGTGACAACACGGTTGAAGTGTGTAGTCTGTGCCTGCAACGTGTTGGCCGTGTGAAGAATGCAGCAACTCTGGGCACCTCTTCTATGAGAAGGCATATTGATGCTCCACCACTTGCCAGGTGGGAGCAGCGGTCAGGGAACGTGCAGGCACCCATGCGTTCCCAATATATCTGCTTCGCTGGACCACAGTGTGGGCAAGTGTATCCACATTACTATGGACGCGTGGTCCAGCAATTACGGCCAGGGGTGGTATGTCTCATTTACCGCCCAGTGGGCCATTCTGCTAGCCGGCAGAGACGCAGCACGGGGCACAATTGGGGAGATGGTGGTACCACCACGTATTGGTGATACACCAGTCTCCACCCCCCCTCCTCATCCGGTGAGTCCTCTTCCTAGACAGCCCCGTGCCCCCCCAGAGCCTATGCTTCATACCAGATGAGACGGTGCCATGCAGTGTTGCAGCTTCTGTGTCTCAGTGATAGGAGCCACACCAGGGCAGAGTTGCTGGCAGCACTGCAAGGGCAGGCTGAGAAGTGGCTGACCCCACACCACCTCTCAATAGGCAAGTAAGTGTGTGACAATGCCACCAACATCCTGTCTTCACTTCGCTTGGTCACACATGCTCCTTGCCTGTCACACGTTTTCAACCTGGTTGTCCAGTGGTTCCTCACCAAGTACCCTGGTCTGCAGGAGGTACTGGGGATAGCTAGGAGGGTGTCCAGTCACTTCAGGTGGTCATACACGGCCACAGCTCATCTGGCTGAGTTCTAGCAGCAAAACGGTCTGCTGCAAAACCGCTTGATTTGTGACACCCCCACCTGCTGGAACTCTAGTCTTATGATGCTGCTGACACTGCTTCAGCAGAGGCGAGCCATCATAGACTACTTGTATAAGTATGAGGATGGATCAGGCTCTAGGGACCTGGGATTACTCTTACCCAGGCAGTGGCTGCTGATTTGGGATGCCTGCCATGTGCTCGCGCCATTTGAGGAGACCACCAGGATGTTAAGCCGTGATGATGCCACCATAGCGGATACCATCCCACTGGTGTTCCTCCTTGAGCCCACCCTGCTCAAGGAGAGTCGACAGGGCACTAGCTGCCAAGCAGCAGCTACTGGAAGAGGAGGATGCCAAAACACCGTGGCGCTTTCTGAGCCCGGGCATCACAGTGCAGTGCAGACGTCCGATGATGATGAAGGGGATTTAGGTGATCTGGATCGAGAGGAAATGGGGCATTCCTCTAGGGGGACATCTCAACCCTCCGAATTATCACATGTCATCCATGGTTGGGGAGTGGTTGAGCCTGACATTATTGTCCTCAGTGACAATGAGGACATGGGGTCCTCTGCGTTTGGCACTTTGCGGCATATGGGTATGCATATGCTGCAATGCCTGTGCAAGGACCCCTGGATTAAGGCCATCAAAGAGAAGGAGCAGTACTGGGTGGCCACCCTTATAGATCCCCGCTATAAGGGTTAAGTGTCGGAGTTCATTCCCGCATCTCAGAGGGAAAGCAGAATGCAGCATTACGAGGTGACACTGCTATGTTGCCTCTGTTCTGCTTTCCCAGGTGCTGGCAGACCTACAGCACCTGATGTTGGGAATGAGCAGGGCTCACATCCCCCTGTGCCTGAGAGGAGGAGCAGCAGTTCTGGAGGCGGCCTTGCAGCTAACTTCAGGCTGTTCTTCCAACCACAGTTGCCAGGCACATCTACTGGCAACTCTACCAGGCAATACCTCAGTCGCCAGGTCACAGACTTCATCGGATCCAGGGCCGATGTAGTCACCTCAGAGACAGAGGATCCACTGGACTACTGGGTGGTGAGGCTGGATATATGGCCCGAGTTGGCACAGTACGCCATTGAGGTCCTTTCATGCCCGTTATCCAGTGTACTTTCAGAGTGGGCCTTCAGTGCAGCAGGGGGTGTTGTAATGGAGGACCCGTCTCTCCACTGAAAATGTGGACCGTCTTACATTCATCAAGATGAATGAGGCGTGGATCCCATCTCAGTACAGCACCCCTTCTGCTGATGCCTGTGACTGAAGGCCTCTTGCCCCTGGCCACCCGTACTGCTCCTTCCACCTCATTTTCCACCTCGAGTCTTAGCTGATGGCAGCTATTGGTTGGACATACCCTTTAAAGGGATATACCCTTTAAAGTTGCAGCATGCCCACCGCTGGGACAGAGCATCATCAGCTGCATCATAAGCTCCACCTCCAAACTACTAAGGATAGGTTCACTCAAACCTACCTTTTAGTATAGCATAGTATATTAATTGAGTCCTACCTACTTAGCAATCGTTATATTTCCTGCATAACAGTTGATTCAGAGGAAGGCAAAAAAAAAATTATTATGAAGGGGGGAATAATTCCTTCCTGGCTCCAAGTGGCAATTGGAAATATGCCTGGATAAACTCCAACTCAATGTATCAATACCAGTAACATGCAACATTCTTTATTTTTAGAAACTCATCCAGCCTTTTATTTCAACTATCCGATGAACCTCCCATCACCATATCCAATGGAAGACACTTTCATAGTTTGAACGTTCTCAAAGTGAAAAACCCTTTTCTTACTAAACTTTGTTTCTTCCATTCTTAAGGGATGCCCGCATGTCCTCGGACATGTTCTATTGTTGAACAATGCACCAGTTGTGTGGCCCATTAATATATTTATACAATGTGATCATATCCCCACATAAGCACCTTTTCTCTAGTGTACTTAATTGTAACTTACCCAATCTGTCTTCATATTCATGCTCCTCTAGTCTCCTTATTAATTCAGTTCCATTCTCTGATCCCTTTCCATTTCCAAGATGTCCTTTTTGTACACAGGATTCCAAAACTTCCCAGCATTTTCCAATTGAGGCCTTACCAGTGCTTTGCAAAGTGGGAGAATAATATTTTTCTCCCTTGAATCCATACCCCTCTTTAAACAAGACAATATCCTGCTGTCTCTAGTTGTTGCCACCTGGCACTTCTTGCTACATTTATGTTTGTTATCCACCAAAACTCCAACAAAGATTTACTTAACACAGAGCCATTTATAGTATAAGGATTTTTAAGCCCAAAATGCATCACCTTACATTGAATCTCATTTGCCATATAGCAGCCCAATGTGACAATCTAGATCCATCTGCAACAGTTGCACATCCTCTGCAACTTTTAATGGTTGAAAATATTTTGTGTTTTCCGCAAACACAAAGATCTTGCTGACAATATGACAATACCCACATCCAAATCATTAATAAATAGATTAAATAGAAGTGGCCCCAACACAGAACCCTGTGGCACCCCACTTAGCACTTTAGTCCATATTGATGAAGCCAGATTAACAGCTACTCTCTGCGTCCAATCCATCAACCAATTTTCTATTCATGTAGAAATGTGCCACCCAAGCTGAACAGACCATACTTATACATAAGTTGCCAATGGGGGACTATTGTCAGCACGGTCTCTGTTTGAGGATGGCACACAATTTTGTTGACCATTAAAATCTAGAGATAATGTGCAATTGTTGCAAATAGATTTAGGTAGATTCTCACATTGGGCTGCTAGGTGGCAAATGCGATTTAATATTGATAAATTTAGACCTAAAAATCCTTGTGCTGCTTATACTATAAATGTTTCTGTGTTAAGTGAATCCCTGTTGGAAATGGATCATGGGGTTTTGGTGGATAACAAACTTAAATTCCCTCTGATGAAGTGACCATTGTCACGAAACGCATCAGGGACAGGTTCCTGGAGTGATTTTCCTCACATTTGTTGGCCATGTAATATAATAAAGAATTGGTTTGCACCAGGTTGAAGACCTGTCCCTTCTATTTGCCAGTTGAGACGTTTAGGAGTTTTTTCCGTTGGAGGTGCCGGTCCTCCCAGGACTGGAAGTCACCCTGGGTCCAATGGTAGACCGGAGTAGGTAAGACACCTCATTGCAAACTTAAATGTAGCAAGCAGTGCCAAGCAGCAACAGATAGAGCAAGTAAGATATTATTTTGTATATAGAGGGGTATGGATTAAAGGGAGGAAAATATTATTATTAAAAATATTATTCTCCCTCTTTACAAAGCATTGGTAAGGGCTCATTTGAAATATGCGGTGCCGTTTTGGAATCCTATGTACAAAAAGGACATGTTGGAAATCAAAAGGGTTCAGAGAAGGGCAAATAAATTAATAAATGGAATGGGGAGCTTTAATAAAAAGACACATTGGATATGATACAATTATGCACAATAGAGAAAAGGTGCTTGCATGGGGATATGATTACTGTGTATAAATACATTAATGGGCGATACAATAAAATGTCTAAAGCATTGTTCACCAATAGATCATGTCCGAGGACACGTGGACTTCCCTTAAGACTGGAAGAAAAGAAGTCTAGTCTTCGGAAAGGGTTTTTCACTGTGAAAACAGTAAAACTATGGAACTATGAACATGGTGATGGCAGGTTCATTGGATAGTTTAAAAAAAAAAAAAAACAGCTGGATGAGTTTCTAAAAACAATGAATGTTGCATGTTAACATTGGAACATAAATTTGGTGTTGATCCAGGGATATTTTCAATTGCCACTTGGAGTCAGGAAGGAATTTTTTTCCCCCTTCATAATTCTGGTGGGGTTTTTTTTGCCTTCCTCTGAACCAACAATTAGGTAGGGTGTTGCCGAGTAGGCTGGAGTAGATGGCATATGTCTTTATTCATCCTCAAATACTATATTATACTATCTATTAGCTAGCATTAAAAAGCTTCTGTTATTGTTTCTTTAGAGATACCTGTGCAGCCACTGCAAACCCCAAGATTTTATTAAAATATTAGTAGTATTTAGCATAGTAGCCAGCAGTCTAAGTTCCTAAGGCTTTTGTATAGTGCATTTTATATGGGATTGGGACCTTGTGTCTGAAGGCCAGGGTTGTCATAAGGTGCATTAAATAGTATGAAATGTAGAATTTTGTCCTGCACCAACCAACATTGCTGGTGTTTTCCAATAACAATCTCCCCCACATACATTACCATGATGAGCCTTTACAGTGCTTAAGCTGAAATTACCCTATTCTCAAATCTAAAAGGGTGGCCTCTTGTCTTTTGTTCACAATAATAATAATTAAAAAAACCTTCTGCCTTTCAAATTCTGTAAACGTGTTCACACAAAAAAACCTGTCCATTGAGAAATAATTTCAATTGCAACAGATTGTCATTGATTTTGTTGTATGGCTAGAAAAAGCCCCACCAGATTGTGTTTCAGCTCAGAAAGAAGTACAGCTTATTTCATTGACTAAGATGCATCATAAATGTGAGTCACCGTGAAATGTACTTTGTAAATATCGCCAAGCTGGAAGTCTGGCAATTCACCAACTTTCTTAATTGAACAGTAACCTCAGTATTAAAATTCCACGGGAATAATAGAGCCATTGCAGAAAAGTTAGAAAAGAAAAATAAAATAAAGATTTAAATTTAATTGAAGCATTTATTACTAGTGGAGGGTTACACCCCTGTACCACAAGTGTTTTCTAGGTAACCTGCTAAAAAGAGACACTAATGGCTGTCAGATATGCAGACACAAAACACACATGCATTCCATTTTTCAACACAAACAAGACTTGCCTTCTGCCACCATTATTAGTGTTTTTACTACCCTACCCCGCACTGACTAAAAGAATGGACTAATACCAACAGTGTAGCCGGATTTCTATCTATAGATGAGCTTTAGAGTTAAAAATAATGAATTATTAAAAAAAAAAGCAAAATTCCCTATTTTATGCAAGTTTACCTAGCATGGATAAAAGTCAAGGTAGGCAGAATTTTGCAATCTCAAAAAAATTTAAATAAAAAATAGGCCAGATAATATAGATCTCAGCAGCTCTGTCCCATGTTGTGTAAACTATACAAGCTAAATCCCAAATGCACACAGACCTGGTAGGGTGCAGATGTCTCAGACCCTCAACCTTAAAGGATAAGTATACTGTAAAATAAAGTTTAGTTGAAAAGCTGCAGATTAAAAAAAAAACTGTTGCCATGGTTTTTTTCCTATGCCCCTCCCGAGCCTACCTTTCCAGCTTTCAAGTTGCTGACATCTTGATTCTGCCTAGTTGAATGTTTAGCTCCACCCCTCCAAGATTTACTGCTTCCCTACTGCTTCTTTAGTCTCAAAAGGTAAGGTCTGTTGGTCGGGTGCATGCGCATGACATTGCGGCGCACGCAGCGTGAAGTCCGTGCGTGTACAAATGTGTGCGTGTGACATCATCTTGCCGCACACACACGCGGCATGATGAGAGAGTCCACAAAATCACAACGTTTTATGGTGGTACCCCTTCATCCGGTGATAATTAAGTGAACCATAGAGAGGGAAAATTCTGGTGGGTATGTTTACATCATACCCTCTAATGTGGCCCTTTAAAAAAGCACACTGTTGAACAAGTTCACTTTATTACCTTCCAGCTGCAGCTCTGCACCATGTTGTTTCTATAAGTTTACAAATTAAAAGAATATAGTTGGAGGGGATGCATGGTTACATCACATGATGCTGCATGTGTGGCCTTAAGTTCCGGTGGGGATTTAGTTTGTTGTGCTTATGATTATAGATGACCTAGATTCCGAAACACATCAAGCTTTTTTACAATAAAGATGTTATCCTAATACCGAAGGGAAGGAAGTTTGCGTGGTCTTTCCTGTCCAATTTGATGCCTGTCCTGTTCCAAGTTTTTAAATTTTTTTCTAGTGTTCTTTAGCACTTGACAAAGCATATATTGTGTTTATGGAATTCTGCATACTAGAGTCACGTCCTTCCTTTTTCTTTCTTTCTTTTTGCTTTTCAAAGGGCCAGAGTTTTAAAAGGTGCTAATATTCCGTAAACTACGCTTTTTATAATTTATTCCATAATTCAGCTCTTTTGCTCTTACCTCCTGTTATATCTTCGAAGCCAAGAATACAGTTATTTAAAATCCGCAATCGTGCAGCTGCAGTTCACCTGATTCCAGACAGGGGAGGTAGGGTTAACGGTGGTAGGGAGGGAAGAGAGAACAACTGCAAAACTGTCAGGGAGATGCAATATCCTACGCTAAAGGGAAAAATAAGTGCAAACCCCATGTTAACCAACGTAATATTGGGTTAGCGTGGGTTTTGTACTTATTTTGCATTGTCTGCGCCATTTTCAAAGATTTTTGGAATTGGAGTGGTGCAAACGACGATAAGTTCAGTGATGATTTTTGCATTAAAATTAAAGCCTCTTAAAGCCATGTTTACCGCTCACATTCACATGATGTAATAAAGGTCGCCAAGTGGGTACTACATCGCAGGAACATGTGCAGGTAGGTTTTGATTATTAGTTTAAACTTTTCTTTTCAACATGATTTTAAATTGACAAATATCTCATGAATTTCTTTATTTCAAAAAAAGAAAAATCTTTGAGGTACATTTTCCTGAGCAGCCTCCATTCTGTGTTAATTTCAATGTAATTAATCAATTATATGAATAGGAATGGAATGTCTTTATCCCAGAATTCCTATTATCCCTATTATAATATCTAATTCACAGTGCAAACATAGTGACCTCATTAAAATTTTAATTTATAAATTTACGCTAACCTTGGCATATGGGAAACACGCTTCTCCTAAATACCTATTAGCCCTGATCTATGTGTTAATTATCATCTTTAAGTCTTTCTTGTGACCATGAAGCATATATCATTTTTAAAAAACACTCTCTTGTGGTTTTTCTCTTTCTGACATTTTTGCATTTAAAGTGGATTTGAAAATCAAGTGCTAGTTTGGCACTGAGCCTTTACAGAGCCCAGGACTATTCCCAGACTGTCCAATGGGAATAAACCCGAATGCATCATCTTATTGATTAACTGCAGGACTGTGAACTATGAGTCAGATATTACAAGCATTATAAGTGACAACAAAAGCACCCCTGGTAAGGACCTAGCAGTTTAGGTCTTCACACTGGGTACTATTGTGTGTGTAGGTGGGTGGGTGGGTGGTATAGTTTGGGGGCACTAAAGTTCTCCCTAAAATTTAGACCTGTGCCCTGAGGGCAAATTTCCATTTTTTTAGACTAAACAACCCTTTTCATGAGAAAAGAAACCTTACAAATGATATTTATTTGGAATATACACCTTCAGCTATTCTTCCATTCATGAATGCAGAATTCTTGATGCAGTCCTTCATAGAAGTTTGTGTTTTTAGCAGATTAAAAAAAAAAAGGGGGGGGGAATCTCAATCTCCTACTGGTCCTAAATCAAATGGTACCCCTCTTGCATAGGGGAACTTTAAGTCATGGCTAGAAAATAGCCCTAGATTAGGGAATACGCCTCATTGTGTTGGCATACGCCTCATTTCAGGAAACATTAACAGGCAGATTCAATTAAAGTTCTTATTGTTAAAAATTGTGCTAATTTTGCCCCAACCAATCAGATGTTAGCTTTCAAATGTTAAATAAGATCTGATTGGTTGGGACAAAATTAGCACCATTTTTATAGAATCTCCCTGTGAGTTTTGCATAGCGCAAATATAACAATTTTTGTATTGCATTGGTGCATGGAGCTGTTAATGGAACTTGTGCAGGCCAATAGTAACCTGATATTAGAAAAGGTAGCGTGGGCTTTACACTTATTTGGTCAATAACTGCCTTTATTGCTTTGCTCCATTTATATCTTTAGAAGCTATGCCACATTAGCTATGAATTGTTGCAAATTTATCCATTCCTATTATTTGAATTACAGACAAAGTTTCTTCATAAAATTTTTTTTTTTTAGCAGTTTTCCTAAAAATTACACTTTGCCAGTCTAGGAATGGATAAACTTTGTCTCCCAGGTTCCTGGTGTCTCCCAGGTTCCTTCTGTGCTACCGGGTGGCCCACCCAGAGAGCCCAGTTTTAATGGTTATTTATAACAAATAAAGGGTCAGGTTGTATTACACAAATAAATAACAAACAAAACAGGCATTAAGCAAAGCACCCCCATGTCATATTAGATAATTACTAAACCAATGTGTAATTAACATTTGGATACCACTTTATGCAATACATTGCTATTAACCAGTGTCTCTGGTTTGAGTGAACAGTACGGTATATGGTTCTGTAGCAGGTATAGGAATTATTCATATATTGGATGACTAAGTGCAGTGGAAATTACTGTTAAACTATTAATCTTTTCACCACATCCCTGTTCCCCTTGGCCAAGAGGTCACTAATTAAAGACAGCCAGCATTGGGGGCCTTCAGTTTTGTTAGTTGGAGCACTCGACTCCCCAGATTGGAATATTTGTAATCCTCAATGGCTATTCACTAGCGATCCTCCAGAATGGGTAACCAGTGCATAGAATTATAATAAGGAACATTTATTTTCACTTAGGCAATGTCTCTTAGGCAAAGTTCCTGTCTCCCCTTATGTATATATCTCTCCAGGCCTTCCTGTGCTCTCCCCCCTCCCCTCTAGTCTACAGGGGATGGGTTTACTCACTGCTGTTCTGCTACTGTCTATATTGATGCCTGCCAGATTGAGTCTTGATATTTGTATACCCTACCAGCAGGGTTGCCAGGCAAAGGTGCTCTTTGGTGGAATATGTTATTTTTAAATTATGTCAAAAAGGTGACTAGAAATGACTTTGTGCAGCTTGTACACTTGTAATACTGTTGCTGGCTCTAAAAGCTTAAATCGTATTTCATGTATATATTTTTACAGTTTTACAACATATGTAAATATTACTTGATTCTGAAAGTCATCACACATGTATGTTTGTCTTTCTCCCCAGTGCAATCACAGCTGAGATGTTATATAAACACTCACTCACTCCAGCACTTATACCTTTTCCATTGTATCTGTATGTTACCTACCTAACTAGATTGCAAGCTCTACGGGGCAGGGACCTCCTTTCTTCTTGTGGCAAAGCTCTAGCACTTCTATTTATCTAATTTATATATTTATGCACTGAACTATCTATGTATTTATCCCCTTTGTGTGACGCAATGGTTAGCTGCTATAATTATATAACATTGGTTGCAGTGGCTGTGTGTTTAACTTTTGCGTAACCCACTCAGCTGCCGAAATCATTGAGTTAAAATTGAGCTAATGATATTGTTAGCATGACTTTAACTCCATTTCCTAGTGTTGCGGCCAGTGGTGTATATCCCCGTAGGGGAAATGCCGTGCTACGGTATTGCATAATATTTATCAAATGCTGAAACAACTGTACATTTTTTACTGCTTCATGCTTCAGCACCATTATGACATCTGCTGGCCAGTAGCTATTGTTGCAAAGAGAGAAAAGGAAAGAGAGAGAAATGAAAAGGAAAGAGAGAGAGGAAAGAGAGTGTTACGGCTGGGACAAATGTCCATCGGTTACGGCAAATTCGTCTGCAGCCGCATTTGCGAACGATCGTGCGGTCCCATAGGGAACCGCACAATCGATCAGAATTTTCTGATGCGTCTGATCGTTCGTTCGTCTGAATACCGTCTGGTGTGTACCCAGCCTTAGAGGGAGAAAGGAAAAGAGTAAGAAAGAACAAAACTCATCATATATAAAAAAACAGACAGAAGATAATATTCTGTCACTGTGTTTACTGTGCTGGGCAAGTAGAGAGAATATTTTCAATCAGCTGTTACCTTTATATATGCTGTATTCACTCCTGAGAATTGGTTGTTTTGACATTTTCCCAGTGGGAACTGGGACCGTACCGTGAATTTCTGTAAAAGTTAATCATTTCTCTAAAGCTGTTTTTTTTTGCCTTCCTCTGGATCAACTATTAGGTAGAGTTAAAAAGGGTGAAAAGGTTGGACTTAATGGATGCATGTCTTTATTCAACCTCATTTACTATGTTACTAAGCATCATTATATATCTAGTTGATTAAAAAAGGTTTCAGTCTTTTTTTGTGCTTGTTTTTTTAAATGAATTCCCTTTTTGAAACTATACTGTCTTCTGACACTCCTACAGCCTTGATTGCTGGATGTTGTAGTTTAACTATACATATTCTGTACTAGAGATAAGCCCTGCTTTCAGTTACCATGTTGCCACCCTATATCTCATTTGTTGGGCCATGCGCTGGCCAAGTGGCTGTGCCCAATGTCCTGTACATTCTTCATATTCCTGGATACACTGAATGACATAGTTCTTGTTATTTTTCTGGTGCATAGATTATGTCAATGGGATCTCTCCACCTCAATTAAAATAAACCTCTATGTATTCTGGGGAATGTCACTACCACTGGGGGTATGAGAGGCGAAATGTGTTTAAAGGACAACATCACTCCCCAAACACAAAAGGAAACCAGCCCAATAAACCGCAAATCTGCTATATTAACCTTCCTCCACAATGCCCTGTAGATTGAGCTTCATCATGATCTCTTCCTGCCCCTAAAGAAAGGTTGCCTTCTCCTCGTTAAGATGTACTGATTCTTTCACAAGCTTGTACATGCACAAAAGAGACAGCTTAGGGGAACTGCAGACAATCATTGTTCATGGGTTCAGCCATCACAGCCATGACTGATGACTACTACCTGGAAGTATAGGGAAGAAAACGGAGGGGGCCCAGAAAAGATTGCAATGAAGATCTGTCTACAAGTACATCATGGAAGAAGATGTATATGGAACTTGGGGTTTGGGGGGCAGACACCTAAGGATTACTTTGTGTTAGGGGAAAACTTGCCCTATAATTACTAAACAAATAGTTATTAACATTATTTAATTTAAAATTACTGGATCACTAAAAACCTTCAGAGACATCTTTCTCATTAAATGTATTTACATGATAATTAACAATGCTGGATTAAAGTGATGGGAGTTGTGTTCAATCCTACCTACAGTTCTAGTCTCTGGAGGGACTTTTGGTTAAATGTCACTCTTTATAAACTACTAATGGCAATTAGTGTCTTGCACAAATAAATAAGCACCTGCAAACAGTTACCTGCACCTGTTTTGCTGGTGGGTTCTATAACCCCACCGATTCACAACTAATTAGGCCCACAACCCAACTCGCACCTAAAATTAAACCAACCTGCAATCTGACCCAACCTGCAAATCAGGAAACCTGTGGGTTCCATGATCCGATGATGGACTCTGTATGATATGCAGCATTGGGTGTTCTATAATGTATACAAAAAGTCAAAAACTGTTAGTAAAAGTATTTCTTTCTAGCACAGTTTAAATGTGGCTCATACCCAATATTCAGATATCATAAAATCGTTGGATCATGTGCAACCAATCATCCAACCGTTGGCCATTTTTTTGCCCCCATCGCATTACCAGAAAATCAGACCAATATTAATTGCACAGCACCGCAAATAAACAATCAGGATTGTTGCGTGCATGGGCCCCTGAACCTACAACACTATCTACTAGAGTCAACAAGGCACAGTCTGCACAAATTCATCTGTAAAGACAGTAGAGACACATACATAGTTGTTCTCTGGTTCAGCAACTAATTGAAGCTTGGCATATAATTTATGAATTACTGGAAGCTTTGTCTATTTTACTACTTAATTCCTTAAGCAAATTCATCTAGGGTGGAACGCGTGATTAGAATTCTTCCCAGGAAGTAAAAAGCAAATGACTTGGAATGACTTAGTAAAATATTTTACAACTTCTAGAAGGTTATGCAACAGCTGAATAATAATATGGCACACAGTTTTGATCCACAGCAGGAGAAATTGGAAAGATATAGTAAAGCTTATCATAGCAGTAAAACTACAAATAGAATACATGTTCTGAAAATGTCTAACAATTCACTTTAATGCAAATGAGAATGAGTCTATTACACTGTATTCACAAGAAATCTAGAAACAAATGTAGTTGTTCTGCAGATGCTGAACACTTACAGGCAGCATTTAAATTAAACAGAAATGTATAGGATAAGCACTTTATACTATTTAAAATGCCTGCTTACACCAACTGTGTGTAGACCAAACGGATAGATAATTAAATTGCATCAATTAAAAAAAAATACATTAATCCCACAACTGCAAGTGCAAAACTAAACTGTTCTTTATAAGATGTCCCTTCCTTCAAGTCTGCAGTAATTGCTTCCTTCTTGTCTACCACACCTCCTACTCCGTTGGTTGATAATTCCATCTGTTATTAACTTGTTAGTTAAGATGCATGTACAATTTCAACCAATTAAACAAAAATCCCCCCATCAAATCAAGGACATCTTGATGTCTAAGCTTGGTTTTGCCCATCAAAATTTTGGTAGTTTCATTTTAAAGATTTCTGGTGCATCACTTCTTGTAAATCCTAAGCATAGCTTGAAACATTCACAAAAATGTTCTGTGGACACATTTACCAAGACACAGGTGCAAGCTGGTGAAAGCAGAAAGAGATCAGAAAGTTATATTGTTTAACCTTTCCAGCAATATTATTTCTCATTTATTTAACCCTAACTTGTTTGGAGACCACAGTTGCTTTTCAAAGGAATTTTATTTTTTTATTTAAAGAAACTCCTCCACATCCTCCTACATTCTAGTCTTCAGTGTTTTTCTCCTTTGGTCCTCATGGAAGGTGTAGCCATAATTACATAGGCTTCTGTATTGTGACCACTTTTTGACAATAAAAAACTATGTATAAATTTACTATGATGTACAGTTGTTGTGATGAAACCTAGAAATGGGCAGCAAAATTATTTTAAGGGGAACTGTGGTCCAAAAATAACTTTAGGCAAATAGTAATTGCAATTTATTTTCATTGTTTATTTTGCATAGTTTTGAAGATATTTACATTTTTGTGTGTGATATGGCAGCAGCATCACCAGGTCCCCTGCACTTCCTGCTTCCTTCTCTGAAACCAGGTCAGTCAATCTGCCCTATGTCTCCTAGAGATGGCCGAACTATATAAAGTTTGTTCCGTTTTCGAAATTTCGAACTTCAGAGAAAGTTCGAATTCGGACCCATTCAAGTCAATGGGGGAGTGATAGTTTTCGAAAAATCTGAGTGATTTACAGCTAAACTAACAATGGTAACTTACTGTAAATGGCTGTGGCACCTGGGAAATGGTATGGGGAACATGTCACTATCTCCAAAACTTGTTAAAACACTTCCTAAAGTCAGACGGGCTACATTCGACGATACATTATCGAACGAACGGACAGACGATCCTTCCTGTTAGCAAACGGTCCTTCCTAAGCTTAGCGAACAAGGGTTGGATTGTGTAGTGAGATGGGAGACCAGGGTTCGAATCCTGGCTAGGGGCAGCTATATAAATGTTTGTATTTTTATAATACCCTAGTAATATAATATCCATATAATAACCTAGTAATATAATAACCATATAATACCCTAGTAATATAATATTGTTATTATATTACTAGGTTATCATATGGTTATTATATTACTAGGTTATTATATGGTTATTATATTACTAGGTTATTATATGGTTATTATATTACTAGGTTATTATATTACTATTATATAATAACCATAATAACCTAGTAATATAATAACCATATAATGGTTATTATATTATGGTTATGGGTATTATATGGTTATAATATTACTAGGTTACAAGCCCCGTCCACTTGTGGGTGCACAAGCCTCACCCACTCGTGGATGCACAAGCCCTGCCAACTCGCGGGTGCCGTGGGACACTCAGATCCCCCCCCGTACAGAAAACTCTGTGGAAACAGCCTTTTCAGGCAGAGTGAGAACAGAGTGAGAACTCTGCCTGAAAAGGCTGCTTTCACATAGTGGGAGAGAAGGGCTGTAGATTCCCTTACCTACTCTGTCAGGACACAGCAGAGAGGAGGAGGGACTTCCTGTCTCCCTCACACACTGAGGGAGTCTGAGGCTGTGCTTGCCTGCGGCACTGTGCAGGAGAAGCCTTAGGAATGTCACATGTCAGCCTCCCACCCATTAACTTTCTGGTCAGTCATTTCTTTATATCTTGGGCTGTGGAGCACGTAGAGAGGTGGTTGATAGCTCATTTTAAAGGCAGGAAACTGGTCTTTAATTTAAACTCAACTTGTTTGGAAACCCCTTTAAAACTGCCGTAAGATTTAATTTTGAAAAATCTAAAACAATGTATTTGTGGTTCTAAGATGCTTGGGCAGCTTATCACAAGTGAAACAATGTTAAGACATCCTGGAAATGGAGAGGATTCAGAGAAAGGGAAGCAAATAATTAAGGAGAATGAATGAGCTCAGCTTTTACAATAAGTTAAATAGATTCTGGTTATTTCCATTGGAGTAGATGTAGTTGCCTTACAATAAACATTTTTTTTCTACCAATAGAGTGTTCTTAGTAATATTTAATACTTTTAAAATCATAGTCTAGTCTTAGCAGGAAATGTAACTCGTGAAATCAAGGCAAACCCCATACTAACCATATATTGCTCATTTTAGCATGGGTTTTGCACTGTTTCGAGTAATAGCACCTCCTGTTGAGTTCATTGGCTAGTTTTAGGAGAGGGCTGAATTTAATTTTAAGAAACAACATAATTTCATCATTATTTGTATTACTATAAGTTGACCCAGGGACTCTAACTGCCATTTAAAGTCTGGAATAGATAAATAACTTTATTAACTGGACTAAATAATCTTTAAATATCATATTTGCCAAGATGATAATTGATAGCAGAATCTAGTCTATAAAGGAAATCAGAAATTAGCTATCATATTTTTATTTATTCTCCCTATTTACAAAGCAATGGTATGGTCTCATTTGGAATATAATATAGTGCATGCTTGTGAAGGTTCTCATTCATCCAGGTCATGGTATATCTGTTGTAGTTGGGGGGATTATAGTTTTGGGGGTGGACATGCCCTTTAAACACAATTTTTCAATCTTACGCTTGAATATTCGCTTTTCAATTAAATTGTTTTTTGAAACAATGTGTGGGGGGTGCTCATGAGCAGCAAAACATGAGCTCCTCAACCTGAACTTGGCAAAATACAGAAGTGCATTGCCATAAAAACTCACCCCACATAGGTGAATACCTAAAGATGCCACCAAAAGAGACCAAGGGATTCGGCGACATTGAAACAATGCAAGCATTCCAATACCTCTGCAAAGCAGAGACAGAGCAGAGGCCTGGGGATGTACTTTCACACGAGCCACCAGATTCAGAGGTACCACAGGACTTACTGGGACAATTAAGAATGCTATTACAGGAAGAACTGCAGGGTGCATTAGCCCCTATGTAGACCGATACCAGAGAACTAGGTCAGCGTACCTGTGATATTAAAACTAAATGTCATGAGTTAGTTGAGGCCCTACAGCATAAACAATCTGAATTAGATTTAGTTCTGGCCCAGAATAATAAACTTGCATCCCATGATGACTAGAAAACAGATCTAGAAGAAGTAACCTTTATATACACAGAATCGCTGAATGTTACACCAATACCAGCGAAGTGGTGTTGGAAGTATTCCAGACAATACTGCCAGATGAAGAGGAGAACCGCCTGGAGTGTAATAGGGTGCATAGGGCCATGTCACAACCACCACCAAAAAACTTACCAAGAGACATTCAGCCTTATTTACAGAGAGCTGATGTGCTCTTTTTCAGAGTTAAAGTCACGCTAACGGCTTTGCTAGCAGTTAGCTTTGCTTCCTTGCTCCCGCTGCGCAAGAATTGGAAAAGACACCCATGCAGCCGGTGCTTGCGATTTAACATTGCGTTTGAGAGCAGGATAATGACATTTAAGCACTACTCTAAATTTAAACCATAAATTATTTTTCTACAAGAAACCCACTTCTCCAGAACATCTACCCCTAAATGCCTCCATAAACAATATACGCATTTTCTATCTTCCACCAGACCCACTAAAAAGTTTGGGGTATCTATTTTATTTCATTATAATGGATGGATGTTTCAATTCTCCAGATGGTCTCAGACCCAGATGGTAGAGTTTTGATAGTATACTGTCGAATCAACCAAAATCTATTTACATTGATAATATAGACTGAGGATAGACTTTCCCCTAGATTTACATTTTCTCATCTATCTAGCATGGTACAGATCACACTCTCACAGATTAAATTACAGTAAACGAAAACTAAAGAGAATCCATAAATTATTACAAAACTGGGGTCTGTCAGATTGTTGGTGTGAAAAAAAAATCTAAATACGATTACTCATATTATTCTATACCTCACCAATGCTATACTAAGTTAGATTATTTTCTAAGCTCAACTACGCTATTAAAACACATCAAGAAATCGACTTTAGAGCAATTTGTATGGTCTGACCATAAAATAGTTACAATACAATTATACATGAACGCAAACCATAGACGTCTCAAACTGGAGACTACACCAATTGTCTGGACAGCCCACAAACCAGTGATAAAAAGTATACCGAGACAACTGACCTCCAGACAAAAGAGAAAATATAGGGAAAACCTTAACCAATTCCTTACCTTCTCTCCCGGCTCCTGATCATTTTATTGAAGAAGGGGAGGTAAGACACGGCTCCTTTACCTCCTGTTCTTCAATAAAACTAAATGGACAAACTTTATTTTTTCAGTGGAGATACCCTTTAACGGTGCCAAAAATCCCTCAATGTCCCCACTGTAATTAGACGGGTTAATACCATAATGATTAATGAAATAATCTTTCATGTGTTAAATGATACAGTGCATTTATTTGGGAAAACATGGGAAATGTGATTGACTAACTCTTTGTCAGTAAATTTAACTTGGTATTTAAAGAATGTAAGGCTGCTGGGGAGATGGTGAATATACAGTGTATGTAATAAAACCAATTAAGAAATGAAATTGCCTAACCATAAATTATAATGTGTAAAACTATATTGGTTAAAAGAATATATAAGTAATTCTGATACTAGGGAAAGTAACATGCCACAAAATTACATTGAAATGGAATTGTATTATGTTTAATAATAAAAATGTTCAATAAAAAACATTGAAGACTAAAATCAGTCTGTGTGTAGCAAGCCCAGAACTCCATGTACCAGAGCCTGGTCCATAAGTATGTAAAAATGAAAAACTAACATAATGCTGCAGTCAAAAATGCCAGCCAACATCTTAATAATAATGATTCTGCTTTAAAATAAAAAAAAACATATTTACAGAAATGTAATATAATGTTAAAAATGTAAAAAGTAAATATTTGTAGGCCTGATCTTAAAAGACAGATGGGGACCAATATGCTATCATATAAAATCTCCTGTAGAGTCTATATTCCCTTAGCATTAAAGGATAAGTATACTGAAAAAACACTTATCCTTTAAAATCCTATGCAAATAAGGAACAAAGACTTCTGCTAATTTACCATGTTTACATGGAAGATCTTAGGAAAGCTATATCTTTAAACAGTAATTAAAACCCTAAAATAAGATCTATGTACATTTACTAAAGCTAAACTGCAAACGATGTACATACCGACACAGCACTGATTCTGAGAGAGTCCACAGTTGAATGTGTAAAAAGATACCACAGAGAGGGTCCAATCTCTCCTGTAAGGAATCCTTGGACTTGGGGTGTTATTGTTGTGCAAACATTCTCAATAATTTTTGCAGTCATATGATGTGTGAGAGGTTCCTCCTAGCAAAAGCAAAACATGTTATTGTACAATTACAGCTTCAACACCATTCTTTAAAAAAAAAAAAAAAGTATAAAAAAAGAAACAGGCCAAAGAATTGTTAATACTATTTTAAACCATTTATTTGGTAAGATTTATTTGGAGGCTCAAATACATCCGCGCCCATGTGGCTGAATTCTGATGTAAGGAGGCAAATGGAAAGGAAGAAAAATTTAAATCCTTTAAGATGGAGGGAACAGAAAGGGCCTTTAGGGATTACAAAAACTATAAAAAGGAGTGTAAGAAAGCAATCAAACTAGCTAAAATGAATAATGAAGTTAGGATAGCTGAACACAGCCTACATTTTTTTAAAAGTATATTAATAGTAAGCAGATGAGGACTGAGAATGTGGCACCATTAATTAATGGGGATAAGTTAGTTACGGAGGATGGTGATAAAGCAAATGTCTTGAATATTTTTTTCCCTCTGTATACACTATAGAAGATCCAAGTACAGATATCATAGAGTATAGTAGCAATAATGGTTTAAAAGATTCAAGTGCACTTTGGTTTACTGAGGATATGGTACAGAACGAACTAAATAAGGTTAATATTAATAAATCTCCTGGACCGGATAAAATACATCCTCGGGTACTTAGGGAGCTAAGTTCAGTTTTATCTAGGCCATCGTTTCTTATTTTTGCAGATTCCCTCATGTCTGGAGGTGTGCCTCTGGATTGGAAAAAGGGTGATGTTATTCCAATATTCCGAAAGAGTAGTCGTTCAGAGCCGGGTAATTACAGGCCTGTAAGTTTAACTTCAGTGGTGGGGAAGATACTAGAAAGTTTAATAAGGGAACATGTTCTAGAGTATGTTTCAAGGACTGACATTATAAGTAGTAGCCAGCATGGATTTAGGAGGAATAGATCTTGTCAAACTAACTTGCTTGGCTTTCATGAGGAAGTAGAAAATCTAGATTCTGGCATAGCAGTAGATGTAGTTTACTTGTATTTTGCAAAGGCTTTTGATACAGTCCCCCATAGGCGACTAATGTATAAACTAAGGTCTGTTGGTCTGGGAAGGCACATTTGTACATGGATAGAAAATGTGTTAATGAATAGGATGCAGAGAGTAGTTGTTAATAAGGCTTCATCATTATGGACTAAAGTGCTAAGTGGGGTGCCACAGGGTTCTGTTTTGGGGCCGCTTCTATTTAATCTATTTATTAATGATTTGGAAGTGGGTATTGTCAGCAAGGTTTCTGTGTTTGCTGACGACACAAAACTTTGTCGACCATTAAAAACTTCAGAGGATGTGCAATTGTTTCAGGGGATCTAGATAGATTGTTACATTAGGCTGCAGATGAGATTCAATGTTGATAAATGTAAGGTGATGCATTTTGGACCTTGTGCTGCTTATTCTATACTGTAAATGGCTCTGTGTTAAGTGAATCCCTATTGGAAAGGGATCTTGGAGTTTTGGTGGATAACAAACTTAAAGGTAGCAAGTAGTGCCAGGCGGCAACAGCCAGAGCCGGCATGGTATTGTCTTGTATAGAGAGGTATGTATTTAAGGGAGGAAAATGTTATTCTCCCTCTTTAAAAAGCATTGGTAAGGCCTCATTGGGAATATGCAGTGCAATTTTAGAATCCTGTGTACAAAAAGCACATCTTTGAAATAGAAAGCGTTCAGAGAAGGGCAACTAAATTAATAAGGGGATTGGGGGAGCTTGAATATGAAGAGAGACTGGAAAAGTTACAATTATGTAAACTGGAGAAAAGGTGCTTGCGTGGGGATATGATCACTGTTTATAAATACATTAACGGGCCATATAATAAACTACAGGGCATTGGTCACCAATAGAGCATGTCAGAGGACACGTGGACATCCCTTCAGACTGGAAGAAAAAAGGTTTAGGCTTCAAGTTCGGAAAGGGTTTTTCACTGTGAGAATGGTAAAGCTATGGAACTGTCTTCCAGTGGACGTTGTTATGGCAGGTTCATTGGTCAGTTTAAAAATAAGCTGAATAAGTTTCTGCAAACAAGGAATGTTGCAAGTTACTGGTATTGATACATAAAGTAGAGTTGATCCAGGGAAATTTCCAATTGCCACTTGGAGTCAGGAAGGAATTTTTTTCCCCTTCATAAATTTGATGGTTTTTTTTGCCTTCCTCTGGATCAACAGTTAGGCAGGAAATGAGGATATTGCTAGATGGGTTGGACTGGATGGACATATGTATTTATTCAACCTCAAATACTATACTATACTATACTATTCCATTGTAAGTTAAAGTAGAATTTAAGTTTCCAGACAACAAACACAGAACACCTCTACAAACATACAACAAGCTGTGTGGCTTGTTGGCTGCTGGGTGATTTATAAAATTAACCTGTGGGTACTAGAGTCAGCTCCCATAATCCACCTTAGTTAGGCGACTCCTGTAGCTAAGTGTATGCAGTACAATTCACATGCTATTCAGTGCTCAGCAGATCAAAACAAGGAAGCTTAGAACCGTTAGAATCCTATAACAGTACAGAGATACTCCCTCTCCATGACAGACACAGAACAGGGATTTTAATGTGTTTTTTGTGGAAACATATTTAAAATGTTTCAGTCCTTAACAATGATGCTTTCCTTTGCTTTTCAGCAAAAATAAGTAAAATTGAAAATGCAACATCATGTACATTGTCTTGCTAAATGAAAAGCTTTATACTACTAGATCAATTGAGCTACCCTATAGAAAATAGTACAGGTAGAATTTTTTGTTTTTATTGAAACAAAACAAAATATATTGTGGATTTGAACCCAAGTCCTCATTGGCTGTGTGCTTCTAAAACATGGCTCGTAGATAAGCCTGTCAGTTTCTCATTTATACATTTATAAAGCAGCATTAATCATATTGATTGTTCAATTGCAGTTTTCTAGTGCTTCAAAATGAATTTCAAGTTTTTTTCAATAATATTTGCAGATGCACATAGTGGATAAGCATTTGTCTCATGAAGAATGTGCCACAGCATGGAAATCAATTACGTAAGCAATAAACAAAAACCCTTTCTGGTTAATTTTAGCGATTTGTTGCACAATGCTATGCTTTGCGCCACAGTAAATTACTAAAATTCACCAGGAAGTTGAGTGTCTGTGGATTTCCTTAATGCTTACTTCAGCATCCCCAATCAAACTTCTATGTCCATATTCAGTTTACCTTTAGGCAATGGCTGCCATGCAGTTTTGTCCATACTTATACAGTGTACTGCTGTAATATGCTTCATTTCTATTCCACACCTACAGTATGGATGGTTTTATTCATCAGGTTTAGTCTCATTACTCACAGCAGTCTGTATGCTATCAAAATAATTTTATGGAGAAGATACAAACATGAAGAATCCAAAATATACTGGGATCAGATGAAGGATGTAGTGGACAGTAGGTTGGCACATAAAATAATATATAGGACTAAGATGTCTCTTTCTTCCACAACTAGATTATATCTCTTCATCCAGATAGGACATAAAGGCAAGTTATTGCTAATCATTTACAGGGTTATTCAATAAAAGTTCTTATCGTTGAAAATTGTGCTAATTTTGCCCCAACCAATCAAATGTTAGCTTTCAGAATTTTAAATAACATCTAATTGGTTGGGGCAAAATTAGCCCCATTTTTAAAGATAAGATCTTTTATAAATCTCCCTGTTAATATACAAACAGAAAAGGTTTATGGTTTGGACCATTTTTTTTGGGGGGGGGGGGCGGCTTAACTGAACAGTATAGGGTTTGCAGTAAATCTTCAGCATATAAACTGTGTTACTACTATATGATATTTTAATCATAAACTGCATTTTTGATACTGGTTCTTTATTTAAATTTATTTCAAATGTTAAATTATTTAACAACTTCTGCAGGTCTAAAACATTCTATTACAAAAAATCCACAGTACACGAATTAAGAAAATAAAAAACACATTTCTAATTACAATGTACTTGTAATCACAAGGATGATGGTTTGAGAAAGTTAAAAGGATTTTATATTAGTCAGGGTTAGCAAGTTCAAGTCTGTGTCCAAGGCTAAATGTCTAGCTCTCAATACTTGTTAAGAAACTCTAACAGTAGTATTGAGAATTATTAATCCTGCATTCCTTAGCTCATTAATAAAAGAGAAACTGGTTTCATTTTATATTATATTATCTCAGACTTATGGACAGAATGTAGAAAGAATATTTAGAGGTCTTTAACTGATTTCTTAACCAGTAAAGGACTGTGGTCTCCATACAAGTGCCTTTCTCATACATTTCAAACAAGCTTAGGATGTATGATGCCTCCAGCTTTTCTGGATCTTAAAGGGTGGTCCAAAAATGACAGGAGTTGGTTTCCTGAATATATTTGCAGTTTACTTTCATTATTTCTTTCTTTTTTTTTTTTTACTACATAGTTTTAAAGATATTTAACTTTTTGTGTGTGATATGGTAGAAGCATACCAGATCCCCTAAAATTCCTGCTTTGAAACCATGTGACAATCCCTCTTCCCTGTGTCTCCTCCTCCTCCATTAAAAAAAAAAATACAAAAATGTACACACCTTACACACTCCCTGCTGTGGGCTGCGCTGTAATCCCCCCCCAGTCCTCCTTCAGTCACTGTAACTCCACCTCTTCCTTGTTTCTTCACCTTTCTCCTGCACTGATCATGTACTAACCACAGATTAGAAGGAGGAACTAGTATTTGTCACCGCAGAATCAGAACCTCCCGCCCCTAACTTCATATCTTTGGGCTGTGCAGCACGTAGAGAGGTGGTTGATGGCTCATTTTAAAAGTAGGAACCTGGCCTTTCATTTAAAATCAACTTGTTTGGAGACCACAGTTCCCCTTTAAGTAATAGGCTTGTAAAGTTGTCTGTGACAGACAAATTATATAAGTTGTGTTATTACCCTACCCCAAGAAGCTTTTCTTAAGCTAGTTACAGATCTGCAACCATTTGTTGTCTGCTCCTCTACCTATGGACACCACATTGAGAGATTATTTTTTCTTTTTGGGCGTGTGGCTATCTTCAAAAATGATTAAGAAATCTGGGGATGGGGCATATGATGCAGCTGATGATGCTATTTCTCAGCAGTGGGCATGCTCCAACCTTTTTTGAGGGCAGACCAGTGGTGCTGGTGATGTCACAATGCTAGCAGAAAAAACATATTTTATACTGCTGTAACTTTGGATAGACTGCAGTTAGAAACATGATCCTGGAGTCATTTAAAGGTAGGAATGTGCCCTTTTTAATAAAGGCCAATTGTATAGAGACCACAGTTCCCCTTTAAAACATATAAAGTAACAGTCATATTACAATATATGCTGCATTCAGTTATAACCATAATTTTAAAATATAAGTATTCCCCAAATTTATTGATTAATAAATTATGTATGACTTTTGATTTAAATAAACTTATCCTGTGATGTTCTTTTGGTTCCTTAGCCCCACCCCCATTCCTTACACACACATGCACACTGTAGTGCATTTACTAAATCTGAATCCAAGAATTTGTCATAAGTAAACCAAATATACTTTTTTTTCAGCAATCAAGAAGGTTTTTTTTATAGAAAAGCATGCCCTCCACAACAATTATGGAAAAAAAAGATTATGGATGTTATTTACCAAGTGTATGTCAAGGTATTATGGCATAAAGGACAGAATTTTTCTAAACAACTCTTCTGTAACTAAATCCTTTCATGTTTATAATTATTATACATATTTAAAAAGCATGTGAAACACTATCAATGGTGTCTGATGATGGTGCTCTGCACCGAAACGTTACATACAGTGTTATTTGATGTCTCAATAAACACCATATATCATTAAGACTGGTGTGAACGGTCTCTCGAATTTATTCTTAGATTAGACGTCATCTTACCAGAGCACCTAGCATTAACGTCTCTTGGAAGGGTATGAGTGTGCATGATCATTTTTCTTACAAACACTATAAATGATCACATATTTTTACCAATGATTAAATGTTTTGAAAGTGTTTAACAACATTAATGGGCATGTTCACCCCAATTCAAAAATCTATACCCCCCTAAACCCTGTGATCTTGATAGTTATTTGCCTTCCCATGGTCCCTGAAGCCCATAATTCTTATCTTTCATAGCTGCACTCCTCCTCCACATTCCTCGCCTGCTCTTTAAGCTCAGAGAGCTTTTACAGATGAGGTGTGCCAGAATGTAGTCAGTCATTGCCTGTGATGCCACTATCACAGCAGTAACTGACTGCTGCAATCTAGAAGAAAGCCAGCATATGTGTGAGATTCTGGCTGTTCTGCATTATATTGGGGATTAGGAGGATGGGTAGGCATACATTTTTTTTCTGGGGGTGGACATGCCATTTAAACGTTAGAAAATGTAGGTTGTTAATTGTGAACCAACTGAATTTAAATTTAAGGGGAATCACAGAAGAACCCTTTATTAAAAAGAACACACTCCTACCTTTAGAATAGGATAATGCTTCTAGATGCAATATATCTATAATTATAGCATTATTACTACAGTTTTAGGGGTAATACTTTCTTCTTTTAGTGTGAGCTGTGTGACAAAACCAGCACCATTGCTCTTGTATCCAACTGCTTGGATAGTATAAATAAATATTTTTTAAAGCTAGTCTAGCTTTATGAAATAACTAGCTTTATAAAATACTAGAACTAGTTTTCTAAAATAATTTGTATCTCGGCCGTGCAAACGAGAAAGTAAAACTTTGCATGCCAATGGCTTTGTATTCACAGCAGCCAGAGACATCATCATATTCTTGTTTGAAAGGTATGAGAGAGAGTCGTAGTAACAGTGGTATTATATTACAGTTCCCCTTTAATTTGTCTTGGCAAATTACTGTTCTTTATCATCTTTTTTATTCATACAATTTTTTGGGGACTGTATCTCCTCCCACAGAAATGCATCTAGATCTGTGGTATAACTCACACTGTGGGGCCTATTTACCTGGAGCCAGAAGGGCAGTACAAAACTTATTTTGGTGTCTGTGCATTTGTGAGACCTGCATAGCCACCACTATTGCATTCTTAGTTACTTAAATGGGTTAGTCGTAGAAACACACATTAATAATGCTCTATGCCACTCCCTTCTATGCATGCTCCCTTCTGAAATGAGGCCTTTAAAGCAAAATTCTAAATTTATACTTACTTTTTTTTTGTTCTCTTTTATCAACTTAAAATAGAACTAAACCCCCAAAAAACAAAGTTTGAATTAGACAGTGCTTCCCTCAACATCCCACTCAGGTGCATTTCCTTTCTCTGTATTAACTCATTTTCAGTTCTATTTGTTCCCCAAATCTGAAGCTGATAGTTTCCCTTGTCTGTCAGTACTTTTACCTTCATTACATTTCCTGCACCTGTGTGATTTCCACTCCCACCTCTTAACCCCTATGGCGTGGGAATATACTAAATCATCTATATTCAAATTGCATTAGTTTCTGAATGGTGCAGAGAGATTCACTGATTAACACTTTCCTAGTAGCAGTGTTGTAGTGTGATGTATATAGGTCTGGGTATTTAGTTTGTCCAGATCTGAAATAATGTCCAGTATGTCTCAACTACAGCTTCCAATCCACAAAATCCAAGCATAAACATATATATTGCAGGTGAAACATACAAAGACACATGTCTAGGGTTGCCACCTTTGCATTTATGACCTGAACACGTATGAAATCTACAAGATAAATGGCTGGTTATAATTTCTATAAGAAGCATGATGTAGGCTACACTAATTTCAGTGTAGCCATATAGCATAGCATGCATTTTTTTTAAAGCAATGGCACTTAGCACAGTAGAAGGTGGCCACCCTTCACAGGTCTGTAGCTGTGAATAGTGCAGGTTTATTGAAAAAACATGTGTGCTACTTGTTTCAGACCTACTTGTCCTTCCTCAAAACATGCGTGCTACATGTTTCGGAAGCAGTTGACAACGAGTGGGTACTAAACATGTAGCATGCATGTTTTGGAATAAATCTACACTATTCACAGCTACAGACCTACAGACCCGTGTCTTTGTATGTTGGGCAGGAAGAGTGGGTTTTTTTATGCTCAATTTATAGAAACTTTAGGGGGATGATAGTGAATCTGATCTTAGAACAGCTCTGTGCAATGCATTTCTCATTAGTGTACCTTATTATAGGGAATGTTGAAGGGTAGGAAGAGTGTGCTTTTGTTTATGCTGTATATATAAAAACAACATAGTACAGAGCTGTGCTAAATGCCATTACTTTAAATACATGTTGTATGGTTACACTGAAATAAATGTAGCCTGCATCATGCTTCTTGTAGAAATTAAAGCCAGCCATTTGTCTTGTAGATTTGGGTCTTAAAGGCAAAGGTGGCCTTTGTCTTTACACTTCTTCCAACCTGAGTTGCCAGATCCTTTGGTTTAGTAGAGACACACTTAATACGTGTAATTAGCATGGTTTACTTCAATATGCTGCACCTGCAACTCTGCTCTGTTTTGTTTTTATGAGGGCTAAGCTAGGCTTATGCACTTTTAAGCCTGATCCGATCGTGCTTTTAAAAGTGCACACTAGTGTGGCCCAATTGGTGTGTCCACATTAGTGCGCTGCTCTGCATGCAATCCATGTTTCTGGAGCGATTGGATACGCTCTAGTGTGGCCTCAGCCAAAGTGTCCTTGTAAAGTTATCTGTACAATTATACTGGGATTTCCATATTTCCCTTTAAGACTAAAACTCTTAGGGCTAAGCCCTACTAGTGCGTTTTAGATCGGGATTTGCGATCTGATTGGGCTAGTGGGGGCACAGGCATGTAATAGCTTATGATGATTGGCTGGGAGACACTGGCAGGTGGGGACTCTGAGGTTAACTGTTACATGCAGCTTAGCATAAGGGGAGTGGAAAACAAAAAAAGGTACCTAGTTAGCATGTGCAGAAGGAGTTTTGGGTCCTGGACCATCAGGAAGAGGCAACACTAGAAGCCAGCCATGACATAGACTGCCAGTATCCTGAAATGTTCTATAAATGATTTCTACACTAAGAGGCTGAATTCACAGGTCAGAGACAAATGGTTTTACTAAGTGAGTGCCTTTGTATTTTGGGTTTAGTTCTCCTTCAAGACTGTTTACCACCAGGTTAAGGTTAGAATGTGTATGTAAAAAATAAAATGATGTACATCCACAAATTCTAGAGTGCAACTAGAGACCAATCAAAGGATTAGTACACTGTAAAAGACAGCTAAGTTTCATCGGAAGCAGCAGCTTTAAAAAATCTGTCGTTCACCCCCATTTTTTTTCCTCTATGTCCTGAGCCTACCTTTCCTGGTGTAAAGTTGCTGATATCTTGGATCTGCATTGTAGACTTTTTAGCTCCGCCCCTCCGAGACTCCTGGATCTCCTTCTTAAGATTTAATAACCTGTGTCCGTTTGGTCCGTGTCCTTGCTTGCTTTTACAGTGTAAAAGCAACACATATTTTAACTAACTGCATTAATTGAAGAACTGGAGGTAATGGAACTATGCCTTACCTTCTGTCCTTCAATTAATTTAGATGGAGCCAGGAGCGAAGGTAAGAAAACTCACCTTGTGCACAATCCACTGCCGGCTCCACTGACTTATCCCGACCACTTCCTCATTCAGGGTAACTATAGTGTGCATTATCGTGTAGTAGTATAGTTATAGTATACTTACATTTACCTCAGCAGATCCCTCACGGGAAGTCCTGCGTTCAGTTTTCTGTTTCAAGATTGCTATGAGCATGCAAGACTAGATCGCACTCGTAAGTGGCAGTTCAAGGTATGGACTGTCAGCCATTGTCCGTGACGTCACCGTCGCGGTAAGGACTGACAGTACATACCCGGAAGAAGTCAGGGGGTGGGACTTTTGACAAGGGATCGGCTGAGGTAAAAGTAAGTATACCTCAGTGTGGGAGCGTCAGATTAAGGTAAGGTTAAAACGCATCTTTGGTTTTGGTGGGTAATTACACTAAAAACAATTAAGTTATTTTTTAGCTGGACATGCCTGTCAGGCTGACCTACCAAAATGAACTTTTTCTGTAGTATAGTGTACGTCAGCCAACCCCCAACCACTATATTCATTTTTTAAAACAATCCCCAGAAATAGACTTACGCTCCTTTGTTCCTTCCTCTGTCTACTCCCAGCTCTCTACTTGCCAGAAATTGCCAAAAGTGGCTGGACCGGCAGCCTCATCTGTGATTGGCTGAAAGTCAGAGAACCACAGATGCAGTTGCCAGCTATGCAGAGAGCTGAGGGAACGGAGGATCGTAATCGTAAGTCTATTTCTTGTGCTTCTTTTAAAAAACTTACATGGCAGCTTAGGTAGGGGATGAAGTAGCCTGAAGGGATCAAGAGGGTGGGAGGAAGGGAGGACTCCCCTGCGCATGACTGAGTCCTTACTGAGCACAAGGAAGAAGCAGGCAATCGGATGACTCACAGACCTACTCTTCACTTTCTGGGACTTTGGAAAAGCACTGCAGGAGAACCATAAGAAACAGATGAGTAATGTTAAGGATTTTTTTACACTACACAAGGGGGGCCAGAACTGGGCCAAATTTTAGGGGTGGACATGCCCTTTTATGAAAAGTAATGCATACAGCTCCCCCAAGCCATTTATTATTGTATTTGTGACCCTTTACCAAAAACAAAACAGAATTTACCCAGAGCCACAAACACTAAATCAAATGATCTCTCCCCTGTGCTACATTCCATAAAGTTAGTTACATTTTAATAAAATGGATAATAAATATTTTTGGTAGTAATTTTAGATTAGATTCAGGCAACCTCCAAATTGGTAATATATAAAAGCCAGTCATCAAAAATATTCTTTGTAACACATTTGATGCATTCTTCTCTTTAGTGCTGGGTGCAGAAGAGAAAAAATAAATGATGGGTCATGGTCAAATTCTAACTCACTGATGGATGTCTTGTCTATGACTAAATTGGAAAATCAAACTATCAATTACATTATATGACATGAGACAAAACAGTTGGATTCAATTGAAATAGGATTGTTTTGAAAGGGAACCAGATCAGATAAGCAGGCATTATTTCCTTGTTATTCCAGTGCTGGATAAAAGTGGGCATGACCACAAGTAAACCTCATAAGACTGCATTGTTAATTATTTTTATGGTGCTGCACTTTTACAAGCTCATCATAAATGGTTTTATTTACTTAGTTTTTCTTCTATCAGTGTCTTCACATCACATTTTAAAAATGACAGCTGACCCATGTAGGTCACTTTTATAGGTCATACCAGAAAATAATTTAAGCTTACTTGGTGTCTAGCCTAGAGTTTGCCTGGAAACATTACTGTCCTATTAATGCTATGGCCAAATGCAATAAACATGAATTTGTATAAATACAAAATCTTGTGCTAGTCCTCTGCTCTAGCTTTATTGTTGTGAGAGGAGATATAGCTACTGGAAGGCAAGTGCAGGATTTCCAATGGGGGCAATTATTGAATGGGTTATCACCGAACAAGCATAGTAGAACATTCATGAAAAAATACATCCAAATATTCTATTATATGGATAATAAAATAATATACTGTAATGGATAATGTACCCCCTACTATAAATTGTAATGATATTATAAGTGACCAAGGAGTTTTGTGACAAAGACAAGTAAAAGCAAAAAAAAGGGGTGGGTGGGAGGTTGTACTGGCAAAATAACAAAGCTGATCATCCTTTAAAGGCATCACAGGGGTATTTTGCTAAACTTCATGCATCTGTATTCTATGGAATAATTGTACTTACCACTAGAAAACCATTTCCTTTTTAAATAAGCAATAATTATACTGTTCACCATTTATCATTAAGTTTATCATTTATCAATTAATTGCTTTTTTTATTTATAAAATAATGAAAATGTCAGTTTATTCTTCACTCAGTTCCATGAGTTACCTGGTAAACGTTATTTAAGTTTTGCATTATATACCAATATGACAAGATGCTGTACTGCTGCAGGCATCAGTTCTTACCCAATACCCAAGAGGCTATTATGGCAAACAGCAAAAAAAAGAAAAAGACAATAAAAAAGTCTTACCCCCTCCCGAAGGCACCTAATTAAAACAGTGTAAGCAGCTGGGGGAATTGTCCAGATTTCTCTTGAGTGCTCCTTTTTTTCTTCCTGTAATGAATGAAAAAGCAATATTGATTCTTGGTTCGAATCTCATAGACCCTAAATAACAGCCAATGGAATAATTAAGTACATTAGTCTACTGGAACAAAATGCCTTTGTCACCTTCCCCTTCACAAGCACTTGGCGCACGCTCCAATAGAGTGTGGGAGATAGCTTGGAAGAGGTGTGCACAGAGTATAGTTAGTTAAAAATAAACATATATTGTAAACGGACATGTCTGTGTATATCAATTATATATATGTGTACAATTTCTTTACTGCAGCCCCACAAACCGACAATATACTGATTATTTACTGTATACCGATTGTTTATAACAAATGGTATTTTTTTTAGTATTGAAAATTGGCTATGAATTTGTCACAGGAAAACTGAAATCTCCCCAATTTTGGTATTTGAATAACTTTTCATCATCTAACCAGCAATAGCTTGCAACATTTTCCGTTACTTTGCTGTTAATAACTGATCCCTGGAGGCAAAATGTGGCAACAACTTTTATGTCTTTAACATCAGTTAAAAAGACATGTCTTTATGACTCTCTAAAGTCTGCCACCTTCTAAGTAAACATTGCTTTCTTCTTTTAGCACTGTTTTTTTTTTTAAAAAAATAAGGATTTTCTTATTGTTTTCTGTTTCAGCTGTGTGTAGTGTCAGTAAAGTTTGGTGATGTTTCTTCTCTGTTTAGTGCACACCCTCTCACTGTAATTTTACCTTACAGACTGAATAACTATGGCGAGCATATGAAGTGCTAAAATCACTTGACAACACATTGCTCAGAGGATATTAGAGCATCCCTTAAAATTAGGAGGGTTTTTAAAACAAGTATAGTAAAACTATTTGAGATTCATTTATATAGTGCTGCTAAGCTAAAGGAGAAACAAATAGACATAAACTACGGTAAAGGGAGCATAGATATTACCCTGTATGCAGGTGGAGCTCAAACGTTCCGACATCACGAAACGCGTAAGGCTGTCACCTGCCTTTCCCCTCTGTTCTACGATATGTGAAAATACATCTTTGCTACTGTTTTTAATCATAAAATAAAAATTTTACTAAAGATATGCAGTAAGATTACTGTTCTTTATATGGCTAAGCTAAGTAAAACTAAACTCACCTTTAACTGTTTTTTTTGTTGGTTTTTTTTTAAATGTTGCTAGACATACATGTCATTGCCAACTTGCATTGTAATCTAGAGACATGATATTGAGTCTCCTCCAAGTAAGCATTCTGGAAGAAGTGCTACACACCAACTTGGAGCAGAACCCAGGGGACTGGACACTGTACGTGCTCAAATGTTCTTAAGCAGTTATTGTTGCAGGAGAAATTCTCAAAAACACATTTTTTGATAGTTTGCTAATTCAAATTATGTATTTCTCTCTAATAATTCCTAGCCAAAGATAAACCTGTGTAAAATACTTACTACTGCAAGACCTGATTTTACAGATGTTTTATGGGCTAGAGGTCAGAGAAAGTGTTTCAGGTGAACTTTAGCTCTCCTTTCATGCAGGGATTGTTATTGCCATACCTGGGACAGTATGGAGCAATTAGGTAAAGAGTTGAACTTGTTAGATATACTGTATGTAATTTTTTCAACTTTCACATAACTAAGTAATCCTCCATCCACACAGAGTCTCCAACCACATGATGTAAGGGAACATAGTACTAGAAGACAGAACTGATCATTTTCAGTCTAAAGGTTATGGATTGTTTTGAGGTCACTGCAACAATAAGTATTATGCTGTAAGCAAGAAATTAAAAGGGGTGGTAGTTTTAAAGTTTGCATTTAAAAAAAAAAAGTTATATATGTCGCCTCTCTTCCTCACCACCCCACCTCGCCACACACCATCCAGAGTATGAACCTAAACTGCCCTTACCCCTGGGATTGCACTAAATGCCACATACCACAATTTTAAAGTCTCAATCACAATCTCTGTTTAGCCCTGCATCCTTGCATAGTCCCCGCATTTTGTCAATGGAAAGATGTGTTATGCATGAAGCTCATCTTCCTATTGGACAGTCCAGGAAGAGTCCAGGACTGTGAGAAGGAGTGGGGCTAAACCAGAACCACAATCCTGTCTTTAGTAAGTTTGATTTTGTGCAACCCAGGGATGCAGACCTAGAAGTTTAGGTCCTCATGCTGGGTACTATTTATGGAGGGAGGGTGGTGAGGTAGTACTGGTTGTTAACCTTTATTTCTTATTGAATTGAGGTTAACTTCATTTCTACCCAGCCTACTTTAACAGAACACATTTTTGGTTTCATGAATTAGCTAAACAATGATGTCTACAGCTGATTACATTCTATGTACAAAGAAAACTAGGTAACATATTTTATTAGCTTCCTAACAGCTTGCCATCATTACTGACATTGCAGTTAGCTCCAAGAGGGCTGTCCTGATACCTTTATGTTTCTTATTTCAGGGATTCTATGTCATAATTATAATAACAATGCTAAAGAGCAGAGTGTTATATATTTCCCCACTATTTGTTTCATTAAAGGGCATGTCCACCCCAAAACTATAATTACCCCCACTACTGGCCCCATTGTGTAGTGTAATATAATCCTTATATCAACAATTTGTGGATTCCCAACAGGTAGGTTTCAAGGTGCACTCCCTGAGGCCTGTGCCACGTCAGGTAAGTATCAAACAAATATAGAATATGCAGGGAGGCACACTCAAGAAGAAATTAATAGCAAACGGTCATTTATTGAGTGCTCAACATACAAGCCAGGTACACAAGTGTACCTGGCTTGTATGTTGAGCACTCAATAAATAAGTGTACCTGGCTTGTATGTTGAGCACTCAATAAATGGCCGTTTGCTATTAATTTCTTCTCGAGTGTGCCTCCCTGCATATTCTATATTTGTTTAATATAATCCTTACCTTACATCCCAGATCCAAATGGTTCTCCAGTAACCCCCCCCCCCCCCACCCCAAGTCTGAAAAACTGGCCACCAGGAGGATAGCAGAGTCCATATAGGACTCTGCCTCCTGTCTCCCCTCTGGGAGAAGTTTGGCATGTGCACTGCAGGCCTCCCACCCTCCCTCTCCCTCCTGATTTGGTCTCACTCCCCCTACCATAAAACCCTGTTAGTATGTAGTAGGGCTAGTTCCCCCAGCC
Source organism: Hymenochirus boettgeri (assembly GCA_019447015.1). Taxonomy (NCBI): domain Eukaryota; kingdom Metazoa; phylum Chordata; class Amphibia; order Anura; family Pipidae; genus Hymenochirus; species Hymenochirus boettgeri. The sequence continues at coordinate 96,144,128 of CM033474.1, forward strand.
CCAACCACTATAATCTTATATCCAGAAACTCCCCCGATAGTTACTTACCTTCCCTCTATCCTCCACCGTTGTGAACTGCCAGCAGCCGTGTCCGTGACTGGCTGCCTCTCAGCCAATCACAGACGTGGCTGCCGGTCCAGCCCCCTGCTTGCAGTTCTATGCAAGCAGAGGGCCGGGATTGTGTGGCAAAGGATAGAGGGAAGGTAAGTAACTATCGGGGGACTTTCTGGATATAAGATTATAGCGGTTGGGGCTGGGGGAACTAGCCCTACAACATACCAAGAGTTTTTATAACAGGTGGACAAGCCCTTTAAAAAAAAAATCAGAAAACCAGAATTTATGTAATTATGCACTGAAGGACTGCACCAGAAACCAAATGAGTATACAATTGTTCTACAGGTTTGTTATGTCAAAAAGTGCATGAATGGCAGCCAATTACTGATAATTTGTAATGCTGCAAATATGTCAATAAACGGACACAGTGACTTGTTTTTCCAAATCAATCATGTTTCATATTTTAGATAATAATAAAAGTGGTACTCCTTTAATATAAAGTGGTAATAAGGCCTCATTCAGAATATGCAATAATAATTTTAAAATCTTTTTTAAATGTGTTGAACCAAATTAGTGTAATGGTTTAGAGATGGGCAACAAAATAAATAAAGAGAATAAAGGAGCTTAAATATGAAGGAAGATTGGACCATTCTGACTGGAGAAGAGAAGCTTGGTTGGGGATAACGCCACATGCCATTATCTTGTTGTTTCAGGGATTTTAATGATAGAAATGTCTTTAGACAAGCAGGGTTATTCAATAAAAGTTCTTATTGTTTAAAATGGTGCTAATTTTGCCCCAACCAATCAGAAGTTAGCTTTCAAATGTTAAATAAGATCTGATTGGTTGGGGCAAAATTAGCACCATTTTAAACGATAAGAACTTTTATTGAATTTCCCTGATGGTCCTTTTTCTGTTAGGTAGGCACCATAGATAGGGGCACCATAGATAGGGGGGAAAGGTTGAACTAGATGGACATATCTATAACATACAGTTCAGGAACACTCTAGCACACTGCTGTTGGCTTGCTGCCAGACAATCGATAGGTGCTATCCCTCAGTTCTCTACTCCACGAGCTTGAATAATTCCAGAACAAAGATGCAAACGAGGGAGCACACTATAAGTGTAGAATCAATAATTTATTGTGAACAACACACGACGTTTCGGGACAGCAATGTCCCTTCCTCAGGTATAACTAGTGCACAGTGAATTACAAACATATATACCCTAAGTCCCACCCCCTGGCCATGTGGCAATGTGAATGACAGGCCAGAGTATCAAAGTGAGGCTGTACAAACCAAGCCAAACAAAGTGCAAATGCTTACTGAATCAAGTGAATAAATATAATTAAATACAATAAAAATCTCTAATATAATAAATATCAGTCACAATATATAACAGTGTTCATATAAATACAATAACTCCTTATTCACTTAGTGTTAAAAATCTTCATATAGTGTACTAATAGCATAGTATAAAATAATAAAGCAGTGTTAAGAAAAATATAGTGTAGTGGCATAAAATTTCAATACTTAACACAGCAGTAAAACCATAATGTATACTTAGATATACTTATACATCATGAAGAAAATATATCTAAGTATACATTATGGTTTTACTGCTGTTTTAAGTATTGAAATTTTATGCCACTACACTATATTTTTCTTAACACTGCTTTATTATTTTATACTATGCTTTTGTAACTATATGAAGATTTTTACACTAAGTGAATAAGGAGTTATTGTATTTATATGAACACTGTTATAATTGTGACTGATATTTTATATTAGAGATTTTTATTGTATTTAATTATATTTATTCACTTGATTCAGTAAGCATTTGCACTTTGTTTGGCTTGGTTTGTACAGCCTCATTTGATCTCTGGCCTGTCATTCACATTGCCACATGGCCAGGGGGTGGGACTTAGGGTATATATGTTTGTAATTCACTGTGCACTAGTTATACCTGAGGAAGGGACATTGCTGTCCCGAAACGTTGTGTGTTGTTCACAATAAATTATTGATTCTACACTTATAGTGTGCTCCCTCGTTCATATCTATAACATACCCTGACTAGTATGTTAAAGTGCTAAAATAAATTTTGGTTCACAACGTTATACTCAAATTTATATGATCTCACCTAAACCCTCTTAATACAACAAATGATAGAAATAAAATAAAGCTCCTAAGTTAAAGCAAAATATCCACATTTATAACATTTTATTTCACAGAATAAATGGCTAGGATTTACAAAGAAACACATCTTTAACTAAGCATTTCTCAACTATGGCAGTATTCATGTATTATTCAGCTAGGAAACACATGAAAGATAACATTTCATATATCTAAATTTGTAATGATCTCAAACCATTTTATTTGGTCAAATTAGACAATCATTATTTTAGATTACTACTTTATGTTCTCACCTTTGGTTTATCACTAATTTCGTCAATTGATACAAGGAAATAGCAACAAATTAAACATTTACAGGGTTATTCAATAAAAGTTCTTATCGTTAAAAATGGTGCTAATTTTGCCCCAACCAATCAGATGTTAGCTTTCAAATGTTAAATAAGATCTGATTGGTTGGGGCAAAATTAGCACCATTTTAAATGAGAAGAACTTTTATTGAATCTCCCTGTTAATATGTGAACTGTAGGAAGAAACCCTTGAATAACTTACTTGGGTAGCAATAGCATAAATCAATTCTCCAAGAGATGGAAGAAGTAATTGTTTTAACTTGCTGTTCCTAAAATTGTCTCTAATCATTTCAGCAAGCAATACCATGGCCTGTAAAATAATTACACATATAACACAACATTAATACTAGTTTAAATAGCATTAAACAACAGTAGCTTTTTGTCTTAGTAAATATATATGAAGTATAATTCACACTTATACTATTTCAAATGCTTTATAAATTTGCATTAGGTATGTGGTGAATTCTAAGCTTCCTTCAAAAACAAGGTAAAAAGCTTTTAGTCTGTTGTCTTTCTGGTCACTGGTGCATATTACCGTATGTCTGCACTGCAATTTTGCCAATAATCTGTTATCAGAATGCATGCGATTAAAAAAAAAAAGGCGATCACATGGGCCACCCACATTTAAAAGCGATTCTCACATGCTAACAGAGGGGTAAGGTTACAGAAATAAAAACACTCACTAATCATGAATGGAATTCAAATGATTCCTCAAAAAAGAAAAATTAAAAGTTAGGTAGGATTTGTATTGCTGTATATTACCACTGTATGTTTTCAGGGCATCATTAATTTAAATGCATCATTTTGTGTGTAATGGTTCCTAACCCTAAGACTAGCACAAAGTACTTTTGCAATACAGCCAGGCATGGATTGCCTGTATCTAATACAGGCATGGATCAGAGGACAAATTTTAGCCACAAAGAGTTTGATTCCAACCAGTAAGGTAAGTAAAGACAGCAAAGGCGTTATTCAAATGTAAAAATGAAATAAAAACAGGCCAATATTTAATGCCGTCAGGTATAAATAAAACCCATGAGTATATACAATAAGGTGGGTGTACACTAATATCTTTGGTTGCTCCTTTATTTATGCAACATGCATTATTCAAACTAGATCTGACTGAACAATATTTTTATGTCTGCTTGTCAAATCACAAATTAGCAATGCAAGAAGAATAGGTTTGACTAATGCAATGGGGCAAGTAGATGCATTGAATATAAATCTGGAAAACTTCATTACAGTCTAATAAATAGCTGCCAGGGATATTTATGTTACCTCTTTGCATTTTGCTTTTATCCGTCAGTGTGAAATTGCCATTGCTACTAAAGATAGATTGAATGGGCATTGGAAACCAATGACCTTTCTCCTTTATTTTTTTTTAATAACTGAAACGCCAGCTAAATGTTCTAAAGTAAAATATATTAATCCATTATATTCTTGTCATACTGAGTGGCAGTTTACAATTTATAGGTTTACAATTGAGGCATATACTATGATATGCAGTAGTAATGGTTTCTGAACAAATATGCATTATTGTTTCTTCAAATGTACCTGAATATTTATTGTAAAATCAGGCAAGCAAGAAAACTCATGTAAAATTCAAGAATTCAGCATCGAAGTAAGTATCTCTAAATATTTAAAATGTCTCCTGAGAAATATTTTATAAGAAGGTATCTATGTGGCATAGAAATATTGTTTAAATATTCAAGCAATCAGATATATTTGATAGATTTTGTACATAGTAGGGAAAATTTACAGGCATTGGTGAAGTCCACTGTTTCTGCTTCTATTAGGCTAATGAGAATAGATGATGTGGTGTTAAAAGCATATTGGGTGTCATGTCTTAAACCAGAGTCTATGATACATCAATCAAACACTAACAAATATTAAAGGGTAACTGTGGTCTCCAAACAAGTGACATTTATTAAAAAGAGCACATTCTTATCTTTCAAATGACCCCAGAATCATGCTTCCAGCAAGCACTGTGAGCTTTGACATCACCAGCACATTTGCTCCGCCCCCATGCCTTAGGCACAAGCATGCCCATCTGTATCCTGCTGCTGTAACTATCTTTAAAAAGCTATTTTTTTTGTTTTATTTTTTGGGGCGGTGGTAGGGCTACTTACATTTTTACACATTTTTTACACAGCACATCATGTGACTTTCACACACTATCCTAAATGTAACTTAAGAACCAGAACCAGAACAAATCTATAACTTAAGAACCAGAGAAGCTAGAAACATCATCCTAGGCTAGTTTAAAGTATTTACATGTATCCATATAAGTTGTTTACATACTTTCAAAGTGCTTTTTGAATTATAAAACAGTCAGTATTGAAGTCAATATTAATTGCAAGGTCTGTGCTTTGTGTAGTAACATTATAAGGATTTTTGATTATGCAGGCATGCAGCCCATGACTTAGAGCATCAAAAGGTCCTCAACCTATGGCCCCAAGTCAAAATGGGACATGTATATAGATTACACATTTTTGAGGAAATGACCACAGGTTCCCAATCAGATTAAGATCATGGGTGTTTCCTCGACATGTATCAAAAATGTCAATGCTATAATCTCTGAGTCACTGCTTACGACTTCTACATTGTTACATGGTGCTACTTAATGCTGGAAAATAATCAGACATGGGAGTAAGAAATTACTTCATGTTTCTTAGGTTTTGTGGGCAATGCTATTCATATAGCATGAGACTGCAAGATGCCTTCTGTTATAAGAAGGTGTTTCTCCATTTTTATGCTCTGTGAAGGGCTTTTTTTGCTGCTTTTGGCCCCTCTCTCCCTAAGCTTTCTAGCTGCCTTTTCCACTGTACACCCAAGTCCTACAACGTATCTTGCACTGACAAGATCGAAACACGTTGTGTCTGATGATTAGCTCTATATATTAAGCTATATTGCATGTTATTAGCCAGCGGTTCTGGAATCATGAATAGCTAAGGGACATAAAGGAGTATTTTGCATATCTCTGCCCCTTACTCTGGGGAACATGGGAGTAAGAAATAACTTCTTGTTTCTTAGGTTTTGTGGGCAATGCTATTCATATAGCACGAGACTGCAAGATGCCTTCTGTTATAAGAAGGTGTTTCTCCATTTTTATGCTCAGGGCTTTTTGCTCCTTCTGGACCCTCTCTCCCTAAGCTTTCTAGCTGCCTTTTTAAACTGAAAGCACTAAGCCTTTGACAACCCATTTATAAACATATTAAACAACTTTATTGCACTAAATTCCACAACAAAATACACTCAGTGAAGTGTCCCTTCCATACCAGCACTACAGTGTGAACACTGAAGCCACTACAAAAGCCTTACCAAGGAGAGTTCGGATATACTGGTGCTTTTAGGAAACAACAAACAGGTAGAGTGCCAGGTGAAGAAAGAACCCCACAGGAAGCCCAGAGAGTCTGGAAGGCAGGGGTAATTATGACATCTGTTTTAAGTCCTGGTTTGGCTCCCTGTATCATTTAAACTACTGTTGTGAACTTGTTGTAGAGACCAGTGTCCTTGTTACATATAAGGCAAATTGTGGCGACTATTGTGATGGTGAATCTGTTGTATTCAGTTAGTTCAACTGGACTTAAAGTTTAGTTCTTGAAGACGTTTCTCTAATCATCCAACTGGCTTTTTCAATTCTGAATTGCATTCTGCCTTATATTTAAAATGAGCCCTAAATCTCATCTCTAGGTAAAATTTGTAAAAAGGTATTGCTGGAAAGATTCAGCAGTACATTTTTTCTGCTTGAACACTTCCTGTTTTTAGCCATGTGACCAGCCCTTACTCCCCTGTCAATTTCCTTTATGTCTGTGCTGGTATTTCCTGTTTTTCCCAGCATTAAGTGCTAAGTGAACATACTTCTTCTCTGGGACAGAGGGGAGGGACAGAGGGTAAGGTGATGTCACTCAACTTAATGGAAGCAGTAAAGTTGAACATTCACCAAACTATAATTTCTTACAGGCTGCAGCCTGAGATGTAATAGGGGGCTCATTTTAAAGGAAAGACTGCAAACTTTTATTTAACCCTAAATTGTTTGGAGACCACAGGGAGATTAAATAAAATTTCTTATCGTTAAAAAGGGTGCTAATTTTGACGCAGCCAATCAGATCTTATTTAACATTTTAAAGCTAACATCTGATTGGTTGGGGCAAAATAAGCATCATTATTAACAATAAGAACTGAATCTCCCTGTAAGTCTTTTACAATTTCTTTAGTTAAGTAGTTTTATTAGACACAAAACAGAATAATAAAATGGATTACAATAACAATTGCTATATGGAAACAAATAAATATTTAAATGACTAAAGTATCCAGAGCACATATTGTTCAGTTTAGCTGCTTCCCTGCTCATTTGCTTTCCAATTAGTGGTTGTCCTTCTGTCAGTGTTAGGTAGAGTCTTGGAACATTTTCATTTACATTACTTCGAATAATATTTCATACTTTTCACCATCTGTTTCTAATTTAAATGAAGGCAAGGTGAAATGTGTTCTTTCCAAAAGGGCTATTCAATTGTCCATTCTACAATTTATGTACTGAATGCAAGCAAGATTTGTCACTGTTTTCCTATCTATAAATCTGGTTGTTGTGTCTATAAAGTATTTCACATTATGGTCAGTAACCAACCCTAGCATTCAAAGAAGGCAATAGAATCAGGTAAACAACCATTTCATTTTATATACATTCATATGGTTACATTTATATAAAAGAGTAAAAGAGAGAGACTGATAGGTCTGACAGAAATCAGCAATTAATTCTACAGGACTACATTTTACTTTTTTAAAAAGTGAAACGAAAAATATTCTAAAAAATCATGAACCCTAGGCTTTCCTATATGCCATGCCAATATCAATTTCCCTGCCTCTTTCTGCATAACATTGCTGACAAGAAGTCAAACTGGGACAATTATAGACTCTACGGGTAAACTGAACTACAATAGCTCCAACACCATAAGGCTGGGTACACACATTTCCAGCTGACCAATATAAATATCTTATAGTGTGAGAAGGCTGGCCATGACCGAGCTCGGCCGCCCGTTCGTTTGTATCGGATAAACGGGCAATCGGGCCTGTTGGTGAATCACGGCCGATTGTGCTGTTCCGTATAGGACTGTACGATCGGTCGTGTGAACTGTCGGCTGTGGCCACAATTGCCACAACTGACAGTGATTTATCCCATCCGGGACAAAAATTCTGCTGGTGTGTACCCAGCCTAATAGTCCTGACACACACAAATGGTTTAAATAGTTAATTCTCTGATTAGGAAGAAAACAATACAACATTTTAATCAGCATTTGTAGACAGGGAACACATTTTTTTTATAATTAATCCTCCGCAAACTCACAGAGACAATTTTACCCGCAATGCAGTCTGCATGTGAAGAGCAGAGAGAGTGCCCCTATGACTCATTCCATAGGCATCGACTCTATCCCTCTCTCTGCTTCCTGGGTAAAAACGATCACTTAGGGCTGGCCACACTGATGTGCTTTTAAGCACGATCCGATCGCACTAGTGTGGCCCAGTTGATGTGGCCATACTAGTGAGCTAGGGAGCGCTGAGTGTGCAATATGTAAATCGGAGTGCATGCGATCCACATTTTTTTGCAATTGCATGCGATCCGATTGTGAATCATTGGCCGATCGCACGCCAACGCATTCACGTTGGCGTGTGTGATTGCTTTGACTTAAGGTTGACTTAAGGTTGGGAAAAGAAAGTAAATCACGGTAAGTTACTTATTATTCACTTTTAAAAGGAGCAATTTAGAAACCTGTACTGAGCCTGGGCATGCTCAGAAAAGGCAGCTAGGGGATTAACATTCAGTCATTGTCTGTGTTGTCAAATGTCAAATCTATAAATGACAGTTGCTAACTGGAAGAACCAGGAAGCTGAAATACAGGACATAGTGCAGAATTTCGGGTTAGACTTATATATTATAACGTGGGGGCCGACCCGCGACCCTGGATGTGTACGCACGGCCGTTTTGGGCTATAATTGTGCTGTGTATGGGCACTGTCGGCCGAAACTGCCATTGGATTGGGGCTCATTGATGATCCACCCGGATCATCAATGACCGAACACCCATTTCAGCTGACAAAGTGCCCACGATTATCTGCCAAACTGTACATACACATCATGCATCACGGGTCAGCCACCACAATCGCATGTGTGTATGCACCTTTATATTACTCTGTAAAGAGCACATTAAGCTTATATAATTAAGACTAATTATACTCAATTCAGCCCAGTTTCTCTTCTCCTCAGGGTCACTTGTACCCAGGGTGATGGGATAAGACTGCTTAAACCAAACAAATCTTAGCAAATACACTTCCAGTTTAATCCCGCAGCCCTACTAATTGGAAGATGCGTGGTGCAAAAAGCCAGTTCAGGGGTGGTTCAATGCAGCTGCATGAAAAAGGCTAAATCCAGGAGTGAGGTCCCAGTGCTTTAAGTCCTCACCTTGGGTACTTTAATTGGGGGTGGGTGGGTTTGATTCCCTATTGTTCTCCTTTAATGTAGTGTAAAGTTATTATATATTAACTACACTGAAAGGGAGGCAAACCTCTGTCTCTCTGAAAGTACACCAGTATTCCAGGCACAACATTTAAGAACCATGGATTACACAACAATTTCAGCACTACAGAATTCAAATCAAAACTACAATTTTTTTGGCATATAATATATATATTTGATATATCCCAACCAGTTTTTCCTAATGATATTTCATTAATAGTTTAAAATTCCCAGTTGGTTATTTATGTAGAATTGTATTTCCCTAGTAACAGGAACAACACCATTTACAAGTATCTATATTTGATGTACCTGAGCCTGCAAGCAGTTACAGTATTTCAACATGTGCTACAAACTAAAAAAAACACTGGGACAAGTTTAATATTTACTTTATATCCATATAAAATACAACTATGGATCAGGAGTTTTTTTTACTATACACTGTAGATGGGATTATTACATCACCTTAAAAAATACACAAAACTTCTCAGAGGAATTACCATTCAAAATCACATTATTTCAAAATCATCACACCACACTATAAATATTGCTGCCACCCTCCAGCTTCAAAATGATGTATTGTTATGCATTATGTGAACATACGTGCATGTTTATGTAAATACAAATATGACATTGCCCTTTTCATATTTTCTGGAGTTTATTAATAATTTTAATTTCTACTTGCACATACTTATGTGATGTAAATACAGTATATATTATGTGATACGATTTTATAAGATTTATATGTTCAACTTGTGGTGATATACGTAATATACTTGTGATGTACATGCTGGAATTCAACCTATAAAGACTGATGACCCTTAATAAAGTCTTTACTAAATAGTTTAGTTTGGGAACTTTGCATTAATTTTTTTAAAATATTAACACTGGACGCTGCAAGAGCTGCTAAACTGGAGTACTGGGACATCTGTTACCCTATTTTATCTGATTATATATTTTTCTCCTAGTACTATCTACAATTCAGGGTTGTCAGCCCCTCTTTGAGGCTATATTAAAAGAATCTCCGCATCTAATTTCCATATCATGTCCTACTGCTGTATTTAACTGCTGTCCCAAAATAATTAGCACAGGTTTAAAAATCTGATCTAATAATGGATATTTTACAAGTCAGTTCTAGGTTTTTACTGTTAGTAAGAGATACAAGGTCTATATGTGCAAATAATTAGAAGATTTCAAGAGGAAAACCCTAAAAATCCAAGGAGAACTCTGCTGTGCAGAAATGGGTGTGGTACAGAGGAGACAGTTTGTTTAAATAATTTCTAACAAATTGCATTTACTGGCTATACACTTTAACAAGAATCAACAAATTGATTGATAGGATGTGCTGATTATTGCCACATATATGGCACAAAAACAAACATGGCAGCAGTTTGTCAATATCAGGATCTATTGTTCCAGATTTCAGAAAATCGCCATTGTGTTGTATTGTCCCCCATTAATTAAGGTATGTTTGACCACATAACAATCGCTCCCTATATACTGTAGAGTGTAGATCATGTATTTGCGATTCCAATTAAATCTGCCTTGAATTAGCAAAGTAGAGTAGCACCTTTATAAACAACAATTCATTTCAAAAAACAAATCTGTGCCTCAAAAATATGACTGCTTTTATCCAGATATCCTTGAGCTACAAATAGGACTAAAGCTGGGTACACACAGTAACAATAAAGCCCTGATACCGTCATCGGGGCTTTATCGTTACTGTGTGTACCTTAGTTTTCCGAACAAGCGGATCAGCCGAATGCTCGTTCGGGAAAGACCGAAAATTTCCATCGGCCGTGCTAGACTTCCTATAGAGGAGTCGGCCGCAGCCGAGGGAAACCCACTGTCCCAAGCGTTCTCCCAATGATGTGTATAGGGAGAACGCTCGGGACTGTGTATGCAGATTTTTGAAAGATGACAGACAGGATCTTGAAGATCCTGTCAGTCATCTTTCACTGATATGTACTGTGTGTACCCAGCTTTTAAGCTTTTCAACAAAGTGGTTCTAAGGGCTAGGCCACACAAGCGCGTTTTTCGAGCATTTGCGCACACGTTTTGCACTATCGATTGCGCCCATGGTTTTCGCTAAAATGTAAATTGCGGGAATGCGAAAATTCACGTGATTTCCAATGCGCATACGCGTTCGTTCGTGCTTTGGTAACGCAACCATTTGTGGTGCATTAACGCATGGGTTTGATAATGGAAAACGCCAAAAACGCATGCGCAAAATGCACAAGCATTGCGCACACAATCGCGTGTGATAACGCTCGCGATTTTGCGCGACATTCCTGTGCGTTGCATTGTTGCCTCAGTGCTGGGTACACATGGAGGGACTTTTTGTCAAATGTCCGTTGGTTGCGGCAAATTCGTCCGTGGGCGAATTTGCGAGCGATCGATCGTGCAGTCCCATAGGGAACCGCACGATCGATCGGAATTTAATGACACGTCCGATCGTTCGTTCGGACAATTTGGCCGAATGAACGATCAATGTTGGCCGTGGACGTCCGCCCCACACCAGCCAATATTTTTGGTCGATCAACCGAAAGTGCCAGGAATCGGTCGGTCGGCCGAAAATATTGGCTGGTGTGTACCCAGCCTAACACACAATGTACAGACAGCACTACACTGCAACATTCTTATCTGCTAAAGGTAGTGTATGCACAAAAATGGATTTTACCATCTTGGACACTATACAAGATGCTATAAAAATGTCACTTGGACTTGGTAGGCACAATGGTAGTGGATTTTAAGACTCCAAATTAGAGAAACAAAAATTGTTTTTGAGTTTCTTATTTCAGAATAGATACTGCACCATTTTATAACAGATAGAATTAACACTCGTGGGTATAGGATTGCCACAGGCTAGTAAAGTCGATAGAAACAAGGTAAAGAAGAGTTCAAACTATAAAGGACATTCATATTAATTATCATCAGATTGTCGAAGTATAACATCTGTCATGCAAGTTCTTCTGCCTCCTATACTTATTCCCAGCGCTATAATTAGCCCACATTACTGTCCCTCGATGTCTAGTAGGTGCATTTACAATTTAACATAATAACTAGACTTCTCCCACAAGCTGTCTACCATAATAATCATAGATTAATGTACTTTTAAAGTAAAATGATGTATGATTTGCTGTCTAAATAATAAGATTTTAGGAGACAAACCATAATATACTATATTTCGAAGGGGAAAACGAATTAGGGGTCTGAAAAGTCAATTCCAGCTGCTTTTTTGTGGTAATTAAAATTTCTAGATAATGTAATCCCTGCATCCTAATACCTATACCTTATGTGATTTATTCATTGTCATTTGACAGGACATCTTTATCATTAAATCAAGTGCAATTTAATATAAAGAATTGCATAGGTATACAAAATTTCCAGGCAGATATAAATTGAAAGAAGAATACACAAAACGTAAAATAATCGTAAAATAAAATAAAAGTAAAACAAGTGAAATGAACAAGGCAAAAATAATATTAATAAGATAAACATACCAAGTGCTTTTTTCTATTATTAAAACTGCTAATTATTTTAAGGAAAGCTAACCACAAACACGATTGTCATTACCCACGCTCTATATTTAGACTTGACAAAGGACCGTGTATGGGTTCTAAGCGTTGCATGCTTTTGTATGCAAATCAATATCACCCTGTAATCTATAATAAAGATAAAATGCTAAAAATTACAATAATGTTATTGGATTTTAGAGTCCTGCTGTGTGATGTGTTTTGTACACAAGCTAATAATGACGAAAGTCACTTTCTGATTGGACCAAATAATTCCATGACCGATGGCAATGTCATGTCCAGGAAGTATAATTCTATGTTTGTGGCTTATTGTATTCAATGGGATTTGCCTATATTTTGGCACAAGTCTGGCTGTGCTTAATCAGTGGGTTTGTTTTGTAATTTCTCTTTCCTTGAGAATAACAGTTGTTTTTTAAAGAGTCTATGACACGCTAAGAAAAAGCTGGAAACCTAAGAATTAAAAATTGATTTCTCTAAAATGCATCAGGATTTCAGAGATAAGGTATACAGTTGGTTATTAGCAATTTACCCACCAGGCTAATTTGCTTTAAAGGACAACTCCACCCTCATAAGAATTTCTTTTAGAAAGAATGGCCTCTTTAAAATATGTTGATATATTATAGTTTGTCCTATGAATTCATTACTTTATTCCTGCTATGCTTCTGGATGCCTCATGGAAACTGAGCAATTAAGAAAACTGTAGTAAGCCTGGGCATGGTCAGAAGAGACAGATAGGGGATTAACATTCAGCCATTGGCTGTGATGTCAACTGTCAAATCCATAACTGACAGTTGCTAACTAGAAGAACCAGGAAACAGAAACATGGGAAACAGGACATTGTGCAGGATTTCAGGTTAGACTTATATATTTCATATTTCAAACTATTACCATTTAGGGTTTTGGGGGGTGATTTACCTTTTTTATTTTGGGGCTGGACTTGCCCTTTAAGTATTGAGAATTCATGCATTCAGGGGTGGTTTGTAGGATCTGTGGAGGGCACTAGGAACATAGAGGAAAGTATCTTTAGGCTACTTATTAAAGAAGACTTGACACTAAAATACAAATATGAATGAATGGATTCTATAATTCCTAACTAGTCGATAGTAGCAACTCTCATTTCTGAAATGAGCAATATTCTGGGAAAATTAATTATTTCAAATAGTAACCAGGTTCTTAACACACACCAAACCCTTACCTAGTAAGTAAGCTTTGCGGTCCTGAGGGGTTTTGGGGTGGGAATGGTACACATTGATTTTTGTGTGAGGGTTGGAAATGCCCTTGAAGTTATGAATTATAAAATCCATTCAGCCTTAATTAGATTTAAGCTTTAATTCTCCATAAAAGTGTATATGGGATATAAATGTTTCTAAACTAGTATCCTTTCTAGAAAATGTTGCTTAATGTAAAATATAAAGCTGGGTTAATGGCCGGGGGAATAATGCCAAAGTGCAAATACAAGGTTCCTACTGATTAATGCAGTTGCAGGTAGCTGTAATTTAAAAAGAATGTATGCATGCATGCATACATTATAACAGTTGCTATTCTAGGTTTAAAGAGTGTCTATCAAAAAAAAGTGCTTGAAATGATGTACTATTAACAATTGCTTACTGTAACAACTCAATGTGACAGAAGTGGTTTGACAGTAAAGTTCCACATTTTTAACTAAACTTGCCCACAGGGAATCACATCTTTTTTTTTTTATATAGTTTATTATACTCTTGGGTAAGCATTCAAATGCATGTTTAGCTGATATTGGCTTGCCATGTAAAGCAAAGTAGAATTTACAAGCTTTCACTTTAATTAAGCATAAAGCACTACGGTTCACTTCTCACACTAAAGAAATTGCTGTCAAACACTTTTCAAATTAAATTTGTCAGAGCTGCACTAGTTTTCTTAATACTGGATTAAAGTTTGCGCATGAGTTTTTCGCTATTTACAAAGAGAAAACGAATGCGATTGAGCAAAAAATGATTGAACGCAAAATGCAAACGAACGCATGCCCAATGGAAAGCGTGAGAATTTTCGTGTTCCCGCTATTTCTGTTTTACCGAAAATCACGGGCTTTTTAAAAACTTGTTTGTTAAAGCTTGTGACGGTTTTCATTCATCCAGGTCATGGTATATCTGTTGTATTCAATTATATCAACTGGACTTGAAGTTAGTTCTTGAAGACGTTTCGCTAGTCATCCGACTGGCTTTCTCAATTCAGAATGACTTGTACAAGAATCTGTTGGCAAGTATGTAGCCAGCCAGGTGTTAGGGACCTTCTGAATGCATGGCCTGATTGCATTGTGGCTAAGAGGTGTTATAGGAACTCCCCAGGGTAAGGTGTCAAAACAGCATTGTACCTGGCAGACAGTTGGTGTGCACCCCCCCCCCCCACACACACACCCCTATTCAGGCTGGGATTCTTTATTTTCAGATAAATGGTAACAAGGTGGCAAAATGCCTAGCCAACATATTTGGGCCATTGATTGGAAGTTCTAAGCATCACATCCAGAACTCTCAGGAATTCACCAACAAGATTGAAACATACAAGGTTGCAAAATGCCTAGCAAACATCTTAGGGCCATTGAATGGAAGTTCTAAGCATCACATCCAGAACTCCCAGGATTTCACCAACAAGATTGAAGATATAGTTTTTGGTGCAGAAAAAACAATGGTGTCCTATGATGTGACATCTCTTTTCACCTGTATACCCACCAAGGAGGCTGTTGAAATAGTGAGAAAACAGCTAGGCCAAGACAGCACCCTTACCAGCAGAACCTATCTTAACCCAGAACAGGTGTGTTCCCTACTGGACTAGTGCCTGAATGCCACCTATTTCAAATACAGGGATAAGTTTTATAAGCCAAAACATGGAAGTGCTATGGGATCTCCAGTTTCACCCATTTTCCACTTCCATGGAGGAAATGGAAAAACAGGCACTTAATACTTTTAAGGACATAGCACCCAGACAGTGGTTCAGATACGTGGATGACACCGGGGTTAAAATCCACCAGAAGGAAGTACAAGATTTCACAGAACACACCAATGCTGTACATCAAATTTACAAGGGAAGATGTACAAAACAACACACTGGCTTTCTTGTATCGCTTGGTATAAATCAGTAAGAATGGTAAACTAGAAGTAGAGGTTTACAGAAAACCAACTCGCACAGATCAGTATTTGATGTTTGACTCCAACCACCCTTTAGAGCACAAGATGGATGTCATGAGAACCCTGCAACACAGAGCTGAGAACATCCCCACTAGCACAGAGGCGAAGGCTAAAGAAATAAAACATCCCAGAGGAGCCCTTAAAACTTGTGGATATCCAGACTGGGCCTTTGTCAAAAGATGTAGAAGGAAATAAAAGAATACGAATACCAACAGTGAAGGGGAAAAGCAAGACAGGAGAAAGAACATGGTCATCCCATATGTAGCAGGGGTCTCCGAGAAATTAAGAAGAATTTTCAAAAAACACCTTATCCCTGTCTGCTTTAAACCAAACAACACACTGAGGCACCAATTGGTACATCCGAAAGACCTAATACCGAAACACAAGAAAAGCAACATCATATACGCCGTGCTGTGCAGTGTGCTCTGATTTGTATGTGGGGGAGACCAAACAGCAACTGCATCAATGTATGGCCCAGCAAAGAGCCAATTCCTCTGGTCAGGACTCAGCCGTGTACTTGCATCTTAAGGAAAAAGGACATACCTTTGAAGATTGTAATGTCAATATATTGGCAAAGGAACATGAGGCCATTTATGTGAAAATAAAGAAACCAAGCCTGAATAGAGTTGGGGAGGTTCAACACCAATTGTCTGCCATGTACAATGCTGTGTTGACACCTTACCCTGGGCAGTTCCTATAACCACTCTTAGCCACAATGCAATCATGCCTTGCATTCAGAAGGTCCGTAACACCTGGCTGTCATATGCAAATTGGGACATTCCAGGGTTCATAATTGCCAACAGCCATTATATGGCTAACATCAATAACATGTATGTGCCTTTGGCTGCATTTATTAGAGAATAGACTAACCTGTTATGCAGTAAAATGTTCTTCTCCCCCTTCCTGCTTACTCTGATAGCTTTCTGAGCTTGCACATGCTCAGAGGAGGCAGCATAGCATTTTATCATTGGCTCGATTATCCATGAATGACAGATGCTAACAGGAAGAACAAGTAGAAAAAGGGGAAACAGAACATTGTGCAGTATTTCAGGTTAGTTCTATATTTTTCTATTGTGTTTTAGGGGTTCAGGGGGTGCCTTTTTCTTAAAAGAAGAAATTGACTTGTATCCAATTATTCAATTTAGGGGTGGAATTGTCCTGAAAAGAAGAAGTTCAGACTGTTTAAAGGCATGCTAAAAATGTTGTGAATTCCATATAATGATGTATGCCCTATCCTAAATATAAACCAGTTTTATTAAGAAACCATGTTGCTGGAGTTGTTTGTGTGGGTACCGTTTGTGCCATGCTATAGTCAAATAACATCACTCAGTAGATATAAGTGCTTAGAAGCTTAAGCTACATTCACACTACTAACCTATAATGCTTTGAGGAACATTGTTCTTGTGATATTGTGTGATGTTCCCCAGTGTTATCAAATAGCAGTGTGTCAATTGATTTCAATGGCACCGCAATGTGTTAACGCAGCAAACTGTTGCAGGCAGTGCGTTAGAAACAACACACTGCATTGCAGCTAAAATCTGCTCAGTGTGTTTTAGCCTTAACATACATCTTACCTAAAGACCAATACAGTGTCATTCAATCGATTTCCGTGGAAACGCCTTTCCGGATCATCTTTGCGACCAGCATATGATCTTAAAATGAATGGTAAAAGTGGGACCTCGCAATCATATGTTGGCTGCAAAGATTATCCGGAATGGCGGTTCCTCGGAAATTGATTAAATTTCTTTGGATATGTCAAGGTAAGCTATATTACATGGGCACCTTAAGGGACTGATGCATAACATTTATTCAGAGTAAATTTGCATGTTTGCAAATAAATCCTGCATTATGTAAAAAAATAATAATAAAAAGGACTTTGCAAGTGCTGAGAGTCCACTGCATCTCTTTAAAACCAAAAACCTAAAATATAAGCTAACTAGACTATCCCTTTATTACACTCAATTATCATGTGGAGAAAAGGCATTTGATTAAATGATCACTCCTAAATCCAACACACAAAGGGCCTTCCCACATTTTACTACCTGTTTTCTATCAAGTGGCTGTTACAAATCAGGGTACTGTGCAAGGAATCCCCCCTTGGCAAACATTCTTTACTTCATTCACTTGGATTTAAAGTGAGTTTTTAGGATTTTTCAGGTTCATAATAGATAGCTTTTAAAAGCTTAATGGGCAGACAGTAGAAGCTTAAGGAGAGACCTCTGGATCCAATTCTTAAATCCACATGGTAAAAAAACCCAAAAACCTAAACATTTAGCTTTTTAACAGTTTGTGTTCTATACAGTATAACTTGCTACATTAAATTTCTACCCTTTATCGGTTTGTGTAGCCAAAATTGTGGGTCTGTTTAAGTTACCCATACAAAAATTTAGCAGGTTGTGTGTGGGTAAAGCATCCTTTATCAGAAATTACTGTCAGGTTTGGCTAATCTAAAATTGTTTAAGCAGGTGGCA
Source organism: Hymenochirus boettgeri (assembly GCA_019447015.1). Taxonomy (NCBI): domain Eukaryota; kingdom Metazoa; phylum Chordata; class Amphibia; order Anura; family Pipidae; genus Hymenochirus; species Hymenochirus boettgeri. The sequence continues at coordinate 96,162,328 of CM033474.1, forward strand.
GATCCTGTGCAGGTTTAAATTTTATCCTTCATTATTAAAAAGTCAGTGACTGGCCAAATAAGACTCCATATTATTTTAGAAATAAGAAACATTTCATACAGTAGCAGCCCTCAAAACGTTAAAAATTTTAAATAAATTTAATTTAAACAGATACCTGTTATCACTAAGTATTCTTTATGAACTTCAGTTAGAATATCATACCATGCTTGAATTTAATTTCATGGTCCCTGAACACCAACTATTTTCCTGCAAACACAGTTCGTACACATTGGGTTTCATAAAGACTTCAAATGATTTCCCCTCCATATAATAATCCATTCAAAATTCACAGAAAAATAAATTGTGATTTAAAGTGGTTCCAAATTATACAAAATGTATCAACACAAACCAAATGCTTTGAATCAATTGTAAACTGCATTGTGAGATATCAGAGAAAACACCAGCGGGTCTGTGGAATGTGTTGAAATTCTGTGGGAAAAATGTGAATTGAACCCAATTGAAGTGGGAGCAGAACTTTTGTATTTTCGGCAAAAACATGTTGATTTCTGAACATCATATTTCAATTTCACATTTCACATTATGTGTCCATGCTCCATAGTACATTAATGTGTTAGGGGCCTTCATTACATGGTTATATTTGAAATATTTCTGAATACATGTGGCAAAATAAATTATTATTTTGATTTAATTGCCTAGGTCCAATAAATACTAACTAGAAAGGGAACATTTAAGTAAAACTTTATTTGGCTTGAAAGACTGCATTTTGGCAGTGAATGTGTGTGTTTGTGCTGCAGATTTTAAAACTCAATAATGCCAATGATGAGGACATTGTTGTTTTTTACTTACCTTTTAAATATGGCTGTCACATGAACTAAAGGCAGGTCAGTTGGTGTGTGTACTCGTGTCAGGTTGGGGGATAAAAGACTAACTTTTTTGCTGATTGGTCAAAATGTTTTGTTTTTTTACTATACTTAACCTTTAAATATGATTGCCACTTGAATGAATGGGTACCTCAATTGGTGCACCTGTGTCAGGTTGAAAGTTAAAAAAAACACAAGCTTTTTTGATTATTGATCAAATTTTATTTTTGACTATAGTTACCCTTTAAGTATGTCTGCCACAGAAATGGAAGAGTAGGTCAGTAGGTATGTCTACCTGTGTCAGGTTGGGGGTTAAAAAAACAAACTTTTTTGATGATTGGTCAAAATTAGTTTTTTTGACTTTAGTTACCCTTTAAGTATGGCTGCCACAGTAATGGATAAGTAGATCAGTATGTGTGTGTACCTGGGTCTGGTTGAGGTAGGTATGTCTTTTTTTGTCAAAAAATCTAAATTAGTTTTTTTTACTTTATTTACCCTTTAAGTATGGCTGCCAAAGGAATAAAGGTTAGGTCAGTAGGTGTGTGTATCCGTGTGAGGTGGGGGGGTATATGTTTTTGCATGTTTGACTATATAACTAACTTTTATTGATGATTGATCAAAATTAGTTTTTTGACTACAGTTACCCTTTAAAGGAGAACTAAACTTAAAATTTTTAAAACCTAATGTGAACGTTTTTCTCCCCAGAACACCTATACATTGTAAGATTCTTCTCTAGTAAGTTGCATTAAGTACATGTAAGAAATAGATTCTGTATATAAGAAGGCTTCCATATTGTTGCCAGTACAACCCACAGCCCATGAAGTCAACAAAGAACCACGTCCCCTGACCCCAGTATTCATTGTCTCTATGGACAGAGTGTTTTCTATACAGATGTTTATACACCAATATGGAAGTCCCTAAAAAGACTTTGAAAGCTGATTGTTACCATAATCTTTTAACCATTCAGTGTGACTTTCTGGAAAATAAACTGCAGGGTAACAAGCAGCATTCAAAGTCTTATCAGGGACTTCCATATTCCATTTTCTTTAGGAATCGTTTAGCAAAAAAAAAAAAAAGCTTCCAAATGTACCAGTGTACTTTGCTTGTTCAGTGGTGGCGCATCGGATAAGGCTCCAGGTTTAATAATACACAATTCAGAAGGTCACAAGTTCAATACCCCAGACTTCTTTTTTTTTGTTTCTATTATGTCCCAAGCAAAAGATGAAGCTCCTAAATGTACCAAAGTGTTCAGCTTACTCAGTCATGGCTCACCTTGTAAGATGCCAGTTATAGAAACACAGTCCAGAAAGTTGCAAGTTCTAATCCCCATAGTTTCCTTTATTTTTGTTTCCATTATGTTCATAGTAAAAGATTCTACATGTACCAGCTATCTATAAATTATCTCTATTAGCCTAGAGGTAAGAGTTCTGCTTTTAGCAAGACAGAGTAATTGTACAGGTTGCAGGTTCTATTCCCCAGACTTACATTTATTTTTTTATTTTTGCTGAAATGTTAGTATTCCATTTCTTACATCCAGGCTATCTATGAAATACATTGTAAAGATTACTTTTATTTTTGTATAGTAAAGGATTATATCATTGTTCGGACAGGAGCATTGAATGTGTTTGAAAACAAACAACTGAAATCTCTGTTCTGCGTCAGGGAGAGGGAGGATCTCTGTGATGTATTGTGATTGGCTGTCAGCTTCTAGGAAGCAAGGCTGCAACTTCCTTGTTTTGATCTGTTGAGCACTACAGAGCATGTGCCTGTACACAGACACTTAGCTGGGGGTTTACCCAGCTAAGGTAGATTGTGGGAGCTGACCCCTAGTACTCACAGTTTGTTTTCATAAATCACCCAATGGCCACACCAAAGGGAGAGGTGAGACACAGCTTGTTGTATGTTTGTGAATGTGCTCTGTCTATTGGGACAATGTTGTCTGAAGACTTTAGTTCTCCTTTAAGTATGGCTTCCATGGGAATGGAAAGGTAGGTCAGTAGGTGGGTGTACCTGTGTCTGTGGTGGGGGGTTGGGGGTATCACCGTTTGTATTTATGACCATAAAACAAACTGTTTTGAATTTTAGTCTATGGGAAAAAATGTCCCGAAACTCGCCGATAATGCCGTAACGCTTCTGCGGATTCCTTAGCTAGAAGATAGCACACTTCTCCTATATGCCCCCCACGTCTGTACCGAATTTCATGTCTCTAGCTCATAAACTGTGGGATACAGTCCAAAAGAAGCCGAAGAATAAAATGGAAGAAAAAGAAGAAGAAATAGAAAGAACAGGAATTTGGCTTTTTCAAGCCAAATTAATTACTACAGCCATTAAAGCCTAAAGCTGTCCACCTGTGTTATACAGTAGGCAGCATAATGCAGCACAACCTTGTTGTTAATAACTTATGTTATTAATTCTTGGAATGTACAAGAACACAAATTAAACCAATTTTGATCCATAACCTAGTTAATTTGGAAAATATGCAATGCAATAAGGTTATTCAATAAAAACATCAATGCTCCAGACACATAAGTTACTGTAAAGAATAATATAACATGTAACAACCCTGCAAAAACGGATAAAATAAGTATTGTAAAACCCTTTATATTTCTAATATTTCTAATTCTTCGTAAAATCTCAGAATATACATTTTAGGCATACTGTAGTGTAATCATTTTGTGACCAGATTCTTTATGTTATAGTTTTCCCTCTATATTCCCGCTCTATTTGTTTTTTCAACAATGTGGTAGGAAACCAGTTATCAAAAGAGTTCTTTTTCCTTCAAAAAAATTTTTATTAAAAATTGCCAAGGCAGTTTGCCATAGTTAGGATGGATTGGTGCTTGACTGTCCTTTTCCCATTTCGTATTTCAAGGCAGTGCAGAACATTGATCTTTCTAAATAAGTAATTTGTAATAACACGTAAATGCTTTTTTCTTTGTGGTGTTTTTAATATAAATTCTGAAGTGGTCTTGTTTTACATAGTTCACTTTATGGAAATGCTCTCCCAAAAAACAACTTTAAATTGTAATCTATTGCTAGATCACAAAGAGTTAATCAAAATGAACTCTCATCTTTATATGTGCTCTGGTTCCTGAGACATTTGCAGAAAAGTATATGCTGTTTATAATGGAAGTCCCACCCCTTTACACTATTGACCAATTACACTTCAGCACTAACTGCACAATCCTTAATGAAATAGATGAGATTAAATACTTCTTCTATCAGAAATTCACATAGCAAACCTGAATCGGTATCAACTGTCAAACTGTATATACTGAATAAGTTTCACTGCTGGAAAAAGCACCTTTAAAAAGGATGGAACAAACTCTCTTACCGGTACCTGTTAAGTCTCTATGCAGATGATACGATCAATTACTTAACTGACCCAAATCCCTCAATTTGAACAGCCCATGTTATTATCTCCATCTCTGGCCCAGCCTTTGGGTTGTACATCAACTGGGAAAAATCCATGCTATTGCCTATGGATGATGGTATGGAAGTTACTCTCCCTTTGCCCGGTACTTGTCCTGTGGTAAAGTCCTTTAAATACTTAGGAATTCATATTACTAAGTCCCCATCTTTCTCCTTTGAGGCTAGAGCAAAATGTACTGCCCATGATGGACATCGTAACTGCTAAACTTAACCTTTGGCAGGGCTTCCCTTTAAACCTCATTTGTCTTATTAAACTTCTTAAATTTATAATACTACCTAAACAGTTATACAGATTACAACAAAGCATACATAGTTCAGTAAAAATTGTGATTTTTAGGTTATGATGGTATCAGCAGCATGGTGGCTTAGTAGCTGAGGTCCTAAGTTCGAATTCAACCTTGGAGACATCTGCAAATAGTTTGTATGTTCTCCCTGTGCTTCTGTGGGTTTCCTCCGGTTTCCCCCACAATCATAAAGACATAATGATAGGTTGTATGTGTCAAATGAATGTGCTTTGGAAGCTCTTCGGGGCATGGCCTAATGTGAATGTATACCCGTAATATAATAGATGCTGTATAATAGACCCCTTCCTATTCAGGTATCTACAAATGCGTTACAGTCTTATCTCAGAACATCTCAGAAAGTACTACTGTTCCTATCCGTACCCATCTTATTATAATAAAAGTCTTAAATTGGGGGTATCCAACCTCTATAAATCACATATTACATATTGGGCAAACCCTCAGTCAGCCTCCTGATGGATGTGGTGTGGCTTGCTCTGGATGGGCTCGCGGGATGCGAGTGTGCAGGGGTGGAGCAAGTCATGTGGCTTCCCGGGCCGATGAGACAATCCGCATCCTGAGAAGTCTCTGGGTCCCTCCTGCTGGTGGAGAGCTGAAGGGTGGACGGCTGGATGATGGTGGGGGCTCTGGTTAGTGGAGTGCTGGAGCTCCGAATAGGGGTTCTGGGGGAGGGGGGGGACTCAGGTGGATCCTGAGGTGGCTCTTCTTGCCCATGGTGACGCTGGCCGGATTGGTGGAAGATTCATCATCGAGCCAGGAGGAACCTCACACGGAAAAGGGGGAAAAGAGCTGGAACATGTATGCATATCCGCAACAAACCTTATAGAACTTCCCTATCAACACTTTTAGTTTCAAATTTCCGTGCACTTCTTAAGATGGATGAAATTAGGATGGCAGTCAATTCATCATATAGGTACTGTAATATGTTAATTTTTATTGAGACTTGGCTCACAGATCAAATTCTGAACTGTATGCTGGACTTGGACAGCTGGACGCTATTTAGGGCTGACAGGGTGGCGGATAAATGTGGGAAAAGTAGGGGCGGTTGGCTATGTATTTTTACCAATGACATCTGGGGTACTAATAATTCTTTCCTATCCTTTCTGCTCCCCTGATTTAGAATATATTGTGGTCAAATGCAGACCGTTTTACCTCCCACGGGAATTTACCTGCATTTTCTTTTTGGCGGTCTACATCCTACCGGATGCACAGGTTAGGATCGCTCTGATGACTCTAGGTGATTGTACTAATAATCTATTATCTACATATCCTGAGGGGTTGCTGAATGTGGCTGGTGATTTAAACCAAGCGGATTTGCGGTCTGTATTGCCAAAATTTTACCAGCATGTTAATCAGTCTACCAGGGAAAATAGCATACTTGATCATGTGTATACTACCCTTAAGGGTTCTTATCATGCGCAGATAAAATCCCATATTGGACGTTCTGATCATAGGTCCATCTTCCTTACATCTAAATACATTCAAAAGGCCCGGTTAGTACCTAGGGTAAAAACCATCAATGTTTGGGATGCAAATGCTGATCTGTCCCTAAAATTGCTGTTTCAGTATACGGACTGGGACACTTTAACATCTGGTTGTAAAGATGACATTAATGCGTATACCAAGAAGGTGGTGGATTACCGGTATATTAACAATGCTATTTCAGGGGTGACCTCTGTAAGAAGATACGCATTTATGCCAACCATAAACCATGGTTAAATGGCAAATGGCAAAGTCAGGGGTTTACTAAAGGTGGCCATACACCAGCACAATATTACTTACCCGACCGACCGCTCACGCAACGTTCCTGCGATCCTGCCGGAACCACCTCTCCCGATCTTATATACGACCGACATGTAATCGCAAAATCCCATTCATTTTGCGATCGCATATAAGATCAGGAGAGTTTGTTCCGGCAGGATCGCAGGAACGTCGTGTGAGCGGTCGGTCGGGTAAGTAATATCGTGCTGGTGTATGGCCACCTTTAGAGCATGCAACTCTGCCTTTAAATCTGGTAGTTTACAGGCTTACAGCCAGGCCAGAAGTGCTCTCAGATTAGAAATCAGGAAGGCTTAGTGGGATATAAAGGGAAACTGGAATCCATGTTCTCTGATTCCAACTCATGAGGATGGTGGTCAGTATTGCATTTTCGTATTGAAATAGGGTCTAAATAAAAGTCAGAGCATGTAACCCTAGCTGAAGGTGATGAGTATAAAGATTTGACCCCTGTGGTGAAATCACGCCTTATGCCAAATTTAGATAGTACTTCAAACATGTTAGGCCAAGCAATCCGATCAAATGCTTTCTTTACATCTAGGGAGAGAAATACTGCCAGGATTGTCCAAGATTCAGCTATGACTGATTGAAGATTGAGAGATCATCTAATGCTGTCTGCCGTCTGTCTGTAGGGTATGAATCCAGTCTGATCTTGAAGAATTATGTAAGGGAGTATGTTGTTTATTGCTATTGCTAAAATTTTAGAATTTATTTTTTAATTCTGTGTTTATCAGGGAGATTGGTCTATAGGAGCATTGGATTTTTTCCGTCTGGTTTAGGTATTACTGTAATTAAGGTTTCTAGGACCTCCGGGGTGTATGTATCTGTTCCCTTCACTATGGCTTTAAAGTATGTTAGCATGTGTGAGTGCAGAGGTGCAAGTAACTTCCGATAGTAAAGAGCAGAGAAACCGTCTGGAGAGCAGAAGCCTGTTAGGGTCATTGGGACGTGTGCATGGTCGGACCATTTGGAGTCTCAAAATTTCTAGCAGGGTGAACTCCTTTAGGATTTTTAATAAAGGTTTGATGGAGTGAGTGTGTGTTCTTGAAGGGGAGATGAAGGGGAGGTGCCTATGTGACGCTATATTGTGTTGTTAAAATCCCCTGCAATAATTAAAGGACAATTATACTCACCTTCCTCCGCTCCTCTTCTTGGTTCATTACCTTTTACCCAGGGTGAGGACCTGAACCGCTAGGTCCTGACCCCTGGGTTTGCGTAACTTAAAGCAGAGTCTTAGAGCAACGCTGCTCTGGTAGGCTCCGCCCCCTCCTCCCCGTCAGCCCAATAGGAAGGCAATTTGCCAAAATCGGCAGACCATAATTTCGAGGAGAGAGACTCATAGAACTGGTTCTGGATTGTGTTAGGAGCATAGAATTATATATATCGTCCCTCAGGAACTCGTATGCATTGGAGTTCCTGGAATGGATGTTTCTTACTATTACTACTAGCTATAGCTACTCCTCTTTTTTTAATTAGCGGAATTAATTGGAACCCCAATATTTTGGTTCCTTTGATTTTTTTTAATGATAATATTTCTCTTGTAGGAGTATGATATCTGCTTTTTGTTTCTTTTATAATATTGAAATGCTAATTTCGTTTTTTGGGTCCGATAAGACCTTTGGTATTTTGTATTATCAAGTTTTAATGTTTAAAGTTATAAGAGTAGTTAAACAATTCAATGCTATAAACATATTGACCTAGAGAAGCGTGCCTTCTTTAGCAAGGGGGGTAAGAAGGAATGTCAGAAATTAGAAAGTTAGGTTCAGATGGGGGAGGTCGACTTTTTTTTCTTTCTTTCCATGTGTTCTATAATTCCCCACAACCCCCAGAGTGTATTCACTTTTTTCAGATTCCCTCTCTGTCCTGAGATACACCAGTTACACCTACTAGCACTGTCAATCAAATCCCTGTGACGTGATCCCCCCTCCCCTTCTTAATAGCTTTCACTGATTGATGATGGGTCACAAAGTGAGAGATCGTAAACTGTACTGTTCTCCTTCTTCTTCCGTGTCTCCAGGACAGCTTGCTTTCTATTGGCCACTGTGTGTGGGTGTGTTTTTCAGGATGTTGAACTTTTAACTCCTACTGCACATGATAAGCTTGTCGGTTAGCCGGAGTTGAGACATGGAGGAGGTAACAGAGGGGAGGGGGAAGGGGGGAGTGCTGCACACAGATCTGACACCATGGTTAAACAAAGTCACTGACAGAGATAGGATTAAGGCAGCACAGAGTACATGAATTTAACTTTGCAAAGGGGCAATGTGTTTTTTTCACTATAGATGCCCTTTAACTCTTTGGTTTTAGCCTAATCACACTATTCCTTTGGGAGGGGGTTCGCAGCTTGATTTGGAAAAGGGGGGTTGTATTTCCTTTCATGTTGATGGAGGTTTTTCTTTGAGGTGCGATGTTGTTTGGGTGGGACCTAATTCCATGAAGGAGTAGGTTGTTCAATCCATTCCATTGCCAGTGTGGGTGCTATGTCCTGTCTTTTTACTGGGATGTTAACGCGTCTTAAGAATTCTAGTGCCTCATCCATATGTTGTATAGTGTAGGGTCTCTTTCCTTTCATGGCAATTAGGTGATGGCAATTTGGTGACCGTCTTTGGATTGAGGGGTTTCCATTTTTGCCACCCTCAAAATCTCCCTCTTTGTACGGTAATAATGAAGGCGGAGAACTACATTATGTACCTTGGTGGTTTATTGTCCCTAGGTGGGGCCTTAAGGATCCTATCCAGTTGGGTAGCATTGCCCTGAAGAGTCTTGTTACAAATTCTTCCAGGTCTGCTATTGCTTATATACACCCGAGAACAGCTTCCTATCACCTAGGTATTTTAACAGATCCTCAGACAGTCAATTAGCAATAATGTTAATTACTAAAAACAGATATTACATTCCTTTCTCAAACTCTTTCAGCAGGGCCCTAACTAACCTAACAAACTAACTTATGCTAACCTAACCATATAAAATGATTTTAAACAACATCATATCTGTTATTAGGGAAAATTCAATAAGAGTTATTTAGTTTAATCCTTTGGTCAAAACATTTGAAAACTATGAAACAAACCCAGGTGCTGGGTCAAGGGCAAGACCATAACAACATCTATTAGGGGTCCTGCAAACAGTAAGTCAGTATTTCGGAAACATTTATTTATGTCAAATACATTAATCATCTTATCATTCAAGTACATATAATATACAGAAGCACATCATGACCACATACCCCTAACACTTCCCTATACAGAGGCCCATCATCAATATCTCACAGAACCCCCAGGACCACATATTCCTAACCTAAGCCCTCCCTATGCAGAGGCCTATGACCTCATCATCATAGGCCATCATCATAACTCGGAGTACGCATGCCTTCATCGTAACACTGCCACTCCTGGGTTCTTTTCCTTTGCTCCTTGGAGGGGTGTCAAAGGCTGCGGTTCTGATTGGACAGGAGTCAGGACGCAGCAGATGAAGGAAGTGAGCGCAGCTGCAATACAGTGACAGGAACAATAGGTTGCCAGAAGGAACAGGACGGTACCGTATTATTTTGCCAGAATTTACATTCTTGCCTTGGCAGTCAAATCACAAGTTATTAATCTTATTAATGCCGCCAGTTAAGGATATTTTTTTTCCTGCTGCTGATCATCTGCTGCCTTTGTTCTTTGGTCCAGTGATGCCGCCTGAGGCACGTCTCACTGTGCCTCACAGTAGATGCGGCCCTGCCTGAGACGTAAGTTGTTTCCGTGTAATCTACTATCTAGGTCGTCGTAAGCCTGTTGCCATGGCTGTCATGCAGAGAGTGTATGGCTGTGCCAACTTGTTAAAAGTAAGTGGCAACGTGGTCCTGCTAGTCCTCTATGTGTTATTTGATCCCCCAAAGCTCTGCTTTCCACTCTTATGTCAGATAGTAACTTTGCATTTGTGCTTTGGAGGGCTCCTTTAATATTACTGTAGAGTATGTTCAGGTCCTGTTTAGTGCATGGAGTTTGATCAGTCTCCGGGGTGGAGGATCGTACAGGAAGGCTGGCACCATCTTGTTTATCTCCAGAGTAAGACTTTTGGAAATATTCTGTCACGTCACCTTTACCTGTTTGTATTTTGGAGAGGTACCATTCTTCCCTGAAGTGGAAGGTAAATATGGGGAGTTTTTCAGGGATTCCGGGGAGCCATTGGTGTTGCTGGTCTTGTGCTGCCTAGCACGCTGCTTTAACAGTACGCAGCCACCCTAGTCCATGGTCAGACTCCTCCCCCGAGAAAAAATACTTTTTTGATGATTTATCAAATTTTTTTTTGACTAGTTACACTTTAAGTATGTCTGCCACCAAAATGGAAGTGTAGGTCAGTAGGTATATGTTGGAGGGTATATATTTGCATGTATCTATGTAACTAACTTTATTGATGATTGATCAAGATTTTGTTTTTTGACTATAGTTACCCTTTAAGAATAAAATTGAACGGTAGGTCAGTAAAAGTGTGTTGGATGGTATATATCAGGGGTGCCCAACCCAGCCAATGCTGGGGGCCTCACTAGGGTCACTGAACACTGAGCAGACCGTGGGGAGTAGCCCCGCCCCCGACCCACCTGGTTACGCCCCCAGAATGCCCCTTTCCACGCCCACCTGCGGCTCCGTGCCGGCCATGAAAAAATAAAAAAATATATAAATATATATATATATATATATATATATATATATATATATATATATATATATGCAATTATAACCATAAAACTTTCTTTGATGATTGATAGAAAGGTAGGTGGTTAGGTGTGTGCACATACTGCGGCATATTCCAGCAAATTTGTGTGTGCCCACCACTTTAACCTGTCTGCGCAGACCTGAAACACATCCTTCAATTGCGGCCTGTGCCGTGAAATGGCGGGTTGCCGATTATTTAAAAAATTTGGGGGTTTACCAGTTCCCAATAATACAAGCCAATACAATCCACCCTGTTTTTGTACATTAAAAGTAAACTATAGTTCATAAGGTTAAACAAAAAACAATTAAAATTACCTGGGCAATAAGAAAGGATTGATTATTCCTACTATATTCCTCCCAATATAATTTCTGTGAAGAGTACCAGCACAGTTCTTCAGCACTATCTTTAATATAGAGAAGCCTAACCTGGGAAAAGAAAACTATTTGCAGGTGCTCCTTAAATGAATTTGGGAAGTAGGAATTATCAATCCTACTTCCCTGCCCCAGGTACTTTTAAGTTTTAAAAAGTAAATTTTTATTGTGTTGTTGTACAAAGCACAGTCGATGTCTATATACACTTATATACAGTAAATTAAATAATTTAAACATGTAGAACTGGAATAATCTTATAATTACTAAAACAGATACGACAGTCTCAATATGCTAGAGCACTATTGTCCATCTACAGATAGATGGTAGATTGTCAATCTACAGTTAGGTGATGTACCTCATTATGTGACATTGGTAACTGCCACAAATGTGCAGAAACAATATCGTGCTCAGTAATAACTATTGTGCTTCCCAGACCTCGGATTTAACTTCTACAAGGCAACCTATTTGAAGCCTGAAGAATTGTCCTCCAGTCTCCAGTAGGGATAGACTAGAACTCGAACCCGAGTCAAACTTTCTGAGTTTGGACGAACTCAAACAATTCGAACTAGTTCAGGTTCGAAATAGTTTGATTTTCCAGACTCGCAGGACTATTTTCCAAAATACTCGAACGTTCGAGAATTCTCAAATGTACAAGAATTTTCAAACGTTTGGCAGTCCTCGAATGGTTGCTTCCAAAAATTCCTGAACGGCCAGAGATTCCTGAAAGCGGCCGCTCGCAGACTGCAGAACGGCCGACAATCACGCAGTTGGACGTTCGGGGGTCCTGCAGCTTGAAACTGGGACCCCCTCCCGGGTCCTTTCAAGGACCATTGCGGCCCTGACAAGGGCCGTTTTTGGAGCTTAAGGGGTACTACAGCTCAAACCGGGACCCCCCTCCCCAGCCCTATCAGGGCCCTTGCAGCACTAAGAAGTGCCCTTGCGGCCCTGACAAGGGCCCTTTGGGGCTTAAGGGGCTCCCCGTCCCTTGCGGCACTGCCTTTGTTGGGGGTCCCGCAGCTTGACCCCCGGCGGCTCTTAAAAGAGCCCTTAGGCGGCGTCTTCTATCTTCCATCTGGGGACACCAGCTCCGCTGAGGCCACCGACCCCCCCGTTCGATCAAATGTACGGAAACCAGAAGTAGCACGTGTGTGCGATACGTCCGTTTTTTCCGGTTTTTATGCTGTTCCCCAGACCATCTCCAATGTCCCAGGGGCCTGTAAGGTAAGTTTACACAGCAATATTTTGGAAAGTTCATTCTTTCTGAACTATTTACCCCCCATTGACTTTAATAGGTCCATTTTCGGACTTTCAAACTTTTTTAGAAGTTCGAAAATGGACTGAACTTTCGAAAGATCGGCCATCTCTAGTCTCCAGTAAGTTAGCGCATATATCTCGTGGTCCTGGCACCATCCAGACCTACCGAGTGAATTCACCGCAGGTGTGTAGTGCGTACTTATGTATTGTAAAATAGGAGCCATGTCCCTACACATTTTAGACTAGCCGTCATCAAGGGTATTAAAGTATAGTCTGTTATTATTATATTATGTATTATATATTATTTATGATGAGGAGTTAATAATTGGATGGTTTAGGATTTACACAAGAGCAGAACAGTTTTCTATTTATGTTTACCAGCAAACACAGTATTCTTAAAAGAATCGGTCAAACCCCCCCCCCCCCGTCTCTCTCCTGGTGTCTTGCACGAGCACTGTCAGCAACCCTCCTCGCACTCTGGAGTGCGTGCGCAAGTAGTGGTTGGCTAGGATATATTCGTAAGGGTTTTACTTTCACCCTTTGTATTCAAGCAGCAGTGTTTATCCTTCTATAAATTATTCTCGGTGATTTTAGAGATTTATAAGGGGGGGTGTCTTAGTAGCTTTAAGCATTTTTTTGGTTTAATTTAAGTTTATTATGATATATACTAAGATATGAAAAATGATCATTAGGTTTATGAAAATACACTTACTACAAAATCAGTGGCACTCTTTCACAGCACACTAGCTTTACCCCATCCCCCTTGCTACAGCTGTCAAGTAACTACTGGCTCACCTGCTCATGATTTTTTGTTAAACAACAAGCAGAGAGGTCAAAAATGTATTTTCTGGGAAGGAGGAAAAAGCTGGAAATCTGTAGAATTAATATGATGACTTCTCCACAATGCTACTGATTTCAGAGGTAAAATTTACAGCTATCGACGAGTTAGAAATTAGATTCAAGGTTATATAATGTACATCGTTCCTTTAGAAAAAAAAATAAAAACAGTAAGGGCTAGGCCCCATTTTTTTTCTGCAGTTTGCGATCCATTTCTGCTTTGGGAACCGCATGACATTTCCTCTATAATGCTAATCTTGGGAAAAAGTCCCCACTATGTTGCAATCTGCTGCGATTTTATAACATGTGAGATCAGCATTTTTGATCCGTTTCTGTCAAAATCGTACATAATACAAGTCTATGGAAGCACAAAGAAAAGCGGACACAATGAACATGACATGCAATTTTCATTTGACCCATAATCCCCTGCAAAACGCAGCCACCTATAAAAGCGCTGTGTTCTCTAAACACAATTATACTTCCAGTACAGAATTTTCTGTCACTAGGGAAAGGGCAGCAGTGAAAATTTTGTTGCAGTTGTTGTATCCAATGACCTTCAAACTTACTAAAAAAAAAATTCTGGTTGGAAATAAAATAACAGACACCCACCCACCCTTTACAACACATGGGTCAGGAACATCTATCTCCTTCATAACATATCCAAGTCTTTATAGTAATTAATGCATGTAAGGTCATGTTACTGTAACTACCATGTTCTAAAAAACTGCATTAGAAATTTTCCAAAACGAAAGCATAAAATATGCAGTATGCAAGTGATTGCTACAAACCCTGGAAATATTACTTTTAGTAAATAAATAAAAACATTTCCTGATTAATATTCTTGTTAAAGTCATGCTTCTCCTATCCTGATTTCAAAATGACCTTCCTGCTTCATGTCTTGAGCAAACACCAGTTTCTGGCTGTTAATATTTTCATAGTTTCCCATTTAATGCATACTGCTAAATGATTAATTTTAATATCCCTTCAGTAAATTAAATTAACCAGGAATGTAAAAACTAACAAATTAACGGCAGTGATGTTTGCAGCGATATCAAGCATATTAACATCCCATGCCTTACTTAGAAATGCAGGTACATAAATGCAAGAAAAACACAAAATGGAGACAACTGAAGACAAGTTCCATAATTAGGATTTTGTGAAATTAAAATCTTGCCAAGAATAACATTTTTGAATGATGCCATACTGCCCTCTAATGACATTTTGTGGTATTACTCATACGGTTCCCAGGAAGTCTGCAGTTCACATTAACTGCATATAAACTGTATTTCTGAAACTTGCCTAACAGTATATGTTTTTAAAAAATAAGCTTTTATTTCAGTTGTTTTAGGAAAACTAATCCTTAAAATATTTACTAAGCTAGTTGAGTTCATAATGCTTTTAAACCAGGAGCAGACAAGAATTTGCCACATGCCGAAATGCTTGTGAAGCACTCAAACGGCAAACCCTTAATTAGCTTTAATAACAAGGTGTAAAGTATGCTTTTCTGGTACAAAAAACAAAACACTGTTTTGAGTACTGAGTGAGTACTTTTTGCCAGTGAAATAATACATGTATTTCTCTTGTGAAAATCACCCAAATCGCTCTGACATTTGTATTTTCAAATGATTTCCTACAATGCCAGAGGAGGGGGTCGGAGGATAACAAGGGAGATTCAATAAAAGTTCTTATCGTTTAAAATGGTGCTAATTTTGCCAATCAGATCTTATTTAACATTTGAAAGATAACATCTGATTGGTTGGGGCAAAATTAGCACCATTTTAAACGATAAGAACTTTTATTGAATAACCCTGATAGTGTCTTGCGTGTGCTGCTCCTACTTTTTCTCCAAGATTATATCTGCGTCTTCTTTGCCAAGGTGGAGATGAATTCACTCTACTTGCACAATCCCCAATAAAGTCCATCAAAGAATTGGATATGGGTGATTTTTCTTTCAAACAAATCCATTTGCTGGATGGTTTGCTGTATTGTGTTTTTCTTAATAATTACCCTTTTACATTCTGTTATAGTATTATAATTACTCAGAGATCCTCAAACTCCAGATGTTTGAAAACTACAACACCCAGCATTCTTAAGCTTCCCTCTGTAGTTGAGGAAGGCTGGGAGTTGTAGTTTTCAAACATCTGGAGAGCCATAGTTTGAGGATCACCTTACTAACTTATTTTACATTTCTTACTTTTTAGTAAATTAAATAAAAATTTCTAAGGATTTGCTTTGTGTCTTATAGAATTATAATACATAAAGCTCTGGCATTTCAATGGGGAGGTGCAGTGGCGAGAATCTATATAATCAGTCACTCAGTGATGTCACTGAGTGACTTCCTGCCTGCCACGGCACCTCCCCCTTTCTCTCTTCCTCCCTGTAATAGTATTGTAGAATAAATAAAAATAAATAGCCTGTTTTTGTAAATACAAATAATTAAATGCCATTTGTACTTCAAACTAAAAGAAGAGACTAAACATCAGCTCTCACCCGGTCTACATCTGGTTCATTTCACTGACTGAATGAATTACTCTGCTAATAAGGAGGAGCGAGCAGTCGAGTCGATTATGACTCATAGGAATGTGCTTGCTCGGAACCGGAACTGGACCGGGTTTGTTTAGTCTGATCTTTTAGTTTGTACAAATGGCAGTTAACTATATGTATTTACAAAAACAGGCTTCTTATCAACATTATTAATAAAAGGGGGAGACAGACTAATAATACGCTACCTACAGAATAATACTCAGAGTTCCCTGACCTCCCTTAAGGCATTGTGCTTTTATATGGGCAGGGAACTCCTTGGTGGCATAATCTCCTTATATTAGACTGTAGGTGTATTATCCCTTATATATTTCCCAGGTTACCAAATATTTTTTCATATATATATATATATATATATATATATATGTAATCATTCCAATAATATATCATTCCAATACTTTACCAATATGAAGCGATATGTGCATGCCATATAGTGTGTTTATAAATAATATTTATAGTAGACTAAGGAACTAAGGTACACTGAAATGTATTATATCTTGGCCTTACTTTTTCTGGAACTTAAAGAAATATTGTAAGTGAGCTGTCTGAGAAGGATTTCTTTTCTTCTTTTTTTCACAGTTAAAACTGTTTGCTCGTGCGTTTAACTCAGTTTTTGCCGTTTTCCATTATGGAAATGCATGTGTTAACGCACCAAAA
This sequence comes from Hymenochirus boettgeri, assembly GCA_019447015.1. Taxonomy (NCBI): domain Eukaryota; kingdom Metazoa; phylum Chordata; class Amphibia; order Anura; family Pipidae; genus Hymenochirus; species Hymenochirus boettgeri. The sequence continues at coordinate 96,179,049 of CM033474.1, forward strand.
ATGGTGAACACATGCGTTACCAAAACGCAAACAAATGCGCAATCGCATGTGCATCGGAAATCGCGGGTCCTTATGCAACGCGTACACACATTGGAAAAATACCAGTAATTTTAAAGAGCTGTAGCTTTGCATTAATTAACATTTAAATGAAGCCCTTTAAAAGTGCAAATGTATAAAACTAATTATTTGCTTTTTAAAATCTTAAACATAAAATAAAGTTACGTACCAGCAATTAAAACCAACATCGTATTTACAATTCACAGAGACAATTAATGAGATGCAACAGATAGCTGCAGTCACATAAAAAGAACATAGGTAGACACTAGCCATTTCTTTAATCATATTACGGTATCCAAAAGGCAATAAATTCTCGCTTGCTGATTGTTAGTATTAGTATTTGGTCAGATTTCTGCTAAAATCTGATCAAAAATCAAGAGGCACAAGATGGTAGAAACATTGAAATCTTTGCCATATACATAAAATATGTATTTGGCAAGCTTTACATTTCAATCAACTTTTTATTCTTTATTAATTCAATTCTTTATTGATTGTGCAGAAAGTACCCATACTTGTTAATATGAAAAAAAAAGATTCAACCTATAGGATATTAGTACAAATCTCTTCAATCAAAATCAATAAATTAAGTTGAAAGTAATTTAGCTTGAACTTGATTGAAAGAATCAAATGGCCTAATCGATTTGAAGGACAAAATACCAATGTATGGCTAGACTAGTGACAGGATAAGAAGGCAAGCAATAACTCTTGCTTTACAAACACTAACAACTCCTTACCTCAGTAACAGGAACATTCTCATTTATATCTGCTGTATGAACAGCCAACAGTCCGATGGCTCTCACAACTTTAACACGTCTGTAAAGAAAATGGTGGGTTTAAGAATACAAAGGCAAATGGCAGCTCCATTTATACTTCATTCTCTTTCCTACATACTCCAGGTTACTCTCCTGTTCAGCTTATTTTTCTACACCCTGGGGGGGGGGAAGAGGGCGGCGGATTGGGCCGGATGATATCAGCTATCTGTGATCATCATCTTTTGCCTGCTATGCTCCTGGATGCCTCATGAAAACTAAGGGGTAGTGTGCTATATTTGTTCAAGCCTCCTTTAGCAGTTTAGTGGGCTGATTATAAGCATGAGCACACTCAGAGGAAGAAGCTAGGGTATTAGCACATCACAAACTTACTATTACATGTGTGATGCCCCCTGATAGAAAGAATCCATCCCGTCAGGGCCCCACTGTGTAATAGTAAGTTTGTGGTGTATTTGATATCTTGCCCCTGCAATCTTTACTATGTAGGGGAGACGACCCAGCCTATTAAGGAAAGGATTTCCCAGCATAAGTCTGATATCAGACTGAGAAATGTGAAATTACCGGTACCTGCGCATTTCTGTGAACACACAGACAGGGAACAGGTTCCACCACTAAAGTGTGATGGTAACAGGGTCCTGTGCCTCAAACAGAGGGAGGTCTGGTGGGTTAAGCAGTTGGGGACTGCTGCCAGTTGCACATTGACAACTTAAACAGGGAGTATGATTTACATGTATTTTTATGATATGGTCCAGGGAAGTTCTACGATTATTAATATCCATGTTCCAGGTGTTGGCTTGGGTAAGGGGCTTGGACTGTAGATGATGTAATTTCCTGTGATTATCCTATATATAAGATATGTGAATTGTTATCTGTATTAATTACCTGTTGCTGTGAGCCTGAGGAAGGGGAATTACTCCCTCGAAAGTTGCTTTATAATACAGCAAGGATGAAATAAAAGGAAGTATTATTGCATACTGGAGTGCCTGTGGAGTTGCAATTTCTATATTTAGTGTGGTTTGGCACCGCACATTTTAGTGTTGGTAATGTGGTCATAGCTTGTGTGTGTATTATATATATATATAAATATATATATAACTTGTTTGTGTGTGTGTATTATATAAGGGATAATGCGCCCCTTACAGTATAATATAAGGATATTACGCCACCGAGGAGTTCCCTGACCATATAGAAGCACGAGGCCATAGGCCGAATGCTTTTATACAGGGCAGGGAACTCCGAGGTAGGGTAATGTCCTTATATTATAATGTGAAGGAGCGCATTATTTCTTATAATACATAAGTATCTGATTCCTTCACCCCATTTACATTTTAAATTCTAGCCTTGTTACTATTCCCACCTTAATTTAAACCCCCAAGCTACCTTCTGTAACTTAAAGGAACATCCCAGCCCAGCATCTATGCGGTTAAACAAATCTGTGGCGGAGAGAGACATTGGTTATGCAGTGACAGGAAGCAGCTCCAGCAAGTTCCGTTATATATATATATATATTCCACCTTCCAGACAAAAATTTCTGTAGTGTAGGGGACCCTATCCTACCCCCAACCTCCATGTTTGTTTGCAAAAAAATAAAATAATCAGAAAGGGACTTACAGAGCTTCATTCCCCCGGCCTTCTGATCCGGCCCGGCAGCAGCGTCCATGATTGGCAGAGAGGCAGCCAATCACAGACGTGGATGACGGCAGTGCAGAATACCAGGGGAAGCTAAGCTCTATAGGTACATTACTGATTATTTTATTTTTGCAAACAAATATGGCGGTTAGGGGAAGGATAGGGTCCCCTACACTATAGGAAAATGTTTTATAGGTAGGACACCAGGCAGCAAAGACAGATGCAGAGGGAGGGAGGGCTTCAATGTACATGCCAGAAACCTCTCAGAGGAAAGGTAATAGGTGGAAACATTTTCACTCACAGACAGGCTCCTGTTCTTCACTTTCCTGGACTTTGGACAGAGATCCCAGGAGAACCATTTGGAGCAGAGAGGTAAGGTAAGGATTTTTAAACACTGCACAGTGGGGTCAGTAGTGGGGTAAATTTTTGTTTTGGGGGTAGACATGCCCTTGAAATAAAGCCCGTAGTCCATTAATGGAAATAACACCATTTTGTTGCAAAGTATACAAAATATTAGATAAAATACTTTTTTTTAAAATAAATATTAATCCACTACTTACACATCCCAATTAGGTGCTCTTCGCAGGTTCTGTATTAGCAATGGGAACTAGAATGATAATACAAATATATGTTTATATGAATATGTTGAAAACTGCATAATTATTGGAATAAAATAATTAATAATTAAAATGGTTGTAAAAACATATGATCTGGAGCCCAATTTGGTCTTTATTGTACTATGATAATTTGCTATAATCATGTGTACAGTTAAACAGCATCTGATATTTAAACAGTCACTGTTTTTGTTTGAGCTAGCACAGGGACAGCATTAAAATTATGCTTGAATTTAACACCTACAATGATTAGTTATTAAGGGAGTTCAAGTATAGAATGCATTTTATTTTCACTAATTAAACTGTCCTTTTAGCTTTTCACCTCACTACAAAATGTAGGCATATGTGTATTGAGACAGAAAGGGTTACCTGTCTTAACAATTTAGAGAAGAACTAATAACTACATATTATTAATGCTGCCTTGAGCTATATCTAACTAAAAACACAAATGCTTGCAGAGGAATCAAAATATGTAAATCACGAAAATCATACATATTAATTACATCCTGTGTGCTAATAAATCCAGCCTTCCTTACTACCTTAAACTTCTTGAGTTAATGAAAAATTCTACACACATTTTATTAATAATTAATTACATTATTATTAATCTCTGGTTCTACTTGGTACAGTTAGTCTCATTAATTAGAAAAGGAAACTGTAATGCATTTAGCATAATGTAATTAGCAAAGTATATTTCATTTTGTACAGCAAATTCTATTATGCACACATTGATTTTGTTACCTCCAGGAGTCACACAAAAGCTACAAAATATTGAAAATGCCAAATATAAGGACTTCATTTTTAGGTCAAAGCATCTTTGAAAGTTATAATCTCCAGGTCTGTTCAAGCCTAATATTTAAGTAGAGCTAAACAGAAATACTCCCTGGAATGCATAGGATATTTATGTACGTTATATAGTATTGGACTGCTGTAAATAGAATGTTTCTGTGTTCAATATTTTTTTTTACATTGATTTTGATAAGGTATACAGATACCCTAAAGCTGGGTACCCACATGAATGAGAAAAGGCCTATTCTGTCGCCTCTTTCTCGGCAATGTGTGTACCACAAATACAAGCGTTCCGGCACCAGCACTATTAATGATTGTTAGCTGTCTGAGCACTTTATGTCAAGGCACACCTCAATTTATATCTTTTATATTATATAAATATAATTTTTTTTTAGGAGCTATGGGGGGTGTATAGGATATTACATATAGGAAAGGTGTATGTATGCTCACTATTACGTATTATTTTTATTTAAATGACCATAAATAAATGTAAATGACTTAAATAAGGTACGAGACAAAATACATAAACTTACTTACTGAGATTCCTATTTTAATATGGGATAAGTCAAAATGGGAGGTTAAAGCACACCCCTGTGACTGCTTAGGGGTATATATATATATATATATATATATATATATATATAGTAATCGATAGAGCTTGGAAGCACTCCTGGGACTTCATCATATGCAAACAAAGGTAATCTTTATTACACGAACATCAACGCGTTTCCGCCGCCCATCGCGGCCGTCATCAGGATGCGACCATCAGTGGACGCGGCAGCCGGATTCCTCCACCAGTAAGTGACTGACTTGAGTATAAGTCGAGGTTCAGTTTTCAGGCTGTTTTCACAGCCTGAAAATAATTATTATAATTATACGTTGGTGCAAGAGTTTTTTTATTTTTTGGTGAACAGGCAAGCAATGGGACATGAAAGGGAATATTAATTATAACGACACAGAGTCAGTTCATTCCTGATAAAGCGCATATACCATGAGGAAGAGCACCTGAAAGTCAATGGTGTAGCAGAGATTTTTGTGCATAAAAGTAGGAGCATATTTAATGATACATGTCCCCTGTTGTCATAATAGGAGTAAAGGTTGTGAATGGATTACAAACACCATTAGACAACTAAAAAATTTGGGGGAAAATAGGAGGTGTGTTCTAGACCTCAAATAAGGAATTTTACTTTGCTTTAACAGTAAATGCAAAAAAAATTAATTTAGCTTATTTCCCCTTGTAATTCATTTTTAACACCCCTTTATTGGAAATCCATCTTGAAGGGTATCTATACCCTAAAAAAACAAATTTTCCAAAGTTATACCTTTAGATACAGCAAGATCTCACTAGGCTGTGTAGAACTTAAAAGTGTCGCAAGCAATACAAGAAGGCAGTACAGGAGGTAGGGGCAAATTTAGGGCATTTTCACTCTGCAGAACAACTTTTTGTATAATGTAGGGCATCCCTACACACCCCCAACCGCTATGTCAAATAGAACCCGATCTCTACTTACAGCCCTTCTCTCCTGTGGTGCTCTGATCCGGCTCCCTGCTTGCCGGAACTTGCAAACTGGGGCTTGGTCCAACAGCCACATCTGGGATTGGTTGAGAGGCAGCCAATCACAGACACGGCTGCTGTTAATGGAGAGCAACGCAGAAGAGAAATGCTGTAAGTAGAGTTCTGCTTCTTTTTTAAACAATCTGACATGTCGGTTGGGGGTGGGAAGGGGTAGCCTACACTACAGTAAAATTTGTTTGTGCTAGGTGAAGGGCAGCCAGAGAGGTTTTTGGAGGGTGGGAGGGAGGAGGGGAAAAGAGCTCCCCTGTGCATGTCACACTAACTCCCGACGGCTAGATTAGAGGCAGATACCACTGCAGGAAAACCATAAGGAGCAGAGATGTAAGGAAAGGATTGTTTTAAACTGTACAGTGGGGCCAGTAGTGGGTTAAATTTTAGTTTGGGAGGGGTAGACATGCATTTTAATGAAAAAGTAAGCACAGATAAATATGTGAGTACCACCATTTCACTTCTCTCAAATTGTAGTTTCAGATAATGTTAAGTTGTTTGAGGGGGTATAGTGACCCTTTAAGATCATCTCTAATAACTACTATAAAAAGTATGTTCTTGCTGCAGAGAAAGATACATGAAAGAGAAGGACTTGGAACCATGACCAGACTTCTATTTCTTTTTTGTGTGCAAAGAAATAAAATGGGCTAAAACACAGTCATTAACTACAAGTTAGTTTTTACCCGAGTGTGCAGAAAAGCCCAAGGATTTTGCATCAAATCGAACAGGCAAAGGTTTGGCAATCTGAAAAGACAAATAGTTTAACACATCATGGGCAATGTACTATCAAGTTCCCTGCACAAAATTATGGATATGATGGCATTACAATACTAGGGGGAGAGGAAACTGCCTGAATGTGCAACCCTTACCTTCCACATTCCCATGATGCAGTTATCTTGTGTCTAGTATTGAAATGCTGGAGCATAAGTTGTGCTTTAGTATACTAGTTAAACTGTTGGGAACATTTGCAGAACTTTCATTATACAAAACCTTACTTAACGAGGAATTGTCCATTAATGGAAACTATAAATATTTCAAACAGTTGATCTGTCACCTATTTTTCGCATTAGTGTATAACCCATACTTATCCCTTCAGTGCTAAAAGGTTAGCGTGGATTTACACTAATTATAGCACTTGTAACTGCATTCCCCATTATGCCCTTAAAATGTTATACAAAAATTATAACGAAGAATCTTAAGTGATAAGCCTGTTTGCATCCCACTACTGTCAACTGATGTGAAAAGTGGGCCACAAGCTTTAGAAACTATAGAAGCCACACGCTTATTGCATATTCCAAAAAAGAGTGTATGGCATTGTTTTAAAGTGGAACTAGATGATTGCCTCTTATGTCATATTACTTAGTTTTTCGTTGGAAAAAGCCTTCCAATGTAGCAGCAGCCATATCTGTAACCATCTTAAAGGGGAACTGTGGTCTCCAAAAAAGTTTATTTTAAATGAAAGGCCAGGTTCATACCTTTAAAACGAGCCACCAACCACCTCTCTACGTGCTGCACAGCCCAAAATATGAAGAAATCACTGATCAGAGAGTTAGGGGCTGGGAGGTTCTGAATCTGCGGTCAGAAATACTGTTTCCCTCTAATCTGCGGTTGGCACATGCTCAGTGCATGACTGAAGGGTAGGAGGGGGTGGGGAGAACAGCACAGCCCACAGCACTGCTTTTTTTAATGCCTCCCACTAGCCGGCCCTTTCCAATCGTGGGCCCTGTGTCCCCTCCCCTTGCAGCCCCCTGTGGCCCCTCCCACTCATGGACTCTGTGGCTCTGCACACTCCCACTCGGGGGCCCCAGGGCCCCTCCCACTTGGGGCCCTCCCAAGTGGGAGGGGCCCCAAGTGGGGTGGGTGGGAGGAGCCCCTGGGTGGGAGGGGTCCTGGGGGCACCAAATGGGAGGGGCAACATGGGCCCAAGTGGGAGGGGCCATGGGGCCCAAGTGGGAGGGCCCATGGGGGCCCCGAGTGGGAGGGGCCACGGGAGGAAATGGAGAGGCAATGGAAAGGCCCAAGGGGCTGCAAGGGGAGGGGTCATGGGGGAGGGGTCATGGGGGCCCAGGAGGAGGAGGAAACACGGAAGAGGGACTGTCACATGGTTTTAGTACAGGAAGCAGGAAGTGCAGGGGATCTGGTGATGCTGCAACCATATCACACATATAAATGTAAATATCTTCAAAACTATGTATGTAAATATCTTCAAAACTATGTAAATAAATAATAAAGTAAATTGCAAAAATCCTCAGGAAAGCAATTCCTGTCAATTTACCCAAAGTCATTTTGGACCACATTACCCTTTAATAGACAAAGAGGAAGATCAATAGGCAAAGAGCCGCTATCACTCTGGGTAAATCTACCGTACAATATTGCCTTGTGGCCATAAGTAAATACCAAAAGGGATTTACCAAAGTGTCAAAATCTCATGCTAAAAGTAGCGCAAATGCGATTTTAAACCGCAAGCGCCGGTGCTAGTCTTTTGCGAAATCCCGTAGCCGGTGCAAAAACCAGTTAGGCAACTTTACCTCCGAACATTTGCCCAATAGGAATATTAAAAAAAAAAAAAAAAGATAATAAACATGTACTATACCGTTGGGTTATCTAGAACAGGTGTGACAATAAGATCAGCATCTGTGAGATGAGGTCCTTTATTTTACTTTCCAAGTCCTGTAGATTGGAAAACACCTTTTTCACCTGACAATAAAAAAGCAGTTTATACACGTGTGAAGTGAAACAAGGGATCACACCGACTACAGCAGTGCAGCAATAAGAATAACACATCATTAATTGTAAAAAAAATATTGTAAAAAAGAAAATGTCAATACTAAACTCCTAACCCTTTAAAAGTATCTTGCTTGCGCTGGGGGTATGGGCAGGGGAAGGGTTAAAAAAAAAGTTAAAAAATAAATGGTTAAGATCAAGATCTTTGTAAAAAATCAGTTTAAAATTACAATTCCATATATTAAATAAGGAACAAACAGGGATATTAATAAAAGTTTTGATCGTTAAAAATGGTGCTAATTTTGCCCCAACCAATCAATGTTAGCTTTCAAATGTTAAAAAAGATCTGATTGGTTGGGGCACAGTTAGCACCATTTTAACGATAAGAACTTTTATTGAATATCCCAGAAAGACTTCTGGGAATATACCATGCTTACACATGGAAGCTAAGGAACACTATGTGTTTAAAAAGACTTTTACAGCATTCGACAAGCTAAATGCAAAGCTTCCATGTGTAAACATGGTAAATTCCCAGAAGTCTTTATTCCTTATTTGCATATTGCTAAAAAGGAGTATCAAAGCCTGAATTCTCTCCCTACCCTATTTAATGTATTTGACTTCCATAAATTAAAATTCTTAAAACACTCACTTGTGCCTATCCACCACTAGGGGCACTGCAGGGTTTACTCTGTGCTCCTAGTCGTGGTTAGGCACAAGTTAGTGTTTTAAGAATTTAATATATGGAAGTGTCATTTTAAACGATTTTTTACAGAGATCTTGATCTTAACCTATTTATTTTTTTTTTTGTTTTAACCCTTCCCCTACCCATACCCAAAGCGCAAGCAAGATAGTTTTAAAGATTTTATAAACAATTCAGTGGACAACTTGCAGTGCAGCCACCTACTCAAGTAGACATTCCCTACCACACCATAGCACGGAAGTAACCCAATCTACTATTATTTTAAACTCCTAAATAACCCAAAAAAAAAAATCTAGGTGGCTTGATGTAGAAGACTTTTAACCATATGGAATTTTTAAAAAGAAGGCTACTAAGGGATATGGTACATTTTATTAAGGCGTGGCAGCTTACTGATCAGACTGCATTTGATTGAAATTGTTACAGTAAATTTTGGTTTGATTTGAAAGTTTTTCAAGTAGTTTTATATTTCAAAATAAAACTACTTAGAATGTGATGGCAGTTAACATGATCGATTATTATATTACTATATAAATAACTGGAGATTCTGTAAAATACAAAAGCATGTTCACCAACGCATGGCTTTGCAAGTTTGGTTTAGAAAGGTATATAATATTTATTTTAAAATAGTAGAAATTATCAAAATGTGCACCTTTTCTATGCATTTGTGGGTTTCTTAGAGCCTTATATTTAGGTTACATTTCCGGCCGTCTCCATAGCAGAATGTGGGCCGCAGACTCATTTGGAACTGTAGAGCGGGCTGGTCTGCATAGGTGATGTCATGATACATCAGCCGCTGGATAACGCCGTCAAGTGTCTTCCACATTGCTATGGAGCGAAGCCAGAGGGGCCTGCTGCCTATACTTTAAAAGCAAGTTGCACAGGTTTATGCTTTTAATGTGCCAGAGGTGATGTGTGAAAGGACCTGTATGTCGGAGTGAGAGTAGTGTATGTGTGAGAGTGTTACCTGTACATGAAAATGTGGTAGTATCTATGCAAGTGTGTGTCGTCTGTGAGGGGATGTGGGAATACCTGTATGTCTGAGAAAGTGGGAGTGTTTGTGTGTGTGTGTGCTGTCTGTGAGAGAGAGAGTGTGGAAGTGTCTGTGTGTCTGAGAGAGTGTAAGTGAGTGTTCTGTAAAAGAGAGTTTGGGAGATCTGTTATCCGGAGTGTGTGTCTGTCTGTGGAGAGAGAGAGAGAGTGGGTGTACTTGCATGTCTGAGAGACTGGAGTGTGTGTGTGTCTGTCTGTCTGTGAGTGAGAGAGAGTGTGGAAGTACCTGTATGGCTGAGAGAGTAGATGTGTGTGTCTTTGACTGTGAGAAGAAACAGAGAGGAGTGTGGAAGTACCTGTATGTCTGAGAGAGTGGAAGTCTGTCTGTCTGTAAGAGTGTGTGTGGGAGGACCTGTATGCCTGAGAGAGTGGTGTATGTCTGTGAGAGTGTGTTGAAGTACCTGTATATCTGAGAGAGTGGAAGTGCGTGTGTGCGTCTGTCTGTAAGAGAGTATGGGAGAACCTGTAAATCTGATTGTGGAAGTGTGTGTCGTCTGTCTGTCGTGAGAGAGAGAGTGTTGGAGAACTGTATGTCTGAGATATTGGAAGTGTGTGTATGACTGTCTGTGAATGTGGGAGTACCTGTTATTAGAGAGTTGAAGTGCATGTGTCTCTGTCTGTGAGAAAGAGGTAGGAGTACCGTAGTATGAGAGAGTGGAAGTGTGTGTGAGTGGCCATTTAAGATAGAGTGTGGAAGTACTGTATATCTGAGAGTGTGGAAGGTATGTCTGTGAGAGATGAGTGTGGGAGTACCTGTATGTCTGAGAGAGTGGAAGTGTGGTGTCTGTCTGAGAGAGAGAGTGTGGGAGTACCTGTAGTCAGAGAGTGGAAGTTTGTGTATGGCAGTCTGTGAGAGAGAGTGTGGAATCATCTGTATGTCAGAGAGTGGAAGTGAGTAGTGTCTGTAAAAGAGAGTGTGGGAGGATCTGTACAGTATATCAGGGAGTGTGGAAGTGTGTGGCTGTCGTGAGAGAGAGAGAGTGTGGGTGTACTTGTATGTCTGAGAGAGTGGAAGTGGTGTGTGTGAGTGTCTGTCTATGAGGGAGTGTGGTTGAATACCTGTAGGCTGAAGAGTGGAAGTTTGTGTCAGTGGCTGTCTGTAGAGAGTGGGTGAGAGGACCTGTATGTGAAAGAGTTAAGTGTGCGTCTGTGTGAGGGTGTGGGGAGTACCTGTATGTCTGAGAGAGTGGAAGTGATGTGTGTCTGTAGAGAGAGTGTGGGTAGTACCTGTAATTGAGTGTGGAGTGTGTGCCTGTCTGTGAGAGAGTCAGTTTGGAAGTACTGTATGTCTGGGAGAAACAAAGGGGGTTAGAAGTTGGACCTTCCAGACTGGGTTACCTTGACGTGGTTGGAGGACTTTTCATTCAGTGATCACAGTAATGTATACTAAAACCCTTTGTTATAATGTATGCAGTGGTAGATAATATGATATGCATGGGCCTAGAATGTGCGTGAGAGGTGTGGAAGTGTGGGTGGGTGTCTGTTGGAGGGAGAGTGTGGGGATAGCTGTAAGTTAGAGAGTGGATATGTGTGTGAGTGGTTTTATGCCAAAAAGAGTGTGGGAGTAATTTTAAATAATTTGATATCTTTGATCTTTTGATATCTTTTGATACTAGAGCAAATTGTATTGTTTACTTGATTATCTAAAGTAAACCATGTATGTGTAGTTGTATGTATAGTTTATGTATGTTATAAATGTTATAAAATAATGTTGAAAACAGTATCTGGTATGGAAATATTATTAATTTACCATTACAAAGCTAAGTGTTCTCTAGAATAGTTTATATTTATATGTACTAATAATAATTATGCTACATTGTTATTTCATTGTAGAGTAAATGCAAATGTTATTACCTTGTAACTTCTGTTTTGTCCTGCACATGAAGGCATTAGCTGGCTTTTCTCTATTGTTAAGGCACTACTGGGCTTTGTGAGCTACAGGAGCTAGAACATAAGCAAAAGCTAGTATATACCGGTGCATGGAAATCATAAGCTTTACTAATAAATACTGTAGAGCACCAATACGAATACACAAACAAAATTTTTTAAAAATGTATTTCTGACCCATTATGGTTTAAATAACAACAATAATACTCGCCTGCACATGCCAGAAACCTCTAAGAGGATACAGAAGCCTAAGGGACTGATGACTCAGACAGCTCCTACTCCTTACTTTTTCAAAAGGCACTGCAGGAGACAATGAGGAACAGATGTAAAGTAAGGATTTTTTTACCATACACAGTGGGGCCAGTAGTGGGTTAATTCTAGTTTTAGGGGTGGATATGCCATTTAATTCCAAGAAAAGGCACAAGCACTTTTTTTTAACTAAGCTCTGCTTGTTTGGGTAGCCACTTTTACCAAGCTGTAAAGTCAGCATCAGATTGCATAAGATCTCTATGGTCCCCTGATTCCCTTTACATTTTTACCCTTTTACTAGATAAACAAAATTAAAATGTGGCACTACAGATTGCAGAATCTGAAACTAGACTGTGTCTGGCAGACACTTTTACCGCATACTACAATTTATTGTATCTTCAAATAACACCAGAGACCTAAATATGGGTGGCTTTTTTACTTTACTATTGGAAGTTTTTATTGAAAAAGTACAAGGATATGAGTAGAACATATTTTGCCCTAAACATTTAAGCTTACATTAGTGGAAGAAAATTATACAAAATTTATATCTAATGATTCACCGATTAAGTTTTGGCCTTTTTTCACTTAACTCTCCAACCCACAATAATGTACCTAGACGAAAGGTTGCTTCATTTGATTCCCCATTGAGTGCACTTTTGGCCTTAATTCTGCTCGACTTTCTACAAAGAAATTAACTATTATTCACAACATACAAAAAGTAAATCAATAATCTCCAGCAGTACATTTTGTTTTTTCACACCTAAATATGTAAAATTAGACATGAAAATGTGAAAAAAAAAATCACACAAAAGCCGAGATGTCTGTATGGCTAACTGCAGAATCCTGTAAATGTATTTTCTAAAGCATTGTGCGCCTAAAATATTAAGGAATAGTCTCACCCTGAAAATAATATTTTTAGAAACCCCAAACAGGAAGTTTGAGTCTAACTTTCAAGCCAGAGAGCTAGAGACATAATACTAGGCTTGTTTGAAAGCTGTAAAAGCAGACACTTGTATAGAGACCACAGTTACCCTTTAAGTCATATTTTTGGTGGAGAGACTCTTTAAGAATCTTTTTGAGCACATAAAGACTATTAAAATAAAATAAGTAGCTTGTACTAAGTAAAGTAAGTTAAAACAGTATCTATTCAGGTTACATAAAGAAGCCTTAAGGGTGTGACACGCACAATCACAGTAACGTGCGATTGAGAGCAGTTCTATTGGGGTGCTTCCATATGACACAAAAATGGTGATCGCATGCACTACAATAGCGCACAGAGCACAGCGCATGTAGTGGGGCTGTTCCCATAGTGTTATCGGATCACAAATCGGATCTGAAATGCACTAGTGGGGCCTAACCCTAAGAGGATTTAAAAATTACAGGGAAGTTGCAGGCAAGACATCTTGTAAATTCGTTGTTAAGACCTGTCTTGGTTAAAAGCTTAAACTACTATTTCTACTTCATGTTTTTTTGGCTATACTTTATTATTATCACATTAAAAAATTTCTTATTTTTTAACTAAGTCCTAAGTGTCATTCTGCATATAGTATCCCCTTCTAGTAACCGATTTACATTTAAAAATATAATACTTTTATGGAGACTAAAAATATCAGATATATGGGACTGAATTATTAAAAAGCAAGAGTAACAGAAACAATTGGGTTTAGATTCTACCCATTGTAAAAGTTTTTGTTTGCAAATATAGAGCAATCTTTCTCTGGATCCTCTAAGGAATCACTTTTCAGTAGAAGCTCTTATTAAACCTGAAATAGAGCAAGCAATAACAGCAATGTATAGCATAGCTATAAAAGTGTGTAAACTTTTGCCAATGGCAAACTGCACCATCCCTGATTTTAACATTTGTGCATGTAGTTTTACATGTAATTCTAATTTATAGACCAATAGAAAGATTGATAGATGATTAAGTTATCAGATTTGAACTTCTAATGGCCAGATTTTGTAAATGTTGTAACATTTGTGTGAAATATATGTTAGTATAAATAAATATTGCCTTGGCAAAGTTTGTTTTATATTGTTTTTTTCTCATACTGTACATAATGCCTCACAGTTTTAGGCAGGTGTGGAAAGTTGCTGTAACGTAAGAATGCGTTTAGAAATGTAAATTCTAATTATTTATTCTTATCAGTTTACAAAATGTTAAGTAAACTAAATTAAATCATATTTGGTGTGTCTATCTTTGCCTTTAAAACAGCATGAATAACATTTTTATTGGTACACCTGCACAAAGTAAGGGATTGTAGATTATAGTCAGGTGTATGATTAACCAACTACAGTAAATCAAACAGGTGGCTAAAGAATTTTCATATTTAGGTGATACAGCTGAAGAGCTGGTAGGAGGATTTAACCCTTTCCACGGAGATTGTAAATTTACGCTATGTGCCACAGAGGGACCACAGACTGTTAAGTGCCACAGACTGTAAATTATGTTCTGGGCACTGCCCCTTTAAATAGAAAAGTGGAACATGTAGGAAGCGATTGGAGTACATAAATCGCCTTGATCCCCCATCAGTTTTTCTGCAAGCCCAGACATCCCACCCTGCCAAAACTCATTTCAGGGAGGGCACCCGCACATTTCAGGGAGGATCAGTAAATCACTAGGGGAGGATCAATGCAGACTTATTTTTACTTCCAAGCTCCCTCGTCTCCTTCTGTTCTTACTTTATTGCCGAGCATGAACAGCAAGGTGAGAGAATATTTAACAGTGCCAGTTGCTGTGATGGTTGATTGAAAGCACAAGCAGGCAGAGTGTATTGTAATTACAGTTTGTTTTAGCTTGTATATCTGAGACAAGGGGAGGAATTTGAGGAAAGTAAATGTACTTTGGGGGTTGGGGGGAATATAGAAGACATGGAAAGGAGAAAAAAAAGAAGTGAATAATCCCCAGTAAAGTGTGTAGACCAATAAAGGAAAAATTGAACGTCTGATCTGGTTGCTGCACTGGCAAAATTTGCACCTCTTATTAAATAAGCCCTTAAAATTAGTACTCTGTTAATAAATTAACAGTTTTTCATTAACCCAACATTTCCAAAAATAAAAGATGATGCACCTAAGATTTGTGCGCAAACATTTTTGTTCAACATTTTGCAACTTTCAAATGAAATTGGACCAGATAATGAGAATAGTGGTCTAATGCATCAAAAGTGAAATCTAATTTTTTATCAGATTAAAGCATTTATACTAAACCATTAGTGTTGCAATTTTACTACTAACTTTATAAAAATGTGCTACAGTCATGTTATTAAAGGACAATTATACTCACCTTCCCTCCGCTCGTCTTCCTTAGTCAGTATCCTCTAGCCAGGGTCAGGACGAACCGCTAAGTCCTCACCACTGGGTTCTCTTAACTGTCCGCATTAATACTTACACGCTGCTCCGGTGAGCCCCGCCCCTCCTCCCATCGGCGAAGAGGCCAATAGGAAGACACGCTCAGCAACAAGTGTGACTTCATTGGCCTCGTCGCGCAAGGAGAGGAGGGGGCGGAGCCTACCGGAGCAGTGTGTAAGTAAGTATATGTGGAAAGTTAAGCGAACCCAGAGGTGAGGACTTAGCGGTTCAGGTCCTCACCCTGGGTAGAAGGTACTGACTAAGGAAGAGGAGTGGAGGGAAGGTGAGTATAATTGTCTTTAAAAAAAGAGACACTGGGTGGCTTTTAATAGGTAAAATGTATGAAAATTGCACAATACCTGGAACTGGAAATTACATGTCCATCACTATCTTCACCTGAGAAAGCACCTTTCCAAAAAGGATGTTGCAGCAGTTCACTCCAGGTCATTCTAGAAGAAAAATAATCCAATACATGAAAAAAAAACAAAAACACCAAAACAAGTACACTACATTTGAAATGGAAAGGCCGTAAAAAAGAAAAAAAATTAGACTTTAAAGGGCATGTCCACCCCCCAAACTAAAATTTAATCCACTACTGTCCCCACTGTGAAGTTTAAAAAAATCATTAATACATCTCTGCTTCTTATGATTCTCCTGCAGTGACTGTCCAATATAAGGAAATGAAGAGAGGAGCTGTCTTCATGTTAAATGTTTCTGCCTCCGGGAGGGATTGTGACTTTCGCGGGTGCACTCCTCCCCATACCTCAGGATCCCTCAATGGTGCCTACCATTAAAAGTTTTTTTGTAGCGTAGGGCCCCCCCGCCCCCCCCAAAGACCACGTTCGATTACAAAAAAGGCATCCTCTGCCTTGCCCACCCCAACCCCCAGTAATCAGTCCCTTACCACCAGCACAATATTAATCCTACCCCCGCCAGAAAATGAGTTCCATCGCAGATGCAGAGGTGAGCATGTGTTGAAGACACCGTCATGTAGGGACCTAACACCTTGTTTAAACCATATACAGACCTACTGTACACCAGCGTGTTTCTCTACCAAAAACACGTTGGGAACCCGGCTCTTGAAAGTTTGGTTGGTCCCACCGGACAATTTCCTGGCTTTTCGAACTTTAAAACAATATGTTATGGCACTACCTGGACAACAAGGTTGAATAGATGCAGCTAATCTACCAATATCTTTGTAACCTTTACACACTACGGCTGAGATGGGTACATGTCCCTACAATCTGTCCCACACCAACCTTTGATTCCCCCTTTTCCCTAGAGTCTGATGACTGGACTTTGGAGTCTCTCGTTAAACCCACATCACTCGCATTTACTTGTTTTGCCATCGCCCCGTCTCATATGGACACTCCATAGGTGGCTCTAAATGCGGATTACACCCACTCACCACAAAAACATTATGCTCTTATACTGAAGCTGAATTTACCCGAACTCCAGTACAGATATGTTAGTCTTGCATGCCTATACAGTACTAAATATTATTTATGCATAGACAGTTATTATCTCACGTATGTTAACGTCTCTTTTAATACCGGTGGTAGATATGTTACCCCCCCCCCACCCGTGCCCCTCAAAAAAAAAAAAAACTTCCTATACCACCTGAGCATTGCTATATACAGTCAGCCAAATGAACACCAAGGGAATGAACCTATTATTGTATGGAACAAACTGGTTCACCAGTTAATATCACCTCTCCCTGATATGGTCTAAATCGCGGCCCCTATACCTAGGGTCCCTCCACCGACTGCAATGTACACATATCTCATACATTGGAGCTCGACTCACCACTCGCTCCCTTAACTCCCTATGATCACATCTACATAATCGAGATGCGAGAGTGGGTTGAGGGAACGATTGGTCCTTGGTCGGAGGTGCGGTTGAGGCGAGAACCAAAATAATCAACCAATAGGCACTTAATTGGTTAATAAACCCCCACCCTTTTTCAATGTGTCACCCCATCTGACAAAATACCAACTACCACTACATGCTTAAGTTATCTCATGGAAAGTCCGTGGCCTAAATGACCCCAAAAAGAGACTGTCTGTATTTTCCCAATTACAATCATACCAACCGGCATAATATGTCCCAGGAAACCCACCTTCTCCCCTCAACTACCCAATATGTACAAAGACCATGGATAGGCTGGACAGCACACAGCACTTACTCCTCCTTCTCCAGAGGAGTCTCCATACTATTAAATAAACAACTAAGATACTCAATTATTGAAGTTAATACGATAAAAATGGGAAAATGTATGCACAGCTCTAAAATTGAAATAACATGTAATTATAGGGATATCGACTCCCCACTAGCCACACAAAGTCCTCGAGAGAAGCCATCCTCTTTACTTACAGTAAATACCAACGGCTCTCTATTATGCCTGAGTGACTTCAACTCCCTGCTAGACCCTCCATGAGTAAGCTGCACACATTCCCACCTCAAACTACCATCCACAGTATAAAACACCATAAAATAAAGAACATCCGAACTCCAATGGGTAGACATCTGGCGGACTCCGCCATCCCCACTTAAGGGAGTTTCCACGCTAATCCGAAACACACACCTTATCCGTATAGACTCATATTCACAAGTAAACACCTAAGCCCACAAACACAAGAGAATGTGCCCCTCTCACTAGGTCTCTCGGACCACTCACCCATCCTCCTTATAAACTACTTAACATACACTCTAGACACACACAGACGTCCATGGCATCTTCAGCCCTTCTGGTTCCCAAACCCAGACCCTACTCTAACCAAATTGAACAATTCTTTGAAGACAACACAGACACCGTAGCATTAGAAGTCAAATGGGATGCAGTGTTGAGAGGTAATTACAAAATACGTGGCCCATATCAAAAAGGCCTCTATCCTAAACTAAGAGCAACTAACAAAAGCTTTTCAAGATGCGAATCTGCATACACTCTAAACACATCCCCACAGACCAAATCTGCATGGCAACAGGACCATCCACATGCTGAAAAAACATCCAGAAAATACTTCTTTCAAAAACAAAAATATTTGAATTTGGTTACCAATCCGCCAAGCTACTAGCGTCGCTTGACACATAGCCCTTCTGATCAAAGCACAATTCGCAAATTAAAGACAACAATAACAGAGTCCTAACAAACACCCCTGATATTCAACTGCTTCATACATATTATGCAGACCTGTAAAAAATCCCAACTAAACACACATTACTTCCCCCACCTCATTTTCCTTACCAAAACCGCATTTCCAACTTTAACAACTCAAGAAGCCGACACATTAGATGGCGACATATCCCTAACTGAACTTCAAACAGCAGTATCCAACATAATGAAATTCTAAGAATTATAAAAAAGATATCGTGTGCACACTCCACACTTACTGGAAACCTTTCAAACAGCATTCCAATCGGATTTCTCCCCTCATCTATGTATGAAGCTCACATCACACTTTTACTAAACATGGAAAATACCCCATGGACTGTGGTTAATACGGCCAACTCTCTCCTCAAAACAGAATATAAATACTAGCCAAAGTCTCGCAAATAGAATCCAAAAAGTTATAGGCCAAATTATACATAATGACCAGACCGGCTTCTGCCGGGCAAATCAACCTCTATTAACATCAGAAAAACATTAATACACACCCAAGTCGACCATGACAACTCTGGAGAGAGATGTATGCTCTCATTTGATGCCCCCAAAAAGCGTTCGACTCTGTGGAATGGCCATTTCTATGGAATTGCATGTCCAAATTTGGTATTTCCCAAGTTCAGGCAAATGGGTCCAAATCTTGTCGCTAACCCCACCTTACTATCAAAAAGGCTGCCCACTATCCCCTTAACTTTTTGCCATAGCTATAGAACCCCTAGCGATCCAACTCCGCCCACACTCAAATATAACCAGTTTGTCACTGGGCCAACTCTCCTTCCTGCTAAGCTTATATGCGGACAAACTGATTCTATATCTTGCTGATCCTCATCAATCTTTTGCTCAGCCTATGAACTGATCGTTCACAGACTCACACTCCAAATCCTTTCCAAATTGAGGAACATGCCTGCACACACAACAATTTCAGATTCGGGGAAAAAATTAAAAAATATCTGAATCGCAGATCCCATAATTTATCCACATCCCTGCATCCAGGACATTCCAACAACTAGGCATCAACTCCTTTTCACAAATACTCAAAAAAAAAACTAATCACATTCATGGCTTTTAAACAAAAATTCCAAGTGACGTATCAATTTAGTCAGAACCTCCAACTACGTACATGTTTAAACTCCGAATTTGAAAGTTCTACATCAACACAACCACACCCAATACAGTTAATAAACATGAAGATGAGAAACATATGGTTTCTAGATTATATTCCTGCCTTATACACGCCGAACTCTCTGGTACAACTAACACTACATAAATGGGCAAAATATATCCCAAAGATAGGAGATGCTGATTGGCAAGAGCAAGCCGAATCACACCTCCAGGTCTCCCTCCGCAGCAAATAAACAAATGCAATTTTACATCCTACACCAAGCTTATATTACCCCCCTAGAAAGTCTTGTATGTCCCCAACACAAGACCCAACTTCCCCCAAATTCAGTGGAGAACCTGCTGATTTCTGGCACTTGATCGGGCCTGCCCCAAGATTTATTGCTTTTGGTCCAAAGTCACAAAACTCCTCTCAAATATACTACAACTAACAATATATATGGATCCCAAGCTGTGTCTACTGGGGATTCAAGAGGATACCTGGGACAAACACCGGCTGGCCTTCCTTCGCGAAACACTATTTTATGCCAGGAGAACCATAATACTAACATGGATGCCCCCCGACTAGCCTAAAATAATCAATACCTGGAATCCTTAATAAATAAAATGCTACCAATGCCGAGACTGTATATTCAAACAAAGGCATTTTAAGCAAATTTAAAGGGACACTAAACTGAAAAAAATTACTGCCTTTATCCATTTCTATTTTTTTTTACTGTCAAGAACTTAATCCTTTTTGCTCTCTGCTCCCGGTCACTAGATCTCCTCATGTCCTGTTCAGCTCATCATATTTAGCATGCATGTCTCCTCTCTATGTATCCACCCCCTCCCAAAACTGAGGCACAATAAAGTGTGGAGCATGTGCAGTGGAGGTGATCTGGGCCCCACTACAGCCAAAAGCATTCACCCAGTGATTTTGTGCTATAGTGAAAGTAAAACTGCTTTGCTATGAAAAGATAAGCAGCAGTGGGAGCTGTAAAAACTGCTTGAATCAAGTAGATTTTCTTTTAGCTGTAGGGTTTGAAGGTGTGTGTGTGGGAGGGGGCTTTGTAATCAATTTCTTTAGGTACAGGCTACATTGGGACTTAAGTAACACAGTCAGCAGTAACTGCAGAATTGGGTATTGCACAGAAAGAGCACAGAGCAGCAGATAATGATTATTACCTTCCTGATCTTAATGCTGAATAATTAACCATACAGTGGCAGAGAAATACGCTTTACTTTTATAGAATGGATAGTTTTACATGCAGTGTGCCAGGGGGAGGGTCTGGGTGATTGATAGTCTTATGGCTAGCTGTGCCCCACCCTTAAAAAGTAGAACTCAGAGAGCTAAAAAAAAAAAAAAAAAGGGAAGGGAAGGGGAGGTGAGAAAAAAAAAAATCAGATTTAGATTGGTGGTAATTAATCCTAATTACCGTGTGATTAGTTAAAAAATCATTGCCCCAGTTCACATGTCCTTTAACAAAATCTGGTCTCCATGGACGATTCCATAAACACAAACTCCGACATACAGCCAATAGCCTGAAGAGAACTAAACAAACTAGAGTCCGAAATACCCCATCTCGTACTGCATACAGGAGGACATTGAAGGAGGTCTATGAGTACACCCACACCCTTACTTACGCTCATTGAGATCACTCCCTACCCTCTGTCCCCCCCTTCCCCCCCTCAGATTAGAATGCTTTGAAAGTGTACAATATTAGATAGTGAAAAATGAAAAAATTCCTAAATGTAATGTATTATTTAACTCTAATTTTATTTAAAACGTAGAATGAAGAAACTAAAAATTGCTTACTAGAATAGCTCTGCAATAATATGCTTTGTTTATTAATCCCAGGGACAGTAAGTATTGTTTAGTTTATTTTACCCAGGGAAAGGAAGTAAAGAAGATTTTTATGCTGTGGCTAAGATGGGGTGAAAATAGATAAAAATCCAAAAGTGTAATAGCAGAGTTGTATTTACAGTATTACAAATTAGATTTAAGTGCAAGCAAGAACAGTATATTATAATTAGAGGTATTTGAGTCAGGAAAAGTCAGGTGTGTATCTTCTATTACTTACATATATTCCCTTAATGGTTAGTACAGACAATGGAAAAGTAAAAAAAAATAGCCAAGTAATAAGCCCCCATACCTTCTTTGGGGATCCTTCTGAAGTAGACCACTAAGTAAGACTATGAAGTGATGATGGCTTGCAGCCTGCTGGCCCTAGAGACACATCAATTGAATTGAGTTAATACTGAAAACTTGTTAATATTATGACTACTTATAACATCATAACAAAATATAAATAAAACTGAATCACCGAAGAACCATTTTGCTGTATAGAATCTGTTAAAGCAGCGTCAATATCATGTAAAATCGGTTTGGCCAAATCATCCCAAAATCAAGGAACCCAGCACCAAAAACCTAGGGGCTGGCTATAGCCTATAGTCTCCAAAAATTCTTCCCTGCCCCACTGCAACCCCACCGAAAGCCCTGCCCATTATATATGGGGGGCTCAATTGGCAATATTCCAAAATTAATTATAATTTGGCACCAACTAGGTCCTAGCCTTACCATTTTTGTGAACCTAGCTTAAAGGGCAAGTCCAGCCCCAAAATGAAAACTTACATACAGGTAAATCACCCCCCAAAACCCTAAACTGTTATAGTTTGAAATCTGAAAATATAAGTCTAACATGAAATCCTGCACAATGTCTGTTTACCCAGTTTCTGCCCTGGTTCTTCCAGTTAGTAACGGTCAGTTATGGATTTGACAGTTGACATCACAGCCCAATGAATGAATGTGAATCCCTTTCTGCCTCTTCTGAGCATGCCCAGGCTCAGTACAGGCTCAGTACAGGTTTCTAAATTTCTCAGTTTCCAGGAGGCATCCAGAAGCATAGCAGGCATACAGTAATGAATTCTAGGACAAAGTATGATATATGAACATATTTTAAAGAGGGCGTTCTTTCTAAAAGATGTTCTTATGAGGGGTGGAGTTGTCCTTTAAAGACATTTTCCCACATACCAACTGTCTCAAAACTGCATTACAGAAACACCAACTGGTGGGGCAGATCAACAAAAAAAATGGTACAGTGAAAGTAGGGATAAATTATAGTTTCCACAAATGGTCAATTTAAAAAAACTAATTTTCCAGTGTACATACTCAAACAAGTTAATTTTAAATGGCCAGGTTCCTACCCTTAAAATGAGCCAAGTTAGTGAGAAATCACTGATCAGGAAGGTGGGGTGGGGAGGATTAGTGGGAGGTTCTGAATCTGTAGACACTAATACTAGTTCCTCTCTAATCTGCAGTTGGCACATGCTCAGTGCAGGAAAAGCAGAAGAAACCAGGAAGAGATTGATTTACAGTGACTGAAGGAGGAGAGAGAGGGACTACAGGGGGTTTCAAGGGGACTGCAAGAGAAGGGCCCCTGGGGGGGCCATGAGGAGGAGACACAATATCACATAAAAATGTAAATATCTTCAAAAACTATGTAAAAATATAATGAAAGTTAATTGCAAAAATACCCAGGAAAGCAATTCCTGTCAATTTATCTAAAGTCATTTTTGGACCAAAGTTACCTTTTAAGATCACCTAGTGTAGGAGAAGGATTGGGGAGATTAATTGTCCTTTATGTAAAAACCAACAAGTAAACATTTAGGGTAACAGCATAAAAAACAAATTCTGGGCAAGAGAACCAATCTGAACTGTGTAATTGTAACTTATTTGTACAATAACAAAGTTCTCTATGACAGGTTTTACACACAGTATACAAACTATAAGATCTTTATCTAAGATTAAATTGTGAGTAGTCAGCATGCAATTTTCACAGTGGTACCTACTGATACCTATAGGACAGCACAATGCCTATTTACACATTCATTTATCAGCCAGCTCTGGTGTCATCTGCTCATGAGTTCCCTTAACATGTTCACAAAGAGTGAATTTAACTTCCTGATCCTTGCCTATCATTAGTCAATAACTGGCATGTGGAAACATTTGGGGTAAGTTGCCATACCCTGGTAGGCCAATCTGACCCTATATGCAGCAGAAGTGCAAGTGGAGCAGAAAGCATGGTGATCTGAAATAATTCTTGCCGACATAGCAAAAGAGATTTATTCTAACCTTCTTGTAAAATATATGCTCATAATGAATATCCTGTGAACTATATCTTATATAATGGTGCTTAGCTTGCGCAGTATCGCCATGTGACTTATTTAAACTTACTTTAAGATCTAAAGATATTAATAGTGGCTATAGAAAATTAGATCCCGGACATACGATATTGGGATATCCCGATATTGTACGATCATCGGATCATGTATGTACGATTGCTGAAAGATTTCAACAATTTTTCAATAATTTCCCCATCGAGCCAGTTGAACATTTTTGGCTGATCGGCAAATCCATTGTTCCGATCGCATTTTAGCGTCTATGGCCACCATAAGTCACCTCATAGTTCCATGATCGTTAGAAAACAGCTACCCTACACCCTTTTTTAAATGGTATATGGAACTCCTTGTTGCCATCTACTATCCAGACAAGCTTATTCAACAGGGGGTGCAAATTTTTGCCTGAGTGTTAATTTGCCTCAAACAATCAGATGATACAATTTTACGGGTCTTGTACAGTCAGTGGCGTAACCCGCCACCCCCGCGACTGCGGGAGGGGGGGGGGCTGACGGTATTAGGGCCCGCCACAAAGCCCCTAATCTGAGCAGCGATGTGCAGGTTTTAATCAGTTGATCGCGCATATGAATGAAACATACGCGCAATCAACTGTTTAAAAGACCGGTCCCGAACTTCCGGTTCGGGTCCGTTTTAAATAGCGGATTGGAGTATGTTTCATTCATACGAGCATTAACTGATTAAAAACCTGCACGTTGCCGCTGTCTGCGGAGGGAGTCAGGGGCCCGGCCCCCAACTCGTGGGGGGGGCCCTGGGCCCCTTCAGGTACGCCCCTCGGCCCTGTGTACAGCCTCAAATGAAAACCTATACAGGTTAATCACCCCCAAACTCTAAATTGAAATAGTTTTAAATCTTAAATATATAAGTCTAAACCTGAAATCCTGAACAATATTCTGTTACCCGTTTCTGCTTCATGGATCTTCCAATAAGCAACTGTCAGTTTTGGATTTGACAGATGACATCACAGTAATGACCGAATGCCAATACCTAGACTGCCTTTTCTGAGCATGCCCAGGCTCAGTACCAGGTCATAAATTGCTCAGTTTCCATGAGTCATCCAGAAGCATAGCAGGTATACAGTAATGAATTCAGAGGACAAAGTAGGATATATCAACATATTTAAAGAGCCCATTCTTTCTAAAAGGGAGTGGAGTTGTCCTTTTGTTATGTGACTAACTGAAAGTGATTTGTTGTGCAGTCATTGGCCAGAAACTATAAAAACACCTGCCTCCTTATGTTGTAATAGGTTTCAGCTGTATACTAAAATAAAATAAAAAAAGTTGTTGAGACAGTTTTTTGCAGGAAGGAATCATGAACCTTTTTGTTCCACCACTTCATCTGACTATAGTTTATGGATCATTTTTACATTTTAACTAGTGTTTTATCTTAAATACCTGAGGGATCAAAAAATCTTCATTCCAATTTTTCTAAAATTCGGAGAAGCTTCTGGAAAAATGGTGGCTGACCGTAAAGATACGTCGGAAAATATGTAAAAAACTGTAAGAAGCTAAAACATTACAACACCAAAGTGAAGACTTGTGGGGGGGGGAGTAAACAAGTACTGAAAGACGAAACAAGAGTAGACTTGCACTTCCCCAATGGATACGGTTTATTTTAGCCATACAAACATTCAAACAGTGTAATCAACACTCGTTTCGAGGGGCAACACCTAACACTCATGTGACGAGGGCAAATTTAGGGCATTTTCACTCTGCAGAACAACTTTTTGTATAATGTAGGGCATCCCTACACACCCCCAACCGCCATGTCAAATAGAACCCGATCTCTACTTACAGCCCTTCTCTCCTGTGGTGCTCTGTCCGGCTCCCTGCTTGCCGGAACTTGCAAACTGGGGCTTGGTCCAACAGCCACATTGGGATTGGTTGAGAGCAGCCAACACAGACACGGCTGCTGTTAATGGAGAGCAACGCAGAAGAGAAATGCTGTAAGTAGAGTTCTGCTTCTTTTTTAAACAATCTGACATGTGGTTGGGGGTGGGAAGGGGTAGCCTACACTACAGTAAAATTTGTTTGTGCTAGGTGAAGGGCAGCCAGAGGGGTTTTGGAGGGTGGGAGGAGGAGGGGAAAAGAGCTCCCCTGTGCATGTCACACTAACTCCCGACGGCGATATAGTAGGCAGATACCACTGCAGGAAAACCATAAGGAGCAGAGATGTAAGGAAAGGATTGTTTTTAAAACTGTACAGTGGGGCCAGTAGTGGGTTAAATTTTAGTTTGGGAGGGGGAGACATGCATTTTAATGAAAAAGTAAGCACAGATAAATATGTGAGTACCACCATTTCACTTCTCTCAAATTGTAGTTTCAGATAATGTTATGTTTGAGGGGGTATAGTGACCCTTTAAGATCATCTCTAATAACACTATAAAAAGTATGTTCTTGCTGCAGAGAAAGATACATGAAAGAGAAGGATTGGAACCATGACCAGACTTCTATTTCTTTTTTGTGTGCAAAGAAATAAAATGGGCTAAAACACAGTCATTAACTACAAGTTAGTTTTTACCCGAGTGTGCAGAAAAGCCCAAGGATTTTGCATCAAATCGAACAGGCAAAGGTTTGGCAACTGAAAAGACAAATAGTTTAACACATCATGGGCAATGTACTATCAAGTTCCCTGCACAAAATTATGGATATGATGGCATTACAATACTAGGGGAGAGGAAACTGCCTGAATTGCAACCCTTACCTTCCACATTCCCATGATGCAGTTATTTGTGTCTAGTATTGAAATGCTGGAGCATAGTTGTGCTTTAGTATACTAGTTAAACGTTGGGAACATTTGCAGAACTTTCTATATCAAAACCTTACTTAACGAGGAATTGTCCATTAATGGAAACTATAAATATTTCAAACAGTTGATCTGTCACCTATTTTTCGCATTAGTGTATAACCCATACTTATCCCTTCAGTGCTAAAGGTTAGCGTGGATTTACACTAATTATAGCACTTGTAACTGCATTCCCCATTATGCCCTTAAAATGTTATACAAAAATTATAACGAAGAATCTTAAGTGATAAGCCTGTTTGCATCCCACTACTGTCAACTGATGTGAAAAGTGGGCCACAAGCTTTAGAAACTATAGAAGCACACGCTTATTGCATATTCCAAAAAGAGTGTATGGCATTGTTTTAAAGTGGAACTAGATGATTGCCTCTTATGTCATATTACTTAGTTTTTCGTTGGAAAAAGCCTTCCAATGTAGCAGCAGCATATCTGTAACCATCTTAAAGGGGAACTGTGGTCTCCAAAAAAGTTTATTTTAAATGAAAGGCCAGGTTCATACCTTTAAAACGAGCCACCAACCACCTCTCTACGTGCGCACAGCCCAAAATATGAAGAAATCACTGATCAGAAGTTAGGGGCTGGGAGGTTCTGAATCTGCGGTCAGAAATACTGTTTCCCTCTAATCTGCGGTTGGCACATGCTCAGTGCATGACTGAAGGGTAGATGGGGTGGGGAGAACAGCACAGCCCACAGCACTGCTTTTTTTAATGCCTCCCACTAGCCGGCCCTTTCCAATGTGGGCCCTGTGTCCCCTCCCCTTGCAGCCCCCTGTGGCCCCTCCCACTCATGGACTCTGTGGCTCGCACACTCCCACTCGGGGGCCCCAGGGCCCTCCCACTTGGGGCCCTCCCAAGTGGAGGGGCCCCAAGTGGGGTGGGTGGGAGGAGCCCCTGGGTGGGAGGGGTCCGGGGGCACCAAATGGAGGGGCAACATGGGCCCAGTGGAGGGGCCATGGGGCCCAAGTGGGAGGGCCCATGGGGGCCCCGAGTGGGAGGGGCCACGGGAGGAAATGGAGAGGCAATGGAAAGGCCCAAGGGGCTGCAAGGGGGGAGGGGTCATGGGGGAGGGGTCATGGGGGCCCAGGAGGAGGAGGAAACACGGAAGAGGGACTGTCACATGGTTTCAGTACAGGAAGCAGGAAGTGCAGGGGATCTGGTGATGCTGCAACCATATCACACATATAAATGTAAATATCTTCAAAACTATGTCAAATAAATAATAAAAGTAAATTGCAAAAATCCTCAGGAAAGCAATTCCTGTCAATTTACCCAAAGTCATTTTTGGACCACAGTTACCCTTTAATAGACAAAGAGGAAGATCAATAGGCAAAGAGCCGCTATCACTCTGGGTAAATCTACCGTACAATATTGCCTTTGTGGCCATAAGTAAATACCAAAAGGGATTTACCCACAGTGTCAAAATCTCATGCTAAAAGTAGCGCAAATGCGATTTTAAACCGCAAGCGCCGGTTGCATAGGTGTCTTTTGCGAAATCCCCGTAGCCGGTGCAAAAACCAGTTAGCGCAACTTTACCTCCGAACATTTGCCCAATAGAGAATATTAAAAAAAAAAAAAAAAAGATAATAATACATGTACTATACCGTTGGGTTATCTAGAACAGGTGTGACAATAAGATCAGCATCTGTGAAGATGAGGTCCTTTATTTTACTTTCCAAGTCCTGTAGATTGGAAAACACCTTTTTCACCTGACAATAAAAAAAGCAGTTTATACATCGATTGTGTAAGTGAAACAAGGGATCACACCGACTAACAGCAGTGCAGCAATTAAGAATAACACATCATTAATTGTAAAAAAAATAATTGTAAAAAAGAAAATGTCAATACTAAACTCCTAAACCCTTTAAAAGTATCTTGCTTGCGCTTGGGGGTATGGGCAGGGGAAGGGTTAAAAAAAAAGTTAAAAAATAAATAGGTTAAGATCAAGATCTTTGTAAAAAATCAGTTTAAAATTACACTTCCATATATTAAAATAAGGAACAAACAGGGATATTCAATAAAAGTTTTGATCGTTAAAAATGGTGCTAATTTTGCCCCAACCAATCAGATGTTAGCTTTCAAATGTTAAAAAAGATCTGATTGGTTGGGGCACAGTTAGCACCATTTTTAACGATAAGAACTTTTATTGAATATCCCAGAAAGACTTCTGGGAATATACCATGCTTACACATGGAAGCTCTAAGGAACACTATGTGTTTAAAAAGACTTTTACAGCATTCGACAAGCTAAATGCAAAGCTTCCATGTGTAAACATGGTAAATTCCCAGAAGTCTTTATTCCTTATTTGCATATTGCTAAAAAGGGAGTATCAAAGCCTGAATTCTCTCCCTACCCTATTTAATGTATTAGTGACTTCCATAAATTAAAATTCTTAAAACACTCACTTGTGCCTATCCACCACTAGGGGCACTGCAGGGTTTACTCTGTGCTCCTAGTCGTGGTTAGGCACAAGTTAGTGTTTTAAGAATTTTAATATATGGAAGTGTCATTTTAAACTGATTTTTTACAGAGATCTTGATCTTAACCTATTTATTTTTTACTTTTTGTTTTAACCCTTCCCCTACCCATACCCCAAAGCGCAAGCAAGATAGTTTTAAAGATTTTATAAACAATTCAGTGGACAACTTGCAGTGCAGCCACCCTACTCAAGTAGACATTCCCTACCACACCATAGCACGGAAGTAACCCAATCTACTATTATTTTAAACTCCTAAATACTACCCAAAAAAAAAAATCTAGGTGGCTTGATGTAGAAAGACATTTTTAACCATATGGAATTTTTAAAAAGAAGGCTACTTTAAGGGATATGGTACATTTTATTAAGGCGTGGCAAGCTTTACATTGATCAGACTGCATTTGATTGAAATTGTTACAGTAAATTTTGGTTTGATTTGAAAGTTTTTCAAGTAGTTTTATATATTTCAAAATAAAACTACTTAGAATGTGATGGCAGTTAACAATGATCGATTATTATATTACTATATAAATAACTGGAGATTCTGTAAAATACAAAAGCATGTTCACCAACGCATGGCTTTGCAAGTTTGGTTTAGAAAGGTATATAATATTTATTTTAAAATAGTAGAAATTATCAAAATGTGCACCTTTTCTATGCATTTGTGGGTTTCTTAGAGCCTTATATTTAGGTTACATTTCCTGGCCCGTCTCCATAGCAGAATGTGGGCCGCAGACTCATTTGGAACTGTAGAGCGAGGCTGGCTCTGCATAGGTGATGTCATGATACATCAGCCGCTGGATAACGCCGTCAAGTGTCTTCCACATTGCTATGGAGCCCGAAGCCAGAGGAGGCCCTGCTGCCTATACTTTAAAGTAGCAAGTTGCACAGGTTTATGCTTTTAATGTGCCAGAGGTGATGTGTGAAAGGACCTGTATGTCGGAGTGGAAGTGTATGTGTGAGAGTGTCTACCTGTACATGAAAATGTGGTAGTATCTATGCAAGTGTGTGTCTGTCTGTGAGGGAGTATGTGGGAATACCTGTATGTCTGAGAAAGTGGAAGTGTGTGTGTGTGTGTGTCTGTCTGTGAGAGAGAGAGTGTGGAAGTGTCTGTGTGTCTGAGAGAGTGTAAGTGAGTGTTTCTGTAAAAGAGAGTTTGGGAGTATCTGTATATCCGGGAGTGTGTGTCTGTCTGTGAGAGAGAGAGAGAGTGTGGGTGTACTTGCATGTCTGAGAGACTGGAAGTGTGTGTGTGTCTGTCTGTCTGTGAGTGAGAGAGAGTGTGGAAGTACCTGTATGGCTGAGAGAGTAGATGTGTGTGTCTTTGACTGTGAGAAACAGAGAGAGAGTGTGGAAGTACCTGTATGTCTGAGAGAGTGGAAGTCTGTCTGTCTGTAAGAGTGTGTGTGGGAGGACCTGTATGCCTGAGAGAGTGGTGTATGTCTGTGAGAGTGTGTTGAAGTACCTGTATATCTGAGAGAGTGGAAGTGCGTGTGTGCGTCTGTCTGTAAGAGAGTATGGGAGAACCTGTAAATCTGATTGTGGAAGTGTGTGTCTGTCTGTCTGTCTGTGAGAGAGAGAGTGTTGGAGTAACTGTATGTCTGAGATATTGGAAGTGTGTGTATGACTGTCTGTGAATGTGGGAGTACCTGTATATTAGAGAGTTGAAGTGCATGTGTGTCTCTGTCTGTGAGAAAGAGTGTAGGAGTACCTGTATGTATGAGAGAGTGGAAGTGTGTGTGAGTGGCCATCTTTAAGATAGAGTGTGGAAGTACCTGTATATCTGAGAGTGTGGAAGTGTATGTCTGTGAGAGAGTGAGTGTGGGAGTACCTGTATGTCTGAGAGAGTGGAAGTGTGTGTGTCTGTCTTTGAGAGAGAGAGTGTGGGAGTACCTGTATGTCAGAGAGTGGAAGTTTGTGTATGGCAGTCTGTGAGAGAGAGTGTGGAATCATCTGTATGTCAGAGAGTGGAAGTGAGTGTGTCTGTAAAAGAGAGTGTGGGAGTATCTGTACAGTATATCCGGGAGTGTGGAAGTGTGTGCCTGTCTGTGAGAGAGAGAGAGTGTGGGTGTACTTGTATGTCTGAGAGAGTGGAAGTGGTGTGTGTGAGTGTCTGTCTATGAGGGAGTGTGTTTGAATACCTGTATGGCTGAAAGAGTGGAAGTTTGTGTCAGTGGCTGTCTGTAAGAGAGTGTGTGAGAGGACCTGTATGTCTGAAAGAGTTAAGTGTGCGTCTGTCTGTGAGGGTGTGGGAGTACCTGTATGTCTGAGAGAGTGGAAGTGAATGTGTGTCTGTGAGAGAGAGTGTGGGAGTACCTGTAAATCTGAGTGTGGAAGTGTGTGCCTGTCTGTGAGAGAGTCAGTTTGGAAGTACATGTATGTCTGGGAGAAACAAAGGGGGTTAGAAGTTTGGACCTTCCAGACTGGGGTTACCTTGACGTGGTTGGAGGACTTTTCATTCATGTGATCACAGTAATGTATACTAAAACCCCTTTGTTTATAATGTATGCCAGTGTGTAGATAATATGATATTGCATGGGGCCTAGGAATGTGCGTTGAGAGTGTGGAAGTGTGTGTGGGTGTCTGTCTGGGAGGGAGAGTGTGGGGATAGCTGTAAGTTAGAGAGTGGATATGTGTGTGAGTGGTTTTATGCCAAAAAGAGTGTGGGAGTAATTTTAAATTAATTTTGATATCTTTTGATCTTTTGATATCTTTTGATACCTAGAGCAAATTGTATTGTTTACTTGTGATTATCTAAAGTAAACCCATGTATGTGTAGTTGTATGTATAGTTTATGTATGTTATAAATGTTATAAAATAATGTTGAAAACAGTCTCTGGTATGGAAATATTATTAATTTACCATTACAAAGCTAAGTGTTCTCTAGAATAGTTTATTATTTATATGTACTAATAATAATTATGCTACATTGTATTTCATTGTAGAGTAAATGCAAATGTTATTACCTTTGTAACTTCTGTTTTGTCCTGCACATGAAGGACATTAGCTGGCTTTTTCTCTATTGTTAAGGCACTACTTGGTCTTTGTGAGCTACAGGAGCTAGAACATAAGCAAAAGCTAGTATATACCGGTGCATGGAAATCATAAGCTTTACTTAATAAATACTGTAGAGCACCAATACGAATACACAAACAAAACTTTTTTAAAATAATGTATTTCTGACCCATTATGGTTTAAATAACAACAATAATACTCGCCTGCACATGCCAGAAACCTCTAAGAGGATACAGAAGCCTAAGGGACCTGATGACTCAGACAGCTCCTACTCCTTACTTTTTCAAAAGGCACTGCAGGAGAACCATGAGGAACAGATGTAAAGTAAGGATTTTTTTACACTACACAGTGGGGCCAGTAGTGGGTTAAATTCTAGTTTTAGGGGTGGATATGCCATTTAATTCCAAAGAAAAGGCACAAAGCACTTTTTTTTAACTAAGCTCTGCTTGTTTGGGTAGCCACTTTTACCAAGCTGTAAAGTCAGCATCAGATTGCATAAGATCTCTATGGTCCCCTGATCTCCCTTTACATTTTTACCCTTTTACTAGATACACAAAATTAAAATGTGGCACTACAGATTGCAGAATCTGAAACTAGACTGTGTCTGGCAGACACTTTTACCGCATACTACAATTTATTGTATCTTCCAAATAACACCAGAGACCTAAATATGGGTGGCTTTTTTACTTTACTATTGGAAGTTTTTATTGAAAAATGTACAAGGATATGAGTAGAACATATTTTGCCCTAAACATTTAAGCTTACATTTAGTGGAAAGAAAATTATACAAAATTTATATCTAATGATTCACCGATTAAGTTTTGGCCTTTTTTCACTTAACTTCTCCAACCCACAATAATGTACCTTAGACGAAAGGTTGCTTCATTTGATTCCCCATTGAGTGCACTTTTGGGCCTTAATTCTGCTCGACTTTCTACAAAGAAATTAACTATTAATTCACAACATACAAAAATGTAAATCAATAATCTCCAGCAGTACATTTTGTTTTTTTCACACCTAAATATGTAAAATTAGACATGAAAATGTGAAAAAAAAAATCACACAAAAGCCGAGATGTCTGTATGGCTAACTGCAGAATCCTGTAAATGTATTTTCTAAAGCATTGTGCTGCCTAAAATATTAAAGGAATAGTCTCACCCTGAAAATAATATTTTTAGAAACCCCAAACATGGAAGTTTGAGTCTAACTTTACAAGCCAGAGAAGCTAGAGACATAATACTAGGCTTGTTTGAAAGCTGTAAAAAGCGGACACTTGTATAGAGACCACAGTTACCCTTTAAGTCATATTTTTTGGTGGAGAGACTCTTTAAGAATCTTTTTGAGCACATAAATTGACTATTAAAATAAAATAAGTAGCTTGTACTAAGTAAAGTAAGTTAAAACAGTATCTATTCAGGTTTCAATAAAGAAGCCTTAAGGGTGTGACACGCACAATCACAGTAACGTGCGATTGAGAGCAGTCCTATTGGGGTGCATTCCATATGCACCAAAAATGGTGATCGCATGCACTACAATAGCGCACAGAAGCACAGCGCATGTAGTGGGGCTGTTCCCATAGTGATATCGGATCACAAATCGGATCTGAAATGCACTAGTGGGGCCTAACCCTAAGAGGATTTAAAAATTACAGGGAAGTTGCAGGCAAGACATCTTGTAAATTCTGTCTGTTAAGACCTGTCTATGGTTAAAAGCTTAAACTACTATTTCTCTACTTCATGTTTTTTTGGCTATACTTTATTCATTATCACATTAAAAAATTTACTTATTTTTTAACTAAGTCCTAAGATGTCATTCTTTGCATATATGTTATCCCCTTCCTAGTAACCGATTTACATTTAAAAATATAATACTTTTATTGGAGACTAAAAATATCAGATATATGGGACTGAATTATTAAAAAGCAAGAGTAACAGAAACAATTGTGTTTAGATTCTTACCAATTGTAAAAGATTTTTGTTCTGCAAATATAGAGCAATCTTTCTCTGGATCCTCTAAGGAATCACTTTTCAGTAGAAGCTCATTATTAAACCTGAAATAGAGCAAGCAATAACAGCAATGTATAGCATAGCTATAAAAAGTGTGTAAACTTTTGCCAATGGCAAACTGCACCATCCCTGATTTTAACATTTGTGCATGTAGTTTTACATGTAATTCTAATTTATAGACCAATAGAAAGATTGATAGATGATTAAGTTATCAGATTTGAACTTCTAATGGCCAGATATTTGTAAATGTTGTAACATTTGTGTGAAATATATGTATGTATAAATAAATATTGCCTTGGCAAAGTTTGTTTTTATATGTTTTTTTCTCATACTGTACATAATTGCCTCACAGTTTTAGGCAGGTGTGGAAAGTTGCTGTAACGTAAGAATGCGTTTAGAAATGTAAATTCTAATTATTTATTCTTATCAGTTTACAAAATGTTAAGTAAACTAAATTAAATCAATATTTGGTGTGTCTATCTTTGCCTTTAAAACAGCATGAATAACATTTTTATTGGTACACCTGCACAAAGTAAGGGATTTTGTAGATTATAGTCAGGTGTATGATTAACCAACTACAGTAAATCAAACAGGTGCTAAAGAATTTTCATATTTAGGTGACTACAGCTGAAGAGCTGAGTAGGAGGATTTAACCCTTTCCACGGAGATTGTAAATTTACGCTATGTGCACAGAGGGACCACAGACTGTTAAGTGCCACAGACTGTAAATTTATGTTCTGGGCACTGCCCCTTTAAATAGAAAAGTGGAACATGTAGGAAGCGATTGGAGTACATAAATCGCCTTGATCCCCCATCAGTTTTTCTGCAAGACCCAGACATCCCACCCTGCCAAAACTCATTTCAGGGAGGGCACCCGCACATTTCAGGGAGGATCAGTAAATCACTAGGGGAGGATCAATGCAGACTTATTTTTACTTTCCAAGCTCCCTCCGTCTCTCTGCTTCTGTTCTTATCTTTATTGCCGAGCATGTAACAGCAAGGTGAGAGAATATTTAACAGTGCCAGTTTGCTGATTGGTTTGATTGAAAGCACAAGCAGGCAGAGTGTATTGTAATTACAGTTTGTTTTAGCTTGTATATCTCGAGACAGGGGAGGAATTTGAGGAAAGTAAATGTACTTTGGGGGTTGGGGGGAATTATAGAAGACATGGAAAGGAGAAAAAAAAGAAGTGAATAATCCCCAGTAAAGTTGTAGACCAATAAAGGAAAAATGTAACGTCTGATCTGGTTGCTGCACTGGCAAAATTTGCACCTCTTATTAAATAAGCCCTTAAAATTAGTACTCTGTTAATAAATTAACAGTTTTTCTATTAACCCAACATTTCCAAAAATAAAAGATGATGCACCTAAGATTTGTGCGCAAACATTTTTGTTCAACATTTTGCAACTTTCAAATGAAATTGGACCAGATATATGAGAATAGTGGTCTAATGCATCAAAAGTGAAATCTAATTTTTTATCAGATTAAAGCATTTATACTAAACCATTATGTTTGCAATTTTACTACTAACTTTATAAAAATGTTGCTACAGCTCATGTTAATTAAAGGACAATTATACTCACCTTCCCTCCGCTCGTCTTCCTTAGTCAGTATCCTCTAGCCAGGGTCAGGACCTGAACCGCTAAGTCCTCACCACTGGGTTCTCTTAACTGTCCGCATATACTTACTTAAACGCTGCCCGGTGAGCCCGCCCCTCCTCCCCATCGGCGCCAATAGGAAGTCACACTTGTTGCTGAGCGTGTCTTCCTATTGGCCTCGTCGCCGATGGGGAGGAGGGGCGGGGCTCACCGGAGCAGCGTGTAAGTAAGTATATGCGGACAGTTAAGAGAACCCAGTGGTGAGGACTTAGCGGTTCAGGTCCTGACCCTGGCTAGAGGATACTGACTAAGGAAGACGAGCGGAGGGAAGGTGAGTATAATTGTCCTTTAAAAAAAGAGACACTGGGTGGCTTTTAATAGGTAAAATGTATGAAAATTGCACAATACCTGGAACTGGAAATTACATGTCCATCACTATCTTCACCTGAGAAAGCACCTTTCCAAAAAGGATGTTGCAGCAGTTCACTCCAGGTCATTCTAGAAGAAAAATAATCCAATACATAGAAAAAAAACAAAAACACCAAAACAAGTACACTACATTTGAAATGGAAAGGCCGTAAAAAAAGAAAAAAATTAAGACTTTAAAGGGCATGTCCACCCCCCAAACTAAAATTTAATCCACTACTGTCCCCACTGTGAAGTTTAAAAAAATCATTACCTTACATCTCTGCTTCTTATGATTCTCCTGCAGTGACTGTCCAAATATAAGGAAACTGAAGAGTAGGAGCTGTCTTCATGTTAAAATGTTTCTGCCTCCGGGAGGGATTGTGACTTTCGCAGGGGTGCACTCCTCCCCCATACCCTCAGGATCCCTCAATGGCTGCCTACCATTAAAAGTTTTTTTGTAGCGTAGGGCCCCCCTGCCCACCCCCAAAGACCACGTTCGATTACAAAAAAGGCATCCTCTGCCTTGCCCACCCCAACCCCCAGTAATCAGTCCCTTACCCACCAGCCACAATATTAATCCTACCCCCGCCAGAAAATGAGTTCCATCGCAGATGCAGAGGTGAGCATGTGTTGAAGACACCGTCATGTAGGGACCTACACCCCTTGTTTAAACCATATACAGACCTACTGTACACCAGCGTGTTTCTCTACCCAAACACGTTGGGCAACCCGGCTCTTGAAACGTTTGGTTGGTCCCACCCGGACAATTTCCTGGCTTTTCGAACTTTAAAACAATATGTTATGGCACTACCTGGACAACAAGGTTGAATAGATGCAGCTAATCTACCAATATCTTTGTAACCTTTACACACTACGGCTGAGATGGGTACATGTCCCTACAATCTGTCCCACACCAACCCTTTGATTCCCCCTTTTTCCCTAGAGTCTGATGACTGGACTTTGGAGTCTCTCGTTAAACCCACATCACTCGCATTTACTTGTTTTGCCATCGCCCCGTCTCATATGGACACTCCATAGGTGGCTCTAAATGCGGATTTACACCCACTCACCACAAAAACATTACTGCTCTTATACTGAAAGCTGAATTTACCACGAACTCCAGTACAGATATGTTAGTCTTGCATGCCTATACAGTACTAAATATTATTTATGCATAGACAGTTATTATCTCACGTATGTTAACGTCTCTTTTAATACCGGTGGTAGATATGTACCCCCCCCCCCCCCCCCCCCCCCCCAAAAAAAAAAAAAACCTTCCCTATACCACCTGAGCATTGCTATATACAGTCAGCCAAATGAACACCAAGGGAATGAACCTATTATTGTATGGAACAAACTGGTTCACCAGTTAATATCACCTCTCCCTGATATGTGTCTAAATCGCGGCCCCCTATTACCTAGGGTCCCTCCACCGACTGCAATGTACACATATCTCATACATTGGAGCTCGACTCACCACTCGCTCACCTTAACTCCCTATGATCACATCTACATAATCGAGATGCGAGAAGTGGGTTGAGGGAACGATTGGTCCTTGGTCGGAGGTGCGGTTGAGGCAGAGAACCAAAATAATCAACCCAATAGGCACTTAATTGGTTAATTAAACCCCCCACCCTTTTTCAATGTGTCACCCCATCTGACAAAATACCAACTACCACTACATGCTTAAAGTTATCTCATGGAAAGTCCGTGGCCTAAATGACCCCAAAAAGAGACTGTCTGTATTTTCCCAATTACAATCATACCAACCTGGCATAATATGTCTCCAGGAAACCCACCTTCTCCCCTCAACTACCCAATATGTACAAAGACCATGGATAGGCTGGACAGCACACAGCACTTACTCCTCCTTCTCCAGAGGAGTCTCCATACTATTAAATAAACAACTAAGATACTCAATTATTGAAGTTAAATACGATAAAAATGGGAAATATGTATGCACAGCTCTAACTATTGAAATAACATGTAATTATAGGGATATACGACTCCCCACTAGCCACACAACGTCCTCTGAGAGAAGCCATCCTCTTTTTACTTACAGTAAATACCATCAGGCCTCTATATTATGCCTGAGTGACTTCAACTCCCTGCTAGACCCCTCCATTGATAAGCTGCACACATTCCCACCTCAAACTACAATCTCACAGTATAAAACACCATTAAAATAAAGAACATCCGAACTCCAATGGGTAGACATCTGGCGACTCCGCCATCCCCACTTAAGGGAGTTTCCACGCTAATCCGAAACACACACCTTATCCCGTATAGACTACATATTCACAAGTAAACACCTAAGCCCACAAACCAAAGAAATAGTGCACCTCTCACTAGGTCTCTCGGACCACTCACCCATCCTCCTTAAACTACTTAACATACATCTAGAACACACTTACAGACGTCCATGGCATCTTCAGCCCTTCTGGTTCCCAAACCCAGACCCTACTCCTAACCAAATTGAACAATTCTTTGAAGACAACACAGACACAGTAGCATTAGAAGTCAAATGGGATGCAGTGTTGAGAGGTAATTTACAAAATACAGTGGCCCATATCAAAAAGGCCTCTATCCTAAACTAAGAGCAACTAACAAAAGCTTTTCAAGATGCCGAATCTGCATACACTCTAAACACATCCCCACAGACCAAATCTGCATGGCAACAGGACCAATCCACATGCTGAAAAACACTCCAGAAAATACTTCTTTCAAAAACAAAAATATTTTGAATTTGGTTACCAATCCGCCAAGCTACTAGCTCGCTTGACACATAGCCCTTCTGATCAAAGCACAATTCTGCAAATTAAAGACAACAATAACAGAGTCCTAACAAACACCCCTGATATTCTTAACTGCTTCCATACATATTATGCAGACCTGTAAAAAATCCCAACTAAACACATCTACTTCCCCCACCTCATTTTCCCTTACCAACACCGCATTTCCAACTTTAACAACTCAAGAAGCCGACACATTAGATGGCGACATATCCCTAACTGAACTTCAAACAGCAGTATCCAACATAATGAAATTCCTATAGAATTATAAAAAAGATATCGTGTGCACACTTCCACACTTACTGGAAACCTTTCAAACAGCATTCCAATCCGGATTTCTCCCCTCATCTATGTATGAAGCTCACATCACACTTTTACTAAAACATGGAAAATACCCCATGGACTGTGGTTAATACCGGCCAATCTCTCTCCTCAACACAGAATATAAAATACTAGCCAAAGTTCTCGCAAATAGAATCCAAAAAGTTATAGGCCAAATTATACATAATGACCAGACCGGCTTCATGCCGGGCAAATCAACCTCTATTAACATCAGAAAAACATTAATACACACCCAAGTCGACCATGACAACTCTGGAGAGAGATGTATGCTCTCATTTGATGCCCAAAAAGCGTTCGACTCTGTGGAATGGCCATTTCTATGGAATTGCATGTCCAAATTTGGTATTTGTCCCAAGTTCAGACAATGGGTCCAAATCTTGTACGCTAACCCCACCTCTACTATCAAAAAGGCTGCCCACTATCCCCTTACCTTTTTGCCATAGCTATAGAACCCCTAGCGATCCAACTCCGCTCACACTCAAATATAACCAGTTTGTCACTGGGCCAACTCTCCTTCCTGCTAAGCTTATATGCGGACAAACTGATTCTATATCTTGCTGATCCTCATCAATCTTTTTGCTCAGCCTATGAACTGATCGTTCACAGACTCACACTCCAACTCCTTTCCAAATTGAGGAACATGCCTGCACACACAACAATTTCAGATTCGGGAAAAAATTAAAAAATATCTGAAATTCGCAGATCCCATAATTTATCCACATTCCCTGCATCCAGGACATTCCAACAACTAGGCATCAACTCCTTTTCACAAATCACTCAAAATAAACTAATCACATTCATGGCTTTTAAACAAAAATTCCAAGTGACGTATCAATTTATGTTCAGATACCTCCAACTACGATACTGTTTAAACTCCGAATTTGAAAGTTCTCACATCAACACAACCACACCCAATCATCAGCTTAATAAAACATGAAGATGAGAAACATATGGTTTCTAGATTATATTCCTGCCTTATACACGCCGAACTCTCTGGTACAACTAACACTACATAAATGGGCAAAATATATCCCAAAGATAGGAGATGCTGATTGGCAAGAGCAAGCCGAATCACACCTCCAGGTCTCCCCCTCCGCAGCAAATAAACAAATGCAATTTTACATCCTACACCAAGCTTATATTACCCCCCTCAGAAAGTCTTGTATGTCCCCAACACAAGACCCAACTTCCCCCAAATTCAGTGGAGAACCTGCTGATTTCTGGCACTTGATCTGGGCCTGCCCCAAGATTTATTGCTTTTGGTCCAAAGTCACAAAACTCCTCTCAAATATACTACAACTAACAATATATATGGATCCCAAGCTGTGTCTACTGGGGATTCAAGAGGATACCTGGGACAAACACCGGCTGTCCTTCCTTCGCGAAACACTATTTTATGCCAGGAGAACCATAATACTAACATGGATGCCCCCCGACTAGCCTAAAATAATCAATACCTGGAAATCCTTAATAAATAAAATGCTACCAATGCCGAGACTTGTATATTACAACAAAGGCATTTTAAGCAAATTTAAAGGGACACTAAACTGAAAAAAATTACTTGCCTTTATCCATTTCTATTTTTTTTTTACTGTCAAGAACTTAATCCCTTTTTGCTCTCATTGCTCCCGGTCACTAGATCTCCTCATGTCCTGTTCAGCTCACTCCTAGTTAGCATGCATGTCTCCTCTCTATGTATCCACCCCCTCCCAAAACTGAGGCACAAATAAAGTGTGGAGCATGTGCAGTGGAGGTGATCTGGGCCCCACTACAGCCAATAGCATTCACCCAGTGATTTTGTGCTATAGTGAAAGTAAAACTGCTTTGCTATGAAAAGATAAGCAGCAGTGGGAGCTGTAATAACTGCTTGAATCAAGTAAGATTTTCTTTTAGCTGTAGGAGTTTGAAGGTGTGTGTGTGGGAGGGGGCTTTGTAATCAATTTCTTTAGGTACAGTGCTACATTGGGACTTAAGTAACACAGTCAGCAGCTAACTGCAGAATTGGGTTTATCTGCACAGAAAGAGCACAGAGCAGCAGATAATGATTATTACCTTTCCTGATCTTAATGCTGAATCAATTAACCATACAGTGGCAGAGAAATACGCTTTACTTTTATAGAATGGATAGTTTTACATGCAGTGTGCCAGGGGGAGGGTCTGGGTGATTGATAGTTCTTTACTGGAGGTGAGAAAAAAAAAATCAGATTTAGATTGGTGGTAATTAATCCTAATTACCGTGTGATTAGTTAAAAAATCATTTGCCCCAGTTCACATGTCCTTTAACAAAATCTGGTCTCCATGGCACGATTCCATAAACACAAACTCCGACATACAGCCAATAGCCTGAAGAGAACTAAACAAACTAGAGTCCGGAAATACCCCATCTCGTACTGCATACAGGAGGTACATTGAAGGAGGTCTATGAGTACACCCACACCCTTACTTACGCTCATTGAGATCACTCCCCTACCCTCTGTCCCCCCCTTCCCCCCTCAGATTAGAATGCTTTGAAAGTATGTACAAATTTAGATAGTGAAAAATGAAAAAATCCCTAAATGTAATGTATTATTTAACTTCTAATTTTATTTAAAACGTAGAATGAAGACATAAAATTGCTTACTAGACTAGCTCCTGCAATTAATTGCTTTCGTTTATTAATCCCAGGGACAGTAAGTATTGCTTTAGTTTATTTTACCCAGGGAAAGGAAGTAAAAGAAGATTCTTTTATGCTGCTGGGCTAAGATGGGGTGAAAATGATAAAAATCCAAAAGTGTAATAGCAGAGTTGTATTTACAGTATTACAAATTAGATTTAAGTGCAAGCAAGATACAGTATATTATTAATTAGAGGTATTTGAGTCAGGAAAAGTCAGGTGTGTATCTCTCATTTACTTACATATATTCCCTTAATGGTTAGTACAGACAATGGAAAAGTAAAAAAAAATAGCCAAGTAATAAGCCCCCATACCTTCTTTGGGGATCCTTCTGAAGTAGACCACTAAGTAAGACTATGAAGTCTGATGATGGCTTGCAGCCTGCTGGCCCTAGAGACACATCAATTGAATTGAGTTAAATACTGAAAACTTTGTATTAATATTATGACTACTTATAACCATCATAACAAAAATATAAAATAAAACTGAATCACCGAAGAACCATTTTGCTGTATAAGAATCTGTTAAAGCAGCGTCAATATCATGTAAAATCGGTTTGGCCAAATCATCCCAAAATCAAGGAACCCAGCACCAAAAACCTAGGGGCTGGCTATAGCCTATAGTCTCCCAAAAATTCTTCCCTGCCCCACTGCAACCCCACCGAAAGCCCTGCCCATTATATATGGGGGTGCTCAATTGGCACAATATTCCAAAATTAATTATAATTTGGCACTAACTAGGTCCTAGCATTATCCATTTTTGTGAACCTAGACTTAAAGGGCAAGTCCAGCCCCAAAATGAAAACTTACATACAGGTAAATCACCCCCCAAAACCCTAAACTGTTATAGTTTGAAATCTGAAATATATAAGTCTAACATGAAATCCTGCACAATGTCTTGTTTACCCAGTTTCTGCCCTGGTTCTTCCAGTTAGTAACGGTCAGTTATGGATTTGACAGTTGACATCACAGCCAATGAATGAATGTGAATCCCTTTCTGCCTCTTCTGAGCATGCCCAGGCTCAGTACAGGCTCAGTACAGGTTTCTAAATTTCTCAGTTTCCAGGAGGCATCCAGAAGCATAGCAGGCATACAGTAATGAATTCATAGGACAAAGTATGATATATGAACATATTTTAAAGAGGGCGTTCTTTCTAAAAGATGTTCTTATGAGGGTGGAGTTGTCCTTTAAAGACTAGTGACAAGTCTTTCCCTATACATGCTGTTATTTAAAATGAAGATTCCTGAGAATCTACAGCTCAGATTTCAAATCTAAAAAATGTGTTGCAGTAGTGGACTATTACACTATCTAAAGACGTGATTTTTGAAAATTCGATTTTTGGAAGTATAGATACCCTTTATGTACAAAGCAATGAAAGGA
Organism: Hymenochirus boettgeri; assembly: GCA_019447015.1. NCBI lineage: Eukaryota > Metazoa > Chordata > Amphibia > Anura > Pipidae > Hymenochirus > Hymenochirus boettgeri. The sequence continues at coordinate 96,222,347 of CM033474.1, forward strand.
TATATGACTTAAACAGCATAGGGCATTTCTGAAATATAATAGTTCCAATAAGTTAGCTGGAAGAGGTGTCCTGTGCCAAACTGCAAGAGGGAGAATAAAACTATCCCAATGGGTGTCTTAGCTAAATGATAAATACTCATGTTGACTCAGAGAGATTTGCCCACAAATCAAACATACATATAAGTAAAGGTAGCATGTTTCACTGAAGACAAGGTAGAAAAGAGAAAGGTAATTGCATATACAAAATGAATTCAGTCATTCATCTACCACAAATATTCCCATACTTAGATAGGCATCCCGTTTTTTTTATAGGGCAATGTTGCCACCTTCTATAAGTTTAAAGGTTGGTTGCCTGTATCCAGGGGAGAGCTATTTGATCATCCCCATCAAAAACTTATTTGTCAATAAGTAAGTGGCCTTGGGTCCAGGCCTACAGGGGAGCCCATGTGATCAGGGAAATGGATAATTTGTTGCCAATATCCTTGGATTCACGGGCAGGAACCTGCAGAGGATTGGCACTTTTGGCAGAGGGGACTGCTATCTGGTTTATACCAGATATCTGCAGTGGAGTTTGTTATGCCCTGTTCACTACATATAGTTGAGTGAGCCTGCCAGTTGCCTCATTCCATTTCTCCCCATTCAGTGGACCTAAGTCCCCTTCCCTGTGATTGCTTTTTGGATTGGGTTGCAGTGCTTTCTGCTGGGAACTGGAGAGTCTGATATATACAGGAAATATGTTTGGCTGAAATATGACCTCGAATGTCCGGGAGTGGGTTGTGAGTGAGAAGAGCATGCCTAAAAATGATTCAAAGTTTATATTATTAGCTAAACAAATTTTTGGTTATACCCCTTCAGACACAAGTCAGATTTAATAAATTACATCCTTCTCCTCTAGCCTTGATTTCTTCTGTTATGAACTTCCAAGAGAATTCAATTCTGCAATTGTATTCACCCAATGCAGATCTCCAGCTGAACAGATTGCATTGCCCACGGGTACACAATGTAGACCAGGGATTCTCAAACAGTGTGCCTCCAAGTGTTTCAAAAGTACAGCTCCCAGCATTCCCTGGTTTCCCTAAGCCTTGGATGATGTCTGCAGCTGCAGCTAGAACCTAGAAGCATGATCGTGACGTTATTTTAACGGTAAAAGTGTGTTCTTTTTTGTAGCAAACACTTGTATGAAGACCATAGTTTCCCTTTAAAAGAGAACTATACCCACCCACACCCACTTTCCATTAAAAGTACCCAGGGTCAGGACCTAAATGCTTGGTCCCCACCAATGGGCTTGGTATGGATCAGTTGTTTTAATCACATCACTCCCCCCTTCTAATAATACAGAGCAGGCTGTTTGGCTTCTGTGATCTAAAGCTAGGTACACACCTAGCGATTTTTCCTCCAGTCTGACCGTTCGATACTTTCCACCGGTTGGCCAGGAGGAAGGACTGTCGGTCGCTGCAAAAGCAGCCGCGTCCGACAGTTACTGTGACCAGTATGGACCGCACGATCGGACGAGGTTTTCCACCATGTCCGATCGTCCTTTCGTCCGACTGGACGAACGATCGGTCGGACATGGCTGTATTCGGATGCAATAATTTCGGTTCGATACACTGAACTATCGGTCGATCGGAAATATCTCATCGTGTGTACCCAGCTTTATGGTTGCTCTAAATGAGATTTATCTAATGTGTGCACAAGGCTTAAAGGGCATGTCCACTCTCAAAATTAATTTTTAGATTCTTACAGAGAAGCCCTTAAAACCGTTATAATTACACTGACCAGAACTGCACACAAAGCAAGTTATTCAGCCTGATCCCTGCATGCAATTGTCACTGAGAGCAGCAAAGCTCAAAGAGCTTTCACGCACGCTCAGCTCAGCTTTCCCAAGCCTCCAGGTATATGCGTTAGTCATTGGCTGTGACATCACCTATCATAGCCGTGACTGCGGGTCCACTGGGAAAGGAGTTTGCTGGTAGGGGTGTAACAATAATTGCTACTGTTTGCCGGTATTTGCTGAATAACTAGCTTTTTGTACAAGGTATCGCAAAACTTTACTTTCCCTATATTGGGCATCAGCCATTTGTCATAATTCTGGCAATTAAGGATTCTAATAAAGTATTTAATGGATGCTACCCAGTTGACTAATCACATATTCTATCTAATTATTTGACTCCTCTAGGAGAGCAAAAAATAATTTAATGAACAGGAACTTTGGTACATCTTTTTATTGAATACGAGCAAATGATAATTAAAAAAAAAAAGGTAATTGGTGCTGGGTATACATTGAATTATATATAAAGAAATGTTCTCTTGTATTTTTTTTTTTCAACAGTATTTTGATAAAGCAGATTTTTAACCCAAGCTGTGAAAACATTACTGTTTTATTTAATATTAAGTAGAATATTGCATCACTGAGATACCTTGTCTGCTACCCTGTACCCCAAGCATAATTACTCAATTTATTCTCTTTATATAGACGGCTATACAGTATATGAGACAATAAGCAGTGTGTGGGGAACATTCATTTTTTTGCATTTCTGCACTTCACATAAAATCTAAGACTGCCTTATCGATTTACTTAGCAGCGGATTTTACCAAGGTGTACAATGAGTTATCACACCCAGAGGTCATAAAGCAATTGCAATGTTCTATTAGTGTATAAAGAATGTCTTTGTCAAGGAAAGGATAAGGCATTTCAAATTTATAAAAGTTACCATGTAGAAAGGGAATGTTCTGATCAAAATAGCGGCATCCTTATACTTCTTTAAAGCACTTTGTACCCATCTCCCCACTTGTATCTGTATATTGTCCCTCCCACTTAGATTGTAAGCTCTTCGGGGCAGGGATCTCATTCCTAATGTGTCAAGGCATGCTGCACTTATAGTATATCAATTTATACATAATTTATATATATATGCTTTCTTAACCGATGTAGGAAATTGTATTTAATTTTTATTTATCTGTATAATTGCTTGCACTTATCCCCTTGTTTGTATACTCTGTATTTTATAATATACAGTGCTGTGTACCCAAGTGGAGCTTTATAAATAAAATTATCCATACATACATACATACATACTTCTCTATATATTTAAAGGTAATTACATAACAATGGTCCTTATAGGGACTTGGTCCAATTTATTACAACTTTAAGAAACTTTGTACTTTACTAAACTTTTTTATTCATCCTTTTATGTATGTATACGTTTATTTATATAGCGCCACTAGGGGATGTAGAGCTGTACAATATAGAATACAAAAATTCATCCTTCTATGCAGCTGCTCTGTCTTCCTGATGTCTTTCCTGGTACCAGCACCTAATAGAATGGGGTCATTCTGCTGAATGGGGGGAAGTGTAGAATAGAAACTTTACGCAATCAAATTGTGGTTTGGGTAGCTACATTTATTTATTCAGTATCCAGATTTGAATGTACAAACTCTCAACTCAAATGGGAACTGTGGTCTCCGAACAAGTCATGGAGTCTTTCCTTTAAAATGACCACTGGATCACATCTTTGCCTACAGCCTGTGAGAAAATATATTGTAGTGAATATTTAAATATCCTGCTTCCAGCAGTTTAAGTGACATTACCTGACCCTCTGCTCCTCCCTTATTTATTGCTGCCCTGAAAGATGAGAATTTTGGTAGTACTGAATAGGTATATGGGATCCACATCTGACTCTGACCCAGATTCGACACGAAGCCGAACGTTCCTGTCAGAACTGAGCTGACCGTTCAGATTTTGAAACTTCTGATCGTATTTTCAAAGGTTACCGAATGTACAAGGTTATTTTCGGTAACCCTCGAAAATGACCTAATATGTTCAATAAGCTTCAAAAATAGGACAGGAAACTTGAAAGTAGTTTCTGATGGTATTTTTGAAGGTTAGTGAAAATACGAAGTAATTAACCCCGTAAATTCGGTAACCCTCAAATACTTTTGGATCCCTCTAAAGTACATTTTATTTGCGGATCTTCAGATTATTTCTGAGATTTGTAAATCCAAAAACGAAACAGTTACGAACTTTTCTAGAACTGAAGTAACTTCCTGTGCTAAATGTTTATTAAACAAGTAATTAAATGGGTCTTTTGATTCAATTACAATAGAGAACATTACATTTAAAAGGATGGGGCAATTATTAAAATGGAGTCAAACAAGCAAATTTCCCTCCAACATTCCCTACACTGATAAGAAATGCATGCACAGAGCTGTGCTAAGATTTGATTCACTTCATTACCCCCCCCCCCTCCTGCAGCTCTGTGCTGTATTGTTTCTATAATATACCTTTTGAATGGGGAATGTTGGAAGGTATGGTTCTGCATAATATTTAATATGTTGCAGCATATGTGATATTAATGTGACATCATTTATCCTTTATCATACACATCAAAATCCTCCTAAAACCTAAACAATGTTCTTTGCAGGGTCTGCATAAAATATTTACTGTCCTAAAATACTATTTTAAAAGAGGAAACAAGCTAATTAGGGATACAGACACTTCAGTACATTACTAATTGGAGGGTATGTTTCAACCGGACACATAAAACAAGCGCGTTAAACAATCTACCATAACTAGATTTTATAAATATCCAGGATTAAACAGAATTTACTATATTTAAATCCATATGCACAGTTTTGATGCACAACAAAGTGCATTACTATTGCTTATAGTAATATAGTTACATAGTAATTGAGGTTGAATAAAGACATATGTCCATCTATTCCAACCTTTATATCCTCCTCTTAAACCCTACCTAAGGGCTAGGCCACACCAGCCCATTTTAACAGGTGGTTCGATCGCGGCAGCAGCGTTATCCAGCAATCCACTTACTGGAGCACACGCAATCACCAATTTTGCACAACCGCATGTGCTCTGATTATGCCAGATTGGCAGATCGCAGCATGCAATGTGCACTATTGCACCATTGTAGTGTGGCCCCAGCTTTAATTTTCGGAAAATCATGTGTTGATATTAATAGGCAGGATATACACATCTAGATATACATTATGTATAGTTTAGTAAAGGGTTTTAAATATTTCATCTTCATGTGAAGGTTTGGATCTATATCTGAAAAGCAATGTGCATTTAAGTGATTAAAAATAAATCCAAATGTTAAGTAGGCTGCATATTTAAATTAAAATGTGGATCACTGGTCTCCTAGAACTAAGCTTGTCCTGGTGCATGGGTTAAACTGCTGCTGTCAGTTTGAATTTAATTAGCATAGTTGATATGCAAAGAACTGCTTTGTCAGGAGATGTCACTGTCATTGAGAACTGTCTCTGCCTGCATTCAATTTTCTGTCTAAGAGACTAAAAATTTAAATAGCAGGTCAACTTCCATGTGTGAAATTACACCCCATTAAACAAAGATATTTTAGATATTTGTCCATTGTTAGTCTAACATTACAGGATGACCACTAATTTTTTCTCTTTAAAAAATGCAAGGACGGGTTTGTCCTATTTGAGAACAGCTAGGGGAAATGTGGGCTCATGTGTACAATGCTTTTAAAAGGTGCTAGCTTTTCCTATGACCTACAATGTATATAGGAACTAGTCAAGGAAAGCTATAAGTTGCTATACAAATCTCAAGTGCTTGATTTCTACCCAGTTTGTACTGTAAGAGGCATTTGTGCAATGGGATCCTTTGAGAAAATTTTCTTTATCAGTCTGTATGGTTTTGCTGATTCAAACTCAGGGGAGATTATAAATAATGTCACCCTTAGAAAAATGTTAATGGGGCTCCCCCCATCCCCCCACCCCCCTGCATTATTTATGTGGCTATGAAGGTTTTCTGGGGGAGCCATGTGGGGAAAAGGGGAAAAAGTCAGCCAGTCATTAGTCAACCAATTGCATCTCATCCACTGACTTACAGTGTATGTATACTGAAAAAATAACTTTGCGTCATCTTAAAGGACAACTCCACCCACATACGAACATCTTTTAGAAATTATGGCCTCTTTAAAATATGTTGATATATCACAGTTTGTCCTATGAATTCATTACTGTATGTCTGCTATGCTTCTGGATGCCTCATGGAAACTGAGCAATTTAGAAACCTGTACTGAGCCTGGGCATGCTCAGAAGAGGCAGATAGAGGATTAACATTCAGTCATTGGCTCTGATGTCAACTGTCAAATCCATAACTGGCAGTTGCTAACTGGAAGAACCAGGAAGCAGAAACAGGGGCACCAGGACATTGTTCAGGATTTTAGGTTAGACTTATATATTTCAGATTTCAAACTATTACCGTTTAGGGTTTTGGGGGGTGATTTACCTGTATGTAAGTTTTCATTTTAGGGCTGGACTTGCCCTTCAATCTATAAATAAATACATATAAGTAGCGTGTGTTGCTGTATGCCTTCAATACAATACTTGTGTTGCTCAGGCTCTTACCACTAACCTGACTATTTTCCCATATACCAACTGAATATCAAATGAAATCTGCATAAAGCATACAGCACACCAACTGTCAAACCATTCCAGCTACAGCAAAACTGCTTACAGAAATGCTAAAACTTAAGATGTTTCAGATTGGATATCTAATGAAACAGAGGGCAGATCAATAAAAAAAAAAGAAAAAACATTTGGGATGATATTTGGGATCAATTATACAGGGCGATGCACCAAGGGGTGCAATGCTCCTGTTCTGGAGTTTAAGTCACGCTAACCGGTGTTATATCGCTTAGCGTGACTTAAACTCCTTCCTGTGCTGTTAACACGAAAGTTAACAGCACAGCCACCGCAAGCGATGTTATATGCCGAAATCGACATTTAACTGTGGCACTTTCTGCGGCTAATAGCTGGCGTTGAAAGTGCTGGAATAGAACAGCACCAGGTAGCGATGTTCCGAACACCGCCTTCGGCATATAACATCGCCAGGCCCCTGATAGTTTCTGCAAATGGGCAATTTAAAATTTTTTTTTTACAGTGTACATACCCTTTGTCAAATAGAGGCTCAAATTATTATACAATCAGTCTTTCCTATGCACAGAGCAATTTATTTTATTTCTCTTTAAAAATGTGTGAAAGGTGAAAGCTTTAATAAATAAACATTACTAGGTCACTATGCAATCTAGCATAGTCATATAAAGGCACATACGTTTCTAGTAATTATTTCCTTACTCAGAAAACAATTTTAGGTCTGTTTCTAAAATAAAAATGCAATGAATTAAACTATCATATGATAAAGAGGTTTCTATAAAAACATAGAAGCGTCTTTACTCATTTAATTGTTTAATGCACACTGAGGGGGCTTTCTTTTTATGTTGTCACAAACTGGTGCCCATTCACAACATGGTATTCAGTATTCAGTATTCAGCATAAAAAGGGTTTACCTGGTGATCCTCAGAGAAAATAAATCTTTAAAAATGTAATGGAGGAAAGGCAGTGCTATTTCAATAGTAGGATTGAAGAAAAAAAATCCATCATGACCCTTGCAAGAATGAGCTTTCAAACTACACATGGGTGAGTGTGTTCTTAATGGCAGAGGAAGAAAGGAACAATAATTCTGTCTTCTAGGAAGTGAGGGACTCTTATACATTTACAAGCCAGCAATTGGTGCCTGAGCTTCTTCTGTCAAGAACAGATTAATATTACACTTTGATGATACCCAAGAGAGACCGAATTGAAGCTTTAGTGAGAGATGTGTAATTAAGAGGGCAATAAAGTCACTATTTAAACTGGAATAAAACTTTAGGTGTAAATGATTGCAGAGGTTGAGAAATGTAAGAAAAAAATACAATGTTAAGGCTAGGTAAACATGGGCTAATGTTGCCAGGATTTTTATCCCAACAGATCTACAGAGCAATATATTACTCAGTAAATCTGGCTAAAGCTAAAAGAATTGTGGTTATTTCAGTTGTGTCTATTGCAGCAATTATAGAAAATAATCCCTCAGTGTGGGTGTTAAGCTTGCCATATACAGATTACTTTTACAATCAATTCAAACACTTCAAAGATCAATGCCCATATACCCTTCCAATTAATACACTGCTTGTTGTGGATTTGGATGGGGATCAGACATGGTGGACAATTTTACATCAATCCATTTGTGTCCACAAAATCTTGAGTAGATATTAGACAGAAATCTGGCCAAGATCGATGGTGCAAGGTGGTACATCTATTACCTCTCAATTTTCATGTAAGATAAAATATTGTTCTCACTGTTTTAAAACATGTTAGGCATGTGTATACAATGAGTTAAACTAGGTGTGCCCAATATTAATTATAATGCATGTCAAACTGTTAATTCACACAAAGAACAGAGCAGTTCTAAATGTACTATACTGATATAACAACGGAGTAAATAAAAATTCACTCTGAGGATTGCTTGTCTTCATTACTTAGGCTTCTGAAGCAGGCGCTTTGCATCTACATTACAATCCATCATTGGCACCAGGGCAGAAAATCATTGTAGGATTTCCAGCTGGTTATGAACAAAAATCTTAATATATTTTACATACAGTATAAAGAACTTTATTGTTAAATTGCTTTGGATAGTGCAGTGTGAACGTTCCCATACATGTTTGAATCTTGATGTGCTTTCAGTTGACTTGCATGCTACAGTTAATTATTCACCAATTTTATTCTATATTTTCATTCCTGTCAATTCCAAAACTGCTGTTATACAGTTATAATGTTTCAACTTTGCATTGTTCTGTATGTATAATGTTTGTCTACACAAAGCAAAATCTACAGGTAACCGTCAAACAAAAGCATTAAGTAAACAACAATCGGACAGCATAGATTTTCTTTTGGACACCTATTTTGTTCATAAATCCAAATCAATATTTAAAATGCTTCTAAAAATATTAGTTTTCCTTAGAAACTGTGTTTGTATTGCCAATTATTTGGGGTGGGGGTTTGAAACGTTAACAAAACATACTGTACACTTACCAAAATGCACATTTTACTATACTACCATAAAGAATACAATGTTATTATAATTATCTGATTTTTATGCTGAAGTTATTTGCTAAAATGTGTTCTTAGGATGTTTAAGATGTTGTAGAGGTGCCATGTTATTTGCCTAGACAACGTCAAATTTAACATCACCCATAAAAAGAATAATACATTACAGAAATTAGCAATAAAATAGAATAAAATTAAAGGGAAAGTTCAGTGGAAAATATAATTTTTTTAATTTTTAGTTTATATTATGCATAAATAGTTATTTTACATATTCTCTTCCATTTGGAAAAATCAGTTGAATTTTTACCCCTTAGCTATTTCCTGCTGACATTTCAGGTTCTGTTATGGTCCTTCTTCTTTGAGGAATGCACACTACCCTGGAATGTTCCTTACAGCAATTTTTCTGAATGATGATTGGCTAGGTTAAGGTCATTAGGATGGAAAAATCCTGTTTTTTTCCCTTAAAAGTATATATATGTGCACTGAACTCCCCCGTTAAAAAGATTTTATTTTTCAATTTTGTGTATTCATCTCTATTTGATTGTAGAAAACACTGTTGTTTAATAAAAAGTTAATGACGTTGCAAAAGCCAGTTTTTAAATTTCACATAACTTATTCAGTCTCAAAGCAAAAAGCAAAGCAATTTTCCTCAACCAGTCAGATGATACCTTTTGATTGGTTAGAAAACATTTGATGACATCTGATTTGTTGCTGCAGATTAAGAACACGGGCATTTTGCTTCTCTTATTGAATACGGCCCAATTGTATGAATTAAGATCAATATAGTCATTTTGTTTTGCTTCAACTGAAAGATCAGACTAGGTCAAGGATCTGTTTATTTGTTTTTTATTTACTATATTATAATATGGGAACACATAGGTTTGAAGATCAATAGCTTTTTCTTTCTTATTATCCAACTTTTTATTAATTGACAATAATGGTAGCATGAAAAATACCCAGAAGTCTGTGTTCCTTAGGTGCATATGTGATACCGTAGGTGAGCTCTATATCCCTAAATTCTCCCTGTACTACTTGATTCTTTAGTGTTGTCTCTAAATATGCTCTTCACACTGCAAACCAGAGGCCTATATTATATAGTAACATAGTAACATAATATTAATGATTGCTCAATATAGCCAAAACAAGTCTGTAACCAATTCTCTAGTTTTGCATTTAGCAGCATCATGGAATGAAAAAGAACCCTCTCATACCTTTCAAACAAGCATATGATGATGTCTCTAGTTTATCTGGGTCTTAGGTTATAGGCTTGTAAATTTACACTCTGTCAGTCAGGATAAACAAGGCTGGCTTGTAGCTAGCTTTAAAAATTAAGCATGGGGGTGGGGCCTATGATGCAGCAGAGATGCTCTGTTACAGCAGTAGAATACAAGTGGGCATGCTCATGCAGAAGGCATGGGGGCAGAGCAATGGTGATGCCACAGCTCACAGTGCTACCTGGAAACACCTCCCTTTATACTCCTATAAGTTTGGATAGATTGCAGATAGAAGCATAATCCTTGAGTAGTTTTAAAGGTAAGAATGTGCTCTTTTTAATTAAGGACACTTGTATGGAGACCATAGTTCCCCTTTAAGGGCTACCATAGAAACTACCCATATATGAGAGAGGACCTATATAGCCTCAAACTCTCCCTACCATACTTGATTCCTTAGTGATACCATAACTATGGTATTTAACTAATTAAGAGAATAAGTACATCAACTTCCTGTTGGTGCCATATAAATTGATATGGGTGACACAATTAAAGACTTTGAATAGTTAGTGAATAGTACTGAACTGTGTTACTGTGAATGCAATGTTGGAACAAGCCTGTGCAAAGTTGGTTGATCGTCGCACAGTATGTACTGTTTGGCACTGTTTTGATTACAGAATAAATATGGATGGAGGCCCATTCATCTGCATACGCATATGTGTGTGCTCTCAGTCACTTTTTACCGTACGCACTTTAAAATCTATAATTTTTAATACTTTCACATAGTTTACATAGGGTATGAAACATACTTTTACTGAAACATATAATTTTCCCTTTACTGCTGTTTAATTATAAGGCTGGGCTTTTATATTTATGACTCATTCATATTTTAGACATCCCAGAGATATTTTCTATATTGTCTAGACCTCTAGAGAGTTTATGCTTGACGTACTGCTTTCCATACATTGAATTCATCTACATTGCCTCACAGTTTTTCATTATAACTTTGTGCACTAGGACTCCTTTTCATGTAGTAGATGCATTCAATTAGATACCTGACTCATGCTTCAAAGATTGCTATAAGACTATAGAAAAAGCAATCCAATCTTTAAAATGCATATCCTTATTTCCCCACTGTTAGCCCAGTAGGGAACTTACATGACAGATCAAGAATATAATTACGTACTAAAGGCTGATTGCACTAGGACAATTTATTATTTTTGTCAAGAGTAATAAGAACTCAAATTTTCCTCTTGATTACAAGCAAGATACAGACACTTCATTTTCTTTTGAAGAGGCTAAAAATATCCCTAATATACCTTGTCAATAGTTTTTAAGGTTTTCACTTAAATATTGTTACTAAAATGCACAGTATATATATTTTTTTTATAACTGACATTAAAAACATGAATATATTTAAATAAACGGCTTACAGTATTTTTTAAATGAAAAGCAGATTTAATTATTACAACACAGTTATATATATCTTTTAGAAACAAATGTCTTTTTGAAAAAGTTATACAGTAGAGCAGCAATGCTGAAACATGCAGATTTTGGCCAATTAAAATATTTTACTGGAGCTAAAAGTCAGACTATTTGCCAATTAAACCTATTAAATATTCATTTTGATGGGAGTTCAAAATGAAAAAGTGTACAGCAAAAGAATACAGAACTAGAAAACAAATGAAATGTTCTGGCTTCTTTTACTGAGTGAACAAGACTGACTTTCCTGGGGAAAATCTGCAGATTAAAATTTTAATTTAATACATCTTATGTATTTACAGGGAGATCAATAGAAGTTCTAATTGTTTAAAATGGTGCTAATCTTGCCCCAACCAATCAGATCTTCTTTAAAATTTGTAAGCTTACATCAGATTGGTTGGGCAAAATTAGCACCATTTTAAACGATAAGAACTTTTATTGAATAACCCTGTTAGTTTATAGTGATCTCCCTGGAAACACTCCATTTAATCAGTAGATTAAGAATGGACATTGATGTGCATTATATTTCTAAAGTTGCTAACTGATCAATTCAAAGTTGCATCTTTATAGTGCTAAAACAACTTAGGCTACAAATTATGTGTTGTTAACATGATAAATTGTGTTCCAGCCTAAATATGCAGTAACCATTTCAGAGTCATGTGTATTGTATAGAATGTTGACTAATGTGTGTCAATGCCCTAATTTGTTAATGTAATAAATACATTTTCTGTGGGTGTGTTAAATGGCTTTTACGTTTTAAAATGTGACATGCCGTATTAAAATTGGTGCTAAAGGAGGCTTTAAGTGAAAAGCAGCTCCATTCGTTTTTATTCTTTAAAATAGCTTTGAGCAATAAAAATCTATAATCTTTTGGGAGGAAAAAAAAATATCTTACCTTCTGTTCTAACCTGCTTTTGGAGATATCAATAGTAAGAGATTCCATTACAGAGAGCTGCTAATCTTTCCTCCTTACCTTCTTCCCTAATGTGTGTGCATGACAGTATCAGGGGAAATGGCTGGGGAGCATGACGGCGAAGTGTTAATGCACCCAACTCTGACTATTGATATCTCTAAAACTAGAAAAGAATGGGAGTTAGATGTTATATTTTTCACCTCCCACAAAAGTATAAATTTTACAGAGACCATCCCCCCTTTGACACAGAACACAGATTTCAGTGCAGTTTTTGTGTAAACATACTTTAAATGCACCTGTCCCTAACAATGACTAATTCCTGAAATTAACATTTCAGTAAAAAATAAAATAAAGTATGGGAAATCAAACCTGTAACCTTCTATACTGTAACCTTCTAAAAAGAAATCTTTCTACCTCTATCCTACAAGGGCTACTAGGTTGGATATCATTACATGTAGAATCTTTATCTCTTGATAGGAACATAATAAAAAAAAATCAAGCCTGAGGAATTGAACCTGTACACATACATTTCAGTAAATGCCAGTAAAATTAGTTCACTATTCTGTATAGTGAAAGGCTGTCAGCAATTCAATGGTTGATAATAAAAAAACAGAGCTGCTATAGATAAAGTATTGTACATATGTAGAAACATAATATTTTTCTAGAAATATGATGAAAACAAACAAACAAAAAACAAACAAGCAAAAAGCAACTCAGACAGTAGACTATGTGGTATTGTTTCATAAGGAAACTATGGGATTTGAACTTGTGATTTCTTGGGCTTTGTGTTCCTAAAAACATGGCATTTACATATTTAGAAACTTTTTATCTTTAGCTAGAAACAGAACTGTGAGTTGTACTGGCAACAACATGGAAGCCTTCTTTGTTACAGAATCTATAACTTACATATACTAAATGCAAATTACTAGAGAAGAATCTTACAATGTATAGGTGTTTTGGGGAGAAAAGCTTTCAAATTATTATTTTAAAAAATAAGTTTAGTTCTCCTTAATGCTGTTTTGATGGCTCAGTTCCATTATACTCTTAGCTACGGTACAATATAATGCACATCTTGCATTCATTAGGTCCCTTGTTACACACATATTGGGCCACATTAGGCACAAGCCATTCTGAAATGACAAAGTCAGTTGGATATCTAGTGAAACATATTCAAAAACAAAACTTTTAGTACAGTGAGTCCAGATGATCTAACTGGATACTAGAGATATACTATGACTTGGATATCAGAACCTTTAAAAACATTCACCAAAGTCTAGCCCCTCTCTGCAATTTTATAACACTTTTCAGTCTTTATACTGTTTACTTGTCTAAATCTATACCTCTTTGATGTATTGCAAAAAAGTTTAATTTAATCTGGTTAAGTTTAATAATAATCCATGTAAAGCCATACTGACTAAATACCATGGCACTTGGATGTGAGTATTTAACTGATAGCTGGCATTACTCACGTCTGTGCAAACTTCCCTTACTATATTCCTGACATCTCTATATTGGTTTTATTGGGGACATATATACTGTATGCTAAATAAAGGGGTTTTTGCAAGACACATAAGTTAGCTACTGTAACAAATAGACAGTGTGGAATGTCTAGATAATTAAAGGGCAATTATGGCCAACCACATCACCCCCTTCCCTTAGTTAATAGTAACCAAGGTGAGGAACTAAACCCCTGGGTCATCACCAGCCATTTTGGTGGATTATTGATAAATGTATGGCGTTTGGTCTGACATGGTTGATGATCCATACACTTACCGGTTGGCCAAAATTGCCATTTGCACACATTTTGCTTTGCGGTTCAGGCCCCAGCGATTGCACTTGTGTACAAAGCTTAAGGGACAGGCTCTGACAATTTGTCTATTTTTTTCTACTACGAAAGATGTCATTATTAAATTACAGGTAACTTGCAAAAATCTGTATGATAGTAAAAATAACTTTCTTCTCATAACTGCATTTCTGTATCTGGTATATATTTGCAGGTACAAAGTGATACTAACTTCAAAATCTATACTTAACCATTAATAAGGTGGGTACACACAGTATTGTGAGCTCACTGTTAATGCGGCTGCATACAGGCTTTCTTTTTTCAATGTCATGTAGAACATACTGATCATTTCTGTGATGCCTTTGTATCTTATTAAAATTCAGAAATCATTACAAGACATCATGCAGTCACCTCTAATATTGTATGAAATATTTATCTTTGCTTGATACAAATTTGAAGCTTTGTTCTTTTGATTTACAAATAAAGCAGATGTGAAAAGATCTCTGTAGCAGACAGTAAAAATAGCCAATGCGTCTCTACAATGTTCACGTCGTGGTTATTTTAGGGTGGCACAGATATTTATTTGTTAGTTAGTACAAACACATGTACATTAGGTTTGACAAGTGTAGTCAAAGTTAAAATAAGCCAAACTGTAAAAACAATATTACAGGTCTGGTCCAACCTATACCAGCAACAGCCAAATCATGTTTTTATAAAATGGAAGACAGATATTTTAGTCAGCTTAAAATTGCTAATGCATCTGTTCAGTAGCCCTACAAAACATAACAATATTAATTGAATTGCAAAATGATTTTAAAAAGAAACATAACAAAGAAAAAAAAACACATTACGCCCAGAACAACATGCTAGAAAGAGAAAAAAAATGTAAACAAAAACACAATCAAAATGTAAATGGTATCAGTATGTGGAAGGAAGAGAATGGAGGAGCAATGGCGGAGCTTGGTTAATAGACTTCTGTTTGTAAAAGTCTAACTCCAGCCTTGAGACTATCAGTACATGTACGCAGCATTGGTATTCATTCCAACTACATGTGTGTAAGTGAAACTGCCTAGAGGAATTATCAATCTGTTTTCTGTCTATTTAAATTGTTAATCCACAAGCATAAAAAAATATATAAACCATATAAGCATGAGAAAGCCAAAGCATAAGAAAATATTTACTATATTAATGTTTATTATTTTCGGTGGGATTATTTGCAATTTAGAACTTCAAATTTTGGTGAAACGATTTATTTTAAATAACAGATTTCACTAATTGGCTGCTATAATAAAATACTAGAAATAGTTCATGCCATTGATTATCTGTAATGACTAGGATTACTTACCAAAGCCACACATATCTTCTGCTAATCCTATAACTCATACACAAGAGAATCAAGAGTTTAGTTTAGTTAAATTAGTGTGGCTATCAAGTGCTCCCTTTAAAGAATAAACGTCTTGTGTAAACTCTTGTGTGCCATTCTGATGAAAAGAATGGGTCACAAGGCCCTTTCTGTGGGCAAATTACTAGAATGCAAACTATTGGTTAAAGATTTTGTATTTAATTAACAGCTTAATTTATTTGTTTTATTAAAGGTTTACATGAAAATGCAGTGTATAGTGTATCACAGGCTTCAAAAGGATTATATTTCTGTGCTATTGGTTGTTACAGGGGAAGTTCAGTGCAAATACATATACTTAAAAAAAAAAAAGAGCAAGATTTTTCCATCCCAATGACCTAAACCTGCCAATTCAGCATTTTGTCTGTGTATAAATAAATGCTTCCGAAATACTGACTTCCTGTTTACAGGACCCCTAATAGAGACCGTTATGGTCTTGCCCTTGACCCAGAGCCTGGGTTGATTCAGTTGCTCAATAAAAATCTGAGCATGTTTGACCCATCCAACAGCCAATCAGTAGAAATTACTTTTAGGAACATTCCAAGGCAGTGTACATTCTTGGAAGAAGAAGGACCAATACAGAACCTGAAATGTCAGCTCACTAAAGTCAACAGCAGGGAACAAGGGTATAAACAAGGGTATAAAGGGTATAAACAAGGGTATAAATTCAACTGATTTTTCAAAATGAAAGAGAATATGTAGAATGACTAGGAATGCATAATACAAACCAAGAATATAAAAAATATTTTTCACTGAACTTTCCCTTTAAAGTCTGACCTGCGACGCACGATGTGTCCGAACGTTCATTTCGGCCGACAATTGGCCCGTGCATGGGCACTTTATCGTCCGGTTGGGGATTGTTGCCCGGGGGGATCTCCGAACAACCGTCCGTTTCGGCCTATAAAGGGCCCATACACGGACCGATTATCGGCCAAAACGAACGTTCGAACACCTCTCGTGCCGTGGGTTGGGACCTCTGATCGCACGTGTGTATGAGGCTTTACTTTACAACACCCATTGTTTTGTGATCTGATTATGTAGCTTATTGTAAAATGATTAGCTGGATCAATCATGTTGATCCAGGCTGGTAATGGATCTTATTAGTATTACAACACATAAGAACAATAAATATACTGTAAATGATATACTTATAAAGAGGGTTTCTCTGTGTCAGCAGTGCTCATCTATGTAATCAGTATCACATGACTCCCTAAAACAGGTGTATTATAAGAAATAATTGGGTGATCATACAGAGAGACATCATTACTTGGCACTGCCCCTGCTATGTAGATATAGAGATGTACCAAACTATAGCAGCTCTCTATACATTGCAGTAATTATATACAGTAATCATAACTATTTGCATGATGCTAACATGGACTATTTGCTTATGTTTAAAATGAGGAAGTGCCACAATCGTTGCTAATCCCATCTTATACTGTAGTTAGCCTATCTTTTGATACATCACAGCAAATAGGTTAGTGTGACTATAAGGTTCCCCTTTTTTCCCCCTTAATTAAAACAAAAAAGCATAGTCACCTTGGCTTTTCATGAACAGTATACAAGAACCCAACCTTTGGCCTTGAACTTTTACATGTTCATAGAAATTTTTGGTAATTCTAATTTACAATAGTCATACATTATTTACTATTTATTTGTTTCTATGTTTGCCAGAGGTCAGGTCACTTGCTGCTGATTTTCTTTGATCCCATCCCATTGATCCCAAGTTGCAACATACAGATGAAAGACACTGAAGCAAAAATAGAAGCATCAAAAGAACAACTGAAGCTGAAGTAAAACACAATATTAAAGGGTAGTGTCTTACAATAGAACAAAAACTTATTAATGGCTGTGGACTTGTTAAAGGGAACCTGTCATTAAAAGGAAGTTGACCTAGATCTAAACATTGATTGCCTTCCTTCAAAGAGCACCAAATTTCTTATGTAATTCATAGCTCTCCAGATAAACACCCTTTCTTTCTTGATAAGCACTCAGGATAAACTGGAAAGGACTCCAAAATAGTTCACATAACTTGGAAAATAAAGGTGTCATAAAGCAGCAATCCAATAGTGGATTTAAGATAATCAGGCTTATTTACCCAGAGGTGCTGGGCTAAATTCTTGTCTTAAAGTCATGTTAACCTATTTTTTATTATCATTTGATTTGGGATTATTGTAATAACATCTTCAGTTGACCTATATTGACTGATCAGGTCTCATAAGGTAAGAGCTGGGTGTAGCGTGTGCCTGTGTGATGTGGCATCAACGCGCATGCACGTTACTGCAAACAGCCACGTGTTTGATGACATTGTGCCGCGGCAAAGCACATGTTGTGGTGCGATGAGGTCACATGCGTGCCCATTCACAGTGACAACCACACGCATTGACATAATGTGGCATACAAGGTGACGCCACGTGTGCACACGTTACACCTGTCGCTTACCTTATGAGACCCAGTAAGTAGGGGGTGGGACACCAGAGGCCATAACACAGGAGGAGGAATCTGGAAACTTTAAAGCAAAAAAGGTAGGCTCTGAGGGGGGGGATAGAACAAAAAAAATTAGCCAACATTTATTTTAAAGACACAGCTTTCTACTAAACTAAAGTTGTTTTACAGTTTAATTATCCTTTAAATTTCAACAAATGCTTTCATTGGGGTACATATTAAATCTTTTATCTGAGATAACTTCAAACAAAATAATATCTGATATCACAGATTCTGTAAATATGTCCAAGTTAGTCTGCTGTAGAAACGCATGCCAGTCCATATCATCAAAGCAATCCAGGAAAATCCAGGCCAGACTTTTACTAATTTAATCATTGGCTTCAGAATCTTAAATAGAGCCTTGTACATGTGATTGGGTTGTCCCAAATATGGGCATGGTTGGTGCTAGACCTTTACAAACAGAAAAATTGTTCAATTTAACACTGGATAGTCAAGTCAACAATGAACTTCGCTTAGAAAAAAAAGAAAATATTTTTTTAAAATTGGTAAAAAACGTAAACATTTTTTTAAAGTTAAGTCTGAAAAATATTGCTTCATTTGTGTAAATGATTTTTTTATATATAAACCTAACTAAATCGGTTGACTGTGCACAGATGTTTGCACAACTAAAGCTACAATACAAACATAATGGGAGCTGCCATGTTCTTGCTGAGACACTTGTTACCTAGTCACCACCCATGCTGTTGATAATCTTCATTTTCTTCTTCAACTGTTCATATTTTAAGTCATTTTCACAGCAATATCTTTTTTGACTGTGATCTTTTGGAGTTACTGTACATTCGAACTTTGATGTCACTAGTTTCCTCTTAATTTATTTGCGGCAATCTTTCAAAATATTACTGGAAGAAATGTTTACTGATTGTAGTAAAGTTTTATTAAATATATAATCAAATGTGTTGCCTAAGGCAAAACTGTCAGGCTGTCCCCTGCCATCTGCTACCACTCCATGCTGAGCAATTCATCAGTGATTTTTACAGTGTACACTTTCCCCTGTATTGCATTTAGTTTGAAACTTTTTGTTTCTTCCCTTACCCTAATAAAACAGAATCTGCCAGCAAAAATTGTGCAAAATTTCCTTTGAGATTATCACTAATGCTAACATTTGGAAGGACCCCCCCTCATCTACAGAATATTCACTATCAATATACTAGAAAGGAGCACAGACAAAGTCGGACCAATAGGCTAAAGTTAGCAAATTCTGTAACCTTTTTTTGTTTAAAAGGTAAGTAAAATATTCCTGCTGCACTACACATTTTACGTTATATAACATATGCAGTGAACCCCAGGAAATGTTTTTTAGGGGACTCCACCCTAGTGGAATAAGTCACATAGTGGGATATAAGGAGGTGAACAACTGATAGCTCCATTACTCTGAAAGATGTTTTAGAAAGAATAGAAAGCTTACAGACTTGGAGAAATTAGCTGAGGCCACACTACAACGGACCCCGCAATTCCGGGGCTCTAGCGTGCATCATTGCACAATCCGCCAATCATGCATTATTGTAGTACATGCAATTTTGCAAATAAATGGTGATCAAATGCGCTCCAGTAAGTGGATCGCTGAGCAACGCATCGCAGAGTGCCTCGTGTGGCCAGGACAACCAGACCACACTCGCTTGCGCTTTTAACACATGATCGGATCGTGTGTTAAAATGGGCTGGTGTGGCCTAGCCTTTAAGCAGTGATACAAGGTGCTAGATAGCTTCCCTATTTTCTGCTTATTCACTGTCCTTTAATACATTAGAAATACCCAGCTGTGTTGAGACACTTTACTGTACAGAAAATGTAATGATAAAATAAATGCTAATAGGTTTAGAAGGCAAGTTAAATGCATATGTATGTTGCATCATGCCCTTTTATAATTGAACATGCTGCATCCTAATATTAGTCCCTGCAAGCTCTAATATTTGTATTAAAGGAATTCCACAGAAATCTGTGGATAAAGTAGTCATTGCTGTAGACAGTTGCTGCAAAAGCTTTCAGGAGAATTCAAAGTTTATTCTCCTAAAAGCCTCAGTGAAAACGCTGACATCCAGTGTAGTTCATTGAGGTCAGTTGTTCCCATGCTACAGAACAATTTATGGCTTAACTTTAAAGCTTCTATTGTTTGGCTCAGAGAAAATGCAGATGCTGAGACAAGCAAACTTTCTAGGTGAATAAATAAAACAAGCAAAAGTGGAAAAAAATGTCCTGCGTTGAGTAGGTTAGGTAAGACAGGACAAAGAAAGTCTACCATTATAAAGTTGGTAATTTCAATGGTAGCATAATTCAGACCTGAAATGCAATTTAATGATAGTAAAGACAATGTTTGGCACATGGATGTAAGTTTGATGTTTTGATGAAAATGGAAAATCTGACAATGTTGTAGTATGGTAGGAGCCTGATTATTGTGTAACTCTCATATCACATAGTACTGTAGATCGGCATACTGTATTAATCATCTTTAAATCAATCAGTAAGGTCATAGGTTGCAAAATTAATGTTCAAATATATAAAAATGTCCTTCAAAATGTATGGGTTAATTAGAAGCTCTAAATCCTTTCTTATCACCCTTGCAATGTATTGACTAGTAAGTTTATGTGCACACCGCATATTACCGTTATTAGTATGCTACTTAGCAAACATGTTCCTTTTGCTGGGCTGTAGACTAAACAGAGAAAGAAAACCAGGGACACTGTGGGCTTAAAGGGGAACTAAAATCTCCAGACAACATTGTCCCAGAAGAAACCAGGAAGAGATTGATTTACAGTGACTGAAGGAGGAGAGAGAGGGACTACAGGGGGTTTCAAGGGGACTGCAAGAGAAGGGCCCATGGGGGCCCATGAGGAGGAGACACAATATCACACATAAAAATGTAAATATCTTCAAAACTATGTAAAAATATAATGAAAGTTAATTGCAAAAATACCCAGGAAAGCAATTCCTGTCAATTTATCTAAAGTCATTTTTGGACCAAAGTTACCTTTTAAGATCACCTAGTGTAGGAGAAGGATTGGGGAGATTAATTGTCCTTTATGTAAAAACCAACAAGTAAACATTTAGGGTAACAGCATAAAAAACAAATTCTGGGCAGAGAACCAATCTAGAACTGTGTAATTGTAACTTATTTTGCTACAATAACAAAGTATTCTCTATGACAGGTTTTACCACAGTATATACAAACTATAAGATCTTTAATCTAAGATTAAATTGTGAGTAGTCAGCATGCAATTTTCACAGTGTACCTACTGATACCTATAAGGACAGCACAATGCCTATTTACACATTCATTCATCAGCCAGCTCTGGTGTCATCTGCTCATGAGTTCCCTTAACATGTTCACAAAGAGTGAATTTAACTTCCTGATCCTTGCCTATCATTAGTTCAATAACTGGCATGTGGAACACTTTGGGGTAAGTTGCCA
Source organism: Hymenochirus boettgeri (assembly GCA_019447015.1). Lineage (NCBI taxonomy): Eukaryota > Metazoa > Chordata > Amphibia > Anura > Pipidae > Hymenochirus > Hymenochirus boettgeri. The sequence continues at coordinate 96,243,950 of CM033474.1, forward strand.
TTACCCTGGTAGGCCAATCTGACCCTATATGCAGCAGAAGTGCAAGTGGAGCAGAAAGCATGGTGATCTGAAATAATTCTTTGCCGACATAGCAAAAGAGATTTATTCTAACCTTCTGTAAAATTATGCTCATAATGAATATCCTGTGAACTATATTCTTATATAATGGTGCTTAGCTTTGCCAGTATCGCCATGTGACTTATTTAAACTTACTTTAAGATCTAAAGATATTAATAGTGGCTATAGAAAATTAGATCCCGGACATACGATATTGGGATATCCCGATATTGTACGATCATCGGATCATGTATGTACGATTGCTGAAAGATCTTTCAACAATCTTTCAATAATTTCCCCATCGAGCCAGTTGAAACATTTTTGGCTGATCGGCAATCCCATTGTCCGATCGCATTTTAGCGTCTATGGCCACCATAAGTCACCTCATAGTTCCATGATCTGTATGAAACAGCTTACCCTACACCCTTTTTTAAATGGTCATGGAACTCCTTGTTGCCATCTACTATCCAGACAAGCTTATTCAACAGGGGGTGCAAATTTTTGCCTGAGCTGTTAATTTGCCTCAAACAATCAGATGATACAATTTTACGGGTCTTGTACAGTCAGTGGCGTAACCCGCCACCCCCGCGACTGCGGGAGGGGGGGGGGGCTGACGGTATTAGGGCCCGCCACAAGCCCCTAATCTGAGCAGCGATGTGCAGGTTTTAATCAGTTGATCGCGCATATGAATGAAACATACGCGCAATCAACTGTTTAAAAGACCGGTCCCGAACTTCCGGTTCGGGTCCGGTTTTAAATAGCGGATTGCGAGTATGTTTCATTCATACGAGCGATTAACTGATTAAAACCTGCACGTTGCCGCTGTCTGCGGAGGGAGTCAGGGGCCCGGCCCCCAAACTTGTGGGGGGGGCCCTGGGCCCCTTCAGGTACGCCCCTCGGCCCCTGTGTACAGCCTCAAATGAAAACCTATACAGGTTAATCACCCCCAAACTCTAAATTGAAATAGTTTTAAATCTAAAATATATAAGTCTAACCTGAAATCCTGAACAATATTCTGTTACCCGTTTCTGCTTCATGGATCTTCCAATAAGCAACTGTCAGTTTTGGATTTGACAGATGACATCACAGCTAATGACCGAATGCCAATACCCTAGACTGCCTTTTCTGAGCATGCCCAGGCTCAGTACCAGGTCACTAAATTGCTCAGTTTCCATGAGTCATCCAGAAGCATAGCAGGTATACAGTAATGAATTCATAGGACAAATTGGATATATCAAACATATTTTAAAGAGCCCCTTCTATTCCTACAGGAGTGGAGTTGTCCTTTTGTTATGTGACTAACTGAAAGTGATTTGTTGTGCAGTCATTGGCCAGCATACTATAAAAACACCTGCCTCCTTATGGCTTGTAATAGGTTTCAGCTGTATACTAAAATAAAATAAAAAAAGTTGTTGAGACAGTTGTTTTGCAGGAAGGAATCATGAACCTTTTTGTTCCACTTCATCTGACTATAGTTTACTGGATCATTTTTACATTTTAACTAGTGTTTTATCTTAAATACCTTGAGGTATCAAAAAATCTTCATTTCCAATCTTTTCTAATAATTCGGAGAAGCTTTCTGAGAAAAATGGTGGCTTGACCTGTAAAGATACGTCGGAAAATTAGTTAAAAAACTGTAAGAAGCTAAACATTTACAACACCAAAGTGAAGACTTGTGGGGGGGGAGTAAACAGTACTGAAGAGAAACAGAGTAGACTTGCACTCCAATGTACGGTTTATTGTTAGCCAAACATCAACAGGTAACACATCGTTTCGAGGGTAACACCCCTTCATCACCCCCTGGTTTAAAACCTAAACTGCTAGTTTGTTTCCCAAAACAAACCTGTGAAAGCACAGCTTGTAGTGCTGGTCTTGCTCTGCACCCTTTTCCGGCTTCTGTATATAATCAGTGGGAAGACGCGATCTACAAGTAGCATGCCTTCCCATTGGACAGCCAGAGTTGTCTCCTTAAAGGGGGCACCACTACAAGCCAGTCTTTCACTGCTTGTTTGGAGAAATAAAATACAACACAGCAGTGAAGACCTAGCGTTTTAGGTCGGGAGGTTGGTTTGGGAGGGTATCATAGTTGTTTAAAAGCCAATAAAATCATAAACCAACCTGCAAACATTTCATATAAAATGCATCCAAGTGACCAGAGATCACTAGCAACAGAGTAATCTGATCCTTGAACCACTTCTGGGGCAGCATAAACAGGAGAACCTGCAATAATAAATAAAGAATTAGCAACAGTAATAGAACAACTTTATATCAAGTGTGCATTTACAGAAATAAACCATGCCTAGATATTCTGCCAGATCAAGAAAGCTTAAGGGATTCTTTGTCCTTACCCCCACAGGGCAGTAAGCACTACTAGGTTAATCACTTTGCCTTGTGGAGAACATTGTATATTCATCTAATAAATTACATTTCCCTGAAACTCAAAACTTAGCTTGTTTTATTTTCTTTCTTACCTCCTCGCCAGAGAAATGCTGAAGATGCTTCCCCTTGCATCTTTTCTTGACAGGTTGCTGTTCAGAAGACTCAAAAGTGCCCACCTTGGAGTCTTTAGGATACATTTCTGATGCAACAGCTTCTTGCGCTGTATTAGTCAACATTTGGTTTTTGGGGAGGTCATACTGGGCTTATTTTTTTTAATAATTTTTATTGAACAGCTGGGATCAGGGGGCATGGCCAATAGGTGTACATGCTTGCTGAGATTTTAAAAGCTACATGGACAGAAAGATGTACTGGTTGTAACATGAAAGCCTTCTTAGAATTCCTTTTATACATGTAAAGTAAATGTAACTTACTGGAGTAGTATTTTAAACTGCATGGGCCTTCTTTGGAAGAAAGCTTTCACAATAAGGGTCAAAAAATGTATATTTAATTTTCCTTTAAATTTTGGGCCATTACAATTATAGTACTAAAGGTGTTTATTCATATGCTACATGAAACAATAAGGACAATAAGCATGAAGATAATAGGTTCCCATTTTTCATGTCTGCACTTTGCTTCCCATTGTGTAAATCCCCATTTAGATGGGTACCCTCTGAATTTCCTTAAGAAAAGCAAGCAGAAAAGTGGGATTATGGGCACCCTCTAACCCCACAGGATCTGTTAGACCAGGGTGCCCTGGCTGCCTCCCAAGCAGTGACTAGGCCACGAGTGTGCACCCCGCCCCCGGGCCACCCAACCCCTGTCCCTTGCCCATGAGTATGAGGGTTGGGCATCACTGGCTTAACTGCAGCACAATCTTTGAGACAGGTATGGACTCAGGGGTTAAAAGTTACATGCAGCTTAGAACAAGGGGGAAGGGGATACAAACACTAGTTACCTAGTTAGTGTTTGTAGAAGGTGTTTTGTGTCCAAGAAAGTAGCAGTGAAATCACAGATTACCAGTTGTGTTGAAATATTCTATACATGATTTTTACACTAAGGGGCTGAATTCAGAGGTGAGAGAAAAATGTATACAAAAGATGGGATAGTATACAGCCACACAGAGTGCAACTAGTGACCAAATAATTTAATATATACAAAAAATGTAGAGAAAAATGTATTTACTAATTGACAATTCTAGAATCTGTGGAGCTGCCTAAGTATTTAGGTTTTTGTTCTATTTTAAATAAATTTTGACCATATCTTTAAAACTGGAAAAATATTGCTAGTACCGATACTACAATAAATTTAGTCTGTCAGTTAAAAAAACGCACTATTTTAGAGTTCTGTATCAGGTCAGGTACCTGCGGGTTACCAGATTTGCGGGTTGGCTAGACTTCCGTGAGTTTGAATAGGCTGCAGGTTGGGTTTGGATAGAAAGCTGCAGGTGCAGGTTGGTCTAGTAGTGGGTAAGGTCTGTTCAATTTCAGGTGCAGGTCTGATAGTTCTGGGTCGGATGCGGTTATGGAACCCACTAGCAAAGCAGGTGCGGATAGTAGTTTTGCAGGTGTATGTCTTAAAAATTAGACCTGCCAATATTAAGATGTCTATCTATAACTATTCTCCTTAAATCTAACATTCTATTGTATGCAGCGATTTTGTAAAAAAATGTCCGGGTGCCATCCACAACTGGAAACACAGGGAAGGAGACGGAGGCACTCACGGCTCGAATAAAACAAAATTTATTAATACAAAAAATAAAGAGTATGGCGTCAATCAACGCGTTTCGTCTCAGACACAAGCCGTCTTCAGGATATAACGTACCATGCAAAGAACCAACATTTAAACACAAGTAATGACAGATCACCTGGAATGAAAAAGTTAACCCATTAAGAACAGTTAAAACCAAAAGACACAGAGTGTCAGCAATTTACTGAATGGCCGTAGACCTGGTCCAAAATGACCAACAGCTTCCTTTTCACAAAACCCGCCTTAGACACACCTATAGACGAGGGCGAAATTTAGCTAGTCTTCTGGTGCGTACTGATATGATAGCTGCCTCAGATGCCCATCCTCTTCCTAAAATGTTTTTAGGGGCTCCTAATCTAAAAGTGGGATGCTACCATTGTCCCAACTGTATTACCTGTCGCTCGATGCTGACAGGTAGGGATTTCGTCCACCCACATAATGGTAAATGCATATCCATCAAGCAGAGGTTCACCTGCGAGAGCAGATTTATTATCTATTTTATAACTTGTTCCTTGTGGGCTGTATTACATTGGCAAGACTAGAACAACATTCAAAAAGAGGATGGCTAACCATCGCTCCTCTATACGAACGGCTCTTGCTACCCACAAATCTATAACTTGTGATTCTAAATTTGGGGATCTATCCGTTGCCCGACATTTTAAAAGCTTCAGCCATTCACTTTCTTCTTTAAGATGTATGGTGTTTGACGGACTTACTCAATTAGAAATCAGATCCAACATGGATCATGATAAGTTGTTACTTCAAAAAGAAGCACGGTGGATCCACTATCTCAATACTGTGAAACCAGGGGGTCTTAACGAGCAATGGACCCTACATTGTTTCTTATAGATTTTCCTCATGGCATTATTATGTGTCAATTTGACATTTTAAAGGGCATGTCCACCCCCAAAACTATAATCCCCCCCACTACTGGCCCCATTGTGTAGTGTAGTTTAATCCTTACCTCCCATCCCAGCTCGATATGGTTCTCCTGTAGTCCCCCCCCCAAAGTCCCAAAAACTGGCCACCAGGAGGTAGCAGAGTCCCTCTCCCTCCCGATTAGGTTCCCTCCCCCTCTACCGTAAAAACCATTTCACCAGACATTGCCCCTGTCCCGCCAGCCTCAACCGCTATGTTAGTAATCTCAGAAAATGCCCAGAACATTACTTACCTTCCCTCTTGCCTCCGCCGCACTGAACTCCCGGCAGCCGGGATTGCCATTCAGCCAATCACAGACGCGACTGCCGGTCCCGTCCCTCTGCTTGCAAGCAGAGGGCCGGCAGCGCGGCGGGGCAAGAGGGAAGGTAAGTAAAGTTTGGGCCATTTTCTGAGATTACTAACATAGCAGTTGGGGCTGGGGGGACAGGGGCAATGTCTGGTAAAAAAATTTTTTTAAGGGTGGACTACCCTTTAATATAGTGTAACACTTTTCTAGATAATGTTACTGTTTCCTTGCTTTACTGAGTGCTTTATTTTGTACTTGTATTTGACTCATTAAACCTTTGGATCCTTTTTCCCATTGTGCCCTCCGGGATATTTCTCATTGGCTTGGCCTTTTTGTTTTAAAATTCAGTAAATTGCTGACACTCTGTGTCTTTTGGTTTTAACTGTTCTTAATGGGTTAACTTTTTCATTCCAGGTGATCTGTCATTACTTGTGTTTAAATGTTGGTTGTTTGCATGGTACGTGATATCCTGAAGACGGCTTGTGTCTGAGCCGAAACAAAATATATCCAAAGTTTTATTCAATGTGATCAACGCGTTTCCGCCATATTGTATGGCCGTCGGCAGGATCAGGATTCACCAAACTTGCTGGTAATACAACCAGCATCCTTAGCAGACAGGGCATTCCTAATGGATGTGCGGTGATTGGCCATGCGCTCTTTAAACATAATAAAGCCCGCAAGGACAAACAATAAAATAAATTATATATCTGCTTGTGCAGTTAAACCGTTGTTTAATGGTAAATTTGGTCCCATCTCTAGGATGTGTAAATTTCTGACCAGTTAGCATTGAGCTGCATGTAATGCAACTAGGACACCTGAAACACCCATTTCTCTTTTTAGCATGCCAAGCACCCTGGACGTTAGTGTCCACTTTTTTTATCTTGGTGATATCATTGCAAACAAGCAAGTTGGCCAAATTCCTGCCCCTTCTATATGTGTGACGAACATTAACATTATTAAAGGGCAACGATTTATCCCCACTGATCAGGTCCCACCTGTGGTTGATTAAACCTCTAAGTTGTCCACTATAGGGAATATAGGTGGAACAAAAATTTACACATGCCTTACCCTTAGGGTTACTGCATTTTATTCTGGGTAACTGATCACAGTGACAATAATCGCGGGCCCTATGTAACTGATGGCGGAGTTGGTCTGGGTCGTATCCTCTCTCACAGAATCTTTGAAACATCTCAGCCTCAGCCCTGGACCTATCTGTGTTGTTACGCAAAGTTCTTAAAAACTGACCATACGCGATAGCATATTTAGATCTAATAGGATGACAACTAGTGCCATGAAGTACTGAGTTCTTATCAATTGATTTCCTGTATAAAGTAGTCCCAATCCCAGATGTGGTCTTGAAGAGTTTAAGGTCCAAAAACTCAATCTCATTGTGCCTAATGGTCATAGAGAGTTTTATAGGGGTGTCTAATTCATTAAGACTGGTGACAAAATTAATAGCTTGTTGCTCAGTGCCCTTCCATATAAAAATCAAATCATATAACGTTTGTAAAAAAAACACCAATCCCTCGGTTGCAGGGATGATGTATTTCATTTCAAACATAAGCATATACAGATTGGCAAGGGACAGCGCTACATTAGAACCCATCGCTGTGCCAACCCTCTGGGCATAGTATGCCCCATCATATCTGAAGTAATTATTCATTAGGATAAATCTCAACAGATCAATGAGAAACTCAATGGGTGGTCCCCTGTATTCAGTATCAAGGAGAGCCGCCCTACAGGCTTCAATGCCATCCTCTTGAGGGATGACCGTATACAAACTACTGACATCACAAGTCAAAAACATGAAGTTGTCCATGGGACATTCAAGCGTACCCACTGTCTCAATTAAATGTTGGCTATCACGTAAGTAGGAATAAAACTAAAAGGAATAAACCTTTTAGTTTAACAAATGCTGCACATTTTGAACAATCATTGTGTCCTTTGTTGTGCCCATAGCTCTGTCCTAATCTGTATTAAAAAACACCAAACATGTCTATCACACCTGTAGAGCAAAACCTAGCTAGTCCCTTCATTTATCTGTCTCCCTATTAAACAGTAACAATACCTTTCATGTTATTTCTCTTGTTTCTTCGTGGTGTAGATACTTCTGTTTCACTAGCATTCTCTTCAGACCCAATCATAGCAAAAAACTCTTCAAGATTTTCGCCTTCCGCTTTTGACAAACTTAAGTCTGTTAATTTTAAGGTACCAGACCCATCAAGAAGTATCTGAAGGAAATTATATATATAAATTAAAAAAAAATAAAAAAGCAAACACAAAATCTTACAAGACAGTAAATACACAGAGTTTCTAAAATAACAATAGAAAAATTAAAATGAATTAAAAACAACAGAAAGTTTCAGACAATGGCACAAAGAACATTTAGATTCCAATCTAGGTTTTCTGCTTATCTATTATTTGTGAGAGCCCCTCCCAACTGTATTGTTGCAATCTATCTCTAGATACTGTATACTTTCCCTCACTGCCCCAGTCTACTTCTGTATCTAACAGCTGTCTGCAATCTGGGCAATGGGTAAATGTGCTCCTTGCAGTGTGAGTCTTCCTATTGGACTTATTACTGGCAGTCTGTAGGGTAGCGTTACACAGCAGCCAGGGAAAGTATTTGTAAGTATATCAGGAGATAGAGAATTGTCATTTAACTATCTCAATACAATATTGACTGTATGATTGTGCTAAGAGACGTTGGCTAAGCTAAATCTTTTGTGTGTACACATTTTAGAGACAAGAGACACAAAAGCCAGCAATCTACCTACTGAGTATAGTCTATGTATAGTCTATGGTGGCTTAGTGTGTTGAAAGAATGAGCCCATGTGAGTTATTTGTTAAATGTTTTGGCAATTTTACTACATGACTTTTCTTTTGCTATTCATGCTGGCTGGGGAAAAACTGCAGAGCAATAGCTGTTACAGCACACAGACCTCCCTCTCTCTTCTTAGGCATAAAGCTTGTTAACAAACAGATCCCCATCTCTGTATATTCCTTTGCTTTTAAAGGAAAGTTGTTTTTTGTTTTTCTCATTAATACTATGCGTGCTATAGTATAGTATAACCAAGAAGCAGTTGGGAGGTGTCAGAGGAATCAGCAGAGGAGCGTGATTGTGGGTAACTTTAAAGGTTGTGCTCCTGGCTCCTGTTAGATTAAGTGAGGAACGGGCGATAAGACATAGCTCTTTTACCTCCCATTCTTCAATTCGTGAGAAAAATAATGAGTGAACCTATCCATTAAGGGTGCTATAACAGACCAATTCCAGAAAGTAACTGTTGCACAGTTGGTTTCGCATCCAGCATGAATGTTTAAAAGTAGTAAGAGTACTAAACACACCTAAGTACCTAGTATTATTTTGGTGGCTTAGTGAATTAATGTTGTTGTTTTGAAAGAATGGAGTTCATGAGGTTATAGGTTTTATTTTTTAATGCCTTACACCTGTCATTTTATTACAATATTTTTCTTAATGTTACTCATCTTGGCTGTGAAATAAGCTGCAGTCAGCTATCTCACTTATCAAACACAAAGCATCAGAAAAAGAGAACGAATTAGCTTAAGCTCAGAGAGAAGCTGAATCACAATATGTAAATAACCCAACACCTCACACCAAACTAAACTTGCAAACAGCCCAAACCTTATATGATACTACCCTCACAGAAAAACACACACGCAAAGAGTTCTTCATTAAACACAACTACTTCGAGCATGGCCATCAATCATCTAAACTATTAGCGTGTATGGCCCATGGAGCAGTAGACCAAAACATTATACACCAAATTATAGAACCCCAACTAAACATGATAACGGGTACTAAAGGAATCCTACAATGCTTTACCACCTACTATAAAACGCTATACCAGTCCCAACTCCCCCTAAAAAAAACATCAGAACATTTCTTAGACAAAGTGCACAATAGCACTAGAAGCAGATATCACACTAACTGAACTCAATGAAGTCATAAAAAGTATGGCCAATGGGAAATCACCCGGTCCAGATGGCATTCCGGCCATACGGATACGACTAACCTGAAATCCTGCACAATGTGCTGTTGCCCCTGTTTCTGCTTCCTGGTTCTTCCAGTTAGCAACTGTCAGTTATGGATTTGACATCATAGCCAATGACTTAATGTTAATCCCCTAGCTGCCTCTTCTGAGCATGCCCTGGCTCAGTACAGGTTTCTAAATTGCTCAGTTTCCATGAGGCATCCAGAAGCATAGCAGACATACAATAATGAATTCTTAAGACAAAGTAAGATATATCAAAATATTTTAAAGATGCCATTCTTTCTAAAAGATGTTCTTATGAGTTGTCCTATAAAACTGGTAAAAATCGCACAGACTGTAGCTCATATCATCTCATTTCACTGCTCAACACAGATTATAAAATACTTGCAAACCGTATACAGAAAATAATTCATAAATTAATACACGCAGACCAAACAGGCTTTATGCCAGGTAAATCTAACTCCATTAATCAGGAAAACGCTGATACACAGGTAGACCATGATAACTTCGGTACACGTATAATGCTATCCCTTGATGCCCAAAAAGCATTTGATTCAATAGAATGTACATACCTGTGGACATGTTTAACCAAATTCGGCTTTGGCCCCAAAATCCTTAAATGTGTACAACTACTATATACAGTAAATGCCCCACAGCCTCAATTAAAATCAATGGTGCTCTGTCAAGCCCTTCCCATTAGCTAGATGTACACAACAGGGCTGCCCACTCTCTCCATACCTGTTTGCCTTGGCAATAAAACCACTAGCTATAAGATTACACTCCCACCCAGACATATCCGACTTTACACTTTGACAACTCTCCTCACTGTTGAGTCTATATGCGGATGATATGATTATATACTTAGCTGACCCCGACAGCTCCCTTCACACCGTACACAACATAATCTCCCAATTTGGACCCCAATCAGGTCTATATATAAACTGGAACAAATCCTGCCTATTCCCGGTCGACCAAAATGTTGCACTCCCTCCGTTCGCAAAACACCTAGTCCCAATAATCAATTCATTTAAATACTTAGGAATCCATATAACACACACCCTATCCCAATTTTACAACCTCAATATAACCCCCCTCTTAGAACTAGTCTCAACTAAAATATGGCAAAACCCACCTATTAACCCTTTCACTGCCACAGATCGTATATTCACGATCTGTGCAGTGAATGCACAAACTGCCACAGATCGATGCATTCAACTGCCCCCCTAGCCCCCTCGATCCCCCCTCGGTTGTGTCTAAATCCGAGGGGGGGATCGGGAGATAACTCACATTTTTTGCAGTGACCGTATAGCAGGAGTTCTATGTTAACTGTCAGTAGTGGTTATACATTTTAATTTGGTGTAATATTCTTGAAGGTGCAGTTTTAGTTTGGGGGGGTCTCTTGTACAGGAAAAGTGGGGCACCTACATATATCTGGTATCGTTGTACTCGGGAGTATCAGAGCATTTAGAAACAGTAAGATTTTTGTGTGTAACCTTAAGATAACTATAAGTAAAAATAGGAAAAATCCATGAAAATTTGCAAATTTTTCATTTTTTTTACATATTTTACCCATAATTCCAGTAAAATTTCCAGAAAGTTACAAAATTTTGTTACCATGTTAAAATACACTTTGTGCTGAAAAAAACAATGTATAATATTCCTGATTTACTGCAAGGTTTCCTACTGTAAAAAGCGATTAAGGGCAAAATCCTGAAAATTCTTCTGGCAGTTAACGCAAAAAAAAAAATGAAATTCTCCTGGCAGTGAAAGGGTTAATCTTATAGGTCGTATAAACTTAATAAAAATCATCATACTCCCCAAGTTACTATACATATTCCAACACAGCCTGAGTTATATTCCAGATTCCTTCTTCCAAAAACTCCACAGTATATTAATACCATGTCTCTTGAAATCAGGTAGAAGCAGAGTTCGCCTTAAAACTCTGCAAAGACCTAAACTACTAGTTGGACTTGCAATGCCAAATTTCTACCTCTAATACCTAGTGAGCCAACTCAAATATTTTAAGCCCTGGATCCTTCTACCCGACACCCCCTCAGACACACATTTTACCGTGTACGATGCAGAAGTGCTCCTACATGCATATCTACCAACATATCCCATCATATTTCTAGAGCAACGCAACATCATCAACATCCCAGGAGGAGGTACACCCCTCTATATACAACAATTCAAAGTCTGGAAAAAAGTAAATAAACTCCTAATCTATACAGGCATTCCCGAAGAAACATCCCTCTGGCACAACACTAAATTCCCCAACTTAGCATCCTTTCCAGATGCCCACGTATTAGAACAACAAAAAATTACCACCTTCTCTCAAATTATACATAATCAACAACAAATACAATTTACAGATTTTAAACAAACCTTTAACCTACCAGACACATATATATTCCAATATCTCCAGATTAGATACGGTCTTATATCAGAGTTCCAATCAACAAATATACCGGTAAAGCGACTAATTAAACTAATAAACACCTGCGGTGAACAACGTCTTGTGTCTAACTCATATACCTCCCTACTACAGCTTACAAAAGACACCACTACTATACTTAATAAATGGTCCAGATTTATTCCCACCCTCACAGAAGTAGACTGGGAAGATCTGTCCGAAACACACAACAAAGTATCACTATCAGCTCCCAACAAACTGATGCAATTCTACCTAATGCACCAAGCATACATCACACCTATACGGAAATCACATGTCCCCATCCTATAGCTCGGAATGCCCCAAGTGCCACAACACCAATATCAACTTTTGGCACCTGCTATGGTAATCTAATAAAATACAACACTTTTGGACTAATTTCACTGCACAACTATCACGCACCCTGGGCACAACAGTCTACACTGAGCCCAAGCTATGTCTACTAGGCATCCCAGAGCTAGACAATTGGAACAGACACCAACTTACCTTTCTCAGAGAAACTCTGTTTTATGCTAGACGTACCATAGTACTATCCTGGATATCCCCAGATCCCCCTAAGATGAAAACATGGAGAACTATGATAGGCAAGATGCTACCAATGCTTAGACTCATATATATTAAAAGAGGAATCCTAGACAAATTAACTCTATTTGATCTATGTGGAAGATACCACGGGAACCAAGGGCAGAACAAAACAAGCAACTTCAAAGTTGACTTTATCTGAGGCTGGGTAAGCCAGGGGAAACCTCCCCCCCCTTCCCCCCGACTACTAACCCCGTTTACCCACCTATTCCACAGCCCCCCAAACTTGTTTGCAGTATTATACTTTATCCTACTACAACCACAGCCATGTAATTACTCTGATAGGCCAAAATGAAGTAATAACTGTCAAGTACCTATCCAGAGATCACGTCCCCTTCCATAATATGTTATGTTATGCTATTTTACCATGGTTTCATCATCTGTATAAATATTATATGTATCTGATGCACAAAGATATAATGAGATTATATCATACCCTATGAGACTGAAATTATGATATACAGATAAAAATCTGTATCTGTTTTTATTTGTTATTGTTTTTTTTTTTACTTCAATAAACAGTTTAAAAAAGAAATAAGCTGCAGTGTAATACCTGCTTTCAAAATGTATCAGGGGCTTCTATATTGGTGTGAAGAAATCTGTATACATATTGATCAATTAAAAAGTACTGGTGAATACAGTAGCATTGCCAATAGGGGTACAAGCTCATAAGGCTGTCTGAAGACAACATGAACTTGGAGATGTACTAACTAGATGTAACTTTCCGATTTAACAGCAGAGAGGGGACGTACCGGCAGCCGGCTCTGTGACTGGCTGCCGGTCAACCAATCACAGACACGGCTGCTGGTCAGTCAATCACAGACGTGGCTGCCGGCTGTGAACATAGCTGCGGAAGCGAAGGGCTGTAAGTATAAGTCGGAAACTTTATTTTTTAACTGACACATCGGTTGGGCGTGGGCAAGGCACCCCCAACAGGAACACTATATTTACAGGGTTTTACGCTAGGAAGAAGGGCAGCCAGAGTGGGAGGGAGGGAGTGGAAAAGGTCCCCCCTGCGCATGTCACCATCCCTCCCGGAGGCAAGACAGGAGGCAGAGATCTTTGGACAGAAAGACAGCTCCTACTGGTAAGTTTCCTGGACTTTGGACATGGACTGCAGGAGAAGTATAAGGAACAGGGATGTAAGGTAAGAATTTTTATAATCTACACAGTGGGGCAAGCACTGGGGCAAATTTTAGATTTGGGGGTGGATGTGCCCTTAGTTACAGATTAGTTCCTACATGTAAATAAATCCAACTTAGTGCATTTGCACTGCTTAGGTGAAATAGGGATGAGGAATGCTTTTAGTTTAAGGCTCAAAAATATTGGGCAATATAAGCTCCACTGTAAGTTTATTATGTTGATCAGAGGTTTTGTCTGCCTTAATCCTGTATAAGCTGGCCATATACTTATTAGATGTTAATGTCGATTAGACGTTCATTCTAACTGGTCAATGGTTCTTACCTGTGACATTCCCTGTCCAGAATACACTTTATGAATGGCTTTACGGATAAGGAAATCCCATTTGGGGAACGTCGCAGGTAGTAGTGTATGGGCACCTTTAGTATTATCTTTTTAGAGGACTGATATTGTAATAAAATTATTAATTTTAAATATTATTATGCACTTTAAATTAAATTTACATTTCTTTTAATAAACACCTTAGGTGAGAGAGGAGTGCCAGTCTCGACACTGTGGAAATATAATTGGATTATACAGTTGTAAATATATATCTTACCTTTCGAGGGGTGAGATCACAGAAAACAATTCCAAGTTTATGTATATGGTGCAACCCAGAAACAATATCAATAGCGAACTTTCTAACAGTTTCTTCTGGCAGACATTCATCTTGAGCAATGACCGAGTCTAATGAGCCTCCTACAATATATATTAAATAATGAAATAATAAAATATTGCTTTAATTGTGTCTTTATTGATTAGTGAATTATTGTACTTTTTATTTACTCGTTTCATTTTTGCCTTGTTGAGTTTCTAAACCCAAAGCGAGCAAGTGTGGCATGAAGCACTTTTAGACAGGTTTCACATAAAGTTAAAGTCAGGCAAAAGAGGAGACTTTATTTACATATTGACAAAAACAGTGAAGCCAAAAACCCTCTCCTACTTTACATGGTATTTATGAGAATGCAGGAAGTCTGCAGGATATTTATTGTACCAGACAGATAAAAACCTAATAGATTAAAAAACTAAATTTTCAAGCAAGAAAAAGCTATCAAGATATCCAAAACTGAAAAGGTGCGTTGGACCTGGCATCACCAAACCAAACTTCCTTACACTGCTCCCTGCCTGTTATTAGCAGAGAAGATTCCAAACCCTATTTAAATTTTTAAAAAAAAAAGGTTCTTGAACTTCCGATGTGGGTAGGTGACCTCAGATGCGCATTGCTCTCACCAGTTCTGGACACGCTTATCTTAAAGAAAAATTATAGGAGAAGGAGGAGAATACTAAAACTTAATTATGAAAAAGGCAATAGTCCACCACACTAAATTGCTTCCATTAAATATTTAAAAAGTATGATTTTAATATTACATTAATTTACAAAAAGCATGGAAACCGTTTTAAGCTCCTCCTGTGTCCTCCTCAAAGCTGTGTTATGTCACTTTTCCAGCTTTTTAGGGGAAGCACACGCCTATTATGGTATCTTTTTTATTATCTTTCCCAAGACTCAATTTTAGACTTTTGCAAAAAAAATTTTAAATCCCCTCTTGTTGGAGGAATTTAATTGATGATACAATAAAAGAAAGAAATATAATTACACAACATAAGTAACAAAATTATACAGAAATAGTTGTGGTTGACATGTTATACATGGTATTCAATTACTGCTAATATACAGTGTGTGATTGGTGTTGTCAATGTACTGTATTGTTAAAGTTTTATTAACTTTAATAAACAGTAATACCTTTTAAAACAAAAAAAAACATTCTGCCTCGTAAGTTACTTTTTCCTTTGTGTTTACCTTGTTTAGACATATTTAGGGTTAATCAATAAAAGTTCTTATTAAAAATGGTGCTAATTTTGCACCAACCAATCAGATGTTAGATTTCAAATTTTAAATATCAGATTGGTTGGGGCAAAATTATTACCATTTTTAGCGTTAAGAACTTTAATTGAATATCCCTGTTAGTCATTACATGTGTGATAGGTTTCCCAACTAGACAATATTTTGTCGTATTTAGTGGGGCAGATTAATTAAGGAGAGAGTTGCATTGATGCATTGATGTCTTCCATCTTAGCAATGAAGGGAGGTTTGGCTGGATCCAGGTTTAAGCAATTAGGTTTTTTGCATAGAATAAGGTTTCATTAAGGAAGATGCAGAATAATTTATCAGGAATCGATTCTTCCACAATTCCTAAAAGATTTTGGGGTCCAATCCCACTGGGGATTCCATATCATCATGCAAAAATTGTATTATTTGGTGACAGAAGCCCTGAACTCTGGGGCATTCCCATATCATATGATAGAAGTTACCAGGTGTACTTTGGGCAGTGTGGGTCATAATTGGGTCTATAGCATGAAAGATGAACTGGGGTGAGATGGTTCTATGGTGTATGTAATTGGGTTAATCTGTCTGACATTTTCAGAGAGGCTAGTGTATGAGCAGCTAGAGCTTCCATCCAGTCCCCCCCAACTATAGGGCCCACTTCGGTCTCCCAGGTTACTCTTTTCCATTGTGCAAGTGCATTTACTGAAGCATATCGGAGGCAGCAATATAGTCCTGAGATTAGGAGACCATGGTGTTTAGTATATCAAAAATAGGATTTCTGACAAAGTTCAGGGGGATATTCCTAAACTGTGTCTGAAATGTGTGTCGCACCTGGAAATATCTGAAAAACATATTGTTTGGCAAGTCAAATTCCTGCTTCAGCTGGTTGAAAGTTTTAATTGCGCTGCTGTTTATAAGTTGAAAGATTCGGGTTATTTTGTAGTTGGCCCATGTCCCTACATGTGGTATAGAAATAAATTCTGGCAATAGTCTATTGTGCCACAACGGTGTGTCTCCATTGATATTTGGGGTATTCATTAACTTAGATGCCAAATCCCAGGTTTTCAATTTTTGAATCTGGAGAGGATGTGGTTTGTTATTCAAATGTGTACCTTTGTAGCCTCTAGCGATGGACTCTATAGAGTGTTGGGCTTGGTATTTATGTTTGGTATATCTAACATGGTGTGGACTCTATCTTGTTCTTCTAGGGACCAGTGACATATGTGAGAAAGCTGTGCTGCAACATAATAGATTCTCAGGTCTGGGACTGCCAGGTCACTTAGGTCAGAGGGGTTTTTCAGGGTATTCCAATTTAGTTTATGTTGTCCTGTGCCCCATACGAAGGATTTGAGGATTGTCTTTAAAATCTTTAAGTACTTTAGAGGTAGAAAAGTGGGAGACTTTTGCAATTTTAGACTTTCTAGTTTCTATTCTTTAAAATTTAGCATTGATATTTTTCTCAGGAGCAACCTAAATAGCCAAGAAAAAAAATGATGAAAAATCTTTCTAGACTAGACACCTTTCTCACCTGTACATAGTTCCACAACAAGCCACATATGGTTACTGGTCTCATACCATTCATAGAAAGTCACCACATTCTTATGCCTAATGCTGTGTGTCAATCGAACCTAAACAAAAAAATGCATTACTGATTACTACATATGTTACCCTTAAAAAGCCAGTCCAACCCTTTTGTGTCAAGTTGTGTGCATGTTATTGGCCCAAATCAACAAGGTAGGTAACCTTGGGTAGTTTGTGTTGTGATTAGGATTTAAAATAAGTAAACACAATGGTTTAACAATAAATGCCTTTAGCCAACCACTAACCTTAAGTGAAAGAAAGGTTTTTAGGTTATCATTCATATTCTGTGAAAATATGAATGATAAATTCTGCCAGGCTAAGTAGTACATGTGTGAAACATCAGTCTATCACGGCTGCACATTATAACAAATGTATCAGCTGTGTCAAGTAATGAAAAGTGCTAAAAGTTATCTCATTTCTGATTTCACTTTTCAGACTGTCCAAACATGAGACCTGAATTGGATTTAAAGGGACAGTTCAGTGGAAATTATCAATATTTGTTAAATTGTTAGTTTGTGTAATGCCTTCTTAGTTATTCTACATATTCTCTCCAATTTTGAGAAATTAGTTGATATCATACCCTTTGCAGTTCCCTGCTCTTGACATTAGTGAGCTGCCATTTCAGGTTCTAACAGTCCTTCTTCTTCCCTGGATGCACCACTTCCTTGGAATGTTCCTAACAGTAATTACTCCTCATTGGCTGTTGAATGGGTCAAACATGCTCAGATCTCTACTGAGCAACTGAATCAACCCAGGCTCGTGGTCAAGGGCTAGACCATAACGGTCTCTACTAGGGGTCCTGCAAACAGGAAGTCAGTATTTCGGTTGCATTTATTTATACACAGACCCAATGCTGAATTGCAAGATTAAGATCATTGGGATGAAAAAATACTGCTCTTTTGTCTGAAAAGCATATGTATTTGCACTGAACTTCCCCTTTAAACCACATATATACTGTATGTGGTAAAAATTTGATTTAAAATGATCAAATTCAGTTTTTTTGCAGCAGTGTGAACCTAGGCTATTTAGAGAGATCTGTGTATTTCAGGGCCATGAACTTTAAATGGCATCTCCATTTAGTGCATGGCCCAGACCATCAGTGAGTGGCTGAGTCTTAGCCAACCACTGAGCAGCTGCAGGTCTGGCCCATTCAACTGCTTCTGTGATCGTAAAAAGCAGCAGGAGAGCGATGGAATGAAGGCAGTATGTTTAAATTTCAAATTGGTTATGGGCCATTACAAGTACAAAAGTAAATTTTATGTGCACGGAGCAGCAGCAAGGAGTAGGGGAGACAGAGGAGGGTAACCCCACTGCACATGCCAGAAAAAAGCGGAGTTCAGAAGCGGAATTGGATTACACCAAGGAAAGTCTCCTACTTTTCAGATTCCTGGACTGTATTTCGGCCGCGCAGGAAAACCAAATGCAGCAGAATAGAATGGTAGGGGTCATTTAACACTACACAGTGGGCCCAACACTGGGGCAAATTTCATTTGGGGTGGTGGACATGCCCTTTAAGCTCATGGATGGAGAAAGTGTTCAGAAAGACAAGTGATACATAATTTCAACAGCAGTTGAAAACTTGCTTTAGCTATAAGATGTCCTATAACTCTTCAAATTGGCAAAAAGAATGGAAAATTAAAAACATTACAGTGGCCTTAACAAGCACATAAACTTACCCAGTTTGTAATTTCTGCTCGTTTACGTTTATCAAGGCAAAGTATTGCAACAAAATTGATTGTTCCTTTCCTTCTACCCTTAGAAACGACAGACTTGCTTCCTTTTCCAACTTCTTCATACAATATATAATTCTCCATTTTAATATAATTGTTCTCTGTACCTGTACTGTAAACTGATGTAGAACAAGGTGATTAATACAAAAATGCGCAGATCTTAAAATTACAGCCAAAGGTACAAACAAGCAATTGCCAAAAAGTCCACAGGAAACTGTGATAGCTATAAACAACTTCCAACACATAAAATAAAAACATACAAAGGTTGAAATGAATCAATTAAGTAATTTTAAAGTAGGAATAACACATTGCTTCAATCAATATTTCTGTGCCAACTGCCCAGCAGGTCACTCTGGGAAAATGCTGGCAAAAAATAAACATGTTGAGTAATTGGTGACCCTATACAAAAGCAGCAGGGTTAAAGGACATGTACATACTTTTTTTTACTCACTTTGTATTTTTACTTACTAAAGGCATTTATTTGCCTTGTTTGTTTTCTCCATCATTTGTAAATACTATATAATTAAGTTAGACTGGAAAATGTGCTAAAATCTATTAAGGAGGCCCCTCCCACTCCATACCCTTTAAGTTCACCCGATTAATAGTTACACTATATGTGCAGAGCTGCAGAGGGAGGATAATAAAGTGATATTAGCACAGCTCTGTGCAATGCATTTAGCAATGGTGTAATTATCTGAAAGTAAATGAAACCTTTACCATCTAAAAGGTGAATGAAACCATGAGCAGATCAATCCGGCTCCACATTTTTGTTAATAACTCAATCAAGCACTGACACGCTGACTTAGCTAGACTGAGAGCTAGCATGAGACCTCATTGTGGGAGGAGACTTTTTATTATATGTTGAAGTTAGACTGGAAAAAGTGATAAAATCTACTATTAACAAATGACAGGAATAAACTAACAAGGCAAATGAAAACTTTGAAGTTAGTAGAAAGAAGTAAGGTGATTGAAAAGAAGAGTGTACATGTCATGTCCATTAAACCTTTAGTGTTCACTATCATGTTTTGGTCCAGAAAAATAAAAGAAAAAAACCCACAAAACAGTTCTAAGAAAAAAACAGTAAAGGAAAAAAATAATAGATACCAATCTCGTAAATCAAACTACCCTTGTAAAGTCTTACTTTAAATGTTTATATTTAAAAATTTCCACTAGATGGCAGTATGGATGGACATTTAAAAAACAATATTAAAAAATTGAACAAAAAATAATTTGAAATACAGCATACACATGTGATTTTAATAACGCTAATTAATATTTAAGGAATAACTTTTTAAAATTGAATTCAATGTTAGATTTATTATAAGTAAAGTTAGTAAAGTTATTAAAATAATAGGTAAAAATGGTTGCATTTGAATTAGCAACATATATAGCTCCTGACAAACTGTGCAAATGCCCAATGTAGAGTCCTGAATCGGGTCAGCTACCCGCAGGTTACACGACTTGCAGGTCGGTTTGGGTAGCCCGCATTGAGTCTGAATTGGTTGCTGGTCGGTTACGCCTAAAGAGAACCGTGGGTCCGGTTCAAGAATTCCAGTCTTTAAAAAGAAAAAAACTTTTTTTCCTGTCTATGAAGAGAAATCTGTCTGTAATAACTGAAACCGAAAATACATTGTTATCAATCCAAGACAATGTGCAGTATGCATAGCACCTTTCACTTAATCACACTATGGCAGATAAAGGGCAAATATATCTAGATGCAAAAGCTCCCGGCCTCTTAGGGCTAGGCCACACTGCTGCGCTTTTTTTTTTGCGTTATTTTTTATATCATTGAAAACACGGCAACGCACCAAAAACGCACGTTTTCAGGTGCATTGTGATTTGCGTTCTGCATTTTAAATCGCAATCGCATGCGTTTTTCAATAGTTAATTGAATGAAAACGCATGCGCAAACACAACAAAATTGCGTTTGCGTTACAGTGTGGCCATGCCCTTACTATGTTTTTAGCTGGGTAAATATTGAGTTATCAACAGATCTTAGAATCTTATACAGGATGTCATTGTGGATAGGAACACAGACAGCTATGTTGAACTTTAACTCTTGTAGTGCCTGGGTAGGCAGAAATCACTGGATAAAAAGCAGTTAATGCTGGAGTGACTGGAAAGGCAGGGGTTAAACTTCTGACCTAGGTTTTAATAGCAGAGGACTAAGAGCCAGCAAAGTAACAATCTCCTATAGAACAAAGTAACAAACTTCTATCTGCACCTATGTATGAAACCAGAGCAAGTGTCTGCATGGGAACAGATGATATGTGATTTCATTGGTCTTTGTAAATACTTCTGGCCATAATGATCTATGGGATGTGGATGATTCTAAGTAATGATAAGGACAATCTACCACTTGATGAAGTTCAGCTAGAACTACAGCAGGTATGTGGACCTCCAGATGATTAACATTTAAAACTCCCAATCATTGTACAACAGCAGAGTGCTGACAGGGAATGCTGGGAGTTGCAGTTTTCAAAACACAGCATGAATATCTACACCCATTTAAAGGTGTAGATATTTCACTGCAGCTCCACCAGCTCCCTACCCATAATCCTCTGTTATGGTACCTGCTTATTGTAACTTTACTGTCTCCCATAATGCAAGTTTACACAGTGGGTGGAGATTAAAAGTATATTCTGCAGGACATAGTTAAAGAATCATAGATAGGCAACCAGTAGATCTCCAGATGTTTGAAAACTATAACCCAGCATTCCTTGGCTATTGAGTGAATGCTGAGAGTTGTAGTTTTTAAACCATCTGGATAACTACTGGTTACCAAACCCTCTCACAGATCAACAAGAAAATAGTTGCAGATAAAGATATAAAATGAGCCAAGGCACATGGGTAGGTAGAAGTTGGGGACAGTAGAGGCCCATGGGTGGGTAGTAGGGAACAGTAAAGGCCCATGTTAAGGTAGTTGGGACCAGTAGGGATATATTATATAAAGTGTACATTATACTCTATACCAGGGATCTCCTACCTGCTATGGGCCTACATTTGTTAGAAAAATATAACACAGTATTCCACTACAGCACATACAATATCAGAAGGCATCCAGGGAATGCTGGGAGTTGTAATTTTCAGACATTTGTATGCCTGCAAATTTCCCTATACAAATTTTAGGAAGAAAGACAAAAAGCGTGTCGGGTTTTGGGTCCGAAAACTTGCGGGTCGGGTCAGGGGTATGAAGCAGATAGAAATGCGGGTTGTGGGTCGGGTTCAGGGCTGATAAATAAGACCCGAGCAGGACTATACACTGCAATTTAAAGTAGAACAAAAGTCGCCAGACAACATTGTCCCAATAGACAGAGCACATTCAAAAACATACCACACCTCTACCTTTGCTGTGGCTGTTGGGTGATTTCTGAAATTAACCTGTGGGTACTACAGTTCAGCTCCCATAATCCACCCTAGCTGGGTAAACCCCCAGCTAAGTGTCTGCATAGAGGCACATGCTCTTTAGAGCACAACAGATCAAAACAAGGAGGTTGCAGCCTTGCTTCTTAGAAGCTGATAGCCAATCACATTACAGCACAGAGATCCTCCCTCTCCCTGATATAGAAGCATTGAATGTGTTTAAAAAAAAAACTGAAATCCCTGTTCTGTCTTAACAATTATCTAATACTTTCATACAAAAATAAAAGTCAACATTGCAGTGTACAGTATTTCTTAGCTACCATGGATGTAAGTAACAAAAATTAAAATCTGGGGAATTGAACCTGTAACTTGTACATTTACTATTGCTAAAAGCAGAGCTCTTACCTATAGCCTAACAGTGAACCTATGTAGGGTACTAGTACATATAGGAACTGTATCTTCTACTACAGTATGAACATAATGGAAACAAAAAAAGTCGGTAAGTCTGGGAATTCAAACTTGGGACTTTCTGAACTGTATTTCTAAAAACTGGTGCTAGGAACACAATTATAAAAATGTGGAAGTCCCTGATTAGACAGAAAGCTGCTTCTTACCCTGCAGTTTATTTTCCAGCAACTCATACTGGATGGTTAATAAACTGTCTGCAGGGTAACAAGCAGCTTTCAACATCTTATCAGGGACTTACATATCGTTGTGGAGACATCTGTATAGAAAATACACTGTGCATACAGACAGTCAATACTGGGGTCAGGGGGCGTTGGCTCTTTGATGACTTTATGGGCTGTAAGTTGTACTGGCAACAACAGGGAAACCTTGTTTACAGAATCTATTTCTTACATGTACTAAATGTAACTAGAGAAGAATATTACAATGTATAGGTGTTCTAGGGAGAAAAGCTTTCAAATTAGGATTTTTAAAAATTAAGTTTAGTTCCCCTTTAATGTACCTTGCAATATCTATTATTCATAAGAAGGTGAGATTGCTTATTAACACCTACCTTTCAATAATAGATTGCCGGACTTCAACCAAAACAAAGAGGTGGGTTATGGGAGCTGACCCCCTAGTAAACACAGACTAAGTTCATAAATCAACCATCAGTCACAGCAAAGAGAAAGGTGAGTCACAGCTTGTTGCATATTTGTGAATGTGCTGTCAGTGCAATGTTGTTTGGTGACTTTAGTTACCCTTTAATTATTCTTTCGGGCCAGTGCCTTGCCTGGATAGTTTCTAAAGCATTAAAGGATATCTATGCTCTAAAAATTAACTGTTTAAAAATTGAAAGTACCTGGGGCAGGGAGGTAGGATTGATTATTCCTACCTCACAGTATCGTATCGTAAAGGAGCTAAAACACATACAGTTTTCATTTGCCAGGTTAGTCTTGGACTATTCCTTTATTAAAGATGCTGCTAAAACCAG
The DNA here is from genome assembly GCA_019447015.1 of Hymenochirus boettgeri. Lineage (NCBI taxonomy): Eukaryota > Metazoa > Chordata > Amphibia > Anura > Pipidae > Hymenochirus > Hymenochirus boettgeri. The sequence goes on from CM033474.1 coordinate 96,267,520, forward strand.
GAGGAAGACTAGCAGAATCAGTTTTCTTTGGGCTGGTGCTCCTCACAGAAACAATATCGGGAGTTAGGAATTACCTATCCTATATCCCTGTCCCATGTACTTTTCAGTTTAACTGTTTTTTAAAGGAGAAGTAATAGATTCTGTAACAAAGTAGGCTTCAATGTTGTTCCCAGTACAACTCATAGCCATATTGGCTTCAAAGAGCCACGCCCCCTAACCCCAGGATTCACTGTCTGTACACAAACAGGGAGATTCAATAAAAGCTTATTGTTTAAAATGGTGCTAATTTTGCCCCAACCAATCAGATATTAGCTTTCAAATGTTAAAAAAGATCTGATTGGTTGGGGCAAAATTAGCACCATTTTAAACAATAAGAACTTTTATTGAATCTCCCTGAAAGTTTCTAGCTTCTCTTTCTAGTTGCTGGTGGTGCACCATGTAAATGCTGTTTATAGGAACAAACAGACCAAGAAGTCACAAGTTCTAATCCCCTAGTTTACTTATGAAACAATATAACATAGACCTTTATTGCTTTGTTTGTTTGTTTCCATGTTTCTTAAAAAATATAATATAATATAAACTTTATATATAACAGCTATTATTTATTTATCAACCAGTGTGAATTGCTGACAGTATTCCAGTAGCAAAATAAAATAGTGAACTGATTTTACTGACATTTACTGAAATGTACTTCTATTTATTGCAGGTTCACTGGTGGCGCGTTCTGCTTAAGACTATTGGTACACAGGTTTGATTCCCCACGCTCCTTTTTTTGTGTTTTTATTATGTGTCTAGCAAAAGATAAAGACTACATGTACTGTTTTTTTTTTACTTATTAGGCCTTGTGGCATAGAGGTAGAAAGCTTTCTTTTTAGAAAGCCACCGTATAGAAGGTTGCTGGTTCGATTCCCCATACTTTATTTTTTGCTGAAATGTTAAAAAGCTAAGGAATTTATCATTGTTAGGGATAGGTGCATTTGTAATGTGTTAACACAAAAAACTGCAATGAAATTTGTGTTCTGTGTCAGAGGGAGGGATCTCTGAGCTGTAACATGATTGGCTGTCAGCTTCCAGGAAGCAAGACTGCCATTACCTGTGAAGTGTACTGTGTACACTTTGCTGGGTGTTCCCAGATAAGGTGAATTATGGGAGCTGACCCCTAGTACCCACATGTTATTTTCATAAATTACCCAGCATCCACAGCAAAGGGAGAGATGAGACACAGCTTGTTGTGTGTTTATGAATGTGCTCTGTATATTGGGACAATGTTATCTGGGGACTTTAGACTTTTAGTCTCCTTTAAATAGCCAATAGCGACAGCAAAGGAAGAGATGAGGAACAGCTTGTTGCATATTTTTGAATGTGCTTTTTCTATTGGTACAATGTTGTTTTAAAAAAAAAAAGATCAAAAACTGGTACTGACCATATTTAAATTTGATCTTATGATGAGCTTTGATACAAATTGACAAGTGCACAAATAAAAAATGTACTTAAATACTTTGTGGTGCTATATGTCAAAAAAACTGCATGACACGTTGTAAACTTCACTAATACAGGCTCTCACAAGTCATTAAGGGGACACTTTTTTTGTAAATGTTAAAATCTTTCACTGCTTCAAGTTTGCCAAAAACATACACTGTGTTGTATTTGAAGGCTCCTTGAAAAATAAGTTGCTTGGCAAAAAGGGGTCACCAAATAAAAAAAAAAACTTTTGCACTTAAATGTTTAAAGGGTAACTGTGACCCAAAAATGACTTTAGGTAAATTGTCAGGTATTGCTTTTTCTGAGTATTTTTGCAATTCACTTTTTTTTAACATAGTTTTGAAGATATTTACGTGTGATATGGTAGCAGCATCACCAGATTCCCCTGCTCTGAAACCATGTGACAGTCCCTCCCTGTGTGGGAGGCATTAAAGGGCAAGGCCAGCCTAAAAACACGTAACTTTTAAAATGCTTATTATCCCCTAAAACCTTTCAAAGGTTTGAAAGAACTTACTTACCTGACCCGTTCTCTTGCCGTCTATTCCACGCCCCCTGCTCCAGTTTCGAGCTTGTTGCGATGCTCTGACAGCCGTTTCTCTTCCTGGTCGTGGCTGTCAGGCGATTGGGCATGATGTCACGTCACGCCCTGACAGCCGCAACCAGGAAGTGGAGTGGCTGGCAGCACCAAATGAGGGACCAGGTCAGATAAGTAAGCTCTGGGGGATCTTTGAACTTAAGGAACCTTGGGAAAGTGAGGTTTTGGGGGTAATAAGCATTTAAAAACCTACTTGTTTTTAGGCTGGACATTTCCTTTAAAAATAGACAAAACTGTATACCTTATGCAATGCAATTTTGGAATCCTGTGTACAAAAAGGACATCTTTAAAATGGAAAGGGTTCAGAGAAGGGCAACAAAATTAATAAGGGGATTGGGGGAGCATGAATATGAAGAGAGACTGGAAAAGTTACAATTATGTGCGCTGGAGAAAGGGCTCTTGCGTAGGGATATGATTACTGTGTATAAATACACTAATGGGCCATACAATAAACTATCTGGGGCATTGTTCACCAATAGAGCATGTCAGAGGACATGTGGCCATCCTTTAAGACTTGAAGAAAAGAAGTTTAGGCTTCAAGTTTGGAAAGGGTTTTTCACTGTGAGAACGGTAAAGCTATGGAACGGTCTTCCAGTGGACGTTGTTGTGATGGTAGGTTCGCTGGATGAGTTTCTGCAAACAAGGAATGTTGCAAGTTACTGGTATTTATACATAAAGTATAGTTGATCCAGGGAAATTTCCTATTGCTACTTGGAGTCAGGAAGGAATTTTTTTCCCCTTCATAAATTTGGTGGGTTTTTTTTGCCTTCCTCTGGCAGGAAATGAGGATATTGCTAGATGGGTTGGACTGGATGGACATATGTCTTTATTCAACCTCAAATACTATACTATACTATACACACTCCCTGCCGTTGTTCCTTCCCACATACTCAGAACCTCCCACCACCTAAACTTCTAATCAGTGATTTCTTTATATCTTGTGCTGTGCTTAATGTAGAGAGGTGGTTGATGGCTCAGTTTAAGGGTAGCAACCTCAGAAGAAAAGGCACATTAGGGCACTGAAATAGTAAAGAGAGAGAGAGAACTGGTCTGCAACACTCTAATAAACAATGTAGATGTAACGTGTAAAGGCTAAAAATCCTTTATTAAAAGGCATGTCCACCCCCAAAACTATAATCCCCCCAGTAATGGCCCCACCATGTAGTGTAGTGTAATCTTACCTCACAATCCCAGCTCCATAGGGTTCCTTGTAGACCCCCCCTAAAGTCCCAAAAACTGTCCACCAGGAGGCTAGCAGGGCTCTGCCTGCTACCTTGCCTCCGGTAGATATTTGAGATATTTGTCATGCGTACTGCAGCCCTTCTCCCCCCTCCCTCCCCCTCCCTCTCCCTCCCGTTCTACATCCCTCCCCTAGCGTAAAACCCCTTAATATGTTGCCCCCATGTCGGCAGCCCCAACCGATGGTTTGTATTTTCCAAAAGCTCCCCAAACTCTTACTTACCTCTCCTCTTTCCTCGCTGCACTGAATGACCGGCAGCCGCGTCGTGATTGGCTGCCGCTCAGCCAATCACAGACGCGACTGCCGGTCCCGCCCCTCTGCTTGCATTCTCGCAAGCAGAGGGCCGGCAGTGCAGCGGAGGAACGAGGGGAGGTAAGTAAGAGTTTGGGGAGCTTTTGGAAAATACAAACCATGCGGTTGGGGCTACCAGACATGGGGGAACATCATATCAAAAACAATTTTTAAGGGTGGACATGCCCTTTAAATCGAACAGGGATATACATTAAAAAGTGTTTTTAATGTATATCCCTGTTCGATTTAATAAAGGATTTTTAGCCTTTACACGTTACATCTACATTGTTTATTAGAGTGTTGCAGACCAGTTCTCTCTCTCTCTATCATTGTATAGTAAGGGTAGCAACCTGGCCTTTGATCTACATGTTTTGAGACCACAGTTCCCCTTTAAATGTAAAAAAAGGTACAAAATAAAAAACAAAAGGTGGCCATATACATGCGATTTGTACAGAACGTGTACTGACAGATCACATTGGTATCTGTCAGCACACATGCTATAGGAACTGCATACACATACCCGACCAATCCCCATACGCGATATGGGGATGGGTCGGTTGTGCGGCCATACACGGTACGATCAATTCGGCTCCCTTTAGTAAATTAAAGGAAGCCGATAACGACCAACGGAAATTTTCCTTCTTTCCCGACCAACCGTAGTGGTGACTACGGTCGTTCGTCAGCACTCCGGTCGGTTAGGAAAAGCCCATACACATGAACAATGACAGGATTTACCTATTATCATTGATGTGTATGACCACCTTAAGTACAGAATATTCAAGATTAAGTCAAAAGTTAACAGGACAGAAAATTCCACACGGTCTTGACAATAATTAAAAGCTATTTTGAAATGATTCCCACATATCTTCTGATTTTCCTGAGCCAACATATACCTCAGATAATCCTAATAAGTGGAGTTCAAACACCAAACATGACATTAAGATTTCTCACTTTGTACTGGGCCCACTAAAACTCAATTTTCAAAATAATCAATTTACTTCCATTATCAATTTGACAATTTGATTGTATTGCATGAGAATATGAATGGAAATCAACAGTCGACTAAGATTTCTGTTTTTTTTACTACTTGAAATCAATAAAATATCCAGTAGTCTGTTTGGGATTTAAAGTGGTACTGACAAAATGTTGGTGCCACCAAATGTATAAAATTAGTGCATGACATTTGTTTAGTTATGTAGACTTTAAACACAATAGAAGGAATTTACAGAGAGCTGCAATTGCTGGCCTCCCTATAATATAGCGTTTGCAGCTCTGGGTAAATAGCGATCTGCTGGTACCTGCTGCGTCACTAGCATGAAGTCACACAAAAAACATCTGCAACTGATGCATTGGGTTGCGGTGGCTGCGCATGTCTTTTGCGATACCCATGCACCTGTTGCAACTCCTGCCTTAGTCATGCTAAATTCTGATAAATCTGTGAGATAGGAAGTAGAGCACTGTGGCTCTTTGTACATTCCCCTCAGTATCTTTACTCATATTTGCAGTGAAAGATGAAAGGTCAATATCAGGTAGTGTGTCTGTTTCCTGGGCTTAATAAAGGCATTAGGGCAGGTCTGCACCATGTTAAATGCTGTTATAGGAACAACAACAGACCAAGAAGTCACAAGTTCTAATCCCTAGTTTACTTATGAACAATATAACATAGACCTTATTGCTTTGTTTGTTGTTTTCCATGTTTCTTTAAAAATATAATATATAAACTTTATATATACAGCTATTATTATTTATCAACCAGTGTGAATTGCTGACAGTATTCCAGTAGCAAAATAAAATAGTGAACTGATTTACTGACATTTACTGAAATGTACTTCTATTTATTGCAGGTTCACTGGTGGCGCGTTTGCTTAAGACTATTGGTACACAGGTTTGATTCCCCACGCTCCTTTTTTTGTGTTTATTATGTGTCTAGCAAAAGATAAAGACTACATGTACTGTTTTTTTTTTACTATTAGGCCTTGTGGCATAGAGGTAGAAAGCTTTCTTTTTAGAAAGCCACCGTATAGAAGGTTGCTGGTTCGATTCCCCATACTTTATTTTTTGCTGAAATGTTAAAAAGCTAAGGAATTTATCATGTTAGGGATAGGTGCATTTGTAATGTGTTAACACAAAAAAACTGCAATGAAATTTGTGTTCTGTGTCAGAGGGAGGGATCTCTGAGCTGTAACATGATTGGCTGTCAGCTTCCAGGAAGCAAGACTGCCATTACCTGTGAAGTGTACTGTGTACACTTTGCTGGGTGTTCCCAGATAAGGTGAATTATGGGAGCTGACCCCTAGTACCCACATGTTATTTTCATAAATTACCCAGCATCCACCAGCAAAGGGAGAGATGAGAACACAGCTTGTTGTGTGTTTATGAATGTGCTCTGTATATTGGGACAATGTTACTGGGGACTTTAGACTTTTAGTCTCCTTTAAATAGCCAATAGCGACAGCAAAGGAAGAGATGAGGAACAGCTTGTTGCATATTTTTGAATGTGCTTTTCTATTGGTACAATGTTGTTTTAAAAAAAAAAAGATCAAAAACTGTACTGACCATATTTAAATTTGATCTTTATGATGAGCTTGATACAAATTGACAAGTGCACAATAAAAAATGTACTTAAATACTTTGTGGTGCTATATGTCAAAAAAACTGCATGACACGTTGAACTTCACTAATACAGGCTCTCACAAGTCATTAAGGGGACACTTTTTTTGAATGTTAAAATCTTTCACTGCTTCAAGTTTGCCAAAAACTATACACTGTGTTGTATTTGAAGGCTCCTTGAAAAATAAGTTGCTTGGCAAAAAGGGGTCACCAAATAAAAAAAAAAACTTTTGCACTTAAATGTTTAAAGGGTAACTGGGACCCAAAAATGACTTTAGGTAAATTGTCAGGTATTGCTTTTTCTGAGTATTTTGCAATTCACTTTTTTTTAACATAGTTTTGAAGATATTTACGTGTGATATGGTAGCAGCATCACCAGATTCCCCTGCTCTGAAACCATGTGACAGTCCTCCCCTGTGTGGGAGGCATTAAAGGCAAGGCCAGCCTAAAAACAACGTAACTTTTAAAATGCTTATTATCCCCTAAAACCTTTCAAAGTTTGAAAGAACTTACTTACCTGACCCGTTCTTGCCGTCTATTCCACGCCCCCTGCTCCAGTTTCGAGCTTGTTGCGATGCTCTGACAGCCGTTTCTCTTCCTGGTCGTGGCTGTCAGGCGATTGGGCATGATGTCACGTCACGCCCTGACAGCCGCAACCAGGAAGTGGAGTGGCTGGCAGCACCAATGAGGGACCAGGTCAGATAAGTAAGCTCTGGGGGATCTTTGAACTTAAGGAACCTTGGGAAAGTGAGGTTTTGGGGGTAATAAGCATTTAAAAACCTATTGTTTTTAGGCTGGACATTTCCTTCAAAAATAGACAAAACTGTATACCTTATGCAATGCAATTTGGAATCCTGTGTACAAAAAGGACATCTTAAAATGGAAGGGTTCAGAGAGGGCAACAAAATTAATAAGGGGATTGGGGGAGCATGAATAGAAGAGAGACTGGAAAAGTTACAATTATGTGCGCTGGAGAAAGGGCTCTTGCGTAGGGATATGATTACTGTGTATAAATACACTAATGGGCCATACAATAAACTATCTGGGGGCATTGTTCACCAATAGAGCATGTCAGAGGACATGTGGCCATCCTTTAAGACTTGAAGAAAAGAAGTTTAGGCTTCAAGTTTGGAAAGGGTTTTTACTGTGAGAACGGTAAAGCTATGGAACGGTCTTCCAGTGGACGTTGTTGTGATGGTAGGTTCGCTGGATGAGTTTCTGCAAACAAGGAATGTGCAAGTTACTGGTATTTATACATAAAGATAAGTTGATCCAGGGAAATTTCCTATTGCTATGGAGTCAGGAAGGAATTTTTTTCCCCTTCATAAATTGGTGGGTTTTTTTTGCCTTCCTCTGGCAGGAAATGAGGTATTGCTAGATGGGTTGGACTGGATGGACATATGTCTTTATTCAACTCAAAACAACTATACTATACACACTCCCGCCGTTGTTCCTTCCCACATACTCAGAACCTCCCACACCTAAACTTCTAATCAGTGATTTCTTTATTCTGTGCTGTGCTTATGTAGAGAGGTGGTTGATGGCTCAGTTTAAGGGTAGCAACCTCAGAAGAAAAGGCACATTAGGGACTAAATAGAACTGAAATGAGATCAAGAAAAGTAACAGATAGAGAGAGAGAACGGTCTGCAACACTCTAATAAACAATGTAGATGTAACGTGTAAAGGCTAAAAATCCTTTAAAAAGCATGTCCACCCCCAAAACTATAATCCCCCCAGTAATGGCCCACCATGTAGGGTAGTGTAATCCTCCACATCCCAGCTCCATAGGGTTCTCCTGTAGACCCCCCTAAAGTCCCAAAAACTGTCCACCAGGAGGCTAGCAGGGCTCTGCCTGCTACCTTGCCTCCGGTAGATATTTGAGATATTGTTCATGCGTACTGCAGCCCTTCTCCCCCCTCTCCCCTCCCTCTCCCTCCGTTCTACTATCCCCTCCCTAGCGTAAAACCCCCTTAATATGTTGCTCCCCCATGTCTGGCAGCCCCAACCGCATGGTTTGTATTTTCCAAAGCTCCCCAAATCTTACTTACCTCTCCTCTTTCCTCCGCTGCACTGAATGACCGGCAGCGCGTCCGTGATTGGCTGCCGCTCAGCCAATCACAGACGCGACTGCCGGTCCGCCCCTCTGCTTCATTCTCGCAAGCAGAGGGCCGGCAGTGCAGCGGAGGAACGGGGGAGAGTAAGAGTTTTGGGAGCTTTTGGAAAATACAAACCATGCGGTTGGGGCTACCAGACATGGGGGAACATCATATCAAAAACAATTTTTAGGGTGGACATGCCTTTAAATCGAACAGGGATTAATTAAAAAGTGTTTTTTTTTTAATGTATATCCCTGTTCGATTTAATAAAGGATTTTTAGCCTTTACCACGTTACATCTACATTGTTTATTAGAGTGTTGCAGACCAGTTCTCTCTCTCTCTATATTGTATAGTAAGGGTAGCAACCTGGCCTTTGATAATGTTTTGAGACCACAGTTCCCCTTTAAATGTAAAAAAAGGTACAAAATAAAAAACAAAAGGTGGCCATATACATGCGATTTGTACAGAACGTGTACGACAGATCACATTGGTATCTGTCAGCACAACATGCTATAGGAACTATACACATACCCGACCAATCCCCATACGCGATATGGGGATGGGTCGGTTGTGGGCCACACGGTACGATCAATTCGGCTCCCTTTAGTAATTAAAGGAAGCCGATAACGCCAACGGAAATTTCCTTCTTTCCCGACCAACCGTAGTGGTGACTAGGTCGTTCGTCAGCATCCGGTCGGTTAGGAAAAGCCCATACACATGAACAATGACAGGATTACCTATTATCATTGATGTGTATGACACCTTAAGTACAGAATTCAAGATTAAGTCAAAAGTTAACAGGACAGAAAATTCCACCGGTCTTGACATAAATTAAAAGCTATTTTGAAATGATTCCCACATATCTTCTTTTTCCTGAGCCAAATATACCTCAGATAATCCTAATAAGTGGAGTTCAAACACCAAACATGACATTAAGATTTCTCACTTTGTACTGGGCCCACTAAAATCAATTTTCAAAATAATCAATTTACTTCCATTATCAATTTGACAATTTGATTGTATTGCATGAGAATATGAATGGAAATCAACAGTCGACTAAGATTTCTGTTTTTTTTACTACTTGAAATCAATAAAATATCCAGTAGTCTGTTTGGGATTTAAAGTGGTACTGACAAAATGTTGGTGCCACCAAATGTATAAAATTAGTGCATGACATTTGTTTAGTTATGTAGACTTTAAAACACAATAGAAGGAATTTACAGAGAGCTGCAATTGCTGGCCTCCCTATAATATAGCGTTTGCAGCTCTGGGTAAATAGCGATTCTGCGGTACCTGCTGCGTCACTAGCATGAAGTCACACAAAAAACATCTGCAACTGATGCATTGGTTGCGGTGGCTGCGCATGTCTTTTGCGATAACCATGCACCTGTTGCAACTCCTGCCTTAGTCTGCTAAATTCTGATAAACTTGTGAGATAGGAAGTAGACACTGTGGCTCTTTGTACATTCCCCTCAGTATCTTTACTCATATTGCAGTGAAAGATGAAAGGTCAATATCAGGTAGTGTGTCTGTTTCCTGGGCTTAATAAAGGCATTAGGGCAAGAACCCACAAGGCAGCACATACAAATCGCTGCCAGATTTGTGTGTGCTATGATACCTTTGATGTAACCCTATACATAGTAACTAAGGTTGGATAAAGACATATGTATGCCAAGTCCTAACTTTTAACCTAGCTAACAGTTGATCCAGAGGAAGGGAAAAAAAACAGCTAAAAAAAAAAGGGGGGGGGGATTCCTTCCTGACTCCAAACGGCAATCGGAAAGTATCCCTGGATCAACCATAACTATATTAAATGTATTAATACCAGTAATTCTCAATATTTTTTAGTTTTAGAAACTTATCTAGGCTGCTTTTAAAGCTATTTAATGAGCTTGCCATTACCACATCTGCTGGAAGACAGTTCCAGTTTCACTGTAAAGAAACCATTCCTAACACGAAGATGAAACTTCCTTTCTTCCAATCTTGAAGGATGTCCATAAGTCCTCTGATATGACCTATTAGTGAACAATACACCAGAGAGTTTATTGTATGACATATTAATATATTTGTATAAAGTTATCCAGGGCTATGTACCAAAGCCGCAAATGGCTTTTTCCGTTTAAAAGTCATGTTTAACCAATGTACCAAGGGTAAACGTGACTTTAAGACATAACTATCGGCAGTAGTCGCCAACCGTCATAAGCAATGTAGTACCGAGCAGATAATGGCTCTTTAAGACAGAAACTTTTACACCAGCAAATAGCTGCCGTTAAAGTCTCAGAATGAGAAAACTGCAAATGCTATGCACTGAGAAACGTTATCAGCTCAGTGCTTTGCCTAATAGAGGCAATAGCGAGATTCATAATGGCTCTCGGTACATAGCCCTAACTTGTCTGATCTGCCTGCATAGTCAAGCCCCTCCATTGCCTATTATTATATTTGCTGAACTGCTTCGATTTCCAAGATGTCCCTTTTGTATATGAGGCCTTACCAGTGTCTTGTAAAGAGGGAGAATAATACTTTTCTCTTGAATCTATTTCCCTCTTTATACAAGACAATATCTTGCCAGCTCTTTGCTGTCTGGCATTGTTTGTTACAGCTTAGTCTGCTATCTACCAGAACCCCCAAATCTTTTTCACTTAAAGAGATTCACTTAACACAGAGTTATTTATGGAGTAGGTTGCACAAGGATTGTTAAATCCTAAATGTATCACCTTACATTTATCAACATCTCATCTGCCATTCTGCTGCCCATTTTGCTAATATATCTAGGTCTGTTTGCAGCAATTGCACATTATTTGAAGTTTCCAAAGCTCTGCATAGTTTTGTGTGATCAGCAAACACAGAAAAGTCTTCTTTAGGGCTTAGGGGGTCCTACAGCTTGAACCGGGATCCCCACACCCTGCCTTTGGAAGGGCCCTTGCGGCCCTGACAAGGGCCCTTTGGGGCTTAAGGGGTACCGCAGCCCGTACTGGGACCCCCCTCCCCAGCACTGACAATTGCCCTTGCAGTACTGACAAGTGCCTTTTTTGAGGGTCCAGCAGCTCAAAACAGGACCCTCTAGCGGTTGATGTGACCACCTGTGGCACAATCCTTTCCCAGCAGCCCCTCCCAGCTCCCTGCGTCGGGGCCTCTGGTGGTGGATGCGACCACCTGCAGCACAATCCTTTCCCAGCAGCCCCTCCCAGCTCCCTGCGTCAAGCCCTTCACCGCAATATTATACTTAGTACACAACGCCCCCCCCCTCTGGCGGCGGATGCAACCACCTGCGGCACAAACCTTTCCCAGCAGCCCGTCCCAGCTCCCTGCTCCGTACGTCCGGCCCTCTGGTGGTGGATGCGACCACCTGCGACACAATCCTTTCCCAGCAGCCCCTCCCAGATTCCTGCTCAGTAAATCGAGCCCTTTGCCACGATACTCTAGTTAGCGGATTTCGCCATCATATTATGATGGTCACCTTTTATAGATCTGGCAATGGAGAAACACATTTTTATAACAGAAGGCATCTTGCAGTCTCATGCTATATGAATAGCATTGCCCACAAAACCTAAGAATCAAGAAGTAATTTTTTACTCTCATATTCCCCAGAGTAAGGGGCAGAGATATGCAAAATAACTCCTTTATGTCCCCTTAGCTTAAGCATGTGTCGAAAACCGCTGGCTAATAACATGCAATATAGCTTAATATAGCTAATCATCTGACCTGCAGACACGATATGCTTTGATCTTTATCGAAAGCTCGGGAAGCGTGCTTTCAGTGATCTCACACCAAGTGCACAAATGTGCAAGTGGTTCAGGATCCATCTGCCTCCCCCTTATGCCCATAGCTGTAAGCCATAGGGCTAGGGGGAGGCCACGTAGGTCCCTTTGGCCAATAGGCATCAGGAACCACACCATACATGCCCTCCCTTTCTGCTCCCAGCTACCACCTAGAAGCATTCAGGGGGGGTTAGAATGGGATAAGCCTGAAGGTCTTAAAAAGGACCCAGGCAATCCTGCCACAGTACGTGAACAAACAAAAAAACACAAAATAAGGGTTAAGTGCTATGTGTTAATAAATAAGGAGGGGGTGAATTAAATAAAGTGAGCCAAATAATAGGCCCCAGCCTTTCGGCCTGGTGTAAAAAATTATTCTGCCATGGCCAAAGCTATGGCAGGAAGTGAAGGGAGTGCTATAAACTCATGTCCCCTGTGCACAGTAGTGCTGTGGGAAGCCCGAGCTTTTGCACCCCCCTGCCTTAAGGCTTCAATCAGGCTCCATATCCACTCAAAATCAGGCGGAAGCTTGGGGGGTGTGATAACCCACCCCCCTCTCAACCATGCACTGGCCAGAGTGAATACTTCACACAGTCTTAGTCCGAAAGACAGGGAAGTAGTGCTTTTGTCAGATCATAGTGTAGTGTGCAGACCCGCTCTTACATTACTAGGGAGCTGCCCTCTAGTGACCAGAGGCAACCACTTTTCCTATAAGAACAGTTTTTTTTTTTATTGAAAGCTCGGGAAGCGTGCTTTCTTGTGATCGTCACCACAGTGCAGCAAACGTGCAAGTGGATCGGGATCCATCTGCCTTCCCCTTATGCCCATAGCTGTTAAGCCGTAGGGCTAGGAGGAGGCTACATTGGTCCCATCAGCCAGTAGGCGTCAGGAACCACCATACCAGCCCTCCCTTTCTGCTCCCAGCTGCCACCAGGAAGCTTCCAGGGGGGGTTCGAATGGGAAAAACCTGAAGGCCCCAAAAAGGGCCCAGGCAATCCCGCCACAATACGTGAAACACACAAAACACAAAACAAAAAGTGCATGTGAAGTGCCAGTTAAATAAATAGTGCGTACCTAGTGTACAAATTAATAGGGGTGATGCCAAATAAGGCCCCAACCTTTCGGTTGGGGGTTTAAAAAATTGTTCCGTCATAGCCGAAGCTATGGCAGGAAGTGAGGAAGGTGCTAAAACACTATAAGAACAGTTACTACACTTGATCTTAGCCAAAAGGCCAGATGTGCTTTGATCTTGTCAGTGCAAGATGTAGATTCATGGCTCTATGGTGTAGGACTTGTGTGTACAGTAGAAAATGCAGCTAGAAAGCTTAGGGAGAGAGGGGCCAAACAGAGCAAAACCCTTCACTGAGCATAAAAATGGAGAAACACCTTCTTATAACAGAAGGCATCTTGCAGTCTCATGCTTTATGAATAGAATTTCCCACAAAACCTAAGAAACAATAAGTAATTTCTTACTCCCATGTTCCCCAGAGTAAGGTGTAAACGGTAATACAGTTCAGAAACACTCTAGCACACTGCTGTTGGCTTGCTGCCAGACAATAGATAGGTGCTATCCTAGATTTACTCTCTTGTATAACCAATCATATATGAACTATTTGGATGTTCTGGTTAAAGTAGAAGGTAATGCACTGGTCACTGACATATACACGAAACCAACAGATAGGAATAATCTGTTGTTGGCAAACAGCTTCCATCCAAGAAATACTATTGGAGGACTTCCGTACAGCCAACTATTAAGGGTACGGAGGATTGTAAGTGACAATGACCTGTGCAAGAAAAGACTTGTGGAAATGTGTAACAAATTTATCATAAGGGGTTATGATGCAACAACCTTGATGAAAGACTGTGAAAAAGTTTGCCGATAGAGAGATCCAGCCTAATAGGTAATAAGGTAGGAATACAGAAGGATAATTCCAGGATACCCTTTATTACCAAGTATAACACTAACTCAGAGAAAATCAAGAGGATAGTGAAGAATAACTGGAGAGTATTAGCACAGGATGCTGAATATGGAAAACTGTTTTCTGAACCACCCTTGTTTTCCTATAAGAGATCCAGGAACATAGGAGACCATATAATGCATACGGATTTAGTCCCTTCCAATATTGAGCAAACCTTCCTCTTGGGTCCTCTGAAATCAGGCACCTACCCGTGCAGAAAATGTGGCGTATGTAATTCCATAACACCTGGGGATGTAGTACATCATCCAAGCAAGGGCACCAAAATTAAATTACACAATTTTGCCACATGTTCCACTAAAGGGATTATATACTTATTAAAATGCCCTTGCGGGTGGGGCTATGTAGGAAAAACGGAGAGAGAGGCTAGAGTGAGAATAGGTGAACATAAGAGGGACATTGTCAATTATAAAGGTATACCATCTAGACATGAAACCCCGGTCAGCAAGCACTTTTTCCACAACAGACACCAAGCGTCCCAACTGAAATGGCAGGTCTTGGAAGTAGTTAAACCTAACAGAAGAGGGGGTAACTACAGAAAATCTTTATTAAATAAAGAAGCACGGTGGATACATGTGTTAAATACATTGAGTCCAAAAGGCATGAATGAGGATACAGGCCTCAATAGCTTTCTGTAACCTGGTAGCAGTCATCTCTGAAGATATAACTGGTAGACTTTATTATGATATTAAGTAACATATTGGTATTATTATTTTAGGATTTTATCACTTACGTTTATACATTATTACCTAGGTTATGTATCGCCACCCACAGGATTTATCTACAGAAAACCATATACAAGAACATTATGAAGAAGTATACTTAAGTTGAAATTATGGTTATTATGGTTTTACTGGTTTTAAAATTAATGTTTTTATGTTCACACTATATTTTACACTGGTCTATTATAAAATACTATATTTTTAGTACACCATATGATAATGTTTAACACTTAATTTATGAACACTGTTTTATATTGTGACTGATATTTATTAGAGATTTTAAAAGTATTATTGTATTTATTCACTAGATTAAGTAAGCATTTGCACTTTGTTTGCCTTGATTTGTACAGCCTCACTTTGATGCCCTGGCCTGTCAGTCACAATGCCACATGGCCTAAAGGGTGGGACTTAGGGTATATATGTTTGTAACTCACAGTGCACTGGTTATACCTGAGGAAGGGACATTGCAGTCCCGAAACGTCGTGTGTTGTTCACAATAAAGTATTGATTCTACACTTATAGTGTGCTCCCTCGTTTGGATCTTTGTTCTGGTATCCCCAGAGTAAGGGGCGGAGAAATGCAAAATACTCCTTTATGTCCGTTAGCTTATGCATATGTCCAGAACCGCTGGCTAATAACATGCAATGAAGCTTAATATATAGAGCTAATCATCTGGCTTTCTATCTGCCTTTTCTACTGTATGCCCAAGTTCTACACCATAGAGCCACGAATCTGAATCTTGCACTGACAAAATCTAACAAGATCAACACGCGTTGTGTCTGCAGGTCAGATGATTAGCTCCCCAGAGTAAGGAGTGGAAATATACAAAATTCTCCTTTATGCCCTTCGTCTTATACATGTGGCCAGAACCGCTGGCTTAATAACATGCAATATAGCCTATTGTATAAAACCAATCATCTGACTTGCAGACATGACATGTTTCAATCTTGTTAAATCTCATCAGTGCAAGATACAGATTCATGGCTCTATGGGGGGGGGGGGGTAGGACTTGGGAAGCACAATAGACAAAGCAGCTACATAGCTTAGGGAGAAGTGGTCCAAAAGGAGCAAAAAGCCCTCCACTGCGCATAAAAATGGAGCAGCTCCTTCTTATAACAGAAGGTATCTTGCAGTCTCATGCTATATGAATAGCATTGCCCACAAAATTTAAGAAACAAGAAGTAATTTCTTACTCCGAGTAAGGGGTAGAGATATGCAAAATTCTCCTTTATGTCCCTCGGCTTATGCATGTGTCCATTTATACATTTATAAATGTAATAATTTAATACCTCTTTAAAACCAGTCCACTTCTGCTCAATATCTGTACCTAGGAACAAATCCCCCCAATCTATGTGATTGTAGAGTGATTCCTTTAACAACATAAAAAGTTTTTGTTTTAAACCGGTGAACTTTTGTTTTTTAACAACCTATATTAAATGTGATGCGCACCAAAAATGGTGATTGCATGTACCGCGAAAAGGGTTGGCATTGCAGCACAGGTAAGCGGGGATAGTGGGCCCATCAAGAGAAGAGCCTGTGGCTCAACCAGAAATATTGAGGCATATACTTGGCACAGGTAGCTTCAGGCTGAGACCACACTCCAATGCACCAAATCGGAACACAACGCAATCGCGAGTGTTATCGCATGTGATTGTGCGTGATTCTTGAGCATTTTGCGTTTGCACATGCGATTTTGCCATTTTCCATTATGGAAACTAATGTGTTAACGCACAAAAAACAGTGAACGCATGCGTTACCAAAATGGAAACATATGCGCAATCGCATGGGCATCCGGAAATTGTGGGAATTTTTGCGTTCCCGCGATTTCCATTTGAGCAAAAATTGTGGCCGCAATCACGAGTGAAAACGCATGCGCTGTCTTTTTATATCTACTGATGGTGGGGCCATCCCCTTCTATTGGTGTGTATTGAGCACCTACTACAGCGCACACCAAAACAGCCTAGTGGGGCCTAGCTACAGACACGCACTTGTTTGAATAGTACCTGGGATTTCTTGCTGCTTGTTGGTAATGATAGAGAATCAGGGGGAACCATTTGCTTGTGCTAACAATCTGCAACCACCAATCAGACTTTTGCCGTTAGATAACATCTGATTGGTGGCTACAGATTATTGGCACTGGGAGATTTCTGCACCTTCTATTCCATAACCCTCACAATCCTATAGCTTACCCTGCCCCATCCCAATCCCCCAGACCATAACTTGTAACATTAAACAATGACGTTAGTCTAGTAGCTGTTGCTGTACTTACTTTCCCTTTACTCTAAAGACCTGATCCCATGACCACAGCAGTAACGGTTAAATGCAACAGGCCACAAAGACACCGGTAGACAGGAACTGGTTGCCTGGAAACCAAGAGGAGGCGTGATTATTGCGTTCCCTCGGCCCGCCTACCCCCCCGCGGTGAACTGAGAAGCACAGAGCGATGACGTCACCCTTCATGCCTGTCAGTGTAGTTACCGGTTAGCGCCCAGGGAAGTGCAGAGACTGAGATCCCCCTAACCCCCACCTTTCCCATAACCGCCCTGAATAAGACACTTGTGTGGGTTCGTTGGTGACGAGGGGAATTCGAGCCGCTCCCTCCTTCCCAAACACCCAGCGAATAGAAGACCAGCCCGGGGACAGGGGCGGGGGATGAATCCGCCGGCCGGCAAGGGTTTTTTTTGTGAGTTGATTTTGTATGGATTGCCCGGACCTTCCCCTTCCCGCTAGAGAGAACGGAACCGATTCGTGTTAGTGCTGTAGGGAACGGCACTGGATCGTTCCTGGGATATTTCTATCTGGGCTCATTGATTTTAGAGGTTTTCGTTTTTAAATCCAAACTAACAGATGGTGTCACAGCGCTGATTGTGATTTACAACACTGATTGTGGGACTTCCAGCGCTGATTGTGATTTACAACACTGATTGTGGGACTTCCAGCGCTGATTGTGGGTCACTGGGAGTTACTACTGGATTGGTTTGTGCCACAGATCACACATTGGTATTAGACTGGGACAACTGGACACTACAGTGCAAAATACTTTGCTATTCTTTCAAGGCCTTTTGGGGAGGTATGTTATAACCTGCCATGGTGTATGTATTTTTCAGTTGGTAAGTTGCCTTTGTGGCTATTTCATGCTGTTACCCTCCAGCTGCTGTTAAACTGCATTTTTTACAACAGCTTGTCAGCTGGGGACTCTGGGTGTTTTAGATAGATGCAAAAGTTGTTTCAAAACAAAGGATGGGTTCTTATCAGTGGGTGATGCCTAGAAACATGCAATTGAAGGATCTAATCCTATTTTCCCAAGTTGTTTCTTTACACTGAATAGTGAATGCGATTGTCATATTTTTTGCATTGATTCATGTTGTACATTAGGGATGTCAAACTCGTGTTCCTCCAGATGTTTTGAAAACTACCACTTTTAGCATTCCCTGTTATGCTGTCTGGGAATGATGGGAGTTGTAGTTTTCAAAAGCATCAGTAGGGCAGCAAGTTTGACATCCCTGTTGTAGGCCTGTCCATAGATCAGCTGCTGTGCTGTATGAGGCAAAGTGGTTGTGTTTGTACATTCTTACTGCTGGTGGCTGAGGTAAAAATGTCTGTTTTTGGGAAAGGGTTTGCTGTAGATTTTTAAACATTCCATAAAAGAATGACACTGTAAATGCCATTATATATTTACATTCTAGTAACCTGTGTATTGCATGTATACTGGACACATCTGCCTTCATAGAGGAAATATTTAAGTGGAAATTGTCTGACGTTTACAAACTGCTTCTAAGAAATGCCATTGCAGTCATTTTCTGGAGGACATTTTTTGCAGGTATAGCTTAATCTAGACATTGGCTAGCTGTCATCAGAAATGGAACTGTTGTTTTTCTTCTGGGATGAATGTTCAAGGTCACTGAGAGACATTTAGCAAATGACACCATTTTTATTGGAGCACAGATGCTGCATTTGGTGGTTATGTGTTTAGTGGCTACTACATCTTGGACCATCTTTCATAGTACTGTAGGGAAAGAATAGCTGGTATAAGCATGTAGAATTTTCCAGATTACCCTGTAATACACATATGTTTGTAAAACACATTTTAAGCCATATAATGCATGTTTGTTATAAGATGTAAATATGTTGCTGTTACTGTTGTGATGACTTCATGGCTTCAAAAAGATTGGAAATCATATGTGGCAGTATCATAATTCATTGGCAAATGAACAATTCTTGTCTGAAATCAAACACACCCAAGGATGTTTCATCCTATCAGGATACAGGTCTCTGCCAGGAAGGAAATATTTACAACTGTCAGTCTTTTGTGTTACAGATCCGATTATTATCACTAGCATTTGTTCATCACAAGTTAAAATTAAATGAGGAACCTCTGATGGCTGAAGGATACATTTCAGCATCTTCCTGAAAGCCAATATACATTAAGTGTGTGACTCTTAACTGCTGCCAAACATTCTTAGCCTAACGCTGACAATGATGTGTTACTACACTTTTTGATTGAAATTCAGCTCAAAAACTACTGAAGGGACCACAGATTGAGTGTAAATCATATGAGTACAAGGTGTTTGGCCAATAAAACTGTATATTGCAAGTTAAATATTGTGATATTTAACAGTGTAAGATTGTTGGCTGTTTTGCATGATTTACTGATATATACAATCACATGCTGGGTTCAATCCTGTTAGAAAGTTATACAGATTGGCTCTAGAATTCTATTTAATGCTTTTGTTTCTATTTTGATCCCTTGTAGGGAGAATCCTCAGTTCCCACAGCTTTTAGTAATTTAATAAGGCATGGAGCAGAAATGCGGCTAAATTTAAATCAACTTCCTGCACTCCCCTGCATTTGTCTGCATTTCAGTACGCTATTCTGGGGTATACAAACAATTGCCAACACAAGAAAACACGTGATCACGTGAACTGTATTCAGATCAATGTCTTATACCTTGAGTACATGTGAATGCACCACATACAGGAGGATGCATTGCATTCATAGTATGTCTTCCTATAGGTTGAGTTGGCTGCATAGTAAAGAGGGGTGGGGCCAGTACCGGAGCTCCTTTTTTCACTGTAAGTTTACTGGGCCCATTATGTCAGTAATTAGACTATAATTTGTAAAACTTGGTATTTGCTTAGGTCCCAATCACACTACAAATGGTCGAAAACGGAACAAAAAATACAAACAGTCCATTTTTCGTCCGTTTGTAGCGGGCTGTTTTTACTTGCCCTGAAATACATGCAGCAGTTAGGGTTTTTTAATGGACTAGGTCAATCTCAATCTGATCCATTAAAGTTAATGTCCACACCTAAAACAAAAAAGTGGTCACTCGTCATTTATTTGTCCCTTTCCCCAACTGCTATTTTTAACCAGATATTTAAAGATAGGCACTGTCCCCATTCTCTCCCCTGCTCAATAAGCTTTTAGGAACCTTGGCATGTGTAGAGGAGGCAGCAGGAGAAAGAGAGCAAATACATTTTGTCTGTGATGTCACAGTCTTGACTGACTGCACAGAGGGAGGAGCCAACTTCCTCTGTCAGAACTGGGGAAATAAATCTTTAAAGGGCTACTGTTATCTCCATACATGTTAAAATGACTCCAGCATCATGCTTCTAGCTGCAGTCTGTCCAAAGTTAAAGCAGTATAAAAGGTGGTGTTTCCTTCTAGCACATGACCACCATCATTGCACCATCCCCACTGCCATTGGCACTAGGCATGCCAAGGTGTATTTGACTACTGTAACAGAGCATAATAATTCCTGTTCCCAAACTCCTTTCTACATCATTTTTAAAGCTAGACACAAGCCTGAAAAGAAAATAAGGTAGAGGAATGAACAGATAATGGTTGCAGGACTTTAAATAGCTTCAGAAAAGATGGTGGGTTTTTTTTTGGGGGGGGGGGGGGAGGTGGTTTCTTAAAGGGCATGTCCACCCCTTTTCTAAATTTTTGTCATATTGTAGGGCTTCCTCCCCCAGCCCCAACCACATTATTATTATTTTTAGAAAGTCCCCGATCGTCTTACCTTCCCTCTATCCTCCACCATACTGCCCGCGCTTCTGCTTGCATGAAACTGCATGCGGGGCCGGACCGGCAGCCGCATCTGTGATTGGCTGCCTCTCAGCCAATCACGGATGCGGCTGCCAGAAGTTCAGAATCATGGAGGATAGAGGGAAAGTAAGTAAATATCGGGGGAGTTTCTGAATAATAATAATGCGGTTGGGGCTGGGGGAGGAAGCCCTACAATATGACAATTACACTAGGGGGAGGGAGATGAAAACGGGAGGGAGGGGGTGAGGGGTGCTCTGAGCAAGCCAAAAACCTCTGAGAGGACGTCTCAGAGGCAGAAACAATTTCCCTCCCTGCAGTGCTCCTGGTGGACAGTTTTTTGGACTTTGGGGGGACATTACAGGAGAACCATTTGGAGCTGGGATGTAAGGTAAGGATTTTATTACACTACACAGTGGGCCCAGTAGTGGAGGAAATGATAGTTTTGGGGGTAGACATGCCCTTTAAACAGCACACCATGTGACTGTCACAGACTTCCTTGTTTATCCTTACTGTCTAAGTCAGTGGTTCTCAAACTTTGTTAGATCATGGCACACTTGGCAATGCAAGTTTCTCGCAGCACACCTGTGTTTTGTTTTTTATGTTGGGCTTAATGTTGTAACTACCAATATTTTATGCACTTTATTGTGTACATTGTAATCCAATTTGATAATTAATGTAATAAGAATCTACATTGACTGCACTGACATTTCTATTATATTGTTTTTAAATTTAAAAATTACATAAATAAAAGTTTTACTAGTGAAATATTTCTACTACCAACATTCTGGGGCTAACCTCTGGCACTCTGAAGTCACAACAGTGTGCCCCGGCACCCCCCTGATCTAAGTGTACCTTTAAAAGCCTACAACTGAAATAATTACTTTGTCTCATTTCAATCTATAAATGAATATTTGTAAGCAGTACTTACTCTGAAACGAAAAAGCCAGTCTGATGACTAGTGAAATGTCTTCAAGAACTAAACTTCAAGTCCAGTTGATCTAATTGAATACAACAGATATACCATGACCTGGATGAATGAGAACCTTCACAAGCATACTTACTCTGATGTGTTTGTGTTGCTGCATGCAATCCAGTACTTGTTTTGCGTAAGCTCATTCCCCCAGCCCTCTGCCAGACTATCTGACTCTCTGTGAGGGCAAGCATGCTCAGTAATCCCTATGAGGCAGCATGGGGAAGGAAAATTCCCATTATGCATTTCACATACCAACTGTCACCATTTTCAGCTACAGTAAAACTACATAACACAAAAGTTGATGCTACTAAGGCACTTGATTGACAGCTGAAATGTAAGATGTTTCAGATTGCATATCTATAGGAATAGGGGATAGATCAACAAAAAAAGTGGTACAGAATTATAGTTTCCAGTAATGGGCAATTTAAAAAAAAAAAAAATCATACACAGAGAACCTTGAGACATCATCCTAGGCTTGTTTGAAAGGTATGAGCTCTTTTAAACAGAGGACACTTGTATGGAGATCAGTTACCCTTTGAATATATAGTTGGTAATACATCTAATAATGTGCTGAATATATCAGTTGGAATTGGAGGCATGTATCTGACAAGTATCAAGTTTTTTGTTTTAAGGGTGAACATGCCTTTTAAAACAACTGTTTGCAACACAAGTTTCTACCCAGAAATGGACAAAACTGCTTCTAGTTTTTTTTTCACCAGGCATCTTCCTTCCTTCCTTCTTTTATTGTAAGAAAAAAAGTAGTTGTACACTGCCAGATTTACATCTTAGGAGCTTTAACACAAAGAAAATCTACAGCCTTTAGCCTCACTCACTAACATACAGAGTAAGTCACTTTAGCACACCATTCCCCCCTGCCTTTACTGTGCTGACAAACACACACTTATGATGATCAGTGTTGAGCTTGCTTCACAAAGCAAGACAAAAAAAAAGAAAGGGATTTTTCAGTTTTCAAATTGCATGAAATTCAGAAAAATAGGCTTTGATTTCCTAAAAGCAGAGGAAGCTTGTTGCTGGGGATACTGCACCTACTGCAATATTGGATATTAATGATGGCTAGCATTTATTTAAAACCCACTGTTCTGTTAAAAATGTTACTTAGGCTGTGGCCATATTACAACGCGTGTGAAATATGCAAACGTAATGTGCATTTTACATGCTTTACCGTGCGTTTGTCATTCATTTGGTACCCATTCATTTAGGACGAATTAATGTAAGGTAAAGAGAGATCCAGTTCATCTGTACCCCTTTTAGTAAAAAACATTAGATCAGCAGCAGAGGATGCTACATGTCTAATCATACTTTTATGCATCTGAACTCCCCTGTTTCATCTGCTGCCCCTAACCATCAGCTAGGTACACCCCTGTCATCAGGGCATAGTTTTCAAGGGACTCTCCCGGTTTTCCTGTTACAGACCATATGTTTCTAATCCTAGGAGAAGTTGGGCAGTGAAGTGACCTGTCTCAGTGATGAGAACCACCATAATCTGTCTCCCTTTCCCATCCCTACCACAAGCCTATGAGTTGGTTTGTGAAGGTTCACATTCATCCTTGTCATGGTATATCTGTGGTTGGTTGCCCTCCTGTGCTGTTATTTTCCATGGTAGGTAGGTCCAACCCTGTTCACAGCAGAGAAGTATTTTGATTGTGCCCAGTTTTTTTTAACTTTTTTTTTTTTTTTATTGAATAGTATAAACGTGGTATACAGTGTGATTACATTGGAAGTTTGTTGACTGTATTCAAAGATGGTAAACATAGGCATTATATGCATAAATTGTATATCGAACAAATTTAAATGAGGTTTTAAAATTAAACAAATTAGAAGAACATAACTATATACAAGGAGGTATGTCAGTGGGCCCAGTTGGTTTACTTTTTTCCAGTTTCTTTACCAGCACACTTTTCTGTCCTTTTAGCAGTGGTTGCTCATTGACACCATTGATACTCATTGACAGCTTTTTAATGTGAACGGCACCATCCATTTCTATGTGTACTGCGTTTTGGAGCAATGTAAAATGCACCAAAATACACTCTAGTGTGAACGAGCCATAAGGTAACGTATACCATTCATTGTGTCCACACCAATGTGTTCTTGTGGTCTGAACTTGATCATCAAATAGAGATGTGCTCAGAATTTCATGTGATCATGCATAACTGTATTGTGTCCATTTACAAAAATCTTATAGATGAAAGAGATTATTTTAAGTACATTTGCTCTTGTATCTTTTTTTTTTGGAATTCCCAAATGCAGGATTTTTATACCCATTACTTTTGTATTAATTTATTTTTAAATACATTTTAAAGGGCATGTCCACCCCCAATACTATAATTCCCCCCCCCCCCCCCCCCCCCCCCCCCCACTACTGGCCCCACCATGTAGTGTAGTAAATTCCTTACCTCACATCCCGCTCTATAAAGTTCTCCCTTGTAGTCCCCCCCCAAAGTCCCAAAAACTGCACACAGGAGGATAGCAGAGTCCATATAGGACTCTGCCTCCTACCTGGCCTCCGGGAGAAGTTTGCCATGCATACTGCAGCCCTTCTCCCCCTCCCTCTCCCTCCCGTTTTACTATCCCTCCCCCTAGCATAAAACCCCTTGGCCATTTAATAGAATAGGTTCCCCCAGCCCCAACCGCAAAAACATAATTTTAAAAAAGTATCCAGAACTCTACTTACCTTCCCTCTCTCCACCGGCATTCTGAGAAGCCGCCAGCCGCGCCCATGATTGGCTGCCTCTCAGCCAATCACGGACGCGGCTGCCGGTCCCGTCCCCTGCTTACGGTGTCTTGCAAGCAGAAGGCCGGGCGTCGGAGGAGAGAGGAAAGGTAAGTAAAGATCTGGTCACTTTCTTAAATTATTTTTCTAGCGGTTGGGGCTGGGGGAGGGTATTCTATTAATGGACCAAAGTTGTTAAATAGCCTTCTATTATTTGATATTTTTGTTTACTCAGCTTGTTGGTAAAACCAATAATCGGGGCCATCTTGGCAGCTGTGGCTTACAATCTAAGTAGGTTTTTAAATTTACTTTATTCTTGACTGTGTATGGAGGAAAAAGCAACATTTTGGAATGTACATAACAAGGAGGGGGTAAGTAGATTTTTATCTGAATGTTTTTTTTTTTAATGCTTATATTATTCTTATTTGTTGGGGAAGTAGGGGAAACATGCAGAACCTTTTAAGCATAGAACAGTTGGCAAAAATTCCAGTAACATCTACTCATCGGAAATATGCTGTGACTTGTGCATCACATTTCAGGAATTACAAGCTGTTCTCTTGTTTTGTACTCTCAAGCTATGGCGCACGGTGTGCGTTAATGATTGGAAGATAGCTGTGAAATGAATAACTGAACTTATTATGAAGGTCAAAATCATATATAGTTTATTAACAACAAATTAAGAGCGTATTTCTCATTTAATGTTCTAGATAATGTCTATGGGGCAGGGACCTCCATAACTCTTGTGGCAAAGCTCTTGCACTTCTATTTATATAATTTATATATTTATGTACTGAACTATTTATGTACAGTATTTGTTTCCCTTGCATGACTTTATTTATTATACTGTACAGTGCTGCGTCCCCTAGTGGCGCTTTATAAATAAACTATACATACATACATACTGATGCCATTAAAATTTTCTCTAATACATAATATAGGGGTAAATCTTACTATAAAAAGTAGAGAGGACATATTTGTCTAGACATGTGACATGAGTGCCAGAGTGGATACTCACAGGTATTGTCCTGCACCCTAGAAGCTGACAGCCAATCATGTTAACGCACAGAGATCCTGACACTCAGTTACTAACACACTGTGAGACAGAGTACATACTTTTTATAGTATATATCTCCTTTCCACTACAATTACTTTTCATATAAATGGAAAAAGAAGCACAATCTCTGCAGTTTATTTTTTAACTAGCATAAATAGAAAAAAAAGTAAAAAAAATCTTAATGTCTGGATATTAGAACCTCTAACATCACAGATTCTGTATTTCTTAAAGTAGAACATTAATCAACTAGCCCACTAAAGCCGATATCGGATAATCAGGGTTATTCAATAAAAGTTCTTATGGTTTAAAATGGTGCTAATTTTGCCCCAACCAATCAGATGTTGTGTTTCAAATGTTAAATAAGATCTGATTGGTTTGGACAAAATTAGCACCATAAGCAGAACTATATTGAATCTCCCTGAATGTCTTTACTGGTCTGCTGCATTAAAAAAAAAATTCAATAACATCTGATTGGTTTCTGCAGATTAATAGCACAGGCAACATTTTGCACCTCTTATTGAATTGTTTTTCACAGTCGCCATATTGGTTTGGAGACATTTGTATACCAAATGCTCTGTGGATAGAGATGGTGAATACTTGGGTCATAGGTTGTGGCCAATAAGTGATCATACTCTGTTTGAAACCTTCAGGGTCTCTGATATGTTCTGGCAACAACATGGAAGCATTCTTAGTGGCAGAAGCCACTTCTTACGTATAAGTAAATGCATGGTGTTCTGAGGAGGAAAGTTTTCTCATAAAGAGCCAACAAATTTAGGTTTAGTTTTCCTTTAAGATAAAACTGTGAAAACTGTTTAACTGTTGTCAACGCTATGCCCGATTCCCATGTGAATTTAAAACCCACTTACTTGGCTCGAAAATTCATTTAATTTTATATATTATAAATTTGGACACAGGGCCGTATTTAAGAACGCGCGTTAACACAATTTAGCAATACCACGTGTTATTGTAATGTACAACCGCGTCTAAAAATGTATGGCTGCTGTCGTACATTTACAACTGGACCTTCGTTTATTAACAAACGTTCAGCCATAGAATACCATGTGGAAGTAAACTACTACACTGGTATTCTATGGATATCGTAAATCTATAGATTGTTGTAAATTAAGGAATGTTACAATGACAGGAAATTAACAATCATTTTAACAATCGTGAAGTGGTATTGCTAAAAAAAGCAATCTGTGCTTTTATGAATATGGCCCATGGTTAGGCTGGGTACACACGGAGGGACTTTTTGTCCTGACCGAGCGCTCGGCCGGTATAAATGTCCGTCTGTCGCGGCAAATTCGTCCGTTCGGAATTTTCGCATGGTCCGATCCGTCGAACGAACAATCGGTGTCGGTCGCGGCCGCCCACACCAGCCGATATTTTCACCTGAAAGTGCCGTGAATCAGTCGGTCGGCCGAAAATATTGGCTGGTGTATACCCAGGTACAGATTTTTAGATCTAAACATTTATGGAATTTTTATTCATGTTGGCAGTGACAGACTTGGATGGCCAATATCGAGTAGTACATTGGCTTCTTAGCCAACTTTTTTAAATCTATATGTAGATTAAAAAGGTGTCATAAACTGAGTTGGAGTCAAAGAATTTTTGGACTGATCCCACAGCCCTGCCATCATGAGTCATGAGCAAATATCTTTTACTTAAAGTAGAAATAAACATACTTTTTTTTTTAATGCTAATGTGGAAGCTTTTCACCCCAGAACACCTTTACATTGTAAGATACTTCTCTAGTACATTGCATTTAGCACCTGGAAGTATTTGATTTATTAAAGAAGATGGCTTCCATGTTGTTGCCAGTATGACCCACAGACCACAGTCTTCAAAAGAGCCACACCCCAACTCCTTTATTCACTGTCCCTATGCACAAAGTATTTTCTCTACAGATGTCTCCACACCAATATGGAAGTCCCTGATAAGACTTTGAAAGCTGCTTGTTACCCTGCAGTTTATTTACCAGTCAGTGAATTACATACTGACGGGTTTTATTGAAGAACAGGAGGTAACACATAGCTCCTTTTACTTAGATACATATCTCCTTTTACCCAGTAGAGAGACCCTTTTAAACTCAATTTAAATGCACTTTTTATTAGAAACAATGCACTACAGTATATACAGTGGAATATAAGATCTTGTGCTTCTATATGGTCATAAAATTCCTTGATAACATAATAGTCTTATAATATACCCCTGCTTTGCATCCCAATGTGATGAAACAGTAAATAATATTCTAATAATAGGCGTGCTACTATCTAGTAGCGCACAGATTATAATCAAGAAGTACAGCAGGCAACACTAGAAATGCCCCTCAACCCAACTGACAGATACAGACTTAGGATTCTGCATGGTGCCATCAGTGTGTACACCCTGTCCCTGGCCGGAAGATCGTAAGTTTAGTAGGTATTGGCTACGTGAGGGACGGTGTGTGTGACTCTCATGAGCCTGTGACCGGTAAAGCAAAAAGGGAGGAGGGCTTCTGGCAGTAGGGTTTGGGGGAAGTGACATTTGTGTATATACACATTATAATTGGTATCCCTTGCACATGGGCAACCAGTGTGTTTTGCTAGTTTTTAGAATTTGAACGCACAATACACCAAATTGAATTTTTAAGGTGGAACTGCTTTTACCATATATTTGTTATAAACTGACCTAGATTTGTAATTTAATAAAGGTTTTTGCAAAATACACTTGGATGAGTTGACCTTCAGATGTTTTTTTACCAAAGTAAGTGGGTTTTTATATGTTTTATCAGATATTAATATGAATAAGAACTTTTAAAACATTAGATCTTAATCCTGTTATTGTATCTTTTTATTTTTTCATTTAACTGGAGCGCAACCAAAACCTAAATACTTGACTTTCTTTTTGGAGTGGAATACTTTTGGAGTGCTGCTATCTAAAACATTACCATTGACGCTAGAAACTGTTCCCTACTACAATTGTGTATATAAGTTCAGAGGCTTTGTTACTTACTTGCAAATGTGACAGCAATGTATATATTTGTAACTTTAAAAATTGTTGCAAAGCCATGTGTTTAGTTTGTGACAAACACTCCTATACTGTACCTGTTATCTTGTAATATTTTGTGAATTGCATAGAACAAGCCAAACACATCCCAATATTGTCAACTGGAAAAGGGTTTCAGCAGGCTATTAATACATGAATAATAAATGACTAAACTACCCATGACAGATGGGGTTATCCGCCATGGGATTCATTTGTCTGTTTGTATGTTGTTGGGCCAAATTATACCAGATCAATAACTAGAAATTTTTGTAAAAAGGGTAAACTTTATTTATAAATCAATGTTATTTTTACTTTTAGGTGAGGTCACTATAAACACTATACAAGCACTGTTCATGGTGATCCACAAGAATCATTACAAGCATAAATATAAAAGATAAATATAAACCACACAAGTGTTTTTTGACCAGTTTGCTATTTTTAAACAACCAATTCAAGCTTTCCGTTATTCATTTCCCTCTCTGTCATCCAGACAAAAGCATGCTTAATGTGGCTACAGGAGGATGGGTTACTATTTTAAAGAGGATTGATCAAATGAGTGAACTGTTTTGGTTTTTAGAATTGTGAATGTTGTGAATATATTGCAGAGCTGGATGAATTGGAAGTAGACAATCAGGGTTATTCAATAAAATGCCCTTTAAGTTTTTACTACTTTGTATTTGCAGACTAGGGGCATCTCTGTGTAAATCCAAGCTCTCTTACATCACCCACGTCTGTGCCTTTTCCGTTCCCGTGCAGCCTTCATCCTCCCTAGCGTACCCCCCTCCCACCAACCAGATCCATCCTTACTTCTCCTTCCACCTAGCGTGAAATCCTTTAAGTTTAAAATAGATACCCCCTGCCCAGACCTAATCGCCAAGTTATTATTTTTTTTTAAATAATCAGAATTGATTCTTTTCTGTTGTTTTTTTTTTTTAAAAAAAAAAATAACATGGCAGTTGGAGGTGGGCAGTGGGTACCTATCTTATATTAAAAGATGAATTTTAGGGTGGACATACCCTTTAAAAGAGCAAAAACATGCCGACTAGTGTTGATTTACAAAGCAATTTTTTAAGTTTGCAAACACATACATTTTACATTTTAATGTTAAACCAAAATGAAAAAAATTAGGTTATTTCTGGCTCTTTGATACAAATAGATTCATTGTGAAAAGCTTTTTGAGTTGGCTAAGGATTCTTGGCAGTGGCATTGTAGTTTTTCCAAATGTTTTTATTGTTATCTAACATATGTTTTAAATTGCTTTTGCATTCTTTATGAAAAGTAAACTTTGTTTTTTACATTAATTTTCTAAGAACAGATGGTAATAAACAATCTGTTCAATTACATTTGGGATTTAGGGCTAGGCTACACTACTGCGCTTTTAAGCACGATCCGATTGTGCTTTTAAAAGCGCACACTAGTGTGGCCCAATTGATGTGGCCACACTAGTGCACTGCTGTGTAACCTTTCACCCTTAACGGTTGATTTGCTTTAGACCACGCAGAGCTTTTAGATAGTATGTTTTGCTAATGCGCTTCGTCTTGGTGTCTTCGTGCAGGGCTTGTAGTCTTAGAAAGTCAAGTGGATTATACTTCTCTATATAAGAAGCTTACTGATTAGAAAGATTTGTGTGGCTAATTCCTCAATACCATTAAATTGTTCTCTATCGTGAACTTGATCGCTATTTAATTTAAAGGAAGGTTTATATATTGCCAAACATTTCCAGTGGAGGTGAGTAATGTTCCAATGAATTTAATATCTGTTGTGTGTGCATGTGTGTATTATTTGTGCACATATAAAATGAAATTGTGTGCACTACACAGCATAGTGCTACACCAGATTTTTTATGTATGCGCCACTTTAACCTGTGTGCTCAAAACAGCTGAATTGTGTGCACATGCTCAAGCACACAGCTTAGAGCTGATTGGGCTAGCAGTTGGAGGAATATAGTCTTCACATGCTCTATCCCGCCTAGCTGTGTGCACGGTTGAAATATGCGGCCACAGTCCTGTGTGAGGGCAGCTCGGTAAATCTGTAAGCATTTAAAGGAATAGTTCACTCAAAAAAAAAAAAAAAAACAATTCATTTACTGCATTAATTCAAGAACAGAAGGTAAAGGAGCTACCGTATGTCTTACCTCCAGTTCTTTAATTAATTTAGAAGGAGCCAGTAAGAAAGGTGAAGAAATTTTACCTTGCACACAATCCACCACTGGCTTTACAAATAGGTCCCAACTGCTTTCGGCTTCACTTTAACTATAGCACCCATGCACGCTTTAGTAAAACCGGAAGATCGTGGGGGAAAAATGGCTGCAAGCAAAGGTAAAAAGGTGATTTTGGTAAAAACTAAAAATCACCTATTTTATACCATAACCTGAACCTTTTCTATTGAGAAACACTCCACAATGTACCGACACTTTCCAAGGACCCACTGACTGGCTACATATATGGGCTTTTTGCCACCTCAGACGACCATTCTAAATGGCCAAACTCAATGCAAGTAAACGATTTATCCCTATTTTGTTTTTATTTTGTATTTTTAAATAAACTGTTTATTTGATGTTAATTGAGGTGGTAACATTTATTTGCCCTTTTTGGCCTTGATCTTTCTCAGCTCTTTGCCCTTCTTGTGGTAGGGCTTCCTTTTGCCCCCAGTCTTGCGGTGCTTGTGCCAATTGTCCCTTGAGATACCCATTCTCAGGCTCTGGCTGAAAAGAGGAAACCCAGAGGACTTCAGGAACGTTTGTTTGATTATCCCTATTTTATAAATGCGATCCATCGATTATAGTGGCGATAAGCAAAACGACGATCGCTGCAGTAATGACTTTTCGCCGCTTTATAAATTCACCAAATTTGAGTCCAAATTTGTTCAAAAAAGGCGTCGAAAACTTAATGAACCTTTGAACACTGTTATCTGTTATGCAGTTGTATGTGAATTAGAGTAGAAATTTTAATACATTTTATGAAAACTCCTTGAGCCATTATATAAGCTAAAGAAAATGTAGCCTTAGCGGATAAGATAACTGTGTATATGTGGCCACACCCCCTATAACTTGCTTTCTTGTCTAATCTGCATTGTAATCTGGATTGGCTAAAGACAAATAGTGGGCATGACCTGCTGTAACACAGGGCTAGACAAATCCTGGGAGCCAGAGAGCCAATGTGTCTACAGTATTTTCTATTGATTTCTGTGGGACTGGCTACCAAAAATTGACTGGATTCTAGATATTTCTGCTTTAGTAAGTTCCATTTAGAAGTCACTGGGCCCCCCAGCAAAACTAGAATGGGCATGGGCACCCTCCCTGCTTCTGTGTATTTCTCATAAGTAAAGTAAAAAGATGGAGCCCCCCCCCTGGCCCAGGGCCCCCCGTGGTTTCGGGGGGGGGGGGTTTACAATCTAATTTCAAATGTATTTTTACAAGCAAGTTTTCTGTATTCCTTAACTGGCGAGTGCATGTTAGTGTTTCTAATTATGATTCTGCAATTCAAGCTGTTTAAAGGGCGAGTTCATATAATTCTCAGACATAACACACATGATATAGTATCTGACTGACTCTCAGCTGCTAATGTCCTGATATTGGCAAGAAGTGAAAAAATCCTCATGGTTTGGTGGTGAGATCACTGCATACAGTAATAATTGCCGTTTATAATTAACACTTTAGGGGTTATCTAGGTCCCTGTCTGTCTCTGTGGGTCCTCTGTAAACCCCCAGAAAGTTAATGACAATTTTTTTACCAAATCATTTTCCCGTGTAATCCAATTTATTTTTTTTAATTGCATAACACTGGTAAGAAAGAATGCTTTCTGTAAACATGCGTTCAATGTAAGGTGCTTCTTACGGAGAAAGCAAATATGTCTTTAGTGGTAACTGTTTATTTTTTTAAGACCGGATAGTTATTGTAATGCAACCCCTGCATATTTTTAATGATTGTAGAAATGTCAAAATAAAATCTCTTTAATGCAAAGCAAAAAGTTTAATAAATTCTGAGTTACCTACCTAGATGCCGCCATAACTTCTCTTGATACCTCTGTCCTTTTTCATAGCTGTTTATTCTCAATTGTCCACTCCTGGTAGAACAACTAGCTAACTAGCTCAACTGAACTTAAATGTACTGATGGAGAGCTTACAGTAATAGCAGGGCACAAACTTCCCCCCTGTGTCAATGAGAAGTCCTGACCACTTTGTCCTTGTCTCTTGCATTTACATTGTAGAGCACTTTAGGGACCTTAGTCCTCATGGTTCAAGAAACAGCACTTGTATTTATGCCCATGTGTATACCGGTTAACTCTTAACTGGCTTATGGAGTATTACTACATTGTGTGTATGCAGGAGAAAATGCAGTGATTGAGTGAATTTTATTTGATGTCGGCACCATCACCTATTGTAATAGAACATTCATTAAAGGCGCCGGCCACCTAAATGTAGTGCTTTAATTTTGCATGTCCATTCAGTAGCATATGTAAGTCTTTGCTAGTATTTCTTTGCTAAAAATGCAGTAGGACACATCCCTTTCAAAATCTGGGAAATACTGTATTCAAGCTTTGTAAAAACATAAGCACTTTTAAACGTGCATGGACACACATAATATACACATATACTCTTTTATTACCAAGTACTGAAGGAATTCTTTAGGATGTTTATGGGCTGGACAAATCATGCAATTATTTAGGAGCCAGCTCCAAAAAGTTAGGAGCCAGCAACTTTATACAACCCAAAGTCCCATGAATGACATGTGACCCGCCCCCTTCCCACCTAACTCCACCCAGTCACATTTAGCCCCATACATTACACTAATACTACTAACTTAAAGGAATTGTACACTGAAAAAAAGGACTTTGCCTCATTTCAATCTATAAATGAATATATTTTTTTGCTCAAGCTCAGTCCCCCAGCTAGATTATCTGACTATGTGGGCAAGCATGCTCAGTAATCCCTATGAGACTTCACTGTTAAAGGGAATTTCCAACCATGCAGTTCACGTACCAATTGTCACCATTCCAGCTACAGCAAAACTATAACATAACAAATGAGGTTGATACCAAGGAACTTTATTAATCGCTGAAATGTTAAGCCCCCCATACACGCAATCGTTATTTTGAGCAATTTGATAAATTAGATTGGATTGTTCAAAATATTGATCCCATGTATGATTTTTTTGGATTGACCACTTGACAATGTCGAGCAGTTTATTGGAAAATCAAGGGGAGCGGTTCTTTCCACAAACAGAAAGACCGATACAGAGAGAAGATGGACAGACAATTTGAGATGTTTGGGGGAATTTGAGATCCCTTCCACAGCAGACTTTCCCATTACCAGTTACTTTCCCAGTGCCAGCAGACTTTCCCATTACCATTAACTTTAACAGTGCTAGCAGACTTTCCCATTACCATTAACTTTCCCAGTGCCAGCAGACTTTCTCATTACCAGTTACTTTCCCAGTGCCAGCATATTTTCCCATTACCATTAACTTTCCCAGTGCCAGAAGACTTTCCCATTACCATTAACTTTCCCAGTGCCAGCAGACTTTCTCATTACCATTAACTTTCCCAGTGCCAGCAGACTTTCTCATTACCATTAACTTTCCCAGTGCCAGCAGACCTCTCCCATTACCATTAACTTTCCCAGTGCCAGCAGACTTTTCCTATTAACAGTAACATTCCCAGTGCCAGCATAATGTGTCAGGATAGAGATCTTCAAACTGCCTGTCACAGAGGCTGCTTGGTGTGTTAAAAGTCAGGTAACAGCTTTTATTTCCCTGTGTAAGGGCTAGGCCACACTAGTGCAATTTAGACGGCTTCATACTTGGAAACAGCAGGACTCCTGATGTCTTTAAAGGAGAACTAAACCCAATTTTTTGTACTCCAGAATCTGAAAACAACCCCCTAAAAACTCCAAAAAGCTATAAAATCCCACTTCATTAAATCGTATTATAGTAAATGTAAGCCTGTTAAAAAGTATTAATAAAGTATCTGTGTGTTTGTGCAGTGTCAGACCACACCTCCTGACCTCAGTCACATGCTTCCTTGCTTTACCTGTCTTGTAAAAGGATTGGCTAGAGATTATTAATGGGTGTGACCATCTGTAACAAGGTTCTGCCATAGCTAAGGACTGAGCATGTGCAGAACATAATGGTCATTGACCAAACTGTGTGATACTAGAATGCTGTGAAGTAAAGCACAAACCATGTTATTTAGGTAAATTACCCAGTGCCCGTATCAAAATGAGGGGTAAGACACCGATTACTGGTTTTATATCAAGGTGTTCTGCCTCTGGTTTAGTGTTGTTCTGCGGCTTTAGTTGTTGTTTAAAATAAAAGCATCTCTTTATTTCACAACCTCTTTTAAAACATTGCCATAGCTATGGAACAGGTAACATGGTGGTCTGACACGTTTCAGGCCAGGGCCCTTAGTCATAGACACATCACGTTACAGTAGATTACACCACCTTACAACCAATTAAAAGACAGTATTTATCCATCCATTCTTTAACCCCTCATGATAGACACTCATTAAACCTTATACTGCCTAGTCAAGTAGATTAAATTGCTTTGCTTATTTTTTTAAAAAAGAGATGGGGGGAATAAAGAGAATTCATTTTTTAATGCTTTTGCTGGGTCAGCAAGATTAAAATAGGAAAATCAGTGCAGCTCTGAATACTGGGTAAAATCACTTGTTGGGTGGTTTGCATTATTTTCCTATATTTCGTAAAGGTGAATGTTTGTACTGCAATACCAGTAAAAAGGAGTTGGCATTGCCTTGTCTAAGTTGAATGTGAGAGTCATTAGATACTTTTAGCTTGGCAACCATCTGGATGGCAGTCGTCTGTTAATTAATACAATGAAATGTGTGACCTTTCTGGTGCGAGAGCAGTGAATAAAATGCTTTACAACAATGAAGCACTGACTCTTCTGAATGGCTCATTCACTATTTGTGCTGATTTTTAACTCGGTCAACTGCAAGAGTTGGGTTTCTAATTAGAATGGGATACAATCATTGTACACATTAAACTCATAGACTGTCAAGCTGCTTACATGCAGTAAAATGATTTATATCCTGCAAGCTGCTGGCAACGAGACATCATTGATACCAAGATATCAATATCAATGTTTTTGTTGATTAAATTGTGAATATAATGCATCCTGCATTAAATACACCTACTTACTTAATAAATCACCTAAGGGTAATTGTTTACACCAATTTTCCTCTTTGTCATTGTCAAATGATTTTTTTCCCATCTGAAATCCTGTAATATACTGAACCCTGCTTCCTGCTCTTTCCATATATTTTTAGGCTATTTCAATTGGTGATAACCATTGAATTATGGTTATAATGGGTACTTGTGCTATCATTTTTAATTGTGTGCTAATTCCTCATTGTTGTTCAGATCACAATGTAATGCAAGTTTATGGGAACAGAAAGCAGAAATAAGTTCATGCAAACACATTGATAATCACCATGCAAAACACCTTAAAAAATCAGCACACATAACTGGACACCAACATAGAAAACACCAACATACAAAAAATTACATGCAAACACAATGCTTTTTCTTTTTCATTTCGTGCCACTACCTTAAAGTAGATCCTACCAGGCTATAGGGTCTTAACTGGGAACTGTGGCCCCGTTTTTTATAATAAAACAAAGTATCCCCTGTAGAAATATTGTCTGTCAGTCTGTGTACCTTTTGAAACGGATTCCAACTCCTCCAAACTGAAAAATAATGATCTTATTCGGGAGCCGCCATCTTGTCCATGCAATTCCGATTTTGAAAGAAAACTACAATCCCGGCATGCAACGTGACCATTCATATGATCCCCCTTTACCTAGTGACACTAAATTCTTTATTTAAAGAATGCAAGGCAGAAAAGTTTGGCCAACCTTGTTAATCGTCATGATTTTCCTGTATAAATCATTGGTTGTTATGAAAAAAAATGTCAGTTAAATATATCATATAGGAGACACACACAGTGATATTTGAGAAGTGAAATAAATTTTATTGGATTTACAGAAAGTGTGCAATAATTGTTTAAAAAAAATTAGGCAGGTGCATAAATTTGGGCACCACAAAAAAGAAATTAAATCAATATTGAGTAGATCCTCCTTTTGCAGAAATTAGCCTCTAAACACTTCCTGTAGGTTCCGATAAGAGTCTGGATTCTGGTTGAAGGTATTTTGGTTTGATGGCTTCCGAGCGTGTACAGCTCTCTAACTCACACCACAGATTTTCAATTATATTCAGGTCTGGGGACTGAGATGGCCATTCCAGAACGTTGTGCTTGTTCCTCTGCATGAATGCCTTAGTGGATTTTGAGCAGTTTTAGGGTTGTTGTCTTATTGAAAGATCCAGCTTCAGCTTTGTCACTGATTCCAGGACATTAGTCTCCAGAATTTGCTGATACTAAGTTGAATCCATGCTCAACTTTGACAAGGTTTCCAGTCCCTGCACTGGTCACACAGCCCCACAGGATGAAGGAACCACCACCATATTTTACTGTAGGTAGAAGGTGTTTTTCTTGCTGTGTTCTTTTTCCTCCATGCATAATGCCCCTTGTTATGCCGACATAACTCCATTTTAGATTCATCAGTCCACAGCACCTTATTCCCAAATGAAGCTGTCTTGACCAAATGTGCGTCAAGACAGCTTCATTTTGTACCTCAAGTGGCTCTGTTTGTGCTGTGGGAGGAGAAAAGGCTTCCACTGCATCACTCTCGCATACAGCATCTCCTTGTGTAAAGTGCGCCGAATGCTTGAACGATGCACAGGGACTCCATCTGCAGCAAGATGATGATGGTCTGTGGGTTGACTCTGACTATTCTCACCATTCTCGCTTCTGTCTATCCAAAATTTTTCTTGGTCTGCCATTTCGAGCCTTAACTTGAACTGAGCCAGTGGTCTTCCATTTCCTCAATATGTTCCTAACTGTGGAAACAGACAGGTGAAATCTTCTGTATCCTTCCTCTAAACCATGATGGTGAACAATCTTTGTCTTCTGTGGTGTGAGTTAAAGAGAGCTGTCCATGCTCGGAAGCCATCAAACCTGAATGAACTAGAGAAGTTTTTTGTACTTTATCACTTTATTATGTCTGAAGAAGGTGTCATGTGACACCGAAACGTCACGTGTGAATAAAACACAATTGTGGTGTGTGCTATAAATGATTGAAGTTGTACTATTTACCACTGGCAGTGGAGAGTGCAGAGCAGAGGAGGAGCGGTGAGGGATAGGGTTAGGTCACTTCAGGGGCATATTTGGCATGTATGGAAAATGCAAAACCTCGGTTTGGGGCGTTCCATTTCTATGAAAAGTTTATTTTAGGCTGGACATGCCCTTTATGGATGATAATGTCCTCATTTCGACATAATAAGCTAACTCCACCATCCATTCAGTTAATCAAGGCTGTGGCAACTGACATTATAGCCAATGATTGACTGCTCTTTCACCTACTATCTCCTCTGCACATGTCTAATCTTCTAAAAAGCTCATTGAGCAAAGGGAGGAGGCAGATACACCTTTTTGCCAGAAAGGAATAGTTCTTATCATTAAATATCTGGTTACATATGTGTGTAAAAAAACTGGTAAAGATACTGTAGCAGCTGGGGTCGTAGGCAGGTATATGAAAAGTCACCAATTTTTGTTTGAGTGGACATTCCCTTTAATAGAGAATAAAAATGGGCCTATAAAGTTTTTAAAATGTAAGAAAATTGAAATACGTTTACAGGTAATATATTAAGATCACCATTAGCAAGGTAATTTGCAGTTATTGTACAATATACAGTATAATTGGCTAATAAATTAAATAAAGGTGTTATTGAAAGTAACCTAGTACTGATTTTGATAGTACTTATCGTATTATTGGCAGGTTGGTCTGAAGTACCCAGTACATCGGTTTGTGTAATGTCATACAATCTAAGCATAGGGCATTAAAATAAAATATAAGCAGACCTCTCTCATTACCATTAACTTTCCCAGTGCCAGCAAACCTCTCCCGTTACCATTAACTTTCCCAGTGCCAGCAGACTTTCCCATTACAATTAACTTTCCCAGTGCCAGCAGACTTTCCCAGCAGACTTTTACTCTCACACACACTCTCTCACACACTCTCTCACACACTCTCTCTCACACACTCTCTCTCACATCACACACTCTCTCTCACACACTCTCTCTCACACACTCTCACACACTCTCTCACACACTCTCTCTCACACACTCTCTCTCTCACTCACTCACACACTCTCTCACACACACTCTTACACACACACTTACACACACATGCTCTCACACAGAAACACACTCACACACACACACTCTCACACACACACTCTTTCTCTCTCACACACACACACACACTCTCACACACACACACTATCACACACTCTCTCACACACACTTTTACACACTTTCTCACACACACACTCTCACACCCACACTCTCTCACACACACACACACTCTTACACACTCTCTCACACCCACGCACACTCTCACTCACACTCTCACACACACACACACACACTCACAGTGTTAGGGATCCGAATAAGACCTACAGGCTGCAGCCTGCAGCTGCACAAGCTCCCATGGCTTCCACTCCCCACAGATCGCACTAATTGCAGGCTGCAGCAGTTTTTCCTTCCCACGTTCAGAGTTCAACTGCCAACTTCTGGTTCCTTTACTTCCGGTTCTGGCCATCTGACTTCTCCCTGCTGCCTGTGATTGGGTTCCGAGAGTCCCGACCATCACGGACTCTTAGGGGACTGTTGAGGGGGGCACTGTCTCACAGCTCTTACTAACGCTGCGCTATTAAAAGGGGGGGGGGGGCCCCCGGAAAAACGCCCCCTTTTTTTTTTTTACTTGGAGTGCCGCCATGAGCAACTTTTTCAAGTTGCTTCATGGTAGGAGCAGCACTGCACAATAACCTCAGGCAGTTGCAAGGTTAATATTGATACTGTTCTCTATGATGCTGTCAATCACAGGGAAGACTGGATACTTTTTTGAAACAAATGCAGCTCAATTAAGAATGTTACAATCTAAGTAAAATCCTATCAGCAACAGAAGTTGAACAGTAGACAGGCACCTGAACCAATGGGCAGACATGTTGAATGCACCTTCCCATTGATTCACTGCAAGGAAGAAGCTTCATGAATAAGAGTTTGCAGGGTTAAGACCCAGGGTGAGAACTTAAGGTACC
This sequence comes from Hymenochirus boettgeri, assembly GCA_019447015.1. NCBI lineage: Eukaryota > Metazoa > Chordata > Amphibia > Anura > Pipidae > Hymenochirus > Hymenochirus boettgeri. The sequence goes on from CM033474.1 coordinate 96,307,299, forward strand.
CATACATTAGTACTCACCTCCCGACTGATCCCACGACTTTCAAGCAATTCTTCAGGAACTGCCTAGCCCGTTCTATTTTGAGACCGACAAATGATCGGGAAAAAAATGGGCCAGGTGGGACTGTCGCAGGAAGGTCGCAAGGTGAGAAACTGCCAGCACTTCAAATACTAGATTAGATATTTGTCTAAAGTTGAATGTCTAATCTATCTAATATCTCACTAGTGTAAGGGCACCTTTGGTGATTTAGGTCCTCACCAGGAGAAAGTGTGGGGTATAATTGTCCTTTAATACACACAAATCCTGCAGCAAAAAGGCTGGAAATTACCACCACAAGCCAATCATTTCCTTGCCATGTCCTTTTCTCACTGGGTACATTAAAGTTTGAAATGCTTTACCCATGGATAAACAGAAGGGATTGTGCTTAAGAGTTGGTGACTGGGTTTTTCTTCACTAGAGAAAGATTTTCCTGATTTTGCCATGCTATGTTTCAATCATAGGTTTCAGGGATAAACAATGTGTATTAGCAATTATTTTTGTGCATCTTTTGTACCAATAACTGTATCTGAAAGTAGAATTAGGGTTTTATATTAAGCATAACTAGATATGATTATTTGGCTCTTTGTTTGTAAAGGTCAGTGTGTGCATCTAGATTTTGTGTTTTTCCTGTAACCATGTGTACTGTTGTGGGGGTAGATAAAAACTGACCATATTCAGCCAGCACATTCAGCTCTTTAATCCCCAGAGTAAAGCAGAATGTAAGCCCTACTCTTACAGATCACAGCTGCAAGGTCATATTATGATATCCATCCAGCAGATTGGCCACACTCTACTCGCTTGATGTTATTTATCTTATCAATTTGATTTTTGTTTTTTCTGCACAGCTCACTAAAAGATCACCAATAATGTCTGCCTGATATTTATTTTTCATCTAAAACTAGTCTTATTGTTGGCAATAGCCCCAGTGACTGATCTAGGAAACTTAAATGATGAACACTACTTCACTCTTCAGTGACTACTTCACTCTTCAGATGATCACAGTCATTATACTGTAATTGCCGTAAGCTGGCTAAACACACACTAAACATTAAAGGGAAAGTTCAGTGGAAAATATTTTTAAAATTCTTGGTTTATGTAATGCATACCTAGTTATTCTACATATTCTCTTCCGTTTTGAAAAAGTTAGAATTTATACCCCTTGCTGAACGGGTATGTTAAGGTCATTAGGATAGAAAAATACAGCTCTTTTTACTTAAAGGTAGATGTATTTGCCCTGAACATCCCCTTTAAAGCAGATTTGGCGAATTGGCTTTATTTTCTAAAGCTGCAGCTGTTGTTACCTGCATCGTGTTCTGGCTGGTTACCGCTTTACAATGAACCTTATGCCTTTAATGCTGGTTAAAGTTATCGGACCGGATTGTTGTCTGCAACATTGCGGGAATGTCGAAAGGAAATAGCCAGTGTATGGGCTGTACTAATCAGTAGTATGTTAGAAGAAAATTAAAGGGCATCTATAGTGAAAAAAACACATAGGCCCATTGCAAAGTTAAATTCATGTACTCTGTGCTGCCTTTCTGCTACCTCTATTACCTTTATTAAAGTGGTGCCACTGATATTTTGCGTGGCCCATTTTAAAACAAACTTCATCTTCAAGCTTAAATGAATTGTACACTGAAAAAAAGACTTTGCCTAACTTCAATCTATAAATGAATACATGTAAGTAGCACTTACTGCACTCTTATGTGTTTGTGTTGCTGCATGACTTCAATCCAGTACTTGTTTTGCTCAAGTTGAGTCCTTCAGCCCCCTGCCAGACTATCTGGCTCTCTGTGAGGGCTAGCATGCATAGTAATCCCTATTGAGACAGAATTGGAAGAGGCAATTTCCCACAATGCAGTTACATACCAACTGTCACCTTTCCAGCTACAGCAAAACTATACATAGTTTATTATACTAAGGCACTTGATTGACAGCTAAAATGTAAGATGTTTCAGACTGGAAAACTAAAGTAATAGGGGACAGGTCAACAAAAATAATGTACAGTGATAGTTTGGAAGAATTATAGTTTCCATTAATGGGCTATTGGCCTCGAAGGCGACAAGGCCAATAGCGTGCCTTCCTATTGGCCTTGTCGCCGATGAGGCCAATAGCTCATTACTGGAAACTATAATTCCTCTTCCTATTGTTGTGCAAGGAAAGGAGGGGGTGGAGCCTACTGGAGCAGTGTGTAAGTAAGTATATGCCGCAAGTTAAGCGAACCCAGGGGTGAGGACATAGCGGTTCAGGTCTTCACCCTGGGTAGAAAGTACTGACTAAATAAGAGGAGCGGAGAGAAGGTAAGTATAATTGTCCTTTAAGCCCAGGATGGATTACATAGGCTGAATGTGATTTGATCCAAAATACAGTACAAAAGAAATTGTACACAAAATAAGAAAATATTATCTTATTACTGTAACATTTACAGTAGTATTGGTTTTGAAGAAACTTGGCTTTGAGGAAACAGTACAACAAAACAAATTGCCCTTTAAGATGTCAGGCCTAACATAAATAATGTACTTTCGGTAATTGGATTTCCTGAATCTAATTAAAAAGGATCAAGAAATCACTAAGTCATTACATTACAATTGTTGATTTATAGAGACAAAAGATATTTATTATTAAAAATGTATTTATTAAAGATAATCAATCCACATTCCTATGCCCCATACAATATCATATTATCTGCACACTGGCGTACTTTATAAACAAAGAGGTTTTAGTATACATTACTGTGATCACATGAATGAAAAGCCTTCCAACCACATCAAGGTAACCCCAGAACTTCTAACCATTTTTTTACTTACAATTAGGATTAGCAAACGTTTCCCCTCCCCTCTGTGTGTGTACATAACTTCTAAAAAAAGTTTAGAAGTTCTGTACTGTAAAAAATTACATTTAATATTTATTGATCTGATAAGTGATACTTATGTACATATACAGGGAAGCTCTACAGATCTCTAATATAAACGTATGTGTATTTTACTTCTTTAGTTCCGTGTAAGTTATCTTATGGTTAATAATAACACTCACCAAGTGATATATCAATAAGGATTTATTGTATGGAGTAGTTACAAATTATGCAGTAAGTAAAAGCCAGTCAAGTATATTAGAGACAGCCTACAAATTATAACTATATACTTTAAGCATAATTAGTCTATTATGGTGTGTGTGTGTGTGTGTGTGTGTGTAAAGAGTGTGTGTGTATGTCTGCTTACCTCCTCCTCCTACTAACGTCAACCTCCAACTCCTACCTCCCACTCCCACTCTCACAGTGTGTGAATCCTGACCAGTTATATACATCTCTAGTGGCTTTAGTTACACTCTAAAAGGTCACAACTTATGTTTCTGATGAACTTCATTTTCCAAAATAACTTCTACTACTTTGTGAGTAAGCAAGACAGTTGTGCATACATAACAAGCTTTGGTTAACTCTTTACAATACTGATTAACCCTTTATACTGGATTCAACAAGTCCCCCTCTGCACACTGTTTTGCAAACAATGATATCTGGAACATAGTTATAATGAAAGTCCATCAGGAAAGTCCATAGATCTTCTTAAACAGTCTTTAGAAAGTTTAAACATTGTCCATAAAGTAGTATTATATCATTCTTATGCAATGTAATGGTAAAAAGTGATAGTGTATAGGAACTAACCTAACTAAAGTAGAACTGGAACTCTCAACACCTTCTTTCAAGTTCCATTCACAGCTTAGTTCTTCTTTTCAGTCTTTTTCCATTTATTTGATTGAAATTTAGTCTTTTTACAATATCCATCATCATGGGAGTCTTTCGTCTTTATGTATGGCTTGTAATCTTAAAAACTGTCCAAGATTACGAACAGGATAACACTCAAATCTTTACTCTGTATATAGTTGCCAGATAACTCTTTTTATCCTGTAGAAATGGATGTCGTCTTCCACAATTTTACTCATAAGAAATTTTAGAGAAACAGGAATCAGTAATAGTACAGGTATTCACTGGTGCCCTTTTAAGGCCCCAGACTTTTTGCAGTCTGTACCCAGACAGGCCGGACCTCTATAATACATCTTTGAGCAGGTAAATAGTTCATGTACCTTTATAACCCTGGATTTGTGGTTTGCTTTTTACCAAGCCTCAGTCACATAATCCTCCGAAGTTGAACTGGAAATAAACATAATTCACAAACCAACTTATAACTTGTAAGCAGTCCTTACAGTTCGAAAAAAACTTTTTTTTCCATGTAGCAATATCATCAGCTGGTCTTAGCTACTCCTTGGCATGAACTTATTCTGTTATAGTCTCTGTTATAGCTTTATTATGCTTCTCCGACTCTTAGCGTTGTCACTTTCTCAATCCTGATGTAGATAGATCTTGACCCGACGTCCACTAACTCTAAACTACACTGAAATCAGTGTTATAATGTATAAACCCATCACTATATTACCATATCATTACAAGAATGAATGTCGTTTCCTAGACAAATTTCAAATATAATTATTTAGAGTGTAAACCAAATAGCAATTTGTGAAAATTGGAATCAAATCACATATATCACATTATAAATATTGAAAAATATTAATTTATAATATGGTTTCAAGAACTATAGAGAAAAAAAAAATAGTGGATACTTTTAAACTTTAGGAGAACAGGTACAACAGTCAACTTTATAACTACAAACACATGTACTTGACATCTAACAATATTAAAACTCCTAACATATGTTTACATTAAACATTTATACAATACCTAGGTATACAAGAATCACTTATCAATCATTTTCAAATATCGAAACCAGTGACCAATTTAAACATTGATTTAACCATGTTATTTAACTGTTTTGACCTTACAGCTTTACAGATGAATAGATATACAACCCAAAATATAAATATTTTGATTTAGTTTATAACCAAGTATTAATTATCCTTTTATTACCTATAAATCTGATTCCTATAAAAGTATTACTTTTTATTCTGGATTAATTTAGACCAACAGTTGTTTTTAACCATCCAATTTAAACTCTTACTCATTTTACTGGTACCCCATCCCTGATGTACACCTTTGCCCAATAATAGAGTTTGTTTACACAGCTAGTGTTACTATTCCATATTATTATGGTATATATTATACTTAACACATTAATTTATCCTTATATACTGTGTGAAAACCAAGTTCATAATAATTCATAACCACCTGTAAACACATTTCTGTAACTGATAATTCAGTTATACTAAATCAATGTAACTCTTATTATTAAAAAGTAATATCCCTTATATAACCAACCTTGTGATATTATTTAAAACTTCCTATGAAATTTAGTTGACAATATTATAAAACTCTGATACAAGTGCATCAAATCAAATCAAGATTTTGTATACCACAATATATTTATCTTGTTCCATTTAACTGTATAAATTAGGGTAATATTTTATTTCCTTGGTGTATCATGTTATCATCTAATAATTCAATTATCCAATAGGTTGTGCTTTTTTCATATAATAAATTATCAATATCTGTTCCTGGATTAATCTAAATTGACGAATACTTGTAAAATTCTACTGCATGTTTCCATCTTCAAGATACACTACTACAATACTCTTCTGTTTGATTTACTGTATAAAAGAAACTGAATAACACCAATTTGATTTATTCTAAACCTATTGCTTTGTTCTCTTCTTACTTTTTCAAAAGTCAAACTTTTCCAATATCTGTATTCAGGGTCTTAAATTTAATTTCTTTAAACTCAGTTTAAAACTCAACTCTTAGTATTAAACTAGGACAATAACTCAGCCTAGTAGTAGTTAATAATAATGTTATAACTCCACAACTTCTTTAGAACTCAGAATTTAAGTTTGAAATAGTTCACAGACAACTTGCTGTCCTGTTCATCTCTCCTGGAGAACAGATCCATGTATTCACTGCTTGTGAAATACAAACCATTGTCTAAAATAGCTTCATGTTCGAGTTCTTAGTCCACATAACTTTGAGTAACAGCTGCTGTCTATAGATCAATAACATTATGCTACTGTGACACTCAATGAAATGTACATTCTTACCAAAAATATATATGTACAAAAAATATAAAAAATATTGGATCCATGAACGTTCTAAAAATATGTATTTCCATCATATACATCTTACAGAACCTCCTTGACAATTTCAAAACATTTTATCGCATAATTGGCCAGATTATCCGATAAATCTCAAAACACAATTGTCAGGGTTTCCCAAGATGAATATTGACTCGGAGTACTCCTTTAAAAATATATAATCCAAAATAACTTCTAAATTTGGAAAAATTACCAATTTTGCGCAGTGTCTGTAATAATGTGCACCTTCAGATCATATTTAATCAAACAACAATTATAATTGTTAATAATAACAAGTAGAGGACAAACTCGTACCCTATGTTAGAACACATCCTTTCCATGCACACATGCCCTTGTCAATCATGTGTCATGACTATCTTAGGTTAATGTTATTAATTATACCTATTACAATTACTTCTAAACAGGCTGATAATAAACCCATGCATCTATAATTTCACATGCAATACTTTTACTCATTAATTTAACTCTGCTACAAATAGTAGACCCATATACTTATTTTATGCATCTTGCTTTTCTTTCACCTAAAGAAACAAAATCTCCTTAAAATAAGAATATATATTACAGCAACTTCAACAAAAATAACTTAATTCAAATATCACATAAAAATACTTTAAAAGAATATTCCCCCTCCCATGTAGCACCAAACATTTTTGCCCTTTGAACCATCTGTTTCTATCTCAATTGTCTATTTATAAAAACACTGACTAGCCATGTATTTCCTTACAAGTTTCTCTACAGAGATTAATTTACACTTTGTATCTACTTTATTCACTAAAGGCTGACAAACTATATATACACGTATTCATTTTAATATAGATCAGGAAATACATGGAAAATAAAATAAATGTATACTGATTTGTAAGCAATTACATGACTTATCAGATCACATTAGATCTAGTTAATCATAATTTAAGCATATAAACTACTTTTTATATATTTAATTCTATGGCAAAGATATTCCATTTAAATAGCCATTCTAGATCTTGTCAATAGTACAAATAGGATTAATGTAATTTACTATTGTTTGATAACCTACCAATCTATAGCACATATGATAACTGCATCAAACATAACCTTATATAATGCATAACATATATCTGAAAAATCAAATCTATCCACTTTTAATATATCAAATCTGACCTCAACACTAGTGAAGGAAAACATTGCATCTTTAAAACAAATGCCTATAAAAATCTTAGCTGCTTTATCAAAGGACATAATTCTTGCACATGTCCTACAACTTGAATAACCTATTATTAATAATCATAAATGTCTATCTCCCCCTCCAAGTGTCTGTTTATACATATGCACATTTTCTTGATATCACATATCCTGCCATGTAAATTGTATAAAATTAATATATAAAATATATTAAATATCAAAATTACATATTTCCATGTATTAACAATCTATCCTATGCCCTAACATTTGTCAATAAACAATATTTTATAAGCCTTTAATGAACACAACACCAAATAACTTTGTTACTAAGCTTGTAGTAACATTGCTTTCCTTAACAAGGAGTAAGTCCTTTTTTCAATATTAGACCTCTGTCTCTGGAATTCTCTTTTCCTAGTCACTACAGATTTAAACCAGTTGTCTTTTTCTGTGTTGGAATCCATAACTTTGGACATTTTAGAAACCTGAGCCTCTGTGTCTATTTTTACACCTTCCTCTGTACAACAAAACTTCTGTTTTAGTTTCCTTAATTTATAACATTTTCTTAAATGATGTCCCCATTTGAAACAAAAGAAACATTGCGAAAATGTATGAGGCTTAACCTTTGCTAATTCTTCCTGATGCCCTTTATCTCTAGATAGACTTCCTATCTCTTTATCATGGTAATCTGTTTTTTGTGATGCTAGTATTTGGCGTCTATACTTGTCAACCAAATCTGCTGCTCTCTCTAGAGTTTCAGATGATTCACAAACATATATCAAATATCCAGGATCTAAAAAGGTAAAATTCTTTACAAACCCTTGCACCATCCTTTTGGAAACTTCATCCTCACTTCCCATAACAAATCTATATGCTAGTTTATAACGAGACATGAATGTAAATGGACATTCATCAATGGAGGTAGAAAGATTAGTGATTACCTCTATTGTAGGAAATTCTTCAACACTTATTAAAGGAAATAGCTGTCTTAGCCTATCAATGCTATTGCCATATATCTGGTTCCCATGAATGTCTATGTATGGAACACTGACTGGAGATGTTAATCTTTGGCTCATATGACTTGGTAACCAAAATTTAAACACTTCATTTTTCTGGTTTTCATTCAAATTATACAGATCAGTGTGGGCTTCAAATATATCAATGTTACATATAGCATCTTTCTTTTCATCCAATACAGGAATACTTTTAGCAATTTTAAGTAACTGTTCATTTATCTCTAACTGTAACATTGCTTTCTCATATTCTATTTCTTCATCTCTAATGTCTGGAATTAAATGGGAGTGTTTCTGTTCTTTAGTAATAACAGAAACCTGCGTAGCTTCCTGCTGTTGAAGACCCAATTCAATCTCTGTGAGTCTAAGACTGTCCTTTTCTATATGCTCTTCAACACTATTGGAACTTCTAGTATTTTCCTCAACTTTCTCACAATCACAGTTAGTCTCCTTATAACTGTCAATTTTATCTAAACTCATCAACTCATTAAACACTTTAACCATTAACATTACATTGTTAATTTTCTTTTTCAACTTTGAAAATGAGTTCTTTTTATCAATCTTTACATTTTCTAATGTACATTTTCTATACATTTCCTTCCATGATTTAGACACATTACCATCTAATGGAAGAATAAACGTTAAATTACTTTCACTTGCAAGACTATTAATAAACTCCATACTTTACCAATCCAAAGATCGACTGAAATCCAAATGAAATCCGGAAAGCAGAATATTCCCTCTGCGCCCACTGATTTGATATCGTGATACTTACACCAATGATTCTAGGTTCTTTAACTCATACAGACCTCTGGAGGCTTCAATCACAGAACACATCCTGCTCCCCCTCTTGAAGCTGACAGAGTGGGTATATGTTTGTGTAATGCCTAGTGTCCAAGGTGTCTATATAACAGGCTGTTGTGCGCCAATGTAAAAAAATTACATTTTAATACATTATTGATCTGATAAGTGATACTTATGTACATATACAGGGAAGCTCTTACTTACCTCCCCTCTTTCCTCCGCCGCGCTCCCGGCCCTCTGCTTGCGAGAAAATGCAAGCAGAGGGGCGGGACCGGCAGTCGCGTCTGTGATTGGCTGAGCGGCAGCCAATCACGGATGCGGCTGCCAGTCATTCAGTGCAGCGGAGGAAAGAGGAGAGGTAAGTAAGAGTCTGGGGAGCTTTCTAAAAATAAAAATTATGCGGTTGGGGCTGGGGGACCAGGGGGAAGGCTATATTAAAGGGGATAAATGCTAGGGGGAGGGAATCCGGAGAGGGAGGGAGGGGGAGAAGGGCTGCAGTACGCATGCCAAACTTCTCCCGGAGGCCAGGTAGGAGGCAGAGTCCTATATGGACTCTGCAATCCTCCTGGTGGGCAGTTTTTGGGACTTTGGGGGGGGACTACAGGAGAACCGTATGGAGCTGGGATGTGAGGTAAGGATTAAACTACACTACATGGTGGGGCCAGTAGTTGGGGGGATTATAGTTTTGGGGGTGGACATGCCCTTTAAGTACTGGATTGAAGGCATGCAGCAACACACACACACACCAGAGTATGTGCTACTTACATGTATTTATTTATAGATTTAGATGAAGCAAAGATTTTTCTTTTATCAGTTTACATAACTTTTATGTCTTTGACTTCAAAGGGCAAAGGACACCTTATGTACTTACGTCTTCCTATAAAGTCTGTCAGAGTAAATATGAATATTTTCTCCCATGTTTATGCTCATTGCTTAAATTTGCACTGAGAATAATGTTTGCAAATGTGTGCATGTTTATTTAATTATAAATATATGCAATGCCAATACACAGTGGGAAAAACCTTAGCATTCAGTGCACAAAAAAAGTTAATGAATGAAGTTGACATCATTATCCACAGTGAATCATGGGATACAGGAAAATTGGATTCTTTTAACAATTTATAATAAAATGAGAAGATGTTTATTACATAACCGTAAATATTGGAAAAGCTGAACTTGCTTAAAATTTTCTAAAAGTTACTTACATTGTTTTTCTGCAGTCTTTTTCCATAGGGCAGGGGTGACAGCGCCAAAAATGCTGCCCCTCTTTGGCTGAACGGTGTATGTACTAGATCCTCCTGTGATCTAATGAATGGGGGAGCACAGGAGCCCCTGACATAACTTCCCTAGCATTATAGGAAAGCAAGGAAGGTAAATAGTACAAAATATAAAAGTACAACTTTGGCTAGAATTTTTTTGTAATTTTGCCTTAGTTTGTTTGCTTTATAATTGACTTAGTGGCCCTTTTTTGTCTATCCGTCCATTTTGTTACTTGCCATGCTGGTCTTCATGGCAAGAATCCAAGAAAGACCAGTAACTGGTAAACATAACAAACTTGGCTACAACTCTATAAAAGGATTAGCTTAGGTTGTTTTTTCAGTATATATCTGCATTAACTTTAGCATTGTTTATGGCAGCAATCCAGGTAACTCGAAAAGTTAATATTTAAGGTTTAGTTCCCCTTGAAAATAATAGTAATTAGTAATATTATTATTATTGTGGATATATATAGCATTAACATCTTCCGTAGCACTTTACAATTACATGTATACATTCACATCAGAACCTGCCCTGAAGAGCTTACAATCTAAGCACATTTATTTGACATATACAGGGCTATTTAATAAAAGTTCTTATTGTTTAAAATGGTGCTAACCAAATAAATCTTATTTAACATTTGAAAGCTATCATCTGGTTGGTTGGGGCAAAATTAGCCCCATTTTAAACGATATGAACTTTTATTGAATCTCCCTGATAGAACCTATTAGTATGTCTTTATGGTTGTGGGGTAAACCGGAGTGCCCGGTTGAAACCCACACAAGCATGGGGAAAACATACAAACTCTTTGCAGATTTGTTGAAGGGTGGAATCTAACTCAGGGCTGTGCTTCCCTAATAGTAATAATTGTAAAATTATTTTATTGTTGATATATAATTAATACCCTGTTTCACATTATTTGGCCATACAGCTCCATGGACAGTTGGTTGGACATGTAGGTCGAGTCAGGTGGGGTGGTCTCTTGAAATGTTTTAACATTGTAAAAGAAAGCAAAATGGAAAATGATGCTTCTAGTTTTTACATAGGGCTACAATTGTAAATTGAAGTAGAGCAGTCGAGAAAAGAAAACCAAGGATGGAAGTGGAAGTTTGGAAAACCATTTTGTGCTATAAACTCTACAAAAATGTGGTAGCAAGAATTGGTGGAAAGGCAGAAAATACAGAAGGTGACTGTCAGGATGGATTTGATAATCCAACATTTTTTCTGGTGTTAAGTCACTGTATAAAAAAAGCAAGCACAGTATTGATACACTAACTGGTATCAATACAAGTGCCCTCTAGCATACCTTTCAAACAATCTTATGATGGTGTATTTAGCTTCTCTGGATCTTGAGGTATAGGCTTGGAAAATTACACTTCCTCAAATGTCCTGTCTGAGTTTGTGGCAGCCAGATGATGAACTGTGTAAAAAGCCCCACCCCCCAAAAATCAATAATTTCTGAAGCTAGTTACAGACCTGCAACCATGCTGTGCTGTGTCCTTTTTTCTACCTATTGGTGAGGGTTTTTTTCACAGTTGTGGATAGCTTTTTAAAATGATTAAGAAATTTTGTGGCAAGGCTTATGATAAAGAGGATGATGCCCTGTCCCAGCATTAGACATGCTCAAACCTGAGACTTGGATGCAGACTAGTAGTGCTGGTGATGTCACAGCTCACAGTGCTAACAGCAGCTAGCAACATGATCCTGGAGTTATTTTAAAGTTAGTAGTGTTCTCTTTTTAATAATGACCATTTGTATGGAGACCACAGTTCCCCTTTAAATCGGCTATGGTGGGTGTGTAGGTGACTATTAAACTTGCCCCACCTCCGATCCACACCTAAGTACCCAAAGTGAGAGCCTAAACCTCTGGGTACTTAACAGATCATCGGTAATCCTAACTTAAAATGTTCCTTCGCCGAATTGGCCACTCTTCCTCCATCTATTTGTCACAGAAAGTCCAGTCAAAGTGGCCAATGGAAACACGTGATTCTCGCAGAGCGTGTCTTTTCATTATCCACGTCACGCGCTGTAAACAGAAGTTGGAAGAGAAGCTGGCTGGCAGGGAAAATTTAAGTAAGTATGAGGTGAGGATCAAGCAGCTTAGGTCCTCACCATGGTTACTATTCAGTTGTGGAAGGTGATGAGCGACGGGGAGGCGAGTATAATTTTTAGAAGGGAATTGCCTAAACTGCACAGGTTTCCCAAAGTAATCTCTTATTCCAATTATTGACTTCTGTACCAGAAAAAGAAGCAGGTGGTTGAAGAGGGCAGTCCACAGTGAATCTCTCTCATCGGGTATGTGCAAAAGGTAAGTTACCACTGTGGCCTTGTGATATTCAGGGTGGGGGTGGCAAGTATGAATTTTGATGTGGTCTCTGTCAATGAGGCCCAGTAGGATTAATATGTATTTTACAAGGAAATGTTGAATAGGTTAGTTTTCTATATAAAATTGTTTGCATATTTCACCATCAGTTCTAGAAAGAAGTACAGCCAGCAAACGTAACCGTGCCATTGTGTTGTTCCATACAGACATTTAGCATTGTGCAGTGGAATGCGTCTTCCTGTGTGCAGCTTACAGGGTTAATGAGTCATTGAGGTGTAACCTTCTGTCCCACCCTCTTTAAGGTGTAGTAGTATTAACCAATACACAAACGCTGACTGCAGTTGCTATGAAACTGGAAGCTACCATTTACTGTGATTAGGGGAGAGCAAGTGCTGCTATCATACTGTATCTGTACTGTGGAATGCAATTAAAGAAGTGGTGCTGCAGGTTTCTACATATTTTTTTGTAATAAGAAAAGTGTTGCTTGCCAGTGGTGATTATTTTTCACTATTTAAAAAACAGTTTTTATTAGGGAAACTGCAGGTGCTTTTCTAAAAGTGGTTGGAACCCTGTCCCTTTTCCTTACCGTGTTGGCATTGACAGTGTTCAGTAATTCATCTGTGTCCTGTGGTCTTTTTCATCTAACTATGTGAAAGGAAGGGAATGCTGCCCCATAAGTGGGGCTTTCCCTGTCCTCTTGGTGTGCCACAAATGTGGCCTCAAGGGGCCATCCCGGCTTCACTCCACAGTAATGATAAACAGGATTTTCATTCATTTTGCCTCTTCCAACACTGGGATTGCCTACAGTTGTTATTTTAATAATGTCCTGCTTTGAGCCTTTTACTGAAGAAGAAAGCTACGAATGTGACTGTGAGAATGAGCTGGGAACAAATAATGAAGAAATGCCTGGCCAGCTGGATTTTGTGGAAGAAGGTAAAATGATAGATACTGTCAGTCAGCTGGAAACAATAATTTGTATACTGTCTTTATTGTTGATTTATTATAATAGGTTGGTTGCCAGTAATACTGATTTAGAGCATCTTGGCTGAATGCAATTTTGAGCAGACATGTTGTTTGCAAAAGTACCTGGTTTCTTTCATATATGTAATCTAAAAAACATAATTTCATGATTTAAAGCAGGTTGGAATTGTTTTATTTTAGAGAATACAGGTCTCCTGCAGAGTTGGTGGGTTTAAAGTCCCTATAAGTAACAGTTTTATAGTGGGTGTATAGTTCCACGTTAGCTAACAGAAAATCTGTTCATTAATATTTTGTTAATGTGATGGGTCATCTTGATCATCCTGTCATGGTGTTTACATTGTTTGCAGGCCATTTTAAACATTATTGCTGTGTTTTGTCACTGTCTTTTTTTCAATAGATACCCCTACTTTTTAAAGCAGACCTGTTCTATATTTATTTGTATTTTATTAAGATTATTTGTATTTGTACATTTTATTACTCCTCTGCAACTTCCCTGGGACAGTCCTTGAAATATATTGTCCTCCAATGGTGTTAGACAGAAACTTGAGCTAGGCATTCAAAATTAATCATTTATAAAATATTGATACATATATTATCTTGATGCATTGTTAAGCTTCAATATGTAATTGTTGGTCTTTAGAAAGAGGAAACAGGTGCCATGTTATATGAACTGCAGGTTTGCAAGAATTAAAAGGAATAAAATTGCTGGAATTATTACTGGACAACTTAAATGAAGAGGTTTTGTAGTGGTAGCTGATTTGTTGCAAAATAATATGCTGGATATTTTAGTAACTCATCGTTAGATTATTCACAAACCACATTGTTTACATGTAACACTATTTCAGTCTGTGTCTGCATGTACCGGTATTTGTCTTCTACTGTATAGCAGAGGAGGGCAACTTGCTTTTGTCATTAGAAGCCACCCAAACAGCTCCTGTAGTATCCTGGGAACATGATGCTTCATAGACTTAGAAACCCTTTTAAAAAGTTTGACATCAAGATAAAATTTCAGCTACCTGACTAATGTGATTTTTTTCATTCCTTTTCTGTACTACAGCATAATATCTAAATATCTACTTGTTGTTGGATGTTAATGGAATTGTTTGAAAAAACATTTTCTATTTAACTTAAAGCCCAAAGGCTGAAATGCATTTGTGCCGGCAGATTCCATTGGTATCTGTACACATACTCAAGCTCAATCAATACCCATCTGCCATATGTGGATTGTTAGGCCGTGCGCCCACACATGACATTCATTAATACTTTTAAATCTAGACTGTTATCCTACCTTTCTGAGCATCAGCAGAACAAATGATTATTAGCCCTTTTAAGCACTTTGTACCCATCCCCCCCCCACTTGTATCTGTATTTTGTTCCTCCCATTTAGGTTGTAAGCTCTTCGGGGCAGGGATCTCATTCCTAATATGTCATGGCTTATTGTACTTATATCAATATATATATATATATATATATATATATATATATATAATATATATATATAAATATATATATATATAATATATATCATATATCATATATAATATCCCTTATATTATATAAATATATTTATATCTAATAGGGAGATTACATTAAGTTTTTAGGAGCTACCAATGTGGTGGGGGGTATAGGATATTACACATAGGAAAGGTGTATATGCATGTGTGTACTATCTCACTGTTACCGTTTAAATGACCATCAGTAAATGTATATAAAATTAAGCACTGACTTATATTAGGCACAACACAAAATATCCAAAATACATAAACTTACTTACAGAGCTGAGATCCCTGTTTTAAAATGGAATGGTCAAATGGCAGCTTAAACCACACCCCTGTGTCTGCTCCATATGAAAGGAAGTGTTATCCAAAAAAAGTTTCTGTCTGCTACACAGGATGTGATGTGTATTGTAATGGACATATACACCAAGGCTCCTTGTATACCACCTCCAGCCTGCAGGTGGTGTCAGTGAGTAATAAAATACAAAACATCCCTGCTCTCAATGGTAGGAGGAGAGGAAGTGAAAGTGGATTGTGGTGTGTGCTTTGGAGTGATATTGACTGCAACACAAGATCCTGTGTATAAGATCCTGTTACCACCTGTTGGGAGGACAGATTATTGGACAGACAATTTACCTTATTGGATACAAACTCTGGGGCAACAGATAAGCGTACACCAACTTACAGGGACAGAC
The DNA here is from genome assembly GCA_019447015.1 of Hymenochirus boettgeri. Lineage (NCBI taxonomy): Eukaryota > Metazoa > Chordata > Amphibia > Anura > Pipidae > Hymenochirus > Hymenochirus boettgeri. Next base: position 96,323,149 of record CM033474.1, read on the forward strand.
AATATACAGACCTGGTCACTACCAGGCCCAATTGCCAAACCTATTTTTAGATCTGATCCATTTGATGGGATAACTAGGGAGTAGACTGATTGGCTAGAACAATTTGAATTGGCAGCCACTATTAATGGTTGGGATGATGGTGCTCACTTGCAGGTCCTTGGACTTTTGCTTAGTGGTAAAGCCAGGCAGGTATACCAAGAATTTGCTGTAATAGTAAAATTAAAAAGCAGTTATACGTTATTAAACATTGCTCTGAAGCAACTTTTTCCCCATTGTGCACCAACGGGCACAATTTTGCTAGTATGTATGTATGTATGTATCTATATATATATATATATAATACAATACAAGGATTGTGGAAGCACTCCAATTAGGCTAATTTACAACTACATTCAGTGAAAGTGCTACTGATCTGGTCAAACATTTATACAAACATAGAAAAGATAATCAATGCACATTCCTAGGCCCCATACAATATCATATTATCTGCACACTGGCATACTTTATAAACAAAGGGGTTTTAGTATACATTACTGTGATCACATGAATGAAAAGCCTTCCAACCACGTCAAGGTAACCCCAGCCTGGGAGGTCCTAACTTCTAACCTTCTTTACTTCAATTACCGTTAGCAAACTTTTGCATTTCTCATAGTGCGTCACGGGTTAGCACCCGCGATTGCACGTGTGTACTAACCTTAAGGCTGGGTAAACACCAGTAACCAACCAACAGCGCGACCGAGTTTGGTTGACCGTATCAGACAAACAGATCAGTTAGTAAATCATAGCCAATCGTGCAGTTGGGACATATGATAGTGTTATATGTATCCAGACTTAATGGTATCAACCTGCAAATCTGAAAACAGATCCAGGCAATTCTGCCACAATGTGCAATTCAATCTGATTAGCACCATTGGACATCCTTAGACCCTATACAGGATCCAGAATAACATGCTAGGTTCATACTTATTGGTATTAACCACAGCAAGTTCCAGATTTACACTCACTATGGGGTTAGGACTTGGAAACACAGGATAGTGATTAGCTTTACAAGTTATGGAGGTTTGGATAAAGGAACTAAAAGCTCCCCACATAGTATAAAATGAAGTAGACCCTTCTTATAACTGAAAGTACCCCACAGCCTCACAGTTATTATTATAGCAATAGTGGAATAAAAGGGAAAACTGCATGTCTCTGAAACTACCCAGCATTCTTAGAGAAATGGACAAAGTCACCACTTCCTGTCTAGCACACAGAAACTGGATTGACTCATTACTTTCTATGGAGAGGGGAGGGGGAGTAAATATAAGAGTCTGAAGAATTTTCTAATTGGCTAAGACTCACATGTTTTACAAACAGCACATAACTGGGTGTAATACAGGAACTTCCTTACACTTCCTGTCTTGTCTTAGGCAGTGCCTTTTTTTTGATTTGCTAACAGTGAAAGATCAGAACCTTTCATTGGATGTTAGTAAAATTCCACTTCCTTTTAGTGTCTACATGGAGACCCTGTAGAAATCCTTGAGGTGGCTAGACCTATCATTTTGAGTTTTCCATTCAAACTTAGGGGTGTCCAGTAAAGTAAGTTTACTTTATTAATCGTATACCATTTGTTTTGTAATTCAGTAGTAGGTAGTAGTGCTATATTTGTATAGTGTTATTTCTTATGGTGGTTTTAATTAAATAGTGACAATTACACACATACATATAGACCTTTCCTATGTGTAATAATGTTACGGTATATACCCCCACCTAATTAGTTGCTCCTAAAAACTCAATGCAATCTCTGTAAAAATATATTTATATAATTTAAGGGATATATATATATATGCTTTCTTAACCGATGTATGCAATTGTATTTAATTTAATTTTTATCTGTCTGTATAATGGCTTGCACTTATCCCCTTGTTCATATACTCTGTATTTTCTAATGTACAGCGCTGCGTACCCAAGTGGTGCTTTATAAATAAAATTATACATACATACGTACACACACATGGCTGACCGTTGAACATTTTCCAAACGGAATGACCAACACTGACATTCCTCATTTTTGCCCCTTTCACCTTGCTGATACACTGCAGAGTTATCAGCAAACCGCAGAGCCCATGCAGCCTTTGGGATGAGTGTTGGGCACCTCTGCCGTGTAGAGTGGATTGTTTTTAAAAATCTTAAATTTAGTCCTTACATACCCATGTTTAATACAGTTTACTAAAAAGTTCAGTTTAAAAAACTGGAGGAAATGTAAGGCTGCCTCCCTTCATTCATTGATTCAAATTAGAATTGGTGAGGGCACAGTGAGGGGTGTATAATTGGTGAGGGCACAGTGAGGGGTGTATAATTGGTGAGGACACAGTGAGGGGTGTATAATTGGTGAGGGCACAGTGAGGGGTGTAGAATTGGTGAGGGCACAGTGAGAGGTATAGAATTGGAGAGGGCACAGCGAGGAGTGTAAAATTGGAGAGGACACAGAGGGGTTAGAATTGGTTAAGACACCGAGAAAGGGGGTATAGAATTGGGGAAGGCGCAGAGAGGGGGATAGAATTGTAGAGGGCACAGAGAGGGGGATAGAATTGGAGAGGGCACAGAGAGGGAGGATTAAAGGGTATGTCCACCCTAAAATGTATTTTTTTATATCTGCTCCCCCATGTCCCCCAGCCCCAACCGGGTATTTTTTATATTCAGAAAGCCCCCCAAACTCTTAATTACCTCTCCTCTTTCCCCCGCTGCGCTCCCGGCCTTCTGCTTGCAAAATGCAAGCAGAGGGGCGGGACCGGCAGTCGCGTCCGTGATTGGCTGCCGCTCAGCCAATCATGGACGGACTGCCGGTCCCGCCCCTCTGCTTGCATTTTGCAAGCAGAAGAACGGGTCGCAGCGGAGGAAAGAGGAGAGGTAAGTAAGAGTTTGGGGGCTTTCTGATAAAAAAAATACCGGTTGGGGCTGTGGGGGACATGGGGGAGCAGGATATTAAAGGGGATTTACACTAGGGGAGGGATAGTAGAACGGGAGGGGGAGGGAGGGGGGAGAAGGGCTGCAGTACGCATGGCAGAATTCTCCCGGAGGCCAGGTAGCAGGCAGAGCCCTATATGGACTCTGCTAGCCTCCTGGTCGTCAGTTTTTGGGACTTTGGGGGGGGACTACAGGAGAACCAGATGGAGCTGGGATGTGAGGTAAGGATTACACTACACTACATGGTGGGGCCAGTAGTTGGGGGGATTATAGTTTTAGGGGTGGACATGCCCTTTAAATTGGAGAGGGCACAGAGAGGGGGATACAATAAACCGTTTTTTATACTTTAATTCTCCTTACTGTATGCAAAATAGCATTATGTCTTCATGATTTTTGCTTACTCAGCCACACCTGCATCTTGATTTCTTTGCTCATATTTGCATGGAGGGCATGTGGCTTTCATTGTGATTTATTTGTTTAAGGCAGCCACTGGGGAATGCAGTAACCTATTTAAACAATAAAAACCAAGGTGAGTAGAATCAGAGTCCCATTTAAGATCTGTTTAACTAGTTTTTAATTTTTAGTTGGAATGTAATTTGTAATATGTCAACAGTATTCTGTCATGTTTTAAAGGGACACTATACTGAAAAAAATAACTTTGCCTCATCTTAATCTATTATTGAAGACATGTAAATTGCACTTACATGTGTTGGTTGTGGGTTGGTGCATACCTTCAATCCAGCACACATTTTGTTTAGGAGCAGGATCCCCCCTCCCTCTTTTAACCACTCCCACTTCCATCCAAACTGATTTTTTTTCCCAGATACCAACTGTCAAGCCTGCACACAGCATACAGCATTCCAACAGTCAAAAACTCTGCCACCATTCCAGCTACAGTAAAACCACTCACAGAACAATAGTTTTTGAGAGCAAGGAACTTGATTGACAGATGAAATGTAAAATGTTTTAGGTTGGATATCTAATGAAATAGGGCGCAGACCAATAAAAAAAATTATACAGTGGTGGTCGGGAAGAATTATAGTTTCCAGTTATGGTCAATTTCAAATAACCTTTTATTCAGTATAGATGCCCTTTAAAGTACAATTTAAATGTGTAAAAATTACAGAATGAAGGTGAACAATTATTTAGTGGTCCTAAAGGATTTTTGTGACATTTGTCAGGGGTGACCCAGGTTTAGGAATTGCACCAGCTTTGGGAAAAACCAATTCTGTTGTGTTTCTTTTTAATTTATTTCATGAACTGTATGCTAGTTTAGACTGAGCCTTGTTGCCAGGCTAACATTTGGCTTTTCTTCCTGAGTGAACAGACTTGACTTTAATTTGGCGGTTAGTTATATTGTCCAAGATGGTAACTGAGGGAACCAGGCTGAGAAAGATAATATTAAAATCTGTTTATTAGTTTTCATTGGACTGGTTGGTTTCATTCATTAATTTTTTTTCTTTATTCATCCTGATATAAAGGCAAATTTTCTCTCAGTTTCACTGTGATGGAAAGAGGAGAATAACTTTTATTAGTTTAAATTTAAATAAAGGGCATGTCCACCCCCAAAACTATAATTTAACCCACTACTGGCCCCACTGTGTAGTGCATAAAAATCCTTACCTTACATCCCTGCCAGGGGAATAACTAGAATTCAGTGGGCCCCCCAGCAAAATTTTGGAAGGGGCCCCTACGCCACCCATCTATACATTTATACATATACATACAGATACACACACCTACTGACCTACCCTTCCATTTGTTTTTTTGTGTTTTCACCCCCTTCATCCATTCCGGCTTGGCACGCCTCCATACCTATAAACGCGGTGTTTAACACTATAGTCGATCAACACCCAAGTACTGTAGGTGTGGAGTGTACTAATCATCAACAAATTTTTTTTTTAACTCCCAACCCAACACAGGAACACTATCTTATATCTGTCTGTCTATCTATCTTCTATCTGTCTATCTATCTATCTTTCTATCTCTATATCTCCCTATCTATCTATCTTCTGTCTATCTATCATCTATCTACCTTCTATTATTCATCTATCTTATATCATCTATCTATATCTATTCTCTATCTTATCTATGATTATCTACTTCTGTATCTGTCTTCTCATATATATGATCTATCTTCTGCCCTCTATACTGTTGTCTATCTTCTATCTATTATCAACCTATCTGCTATCTATCATCTATCTATTTATCTTCTATCTATCTGTCTAAGTTTATCTCTGTGTAAAAGACTTCATCATCATATTTAATTGTCATCATTCATATTATGGTAGATATTACTGTCTGTTAACACTTACTGAAGTCTGGGACTCTGCTGGGCTCAGCTTCAATAGGCTGACTTGAATCAATATGTGGCTTTGTACAGCAGGTGCCACTGGCAGGCAGGGACGTTTTCTCAATCATGGATATGCACTCAGGTGCCATGCCCCTATTAATCAATAACAATCTGTGGTACTAGCAAGTGTCTCTGTCTGTAACAAATAAGGGAGAGAATACAACAGTTTGTTGGACTGTGCACAAAGAACTTGCTAGATCATACAGAGCCCCTGACACATTTCGCTCTTGCCAGGGCAAACACACAGCTGCAAGCTCTGTTGGCTTGTTAATAATTTTGGCAGCACCACTTTAATTCTGATCTGGAAGACGATAGACTACCAATTGGTTGATAGATCAGTAGCCTTTCTAAAGGAAATATCAGGTCCATGTGTAACCAGCCTTAAAGGATGGTAGGAGATGGGGCGCCTAGTAACTATCGTGAATTTTTCACAAAAACATAAATTTTATCTACAGTTTTTACAATTTTCAGTCAGGACCTGCCTTTAAAAAAAGGAAATGTTTAAATGACCTCTATTGTACCTGATAAGTCGGGATAACCTGTTTCTGCAAATGTTCCAGTTATGATCAAAATAAACCAGTGTAGACTACTTAAAACAAGGGCAAAGCTGTAATAATCTTTGCATTTTAAAGTTATTGACTTTGAACATCACTGTATACTTTGCAAGTGATTATTTTGTTAAAAACTTCTAAGGACAATAGAAATGTTCATTGTATCTGGTGAAAATACTGTGATCAGAAGCAGCTATTTATCTTTAGACAGATGGAATCTATACCCAACCTGTGCATAAAAGGTAATTTGTTTTACTTAAAAAGTCTTCTGTTCTTCTTTTTGATTTTTGTGCATCTCTGACTGACCCCTTTACCCACTGTAATCTTGCCCACATCCTTGCTGTCAAATCATAAAAATTTGAATGAAATGATAAACATGAAAGAGGAAAGGTTGAATAATTGGTATTCACAGAAATTACTTCATAAAACTGGCTTGATCTTTATTAACTTGTGCCAAAGGAATGTCAGGCAGCACCTGCAATAGACATCAAAAAGAAAGCAATCTGAGCAGATGATGGAAACAAAGAGGGCAACATCCTTTATGGTGTCATATATTATACTATGTTCTTAAGTGAAGAGGGTAGTGTGTTATTTTGTGACACAAAATAGTAGGGACATTTTCTCCTTTGTTTAAAATGTGTGCTTGGATTGTTTTTCTTTTGAACTATTTTATTATTCTATGGCAGTGATATGACAAAGCAGAATCTGTGCCTATATCTAAAAACATATTTCTTATTATGGTTCAGATCAGATTTACTTCTCAAGTGGCTATAGACACAAAGCCTGGTGCCTTTCATCACACCCCAAACCATTTTTATATGCAAATGGAGATAATTGGATTGATATTTCCCAATATATCGTTCTGCCATTGGACTGTATTTCGGGGTCCCTTACTTTAACGTCTTTTGCTATTCATTATTAAATATTATTTTTGTGACCAAGCAGAATGAGTTCCTTGAATCCACAAATTCCATGTAATGTATCTCTGAATTATATTTGCAGTTAGTTAATGTATTTGTAGGAGCATTTACTCTGCACAATAGCAAGATTTACTTGATTAGGGGTTAATTGTAGTTTTTAATCTTTTTGTTTGTTGCTGGTCAGTCAAGTGCTATGACAACACAACTTCAAACTTGTCTATTTTGATTGATAATCTGTGCTGTCCTTATTGTCCTCCTTACATAAATGAAATATGATAGAGATTGCACCGTTGTTTATCTTAGTTTTGAGCAGTAGTGCACAAATTATTTTTGAATATGGGCTGTGTTCTAATGTCATCATGAAACGTGACCTTTAATACCCTTATATTTTACAACAGATAGTAAAGTATCCCCTATATTTTAAGCATAATTGGATATCAAAAATTAACAAAAATAACCTTCACAATCCTACTTAATCTGATTTCTAAGCCTTTAATAATTGTATAATTTTTTTTTAAAAATTAATTACGAAGTATAAAAAATAAAGGATCCCTTTCATTTTTGCAGTGTTATGTGCTGAAAGAGTGGGCCAGATGACTAAAACATACAATGATATTGATGCTGTGACACGTTTGCTTGAAGAGGTAAGTGTCATTTCTATTTTTCTGAATACTGTTTATTTAGCATATTACATTAAAGGAGAAGTTCAGTACAAATACATATGCTTTTCAGAAAAAAGAGCAGTATTTTTTAATCCCAATCACCTTAATCTACCAATTCAGCATTTTGTCTGTATATAAATAAATGCAACGGAAATACTGACTTCCTGTTTGCAGGACCCCTAGTAGAGACCGTTATGGTTTGCCCTTGACCCAGCGCCTGGGTTGATTCAGTTGCTCAGTAGAGATCTGAGCATCTTTGACCCATCCAACAGCCAATCAGTAGAAATAACTGTTAGGAACATTCCAAGGATGTGGTGCATCCTGGGAAGAAGAAGGACTGTTAGAACCTGAAATGTCAGCTCACGAATGTCAACAGCAGGGAACAGCAAAGGGTATGAAATCAACTGATATTTCAAAATGGGAGATTATATGTAGAATAACTAAGAAGGCATTACACAAACTAACAATTTAACAAATATTGATAATTTCCACTGAACTGTCCCTTTAATCCTTAGACCTTTTGCACAATTAGTCCAATATAAGAAAAAATCCGTAGGGACACCTTATATAAAAACTATAACCTAACTTGTAGTAAAGCGCTGGAAAAAGCATACCCGCTGTATTGCATTTTTATAAGCGTATTTGGCATTTTTTATGTGCTCAGTGTGTTTTACTGCTTTTTACCTGCTTTTTTTACATGCATTTTATTGGTTTTCACTGATTGTGGGAAAAATGAACACAACAGGATAGATTGTTTTCTATGAACCATGCATACTGTCGCTAAAGGCAGCTCTAACCTTAAGAGTTTGCTCTTTTTCCTATCATCATTACTGTGTCTAGGTTTTTCTTAAATACATGATCCAGAACTAATCCAAAACATACAAAACTGCCATTCTTGCCCACATTTTTCTAGCAATCCGAATGGGTTTTTCTTATTTTCGTATTAAATTAGCACATGCAAAAATATTAATCACACACAGATATCAAGGAAATAATATTTTTTGAAACATTAATCTGTAGTTTTAGAAAGGCAGCATCCAATCCTTCTATAGTGCCAAACCATTTTTATTAAGATATATGGCTTTTATTACTGGACAGATTATGTACCGTAAACAAATTAAGTTGTCATGGGAGAGTTTTTGCTTCTTTGCCATAAAATGCTTATGGCCTAGTACAGATTATAAAAACATTATAGTTTCTCAAATGCATTCCTTTAAGGTTTTTAGCATTTAATTGTTGTTGGGTTCTAATTATTTACAGCAAGCCTTTTAAATGGCACAAATAATAAGTTGCTAGATTTTGAAAGTTTTGTTGGAATATAATTCCCAGTGAAATAAAGTGAAAGTGGCTTACCAGTACATGTTCAAGAATGTAGTGTTTTCTAAATTGTTGGCCTCTACTTTTATTATTTAAAGGATAACTATACTTTAAATTTGTACTTTTTAGAAATGGAAAGTACCTGGAGCAGGGAGGTAGTAGTGTTAATTTTTTTAGTTTTACCAAGTGATGTAAATAAGAATGCAGCAATAACAAAATATTCCAGTGAGTACAAATGTCAGGTCATTTTTATAAATGGGCTATGTCTATGATAAAAATGCAGTTCCATATTTTCCAATAATAAATGTATAATACTGCAAATCGCAATGTTGAGTAGGGCAGAATTCTGTCTTAATCCAACTTATCTTTGTTTTTAATAGTTGTGTTGATTTCCATGGCTTCCCATATGTGTGCCAAAGCGCACAACATCATACTGTTCTTATAACATGGCTTTAAGCAAATATAAGCTTACAAATTTTATTGCAGGTTTAACATGAAAGTGGAAGCGAGTTGTTTTTTCAAAGTGTATATAAGTTTCTATATACTGTTTTATGCCCTACCCTCTCCTACCCTACTGAAGTCTATCAAGTAGAACAGGGAGATATAATAAATGCAAGTGAGTGTCATTGGCATGTTGAGCAAGAGAGCATTAAACAGACCACATCATTTTTAAAGCTGCATTTTTCTTCATTTGATATAAGCTTGAATTTACTATCTTCAAAACTAAATGTAATTAAAGGAAAACTCTGCCCCTACAAAACTGGCATATTTTAACAAATATAACAGGGCAACGCACTCTTTCAAATCTTGCTCAATTTATTTGTGACATGCTGGTTCACACAAGTGGGAAGCCATGTGACCTCCCACTTTGTGAACCAGCATGTCACAAATAAATTGAGCAAGATTTGAAAGAGTGCGTTGCCCTGTTTATATTTGTTACAATAGTACCATAACTGCCAGTGGTGAGCAGAATTTGGGTAAACAGCACCATCAACAACAAAATAAAACGGAGTGCGGGGAATTATAAAAAGAAACTGGCATATTTCTTGCTCCTCCCACAGTCATCGTCACTGACATATGTTAATGAAGGAAGGGTAGAAGCCAGAAAACAATCAGTTACTACAGGAGTATAATTTTCTTTAAATCATACAAATTGAATGTTTAGTTACCTACAGTATACAAATCAGTGGAAAGCAAATGGGAGTTTTAATGAGATCTGTTAATTGCTGCCAAGCTAATAGCATAATGACTCTTGTCATTATTTCATTTGGTAATTTGCTTATGGAGTTTCTATTTGTGAACCCTATATTACAATCTGGAAATAACCTTTTACACTTTTCACCTGCATTTATTTGATTAACATAATATTGTGTAAATGTTTTTATAATAACACTAGCTTTTATAACATCCATGTTATCTTAGAGCTGGTTACCTGCGTTTTTATAGCTGCTTTTTAGCTTTGCTGTCATATCTGCAATTTTATAATTAAATGTTCTCTTATCATAAAAAATAATACAATAGCACACTAGGTTTATTTCACTTTAATAAGCAACTCAATAACCATTATTAAACAGTTTATAAAATATTACAGAAAAACATGCAACACACAAAACAAAATACCCTTTGAAGTGTCTGTGTGTACACACAAGCACACACACTATTGCATGTGCATACTGTAATCTCATTTTAAAAAGAAAGAATAAAAAAAAAGTTTCTACATAGCACAATAGCACTGGCTGCTAATGCCACCCTCCAGTAGTCTGGGGAAATAGGCCTTAGGTAAAGTATGATATGTAGAGGGAGAAAATGCTTCCATGTGAAGCCTCGTGGCGAGGCGATATGTTACCTATTTCTACAGCACCTCCCCTGTATATAAGGGTTATGTAGATTTGTGCAATCTAATATTTTTCTATACATACTGAAATATCAGAGGGTGTCTAAAATGATATGAACATCCATCCTTTCCATGCACAGAAAGAGCGGGATTTGGAATTAGCTGCACGCATTGGCCAATCTTTGTTGAAGAAAAATAAAACGCTAACCGAAAGGAATGAATACCTTGAAGAACAAGTAGAGCACATCAGAGAGGAGGTGAGAATCCAGCAGTATGTTTTCACAGACAAATATGCTCGCAATATCTTGTACCGGACAGATAAAAAGGATGATAAACATTTATCGATTTGTGTTTTTTCCTTTTCTGGTTATCAGCTACAACCTACAATATATTGGGTCAGGAAAGAAAGTATTTCTATGTTTGCTGCATTGCGTAGTTGGACGTTCCGATTATACATAAAAAAGAAAACAAGGGGCACAAAATATTTCTTTTTCATTAAATTTTTGTTATTGCATTGTAGAATGACTTGTAGAAGCGCTCCTTCTCCAGGGTGAATAGCCAAACTTGTCTAATCTTTCTCCTCCATTATCACTTCTCTGAAATCTTTTAATTTCTAAGATGTTATTTTTATTTACAGATTTACAAAAGATCACTCTATATTGTTAATTGGGCCTTTCTAGTGCCTTGTAACGAGTGAAAGCAATATTTTTCTCCATTGAATCTATTCCCCTTTACATAAACCTTCTTTATGTAAGACAATATCTTGCTAGCTCTAGCCTTTGCCTTTTACTTAACTGGCCCAAGGTGAAAGTATACTAGAAGAAGCAAACAGCATAAACTTTAAAGCATAACAATTTGACCGTTGTCACATGGTACAGCCACAGCTTGACAGGAAAAGTTTGACATTGTTAAGGTAAAATGTAAACAATTCCAGTCTGGGTCTTTATCAGTTAATGACTAATTTTTAAGGCAAATATCTAACTCCAGTTATTATTTTATTAGTTGTCTAAAAAAATGGATGTCGTTGAAACTTTGGGGGGTTGGGTGTCTTACCCAGTTGTAACTCCATATATATCATAACTAACAAAACTATGAACTTATAACATTTGGGATAGATGCCCTGACCCTTTTTTATATGAACTGTCAGGCAAGCCTTGCTTTCTGTTACAGTTTACAGGATAATATTTGACTTTGCTGGCAGGTAAGATCAAGGGTCTCTTCTAAAGCTGGCCATACACTAGGCAAACTTTTGATCGAAGTTTGTCTATAATGTTTGTCTATAATGTCTAAAGACTGCATTTTACAATTGGTGGTACTTATCTTGAGATAATCCCATCTGGCCTATTAATTTTGCGATCTCAAATTGATTGCATTAAAGAATGGGCTAGGCAGTTTTAAAATAGATTTGACATTTGTCTATAGATGAACGTAGTGTATGAGCACCTTAAGTGATCCACTAAAGCCACTCACTCTAATGTGCCCCCTACATTCACTAGCACTTGTTTCCTGGGCCTGTGGGTTGTTGTGGCCTCACTCTGTGCACCCCTGATCCCTTTTGTTTTTGTCTTTTTTTTCTTGTCCCTGGGTTTCTCATACTTATGTGTATTATGTGTCCTGATAAGTGAAGGCCAGTCCGGATTATTTTATTATGTTATATGTTATAGTTGATAAACTATAGTAGACACATTTTACTTTGAGCCGTGTGCTTCAGCACTATCCTCAATCTCTTTTAGTGCATTGTTTTCCTTCAACTATTAATTTGCCTTTGAAAAACTCACTGTGCTAATTTACCTTTGAGTATGTTACTTAAAGCAAATAATGCAGAGGAACAAAGCCGAGCAGAACATTTCAATTATGTATAATGGTGTACTGTATAGGTATTCTTCCCTGTATTAAATGGATGTACAGTGCTCCTTGTTAAAAACATTATGAAGTTTGCCCTTGTGTTGTTATAGCAAAGGTCATAGTATGGGAGGTTGTCAGTTCAGTCACAATTAACTAATTTGTGTAATTGTCAGGATGTGGTTTAAGTAAGGGTTACCAAGTGGATCAGCTTGTTACCGGTATTTCATAATTCTCAAAATTTTTGAGTAGCTCGTCTCACGCCTTCTGTAACTTGACGATAATGAAAAGAGCTGCATTTAATTACAATATTTTATTAGGTTAAATATGACAGTGTTGAAGGTGCCCCCAGATCTCCTCCTATTTACCTCCCACTTTCTTATATTCTGTCTCCTCTAACTTTTCTTATTTTATTTAATGGAGCATAGTCAAGCCAGCCTTGAGACTATCCTTTATTCAGTCCACATGCATTGGAGACCAGATTAGGCAAACACAATTTCTTAAGTGGAAGATTCCACTACTGATATCCTTTGTTTCATTCCAATGTAGCCTAGTATTCGGTGCTTACAGACTGAATAACAATCTGTGGGTTGGTGTTAGTTTAGTCTGCCATGTAAACAAAATTACCCATGAATTAACCGTAATATTTTCCTGAATCCCTCATCACTTTTTAGCAATATTTTGTTCACCCAATTTAAGTAATTATCTTAACTGCACGTGCCTGTTTTATTTAGAATGAGCAGAGCTTTGAGACATTTATGCTGTCTGTGTTTGCTCAGGTTTCACAGTTACGTCATGAGCTTTCCATGAAAGATGAGCTGCTCCAGTTTTATACAAGTACTGCAGAGGAAAGTGAGCCAGATTCCATTTGCTCTACACCGTAAGTTTCTTTTTTTTAAAAAAATAACTTTTTTCTGAAGGCAGCTGTGTAAAGTCCATGGATTGTGCAAACAAACCAGATTTTAGTTACTTTATCATTAGTCTGTAAAAGGTGAAACATTTGAACAGTAAAATATGACACAATGATAAATGGTTAAATTAATATCTCAATTCGTATGACTAATATTATGGAATAATCCATTATTGTGATAATGTTTCTTCGTGTCTGTAAACGGAGATACAATATTGCATAAAAGCAGAAAATATAGATTTTTTTTCTCTTCCCAGGCTTTGCAAATAAAAGCTTATTTCCAGTTTTGGTTTAAGTGATATTTTCACCCAATAAAAGTGACATTCAGACCAATTTTTATCAAAAAGTGCTAAACACCCAGAATTTTGTGGGGAAAATCTTAATTATTGCAGCTTTGTTTGAGCTTTTGTTATTATTCCAAAGCCAACATTGTGCTTGTTTCTTGTGATTTTTACAAGACAGCAATAACTATTTTAATGTATAAAAAGCAAGTACATTTATTAAACAATCTAGGAGCTGCCTTAAGGTGCCCATACATCTATAAGATTTTACTTACCCGACCGAGCGATCACGCGATGTTCATCGATGCTGCCGGAACCGCTTCTCCCGATCTTACATTCGACCGACATGCGATCGCAAATCCCATTCATTTTGCAATCGCATGTCGGTCGAATGTAAGATCAGGAAAAGCGGTTCCGGCAGGATCGAAGGAACATCGCATGAGCTCTCGGTCGGGTAAGTAAAATCTAATAGATGTATGGGCACCTTTAGTCTTCTGAACATTTAATTTTTTAAATACTGTAACTTACAGTTAACTATGAATAACAACTAAGAAGACAAGTCTGGAAGATATTATAGAGGGATTGTATAATAAAAACTGATATCAGTCTTGTCATTTTTTTGTGGGTAAAGGAGGACAATCAGACAGGAATAGTATTTTCCGATCGTAGGGGGGAAGTATAGAAATCATTTATATAACTTTCAAAATAAATGGCAATGTAAATTAGCATTTTGGCCAGAGGTGTGGAGATTATGCTACTCAGCGCAAATTATTCACAATATCAGTGAAAGAAATTCAAAGACAGTTACAAAGCTCTACACACAGCACTCAGGACACACAACAGGACACACAACAGTACTCGGCCCAGCATTAATAAATAGTAAAATAGCAGATAACATCAACCAAGGGAGACAAAAGTGTGTTGCATATAGTCACATAGATGTTTGGGGTTAAAAAAGGTCCATAAACCCTTCTGTAAAAGCCAACAACACATAACCGAAAACCTACACACCCACACGGACTATCATGTCTTTTTTTTCCACATACTCCACCCATGAATCTTGAAGATTATGTACATGGGCATTAATGTTAGGCAAATGGCACATGAGGTTACGTAATTAAGATGTGACAATGATCAAAGGGCTGTCAATAATTTCAAAAACGTATGTGAGCCACTACAATAACACATAAAAAGTTATATGTTGGAGCAAAAGAGGCATAAACTTGAGTGTTGAACTTACAGTAATTGACAGATAGATACTCCTAAAAAAATCACACAAAGTATACTGTAGTATATTGTATTATCTGTCTATGCTTCACGAAACTTATAATCTAGTTAGCCTAGTTGTTTATGAAAGAGGGCTTTGCTTGCTTTATATGAATCAATGAAAGAAATTCAACAATAAAAATAATGCACATTGCATAACTGAGAAGTGAACAAAGTCCAGTTCTAAACCTGTAGCTTTCTAAATTACTGTATCAAAGGTTTGATATTCCAAGGAATTATTACTTTGTACAAGTTAAATTGTTAAGGTGTGTACACGCAAAGCAGTCCTTCATCCTGGCACTTCTGACCGATCTTCCAGTACTGTCATTCACGTCAAAAGTAGCCGCGGTCGACAGTTCGGTATAATTTTCTTATACAAAGTAATAATTCCTTATCATTTCAAACTTTTGATACAGTAATTTAAAAAGCTACAGGTTTTATAACTGGACTTTCATTCATTTATGTTCACTCCTCCATTATGCATTAGTGCATTATTCACTATTATTCTCTATCCCATAGAGGACCACACGTTTGTCCATGGTTTTCAGACTGGTCCATTTGTCTGATTCGGATGTACGAATGGTTGGTTACTTCCAAAAACCCCATGCAATTATTTTGGACCAATACACTGAACTATCAGGCTGAAATATTGCATGCATTGGAAATATAACCAAGCCATTCAGACTGTATATTTCAATGGCACATACCAGACATGCAGGGAGATTCAATAAAAGTTCTTATCGTTTAAAATGGTGCCAACCTTCCCAAGCTTTTCTGGACAACCGCAAGGCACAATCACTTTACAACCAATGTTACAGATGTAATGCTGACCATAAATGTTATCCAGATGGGAAACGTTGCTGGTAAGAACTGCCGGGCCAGTGAATGTTACAGCTGATTCAACGTTTGTAAACTGCCCACCTTTAACATTTTTTTCCTACCCTTTAAAGGGGCACTATACTGAAAAAATGACTTTGCCTCATCTTAATCTATAATTGAATACATGTAAAATAGCACTTACTCTGATTTTGCGTGTGTTGCTGCATGCCTTCAATCCAGCACACATTTTGTTTAGGAGCAGTAACCCCCTCCCTCTTTTAACCACTCCCACTTCCATCCAACCTGACTTTTTTCCCACAAACCAACTGTCAAGCCTGCATACAGCATTCCAATTGTCAAAACTCTGTCACCATTTCAGCTACAGTAAAACTACTCACAGAAGAATAGTTTTTGAGAGCAAGGAACTTGACTGACAGCTGAAATATAAAAAGTTTTAGATTGGATATCTAAAGAAATAGGGGGCGCAGATCAACAAAAAAATGATACAGTGGTGGTGGTTGGGAAGAATTATAGTTTTCAGCTATTGTCAATTTAAATTAAACTATTTTTCAGTATAGATGCCCTTTAATTACACTGGGTGGCAGTTTCATATATTCTAAAGGCAATAAATTCAGTTTTGCCAAATCTTTGGCTTAGTTCTTTTATGACTTTTTGTTTTTGCCTCTGTCTGTTATAGAATGTGTCTGTTGACATATTATCCCATTTCATTTCCATTTGTTACACACAGTCCACAAAGTTCTTCTGGGTTTAGTTTAACTAAAGCACGCATGCACGATAATGTGCGCTATAGTTAAACTAAACCTGGATGCAGTTGGGAATCGTGCCCAAGGAGCCAGCGGTGGATCGTGCCCAAGGTAAATAAACTCAACTTTGTTCCTGCCTCCTTAACCTCCCGTTCTTCAATCATTACATTAAAGGAATAGTTTACAATTAAATGAAGCTCAGATGCAGACTGAAATCTACCTGTAATGACATCCAGAGAATGGAAAGTGGCAACAGAATTCTTAACCAAAAATATGTTGGAATGCTTCTCTTTGGCTTTCTGCTGTAGAGATCTAAATGTTCTAAATTGCCTTACTTAAATAAATGTGGAACAATTGGCTACTATTAGTGATTGCAATATAAATGCATCAAGCAGATTCCAAAATCGATAACTGCTGCTGCAAAAAAAAAAACGTTTAGAAGGGATTAACCTTTTTCCCCCAAAGGTTGCTGGGGTCCAACCGTACAAAGCCGTTGCAAAATCTTTGCCTTTGCAAAAAAAACGAGTGATTCCCTCACTTTTATTTGCTACCACTTTATACATTGATAGTGTTTTGCTGCGTTATTTGCTATTTAAACACTTTGTAGGATAAAATCTATAATGAGAATAACGGTTCATCCTTTACAAACAATACATATTTTACTTGCACCTCTCTGAAAAGGTTAGCTACATCTACATGTTATCTTTAGCAGATTGGTATTAAATCCTTTATTTAAATACTTTCTTTCTTTAGCCTCAAGAGGAATGAATCTGCATCATCTGTCCAAAACTACTTTCATTTTGATTCCCTTCAGAAGAAGTTAAAGGATCTTGAAGATGAAAACATTGTTCTCCGCTCTGAGGTTCGGTCAAAGAAAGCATGCAAATTTTTAACTAAACTTTTTTTTTTTTTTTTAAATCCTTACCAAAACACCTATACATTGTAAGATTCTTCTTTAGTAATATGCATTTACGGCCATGTACTGTAAAATGTAGATTTTGTAACTAAGAAGACTTTCTTGTTGCCAAGAAAGTCGAGTTCAGACGAGTCAGATATGGATGAACGAATACCTGGCGGTCGGTTGTGTCTTGCACGGACCGATACACTGAAATGTTGGTCGGTCGGGCTGAAATATTAGATGGTGTGTACCCAGCTTAAAGGGTAAATGTGGTCCAAAAATGACTTGACGTAAGTTAACAGGAATTGCTTTCCTGATGATTTTTGCAATTTACTTCATTATTTATTTTACATATTTTTGAAGATATTTACATTTTTGTGTGAGATATGGTAGCAGCATCACCAGATACCCCACACTTCCTGCTGTGAAACCATGTGACAGTCTCTCTTCCCTGTGTCTCCTCCTTCTCATGGGCCCTCCCCTTGCAGACCCCCTTGGCCAATTCCCTTGCAGACCCTCATGACCCCTCCTACTCATGGGTCCCGTTGCCCCTCCCATTGCAGGCCCATCCTGGTCCCTTTCCTTGCAGCCACCTTGCCCTTTCCCTTGCAGCCCCATGGACCCTCCCACTTGCGGGCCCAGTGTCCCCTCCCCCTGCAGACCCATACTGGCCCCTTCCCTTGCAGATGCCTTGGGCTTTCCCTTGCAGCCTCCTGTGGCCCCGCCCATTCACGGTCCCTGTGGCCCCTCCCCTTGCAGACCCATCCTGGCCTCTTCTCTTGCAGCCCCTTTGGCCTTTCCCTTAAAGTCTCCTTTGGCCCCATGGCCCCTCCCACTCATGAGCTCCATATTGCACTTCCGACCAAACTCCCCCTACAGAAAACTGTAAAAACAGCCTTTTCAGCAGAGAAGGAATCAGCAGTTTTAATCTTTGATTCTCTGCTGAAATGAGGCTGTTTTTACAGAGTAGGCTTTAGGGGGTATTGTTCTAAGGTGCAAGTGGGAGAAGGGGGGCATGGGACCCACAAATGGGCAGGGCCACAGGGCCTATGAATGGGAGGGGCCCCAGGGGTCTGCAGGGAAAGGGGCCAGTTTGGGTCTGCAAGGGGAGGGGCATGCAAGTGGAAAGGACCAGCAAGTGGGAAGCATTAAAAAAAAGCAGTGCTGCGGGATATCCTGTTCTCTCCACCCCCCTTCCTACCCTTCAGTCATGCACTTAGCATGTGCCAACCGTAGATTAGAGGAGGAAGTTGTATTTCTGACCGCAGATTCAGAACCTTCTGAACTTTCTGATCAGTGATTTCTTCATATCTTGGGCTGTGCAGCACATATATAATAATGGCTCATTTTAAATGGCCTTTCATTTAAAATCATTTTGTTTGGATACCATAGTTCTCCTTTAAAATCAATACAACTGCCATGTGTCTATGAAGATAAAGCAATCTATTGTTGCTTATTTATTCTGAATAACTCTAAAAATTATTACAATTCTGCCACAATGCAAGGTTTAACCGACCTGTTGCAAAAGAAAAATTGGATCAGTATTTCTGCATATTACATTCAGTCATCCTTGGTAGAATGTAATATTTCCTTTTCAGCAGTGACACCTTGTGGCAGAAAAAAATGCATTTTTACTTGGCTGTTGAGAACATTTTCCTAAAGAAATAATAGGTTAGATAAAGAACTTTGAACTGCTTTTTATAATTTGGATAAAAAAAATTTCAGCTGGATTTTGTTATTGTAACTTTTGTTCTCTACTAACAGGAAATGGAGCCTGCTTTACTGTCCTCTGTATATACTGTCCCTCTGCTTTGGAACTCCCTTTCTCCGTCTGTCACTCACCATCCCTTAATACCTTCAAACGTAACCTTAAAACCCATCTCTTTAGGCTAGCATATAACCTGGCCTAAACATTACCCTCTTACTACCCAATATGATCCAACCCGCCTTTCACGCTCCACTGCCAATCTATTTACAGCCTACTGATTCCCGTCACCTTATGTCTCACCCCCATATCCTCTAGTCTGTAAGCTCTTTGGGCAGGGTCCTCTTTCCAATTGTATCATGGTATTGCTGTAAGAAACTCCACACTCTGTTTACTTATATTATGTATTACCTGTGTATGTAATAAGTATGACTTTGTATGTATGTAATGTATGACTATGTAATTTTAAAGCGCCACGGAAGATGCTAGCGCTATATAAATCAATTATAATACTATATGCTTTATTTTGCATATTAATGTGAAAGGCCCCCCTAAGAAACCTGTACGGTGTAGTATCCTCTCCCAGGCTCTACCTCATATTAATTTAATTTACTGTATTGGGGGTACCCAGGATAGTCTGCCCCATTTGCCTTTTATTCTAATATTATATGTGTATATATTCTTAGTATTATATACTATATTATAAATTGCTGTTGTATTGAACTGATCTTTGTTGCTTTAATTGATGGTTAGATGCATCTACTCTGAATTAATTTACAGGCTTGTCACTTGCAAACAGAAACTATCACTTATGAAGAGAAAGAGCAACAACTTGTAAATGACTGCGTGAAAGAGCTACGTAAGTCTTTTAATTTATCAAATTGTGTTTAATGGGCATGTCCACCCCCAAAAATAAAATTTAACCCCATAATGGCCCCACTGTGTAATGTTACCTTTCATCCCTGCTCCAAATGTTTCTGCTGCAGTGCCTGTTCAAAGTCCAGGAAACTGAAGAGTAGGAGTTGTTTTTCAGGGTGAAAGGTTTTTGCCTCCTCCCATCCTCTGAGAGGACAGTGGCATGTGTGGGGGAGCCCTTTCCCCCCTGCCTCCATCCCCCAGGAGCCCTCTTTGCTGCTAGATGCCCTACCTCTAAACCCTCTAAACAATCCTTCATTTCCCCAGCGTTCTGTATTGCTGCAGCCACGTCTCTGATTTTCCTCCTCTCAGCCAATCAGAGTCCCGGGCCGGGCCCCTGCTTGCATTTCCATAAAGCAGAGGGCCGAGATTAGAGCGACGGGGGGTCGAAGGATTGTAACTGCACTCTTCTTTTAAAAACAAACCTAGCAGTTGGGATAGGGTGCCCTATCATATGTAAAAAGTTTTCTTGTAGGGGTGCCCTTTAAATGTAATAAGACACATAATCAATGCTTATTTAAAAAGAGATTCAAAATTGCCTGTTAATTTACAAACTGTAAATATGCAATAGACTGACCTAGACATGATTTTTTTTCTTTAGGGGATGCCAATATACAGATTGTTAGCATATCAGAGGAGTTGGCGAAGAAGACAGAAGATGCTGCACGACAACAAGAGGAGATAACTCACCTTCTTTCACAAATAGTTGACATTCAGAAGAAGGCTAAAGCAGTAAGTCTGGTCTCCTCTGTTGTAAGGTACATCATGCTAAATGTTTCTGATGGGAATAGCTAATGGTGGAAATAATGTAATGACAAACAAGCACATGTGTTTTTCATTTTATGTTTATTTAGAATGTACGAAGAGAAGATACTGAAACATGTTTTTAAACCTCAGTCAATAACATGTCTTTAATGTTTTGCCTATCTGTATTAGTGGTATTCTGTTAAATTAACTGGACTTTCTAGGCCTTGGCTGGGTATACACGTTGGGATTCTTTTTGCCAGGATTGTTGGTCAAAGTAAAAGTAGCCACAGCCGGTAGTTCACTGGAAAACTACTAGGGACTGCATGATCGCCTGTGGTTTTCCTATCGCTGATTCAGACAAACAGTCAGGCATTGGCCACGGATCGCCCAGGAAGCCATCCAATTTTTCAGCCTGATGGAATAATACACTGATACACTGTGCACCCAGCTTAAGTAGTTTAGTTCAAATATACCATGACCTGGATAACCAAGAATGTTCGGACACACGTTGCTCATCTATGTTGGGGTCTTTATAATCAAGGATCTGTGCATAAAAAATAAAGAATGAATACGACACCTTCTTGGGTTTGATGCATTCATTTTTTAACTTTACAAAAAGGCAAATAGTATAGTATAGTATTTGAGGTTGAATATAGACATATGTCCATCCAGTCTAACCCATCTAGCAATATCCTCATTTCCTGCCTAACTGTTGATCCACAGGAAGGCAAAAAAAAAACACCAAATATTTTTTTATAAAAAATTCCTTCCTGACTCCAAGTGGCAATCGGAAATTTCCCTGGATCAACTCTACTTTATGTATCAATACCAGTAACTTGCAACATTCCTTGTTTGCAGAAACTCATCCAGCTTTTTTTTTAAACTGACCAATGAACCTGCCATAAGAACGTCCACTGGAAGACCGTTCCATAGCTTTACCGTTCTCACAGTGAAAAACCCTTTACGAACTTGAAGCCTAAACCTTTTTTCTTCAAGTCTTAAGGGATGTCCACGTGTCCTCTGACGTGTTCTATTGGTGAACAATGCCCCAGATAGTTTATTTTATGGCCCGTTAATGTATTTATACACAATAATCATATCCCCATGCAAGCACCTTTTCTCCAGCGTACATAATTGTAACTTTTCCAGTCTACCTTCATATTCAAGTTCCCCCAATTCCCTTATTAATTTAGTTGCGCTTCTCTGAACCCTTTCCATTTCAAAGATGTCCTTTTTGTACACAGGATTTCAAAATTGCACTGCATATGCCAAATGAGGCCTTACCAATGCTTTGTAAAGAGGGAGAATAACATTTTCCTCCCTTGAATCCATACCTCTATTTATACAAGACAATCCCATGCTGGCTCTGGCTGTTACCATCTGGCACTGCTTGCTTCCTTTAAGTTTGTTATCCACCAAAACTCCGATCCCTTTCCAACAGGGATTCACTTAATACAGAGCCATTTACAGTATAAGCAGCACAAGGATTTTAAAGTCCAAACCGCATCACCTTACATTTATCAACACTGAATCTCATCTGCCACTTAGCAGCCTAATGTGACAATCTATATAGATCCCCCTGCAACGATTGCACATCCTCTGTTTTTAATGGTCTACAAAGTTTTGTGTCGACAGCAAACACAGAAACCTTGCTGACAATACCCACTTCCAAATCATTAATAAATAATTTAATAGAAGCGGTTCCAACACAGAACCCTGTGGCACCCCACTTAGAACTTTAGTCCATAATGATGAAGCCCCATTAACAACTACTCTCTGCATCCTATTCATTAAAGGACTGCAGCATAGTACCCAGGGTGAGGACCTAAAATCGCTAAGTCCTCACCCTGGGTACTTTCCCTAACTCCTGCATTACTTACCCAAATGCTTCGCCGATCCACACTGTTCCACCTCTCTTCTACTGTCAGTGACAGTCGCGAGGCAGCCATTGGAAGACACGCCTCCTTGCAGAGCGTATCTTCCTATTGGCTGCCTCGCGATCTGTCACTAGCGGAAGAGCGGAGGAATGGAGCGATCGGCGAAGCAGATTTGCGGTAAGTAGTGCAGGAGTTAGGGAAAGTACCCAGGGTGAGGACTTAGCGATTTTAGGTCCTCACCCTGGGTACTATGCTGCTATGGAGTAAGAGGAGCGAGGGTGAGGTGAGTATAGTTGTCCTTTAACCAATTTTCTATCCATGTACAAATGTGACTCCCCAGACCAACAGACCTTAGCTTATACATTAGTATGACTTCCCTTCTACGTAAATATCATGTAAGGTAATTTTATCCACACGTTTTTTTGTCTCAGGCACAAACATCTTTTAATTGTATTGAATCTCTCTTCAGTTCATTTCTGCATGTTTTGCTTGTACTTTTTTATTAATATTTGAGAAGGGAACAGATAGTTTTGTAAATGTTCCCTATTGGTTTCTCTCATTCAGTATACAGTTGAAAATGAGGAACTTGTACAACATCTTGGGGCAGCTAAGGATGCCCAGCGACAGCTCACAGCTGAGGTAAGTGTATTTGCTTTTTATTCACTGCACAGTCATGTTAAAGGGGGATTTTACCCAAAAATAAAAAAATAGATACTATTTTCTTCATTATATACACTTAAAGGGCAACTATAGTGAAAAAAAAACTTTGTCTGTATACAATGTATAGATCACTTAGTATAAGCTGCCTTACTTTCATGTTTCTGTGTGGCTTCATTTCTTCACACTGGCAGAAGTTTGTACCAAGCTGTGTAGTAGTCCCCCTCCCCTCTCTGTCTACTCCCCCTCAAGCAGTGACGGGCTGTATACAGAGTCCGAGCATTGTCAGTTGAAAGGACTTTAAATGAAGTGCTGACATCCTGTTGACCCCTCCCTTCCAGAGCTAGACTGCAAAAAGTAGCAATATGCTGAAGGGAGGGGCAGAGGGGGAGAGAGGAGGACAAGTGGTGCTGAGATTCTTTACAAGTAAGTTACTGAACTCTCCCTGTTCTCTAACTTTGCTAATTGTTATTTACTTTTTACCTAAAGTTCATATCTCTCCCCCTGCTTAGCTGAGATCATAATCACTGAAGAGAGAGTCAGTGTAACAGCAGCTTGTAGTGAGACCTTCACACAGTGACACTGTTTGTTGTCCTGTTACATTTCAGTTGCTTTAGTCTATATATTTCATAGATTGCACTGTGTGTCTTGTTTGGTATATAGTCTGTATTACTGTATTATATATACTGTATTAGTGTTCCATTTGAGTCACTGGTTTTGTATGTATATAAGATATTTTTTTTTGGGGGGGGGGCTGTTTTATGGTGTGTAATGCTCATATTGCTGGGTTAATGGTTTATTGATTGTGTTTAGCACTACAGCATTTGACTATATGTTGCACATGGTACATATAGTGTGGGTGAGAGAGTGTGTGACAGTACTGCAGGGGAGCTTTGGATTGTGTGGGTGTGTGCCTTTGAGTGACAGATGAGGTGTAGCAGCTCCTACAAATCACAGCATATTCAAAGGCTTATATCTCGGTGACTATGAAGAATTTAAAGAAACTAAAGGTACCCTGGTGGTTGGGATGACTTATAGGATACATTAGAAGAAATTAGAAAAAAACAATTTTCTCACTATAATTGCCCTTTAATACTAATTCACTATGTGTACCTCCATATCTTCCTTTTTATTTCTTTAAATAGAGCAGGGTATGAGCCTAGCCTTGCACATGAGTCTAAACCTGCACATGCAAACCCATTTTTGCACTATATCAGTAACCCACTCTCAGAATTCCAACAACACAAAAAGATAAAAGCCATTAGGTGGCAAATAAACAAAATGTGTTTAGAACTTTTCTTTGCAAAGATTACAAGAAAAAACACAATTCATCTACTAATACAGGTACAAGCATCTGATATGAATTTACTGTTTTTGCAAATTAACCCTGGAATTTTACAATATGTGTAATACATATAAACTTTTTATATGTTCTTTATATAATCGCACCAACCTCAAACGCCATGTTCATTTTTCTAAAAATCATTTGCCTTGCCCGATATTTAATGAGATATATATCAGGCTGCACTTCCTCTCCACTTCCTCTTTAGATGACCCCGAGCTGCAGCTTAGGGAAAAAAAAAAATTCTTGCCTGTGTGTGTGTCTCTCTCTTTCTTTCTTTCTTTCTTTCTTTCTTTCTTTCTTTCTTTCTTTCTTTCTCTCTCTCTCTCTCTCTCTCTCTCTCTCTCTCTCTGGGCTGGCTAGCTGCAGCTATTGATCCTGGATTTCTTCAGGGCAACTGTGGTCTCTAAACAAGTAAGGGTTAAATAAAAGCCTGCAGTATTGCCTTTAAAATGAGACTTGGATCACATCTCTGGCTGGGGCCTATGAGAAATGATATTGTGATGAATGTTCAAATGTCCTGCTTCCAGTTAGTTGAGTGAGTAGCATGCTCAGTTAAGACTTAATTTTGGAGAAAACAGATAGTACCTGGACAGAAGAAAAAGCGTTTGGGGAGCCTATTAATTCAGGCAGAGGCTGGTCACTTGGCTAAGAACTGGAAGTGTTCAAGCAGGAAGTAATATTGCTAAACCTCTCTAGCAATAAAATCTTATAAATTCTACTTAGTGATGTGATTTAGGGTTCATTTTGAAGGTATGATGGAAGTCTTTTTATATAACCCTAACTAGTTTGAAAAAATGGAGACCCCAGTTGCCCTTTAAGTAAGGCGTCCATTCCTCAAATGGAAAATTGTATATAGGCAAATCACCCCCAAACCTCAAAACTGCAATAATTAGAAATTTGAGACATGTAAAACTGAAATACTGGCGGATGTTCTATTACCCCTATTTCTGCTTCCCTGTTACTCCATCATGGATGTGACAGTTGACATCACAGCCAATGACTGAATGCTATTCCCCAAGCTGCCTCTTGTGAGCATGTGCAATCTTGGAAAAAAGGTTTGAGAGCTTGGAAAGTAGAGTGGAAACCAACTATAAAGAATCTTTGGAACATATCAATATCACTCTGATTGCTTACTCTCTTTTTACCTCCCAGTTGCGAGAGTTGGAAGACAAGTATGCAGAGTGCATGGAAATGCTTCATGAGGCACAGGAAGAGCTGAAGAACCTGAGGAACAAAACAATGCCCAATGTCATTTCCAGGCGATACCACAACTTGGGTGTTTTTCCCTTGGTAAAGAAGAAATTTCCTTTTCAACTTTTATCCAAAAATGATGAGCAATATTTGCCTTAAAAGAATTTGGTTTTTCTCCATTTTAGAATTTAGAGTTTTTGCATGTGGTGTCCTAGAACATTTCTATTTATAAATATAACAAAAAATATAAAGGAATATTGTAGATATTAGAAACGCATTCTATAGGAGAAAAACTTACTTTATCATTGCAGATTGCCTCATAGGTTGCCATGCAAGGGACAGATAGATAGAAGTCATAAGTACTGCAGCAGCTAAGAGACCAAATGGATATGAACCAATATTGTAAGATAATCTGCAATGTTAAACAATACAGCATTATAGCAGCATTGCTGGTTCTGTCAAACTGTTCTTCCTGTAATTCTGTATTTAGTGTCAGCAGTCTCTAACTTTTTACCATTATTTTGCATTCTCACTGTATTGCAGGACTCTTTAGCAGCTGAGATAGAAGGATCTATGAGGAAAGAACTGCATATGGAAGAACCTGATTCCCCAGAAGTGAAGTATGTCTATTGCACTTTTTTCTTGAAAAATACAGGGACTGAAGCTATTACCTACATTGTGTGCAAAAATGTGTTTTACTAGACCATAGGAGTTAATTGAAACTAGGTGGTAGCTAACATGAGATGCAACATAATCATACTTACAGCCCTTCACTCCCTCAGTTGTCTTCACATCTGGCAGCCGCGTCAGTGATTGTCTGACCAGCAGCCAATCACAGACGCAGCTGCTGGTCCGGCACTTCTCTGCTGCTTCTGGTTAGCAGAGAGCTGGAGAAGACAACCGCCAGGAGTGGAGGGCTGTGGGGTGTTTTATTCGAGATCTAACTCAATGGTTGGGAATGGGCAAGGGAGAAGGTACATTATATCAAAAGGTGTCATTTAGGGTTGACTAAGCAGAAGTAAAACGTGATTTTAGTGGCTTTTCCTTTTCATTGGGTAAAAGCTTAACCCCACAATGATCTATTAACTCAGATAAACCCACTGTTAAGTCATCCCTTTAAAAGTTTTTTTGTTTTGTATTTTTTTACACCATTTTATATCTGTTGTATTCAGTTAGATCAACTGGACTTAAAGTTTAGTTCTTGAAGACGTCAGTTGATCTAACTGAATACAACAGATATACCATGACCTGGATGAATGAGAACCTCCACAAGCATTTTACACCATTTTATTTTGCACAACACATAACCGTTCCAACATTTATTGCCAATAGGAATCTTTTATGTGACATACTTTGTGTCTTTTTCTAGTGGCAATCACCACAAGCGAGTTTTTGAAACCGTAAAAAATGTAAACCAGGTAGTCAAACAGAGATCACTGGCACCTTCTCCTATGAACATCCCTGGATCTAACCAGTCATCTGCAATGAACTCTTTAATGTCTAGCTGTGTTAGCACACCTCGATCTAGCCTTTATGGGGGTGATGTATCCAACATTGTTATCGATAACAAGATGAACAGCATTATCTTAGAAACTGAGTCTGAACACAGGTTAGTGTCATGTCTTGTGTTTCATGTTGAACGTTCATTCTAAATGTTTGTCACATTTAAAGTCCTGTTTCAATATGATTGCCTTTGTTATTGTTCCTTTGAAACTATGGTGCAACAAAACTGTTTGGCATTTTAATAATTACTTGTCTTTAAACCTGGGGACATTGGTTATTCAATTCTATTCTTTTGCTTATAGTCTATTTACAAATGTGTTTGTTTGCTTAGCTACCATGTAAACATACAATTTGTCCCTTGTAAACATCCTGCTTCCCCAATTAATTTTATAAATAAGCTCATCTCTGTTCCTGTTTTGGAACAGAGATTTCTTGGTTTTATTACTTTGCATTTTTAAATAAAAGAGCAGTTCAAGTCAGGAGTCTGCTGACATTGGTGAGTGTGAACAGCAGTGTTAGTGTGTACGTCACCTCAGCCAAAAAGTAGTGCTTTGCTTCTTTGTGCTGGAGGAACAGCAGTGGGGAGGGGTGATCACAACCTGGGCTGGACTCTCCTAAAAAAAATTTTTTACACCAAATTTTCACTTTTTAGGCAAATGTCTGTTTATTGTTGTGGAATTGTGAGACTACTTTTTCTGTTGCACTTTTGTTTTTACAGTGATATAAATAAGAACAAGAAGCCTGGAACTCCAGGCACCCCAGGATCCAATGACCTTGAAACAGCCCTTAGACGGTTGTCTCTTCGCCGTGAGAATTACATTTTGGAACGTAAATTCTTTGAAGATGACCAGGAGAGGAAACTACGTAGCTTAGCTGAGAAAGGAGAGATTCATAGTGGCTCTGTTACTCCTACAGACAGTATAATGTCCCTTGGAACCCACTCCAGGCTCTCTGAATTCACCGGAGTGTCAGGAATGTCCTTCTGCAGTCGTTCCTACCTGCCAGAGAAACTTCAGATTGTGAAGCCTCTAGAAGGTGACAAAGGGCCCCGGCCCTTACCTGTTTTACTTAGTGACTTTTTATGGTCTTTTATTCATCACCAGAAAGCAGGCACTTTACACAATGCACACACTTTCTATTTTAGAGATAGTAACCCACGCTGTTGGTTTGAAATCTTTTAAAACTGATAGAGTGCTCTACCACTCTGAATTAAACTTGCATCTTGTACGAAACAAACAGCACTTTTCTGCAGAGTTCATTTACTTTGTAGTTTGTTTCTGTGGTTAAAGATTGTACCGTAAGGCAGAACTGTTTAGGGTATCTCATATACAGTTTAGTAGCAATTGACACATTCGTACCTAAAAATGCAAATATCTAGGAAGATTAGTTAAAGGGCATGTCCACCCTTAAAAAAAAAACTTGTCCATTACTTGCCATCAACCCCCACTGATATATTCGGCACAGTATTAGATGCATTATTAGACAGATATTTAATGGTTATCTCCACTCATAAATGACACTTAACAGTTTCAGTTTAATTAAAATAAAAGGAGCTATGTCTTACCTTACCATTCTTCAATTTAACAGTCAGGAGCATGCAAGAGACACAGAACTTAACACACGGTCGCGCTCCAGCACTGATTTTTGTGACAGGTTCCGACGCTCCCTTGCACTGTAAGTGCATGCATGTATTTAGTGTAATTTATAAGTGGTGATACCCTTTAATTATAATTGTTGCCTTACTCTGCCTCCGTTCTGGCAGAGTAATCTGTCTGCTCTCTCCATGCAGGCAATCAAGATTATGACTAATGACAACGCAACCAATAATTGTCTGCTGATTCCCCTGCTGATTACTCTGTACATGCTCAAGCTTATAAAAAGCTCATTGAGCAGAGGAGGCAGATTCCTTTTCCGGGGGATTTTAAAATTTTTTTATATTAAATATCTTGTTACAAATGCATGTAATAAACTGCTAAAAATAGCAGTTGGAGTAGGCAGATAACTCACCAGTTTTTTTTATTTTAAGGGTTGACAGGCCCTTTATAGGAAAGTTTTTTTTTGGCACGATCTAGTATTTAATACATTCATTTCTTTTAATGAGACCCATATTACAAACAACATATTCTTCTATGGCACTGCACTGAATAGACAAACAGTTGCCCTTTAAGCCAGGAAATGATAAAAAGTTTTTGGGTCAGTAGGTGCAATACATGGGAACAGGACCTGAACAGAATTAGCCTATGCTTGTTTAAATTGTCCTAAATCATTATTATTATTTTTTTTTTAATGTCTTTTACTTTTCTTATTTGTGTTCTTGTATTGCCTATCCACTTTAGTCTTCCAATAAAATATACACATTTCATCTCTTCTCTGTGTTTCTATCTTTTCCTTTCCTCCAAATTCATTTATTAGAACTTTTTTAATTTGTTTTGTCCATCCATTTTTTTTTTCAATTTAAATAAGAAGATACAAGTGACATAACTAGAAATCATTGGGCCCCTCCGCTTCATCTACAGTTGTTGTCGGGGGGGATGATGTATCTTGCAAAAAAAAAAAAAATACCTGCACTCACTGGTTGTACATAGCCTGTAAAAGTACTACACTTTTGTATTGTATTGTAAATGCCTTGAATATAATTATCTTACGAACTGGAAAGATACAGATTTTTACCATTTGCTGCATGTTACTTGATGCTTACGTGTCCTTAGAAATACTGTTAGGGGTAATGTTTTCTTAGGAGTATTCACAATGTGCATTGCTGGCATTAGAGGGTAGGGAAGACCAGGACAAATATACAGGGAAAATGGCACAAAATTATGCAGTACTAACAATGACTGCACTGGAGATGGCGATTTACATGCCCACCTTCCCCAGCTACTTGCACTCAGGACTGCTTTCTGTTGCTATCTTCTTATTTGAAAAGGATACCTAGAAGAAGCTAATTTGGCCCCATTCCAGAAGAAGATACTTTATGAATGCTTTCTTCATTTGCTGTGTTTTAGTTCTTCTGATTTCTTTCCCCTTCATAGAAAAAAATAATTTTTGGTCTACACTATTTACCCAAACACGCAATTGCTTGGTTCCCCACTATTTAATATAACAGTTGTGGCTCTAGGAGAATTCTGATCTTATTCTACACAATAACCAAATATTATCTGGCATTCAAAGTTGCACAAAAAAAAGCCGCTAGTGCTATAGTAAATTGTGCTAGCTTTTGCAACTGGGTTAAAGTCACTCTAACCACTTCTCATCCATCCGATAAAATTGTATTTATATATACCGGTAATGTATTTATATATACTGTTTATATACTGTTGATCTTTTCTTAAGTATCAATATAACCTTGATTTTTAGTATTAATAAAAGTCTGTTGATGAGGTTTCAGTAACCAAATTAGCAGTTGAAAAGAACAAAAATATCTTGGAAGACACAATAAGCCTATTGTTAGAAATCCCCTACAAAGTAAATTCCCTGAAAACCTTCAAGTAAATGTATACTGCTGTTTACTGTAAATAAGGGTGGTGGTAGATTTCTGCCAGTTTGCTGCACCTACTTTTAAAATTACACATTGCCAGTATATGCAACCTAATATATAGTTGATATATGGCCAGCCTAAGATTAGAATACCATTAAAGGTGGCCATAAAAGACATAACAATGTCAGTATAGGCTCCCTTTACTTTAAGTAGATGGAGCTGACCGATATGATCCACTCTGTGTATGGGTACACATCCGATCTACCCCCATACCGTTTAGGTCAGGGCCTTCTATGAGGCGACCATACCTTTAGGCCCAATAAACAGGAGCAGATTCCAAGACCAATTTTTACACACAATGAATTCTTTGATCATTATGTATGCAATCAATATTTACCAATTTACAAACATTTGTTATTGATTTTGACAAAATATTAGTCGGGATATTGCCAGTATATGCAAACATCCAGTTGATCTACTGTCTGGCTAATGTATGACCAGCATAATATTCAAATAAAATTAAAGGAATAGTTCACTCTCATTAAAGGAATAGTGAACTATTCCTTTAATGTATTGATTGAAGCCTTGGAGGTTAAGGAGCTATGCCTTACCTCCCATTCTTCAATCAATAGTGCAGGGTCCGGCAACAAAGTAAAGAAGAAACTTACCTTTTGCGTGATCCACCTCAGCCATACTGAAATCTCCAACCGCTTCCCTGTTCTGTACTGCTATAGATAAGAAGAACGGGAGATAAAGCATAGCTCCTTAACTTCCCAGGCTTCAATCAATACATTAAAGGTATAGTTCACTTTCAGAGTGAACTATTCCTTTAAGGTCTAGTATGGAGAAAAAGATTTAGACACAATTTTTATTATGAATGAAGTACAAAGTATTTTTTGTATGTTGTTTGGCCGTAGAAAAAAACTGTACTCCTGTATACAGTCAATATTGTTATTGTTATTACTGACCATGGGAACGGACAGATTTTGCCTAAATATCATTCAGGATATTGTCCGTATATGCAAACATCAATTTGACCTAATATCTAGTTGATGTATGTCCATCATTTATATATAATAAATAGTTTAGGTTTAGAGACAATTTTAAATATGATTAATCATTGTTTCTGGTGTATTTTTTGATAGTTTGTTGATCAGCCATAGAATTTTTTTTAACATGTAACATCAATATTTACCTACTTTTCCGATCATTGGAAGTAAATGATTTTGCTAAATTATCTGTCAGTATGATTGGTCATTTTGGAAATAGCATATAACCTCCCAGCTGATCCAACAAAAACAATGAGCCAGGTGTACATACTTTAAAAGATGTATAGAGCATTTTATTATTGGCCAGGTGGATATATTAAGTCACACATTTTCCCATGTGTGTGGAATGTTAAAGGTTAACAGGACCACCTCTATGGATCACAAATACTAGTCAGAGAATCCCTATGTGTATGTAAGGTATTCAAGGTTGGTAATATAATTCTTCTAATGACAAAGTATCCCAAAGCCAGAATACAGAAGTATCATCATTCTACCACATCCCCAAAATATGCAGGCCCTCCCGCTGTTAAACCCAACCATAAGGGTAGTTGAGGACCTTACCTGTCAATAATAACCAATGGTGGGATAAATAACACAACTTTATTTGACAGAATTAAAATATCAATAAACATATTAAACATATAACCACATATATCGTGTATACAGAAGTGTATACACGTTCAGTGTTATTTATCCCACCATTGGTTAATATTAACCGGTAAGGTCCTCAACTACCCTTATGGTTGGGTTTATACAGTGGGAGTGCCTGCATCTTTTGGGGATGTGGTAGAATCGTGTATACACTTCTGTATCCTGGCTTTGGGATACTTTGCGGTTATTGGTTGTCAATTTTTATCACAATTAGCACCAGTATTGCTGTAATTTAGCTGCACCATTGAATCTTATTGTGAACACTTGTTACTATGTTATTCTTCTGCAGATCTTTTTAACTGATTCTTTGTTGAATGGTATGTTTATATTGGTAGGAATGATATCCTGTCTGTTTTTGATGTTCTAGTTCCATAGCAGAATATTTTAGGTAGTAAAAGCTTTTATGCAAGCTGAACTATTTGCTGAGCGATTAAACTTATTCTTTTGATTTACAAAAACATGTGTTGTTAATGTAACTTGTGACTAAACTATAGTTTACATATTTATTAGTTTATAGATCTAGATATAGTTTTATTTCCTTTTTCACAAAATTCACAGATGGTCTTTAAACTTAAAGAATTATATATACCATTTCCAGGTTCAGCAACATTACATCACTGGCAACAATTGGCACAACCCAACCTTGGAGGGATCCTGGACCCAAGACCAGGTGTCGTTACTAAGGGCTTCAGGACTTTGGATCTTGACCATGAGGATGTGTACTGCTTTGCAGACTATGAAGAAGATGAGACAGGTGACATTCCTTTCAAGGGCTTTTCTACCTCGGCTTCCATCCAGCACTCAGAGACCTCAGGTGAGAGGTCACAAGCACAAGTGACTGTGCCAGACAGCAAGAATTGTCCAAGTCATTCTCAGGCTGCCCCAGAGGATTCGCAAGAGTCTGCGACAGACGATGATGAGGGGTCTGGTGAGGGATCCTTCTTACGTCCTGTTAAATGGACATCATTACAGGATATTAAGTACTGGTCCATTCTCACCTCTACACCACAACACATTTGTACTTGTAGCTTCTCCAAATTAACTTCATACAGTGATTAACAATTGAATTTTTTTTTTTTTTTACAATAAATCTCTTATTTAGCAGATTTTTTTTTTTTGATTTTTTTTTTGCCCTTGGCTGCTAAAAGGATAATTTATGGAATAGGTAGAGTTTTTTTAAAAAGCCACATACAATTTAATAATTAAAACCGAGAATGTCTAATGATGCATATTTCCTAAAACTGAACATTTGGGCTTAATCTAATCAGTGTTCATAATAGAAATTGATCTACAGCCAAACTAAAATACAAGAATTTCTACAAACATAAATCGGAATTGGAAAGTCAATGGCATGTATTGTGCTTTTTGATTCTTTAAAAACATTATACATGCCACTGACTAATGGTGCTCTAAAGCTCTAATTGTTAACCTACAGTTAAAAGTCCCCACAAAACCCCAGTTCCTTTTTGCTTAAAAGTTTAAATAATGTTTTCAGAGCGAGAAATTGTATTTACAACCTTCACGATCCACCAACGATTACTCCCTCTCCACTGCTGCTGCTATGTGCGTTTACCATTCACAAACAGCAGCAGTGAAGGCTCGTCCAGTAATGTCAGCCATGACTGACTGCCTTACCAAGAAGTAGCAGGGAGCCACGGCGGTGGATTGTGGAGGTTGTAAGTATAATTTCCCACTCTGGGATCATTATTTAAACTTTTAAGCAAAACAGAACTGGGGTTCTGGGGGGGCCTGAATAACATATTAAACATTTTATTAGGGGTGGACATACCCTTTATGTATAAAACTCCCAGGATGATCATTTGCTAGTTTAGCTCCACACTATAGTCCATAGGTTGACTAGTATCTCCTGAAACAATTAAGTATTTTTTTTTTTATTTAAAGCCAAATTGACCTCCATCAGGAGTGGATTCAAAAAAAGCTATGAGCGTAATATTTAGAATTGTGTATATATTTCATATTATATATTTCTGTAAATAGAAATTGCAGCTGTTTTTGCACAGATTTACTCATCAGTACGTTTCGTAAGGTGAACTATAAATTTCCATATGAAACGTAACAATGGGAAGTGTTATATGTGTTCCTGCATGGATGATTAGTGTTGCCATCCTTTATTAAATCATTTATTTAAGTTTCCCTTAAAGGAAAATTAACTGTAATAATAGTAATAAAAATAAATTGTGTTCTTAAATAATGTTCAGGTGATTTCTCGTTTAATCTTTATTAAGGATCTGAACTACTAAATTGTTCCACTTAAAAAAAGCTAATACATGCCTTAAATTGGCATTGTATTCTTGTATTGGATTCTCCTCTGCTCAATGGTTTCTGGGCAAGGTGCCAAATGAAGACGTTTGGGAAAGGAGAGTAATATTTACAATTATCAGTACTTGCATCATTTTAGTCAGCATGCGTTAAGGAGGAGGTAAGATGTATGGGGGGGAAAGTGCTGTGAAGCTGGTCTGCTACAGACAAGTGCTACCAGTGACAGTTCATCAAACATCTTCTATTGCACAATAGGAGGTGAGAGTACTATCTTCAACCTCCCTGGCAAATATTTTATATAACAAAATTTGAAGGTGTCACTATTAGAAGCATTGTATAATGCAAGCAGCATCATAATTTGAAATGTATTATAATGGATAATGGACAGCTGAGCTGTATGTGTTATTTGCCTTTTTCTGTCCTGCCTCATTTCATTCTTTGATACATAGTCTTTAATATCTTAGTAACCTGGAACAGTCTCACCTGGTGCTAAATTCAACACATGAGATGGTGCTACGCCCCCCTTGAACACACTGCAAAACATGCATGATATTTTTAATGCACTGCCATGCATTATTTGCTATGTGCGCTGCGCTTCGATAAATACAGTTTCTATATAATTGAAACATGTTATATACATGAAACGCACGCATGTGTTCCAGCAACCGGTCAGAGCACAGAACACATAGTGGGGCCGGTCCAATTGCAAAGCAGAAACGTAATTGGATGCATCTCGTAAGTGGGGCCTAGCCCTTAATGGGAGCTTGTTTATTCCAGTTAGGTGCTTTGTATAATGTAAAATCAGGGTTTACTCTAAGCGCATAACTGGCAGCAGTAAAGCACTGCATGTGAATTTGTTCAGGTACATAAAGGGCCATATTCATAGAGGCGCAGTATCGCTATTTTATAAATATAAATTTATAAATAAAAAAGACTTGGCATAGTAGCCTTTACTATAAATTTATTATGGCGCACACTTGCAGCTTAAGTGGAATAATTTGATTTAATAATGTTTTACACAAAACCCAGGAGCTTCAGTAGTCTTTGATCTTTTACATGGACCTCACATGGAGTGCTATGATATCAGCCTTGTCAAGCAACAGACATCTGCAGTACCAGGTTCAGTATGCAGTCTTGTTGTCAACCAACTCTCAGAATGTCTACAATCATTTTAAACGCTTATACTATGTCAATCATTAGGAAATTACTTCTTATTGCTCTTCAAATTTCTTCTTCTTGTAACTTCACTAAACTTTTAGCAGCCTTGAGGTATAAAAAAGTTTTGATTTTTTTTTTCAAATCTTATTCAACAATAAATTTGTGATCTGCAAAATAAAGATATTGCTATTGATAGCCGCTTCATTCCTGAGGTTTCACCAGGTTTCCTAGTTATTCCTATATTCCATCCTTACATGTAACTTCTAAATGTAACCCAGGAATGAAGTTTCTTAAATCTCTGCTTTTATACATTCATCTTATTCTTAATATTTATTTTTCCTTTCTCCTACATTTGCCTTTAAACCTTTTGGGGGAGATGCAATAAAATTCCCTATTTTCCTGCAGGCTTTCCCGCAATGTATTAACCTTTTTGTGATCGTTTATACGTTGGGAAAACAGTAAGTTGCCATATTTTGTGCAGATGTAAAGCCTTGAAAAGTGTTATAAAGTACAGTTGTGCTAAAATCACTGCTAAATTTATTACATCGTTAATGCTAAGCTATTTCCAAA
Organism: Hymenochirus boettgeri; assembly: GCA_019447015.1. NCBI lineage: Eukaryota > Metazoa > Chordata > Amphibia > Anura > Pipidae > Hymenochirus > Hymenochirus boettgeri. The sequence goes on from CM033474.1 coordinate 96,359,635, forward strand.
ATCCTTTGCAAATGGCGCAGGCAGGAAAGAAAGAGTGGAAAACCCATGCTAGCCTCATAGTACAATGGCTAAAATGGGTTTTACGCTCATTTAGTAAATTAGCCCAATATATTGCATCTCCCCCACTGTGTGTGATGATACTAATTTCTCCTGTGTGGCACTTATATAGTCCATGTAGTGTGCTTCTTTCACCCTGCTTCTCCATTTTACTGTAATGTTTAGTCTTTTATTTGTACTGTATCCATGCAGCCAAACATACACACTAACATTCCCACTGAGCACCAATGGGCCCCCTGTAAAGATGATTTAGCCAGTGACTCGCCTATATGTGTATTCAGCCCTGCTTTACTGGTCTGTGGATTTTTTATGGGCACAAATGATGTATTCTAGTTTCTAGTCATCCTGAAGTAGAATTAAATGTAGAAATATAGAAAATGGTTGTGTTGACCGGAACTATGACTAACTATTTAAAACTTTAGACCCTTACCAAAGGGGAACTATACAACAGAAGATTGAACAAGGCAGCTATTCTGATTACATAATTACTTTTTTGTCCTCAATTCTTATTATATTATATTAGAAAGGGAGTCTATAGCATGATGTGAGTTTCATGTAGGCTGCAATAAGAGTAGTTTGTTTATCTTATATTATATTTTTTGTGAAAAGCTTAGCAAAATTACGGTAGTATATCGGATAGTATATAGTCTTAGTTATTCGTCTTTGTCTAAAACTTTAATGTGCAATACCTTCAAAGGTATTATCTACTATAAATGTTGAAGCATTCTTCTAAACCTTAATAGTTTAATAATTTACCCACCTAGTTTGGAAATGTTCATGCCAATGTCAAAATTTAGTTTATTGGGAAAGCTATTGTAAAAAAAACTGCCTGTGTATAATTTCATTAATACGAGTACAGAATATATATTCTGTAGACATTTAAAAAAATATATATTCAAGATATAATTCAATTAAAAACACTTAAATTATTGAAATAAAATGTCATAATATTTTTACTTCTTTCCTGCACAGTGCACTATCCCGGGAAGAGTATGTCTCAGACCAACTCCACATATACTTACACCAATTGTCGCATTTTGCACCCATCTGATGAACTTACACGAGTCACTCCAAGGTATGAGAGTCATGAGCTACCGGTAGATCTTTTATTTAGTAGTAAATGTATTGAGATTTTGTTTAATGTCATTTTGCATACAGTATCAGTTGCTGATGTTTGTTTGCAGTTAAAGAAGAACTAAAGCCAAAATGTAAATGACCCTACATAAATTCGAAAATGGCTAGTGAACAGTCGTCTCTTTCAGTATTGTAGAGAAATCTGACTTTCCAGGTTTCTGACTCTTAGAAATTGGGTCACTGATACACACACATATGCACATGCTTAATGGGTTCTCAAGTTTCCTTCCCTCTCCCTCTTAACCGGAAATAAGGGAGACCTGACAATGACATATCTCCATGTAATGAAGATAAAAGGGGTCCATACATGCAATTATACCGGTTGTATCATCACTACCAATAATACGGTTTTGGTCCAACAAAAATGTTCTAATTAAATGGGGGAAAGTGTATGATCATTGTAATACATACAAAAAGTACATCCAATTAATTTGCTTACATTTTACTTTACAATTGTATTGCGACTTAAAAAGCCTGCCCTTCTCTCTGGATACATTAAAACATTTAGTTCAATAACCAAATTATTTAGGCAAGCTAATTTAATTTATCCAGAGAGAAGGGCCGGCTTTTTAAGTCGCAATACAATTGTAAAGTAAAATGTTTTTCACTGTTATCTGAACAATGTTTTAAAATATCATGTTTGTGGAAAAACTGCTTCTAGACTTTTAGGCAAGTTTTAGATTTACTGTGCTATGTGGACTAGTGAATTTTTGCTAAATTTATTGTAACTACTAAACATACTCAGAATGGATGCATACCTATTAAAGGTTATACTATATGCTATAGGTGGTATTTATATCTGTGCTCTCACACATAAACCAAAAAAAGGGGTTATAGGAAAAAACCTTATTAATCACCCCTGGTTCTCCACAGGTCATTTGAGGAAGAAGAGGAAACCACAATGTGGCAAGCATTACTATGAGGTCATATAGGGCAGAAGCTGTGGCTTAGCAATACAGGGGGTGAGCAATGCTTCCAAAGCCATCACTGCTAGTAGTTTGTGTGGACCCACATAACCTAGAACACATAGATGGCATTGGTGACTCCCTAACACAGCTAAGCTTAATTTATATATATATAAAAAAAGTTCACTAATTTGTGGTGTTTGGCATGTCTTGTTACTTTTCTAACAAGTATGATTTATTTATGCTCATGTGATCTTGTTACAGATTGTAATTGTAAGCATGTGTTGCCATTCTTGTTTTGTTTCCTAAGTAGGGGCACAATACTATGCATGTAACTGAAGGTAAATTAATTCTTGATAAATGTTATTGGTGCAATTATCTAGTGGATTTTTTCATATAAGGGACTTCTAGTGCTGAACCTCTTTTTGCACTTCATGGGGAAAAAAGGTCTGGGGAAATGATGCTCCAAATGCAAAAGTTTTTATGTGGCAGCTTAAGTGTAAATTAGTCCTGCTGACATAATCCCCTAGGAGTCACCATCTTTTTATCTAGTGAACACTCTTTGGGTCAAGCATACACAAATATGTAACCTAAATCAAACATTTTACTCTAATTAGTAAAGTACTAATCATGTCAGTGGGTTGCACTGATTTAAGGGCATCTATGAACCGTTATTGATAACATACATTTTTCATACACTTATAAGAAAAAAATGGGTGTGTTTTGGGGTGTGTGAGTTAAGGGTGTCAGGCTTTTTGTGCATGAGCATCTAGCCCTGGAAAACAGCCAAGGTTTTTGTTTACTGTACTTGTCATTTATTCACTGATTTTGGTGGATGCCCTGTAAAAAGATAAGTATGCTGTAAAATCAAGTAAAGTTTAGGTGGAAGCTGCAGCTGTTGTCATTGTTTTTTTTACCTATGCCCCTCCCGAGCCTACCTTTGCAGTTTGCAAGTTGCTGGCATCTTGCTTGTGCCTAGCTGAAGGCTTAGCTCCGCCCTTTCGAGATTTGAAGCTTCCTCCTGCTTTCTTCAGCCTTCAAAAGGTAAGGCCCGTTAGTTCCGTGTGCACGTGCGCGACGTCATCTCACCACACACACAAGTCATGTCGAAATGACTTCACACGCACACGGAACGAACGGGCCTTACCTTTTGAGGCTGAAGAAAGCAGGAGGAAGCTTCACATCTCAGAGGGGCAGAGCTAGGCACAAGCAAGATGTCAGAAGTGTGCTATTACCTAGCTAAAGGAATCCATGGAAGAGTTACCATGTTATCAGCGAATTAGCTCCTTAAGTTTGGATTTTTTTTGTTGAGACCTAGCGTTCGCTACGAGCAAGTGCTCAGCCGGGACAAATGTCTGTCGGTCGCGGCAATAGTGTCCGCAGCTGACTGTTTGTGTGACCGATCGTGCAGTCCCATAGGGAACCGCACAATCGTCCGGGATTTACTGATACAGCCAATCCAGCAGCCGAAAGCGGCACAGATTTTTCGCCCCAATCGACCAATACACAAAAGAATTTGCTCATATTAAGTAACAAATGGCAGACAATGGACTACACTTACAGTAGTTACTACATCATCACTGAGGGCTAGGCTCTGCTTACGCGGTTTGGACTGCATTCTGATTTGCATTGCCAGTGCAATGTAATTAAAGCAGCCACACTATGGGGCCCAGGGGCCTTACTACCAGGGGAGCCATGCGGTCACAGGAGAGATGTCTTCCTCCAAACAGGGAGCCGGGAGAAGACGCTGCGGAAGTGTAAGGGCTGTAAATAGCGATCTAAACATTTTTTGAAGAAACTTATCGGCGGTTAGGGGTGGGCAGGGGTTGACTACCTTAAGCTAAAAGTTCATTTTCAGGGTGAACATGCCCTTTAATGTATGAAAATGCTGGATAAAATGTATCCTAGTAATTTGATAATATAATTGATCTTTTGTTTCATTTTTCAGCCTTAATATAGTGCCCACTCCAGTTTGTAGCATCTTGAACAATCTGAAATCTACGCCAGCAAGCACACCCTGCACACCTCGGCGTCTGAGCTTGGCTGAGTCATTCACCAATCTTAGAGAATCAACCACCACTATGAGCACATCTTTAGGTTTGGTAAGGCTTTTAAAAGAGAGGGGGATTTCTGCAGCTGTATACAAACCTCAAAGCTGGGACAGGGCTGGAAAGGTGTCCATCATTAACTATTCTCTTCCAAAAATGACTGTCGTACCTTCCACGCCTCCAAATTCACCTATGCAGACACCAAATTCCTCCCCTCCCTCTCTAGACTTCAAATGCACTAGCCCACCCTATGATAATTTTTTGGCTTCCAAACCTGCCAGTTCCATTCTCAATGAAGTGAGGGAAAAAAAGAACGTACAGAGCAGTGAAAGTCAAACAGATGTCTCTGTATCCAACCTAAACCTTGTGGATAAAGTTAAGAAGTTTGGAATTGCCAAAGTCTCAGGATCACCAGGAGCATCTACTATATGCGATAGCAAGGGGCCTATAATTTGTGGCACACACGGACCAATTAGGACTTATGTTCCTAGAGGTCTTATTTCAGAAGGCCTGCCTGTGAGCTACCCTGCTGTAACAAGTGCCATAGGAGCCCTTCATCTAAACTCTGGTATTCGAAGGAACCGTAGTTTCCCTACCATGGTAGGATCCAGCATGCAGATGAAAGGACCAGCTACACTGACATCTGACATTTTAATGGGAGCCAAATTGCCTAAGCAATCAACCTTACAATGAAACAATATAGGCTACCAAAGAAAAAGTTATCCTGGTAGGATGGGTGAAAATGTAACTATATACAAATATTTATGCTAATTCTCAAGTCTCCTGGACTCTTTTTAAGCCCCATTCTCAACCTCCATCCCTGTACTTTGTGCTGATAAATCAACATTGTGCCTACATGATATTTGGACTGTTCCTTGTATATGTATGTATATATGTAATAGATTTATATTGTAACTAAATTTATTTCACTGTTAAGTCAGTGGCCTACTCTGTAGAAACAGTTGCTGTATTATTGTAGATATTTAACCTTCTAATAATGTATATTAAATGATTGGGTTACCGAATGCACTGAATTTCTAAGGGTTAGAAAGGAGCAGTAGTTTTAGTTGGGAAAAAACAGTATTTCATCCAAGGTTTTAGTCATTTCAATACTGAGGTAAAGTAATACTTTTTCGGCTTGACATAGGTTTATATGCAGAAATATTTTATGTAATGCTATATGTTAGGCAAACTAGCTATGGGACAAAGTTGAATCTTTTAAAGCATATATTTAACTTCGCTCTCACTGCTATTCTAGAAATATGGCATGCCTGGATTCATTGTATATTATTTAATGTGCTGTAAACACCTTCAATAAGAAGGAAATTTACTCTGAAGGATAATGAACATGTTAAAATTAATTGAATTATGCTAAACGGAACATTTCACTGGACTGAGAAATCTTGATTTTAGTTTAGTACTGTAATTGACAGACTACTTCAACAGTTTTATGATGTTTTCACTGAGACACAGAGTTATTTTTAAAGAAATTCACAGGAAATTAAAAGGGATTAAGGTGATAACTAAATTGTCATTGGTGCTGCTAAAGTTTTCGTACTTGAATTCTGGTATAATGTTGGTTAATGATAAAGCCCAAATAATTTTAATACTTTCACTAGATAATGTCCATGTAAAATAATTAACATTCAATATACACTAGTGCACTAAGCTTATTTCCTTTTTTATGCCACTTCAAATTTTAAGATATTTTATTTTGTGAGGGTAATGTGTGAAAAGAAGGACCTGAAGGTTTGCATTTACGCACATCAAACATAATAAAGTTGTGTTATTTATAAATTTTCTTGTTTTATTTTTTTAAAAACTAATTAAGGTTTTCTTCAAAATTTTTGTAGAAGCTCAATATGCAGCAAAATGTATCCCTCCGTTCCACTTATTATTTTAGTTGTCCCTAAGAACTCCTCCTATTTCCAAGATGTCCTTTTTGGAAAGGAGATTCCAAAACTGCACTGCATATTCCAAATGAGGCCTTAACAGTGTCTGGTAAAGAGAGAGAATTTTTTATTTTTTTTCCTTGAATCTATTTCCTGCTTGTTATCTACTAGAACCCCCAAATCTTTTTCCAACAGAGATTCACTTAGCACAGAGACATTTATAATGTAGGAAGCACAAGGATTGTTAAACCCACAATCCACCGCTGGCTCCATTGTAAATTCCTGACCACTTCCGGGTTTAGTTTAACTATAGTTCACATTATCGTGCATGCATGCTATAGTTAAACTAAAGCAGTCGGGACTTGTCAGTGGAGCCAGCAGTGGATCGTGCTCAAGGTAAATTTACTGGCTCTGCACAGCCTCACCATGGACACTGATGTGCTTGCACACACTCCATTTTTCCCCCCCTGCTGATTCTCATAATTGTTGCAGAAAGTGTGGTGGCAGACAGCCAAAGGTCCAAGTAAGAAGGCAGGGATAGGGCACATGTCATCATTTTTGCTTCTGGGTTGAAAGGTCTTAATGCTGATGATTTCTTAAAATCTACAGCTCAGATTTATAATATGAAAAACGTTTTGGAGTAGTGGGATCTTGCTGTGTCACTTTTTGAAAATTCGTTTTTTTTTTTTAGAGTAAAGATACCCTTTAAAATTCTAAAAGGTGCTAAACCTTCATGTGCATATAAACCTTTGAAGGCTTTCTCACAAGTCCTATTATTGACAATGTCAGGTACCATAAGAACCATCCTGTTACAAGGGATTTCTGGCTGCTTAGCTCAACTTTAAAGTATAAAGGGAGGTTGGATTGATTATTCCTACCTCACAATATAATTTCGTTTTCATTTGCCAGGGTAGTCCTGGACTATTCCAGTATGAAAGAGAGCTGAAGCCAGGAGGAAGACTGGCAGAATCTGTTTTCTTTGGGCTGGTCAGGTGCTCCTCACAGAAACAATATTGGGCGGTAGGAATTTCCAGTCCTATATATAATAGTTTAACTGTTTTTAAATAAACTTTATACATGCAATAGTTTTCCTTAAAGCGCAAGTCCAGCCCTAACAGGTAAATCATCCCCCAAAACCCTAAACGGTATCAGTTTAAAATCTGAAATATACAAGTCTAACCTGAAATCCTGCACAATGTCCTGTTTTGTTCTGCTTCCGGGTTCTTTTAGTTAGCAACTGTCAGTTATGGATTTGACAGTTGACATCACTGCTAATAACTAAGGATGAGGCCACACTGCAAGGCACCAAATAGCATGCACAATCGCAAGCGTTATGGCACATGATTGCATGCGCGATTTATGTGTGTTCGTGCACATTATTTCGTGTTTGCACATGCGTTTTCGCTATTTACAATGAAAACGCATTCGATTGCGCAAAAAAGTGCTTAAACACAAAATGTGAACGAAGGCGCAATCGCATAGGAAATCGCAGGAATGTTCGCATTCCCACAGTTTCAATGTTAGCAAAAATCGTGGGCGCAATCACGAGCGAAAAACGCGCTAGTTTGGTCTAGCCCTTACAGGCTAGTACAGGTTTCTAAATTGCTCAGTTTCCATGAGGCATTCAGAAGCATAGCAGGCATACAGTAATGAATTCATAGGACAAAGTATGATATATCAACATATTTTAAAGAGGCCATTCTTTCTAAAAGATGTTCTTATGAGGGTGGAGTTGTCCTTTAAATATCTAAAAAATATCTAAAAATATAACATCAGTTAGTGTGACTTAAACTCAAGAACAGGAGTGTTGCGCCTCTTGGTGCATCGCCCTGCTATAGACTAGGAAGTGAGGGGGAGGAGCCACGTAACCAGGAAGTTAGGAAGTGAGGGGGAAGTAAAGAGAGAACCAGTATGATAAAAAGTGACTATGATTAAGATGGAAACCCTTGTCCGGAAACTGTGTTCTCTCCAGTAATACCCTCCAGCATACAATGTATCAGTTTCTGGTTCTGCAACATTCACTCCTGGTTGGCAGATTATAAGTACTGGTAAAAATTGTTATCTGCTTTAAATAAACTTTCCCATTCTGTTCAGTGGAATAAAGCGAATACAGTGTAATTACTGGAAATTCCCAGGGAGCCTGTCTCAATCCTGGGTGGAGGCATGCCAATCTTTCTCATATAGACACAGAACTCCTATAACACCAATCCAGACTATAAATACCAAAGTTCTATTCTGAGTAACCAGAGGGCTACATATATAACTGTAAACAGGTTATCATAAAATGTCATCAGAATTCAAGAATCCCAACACAATTTTCAAGTTTTGATTATGACTTTCTAGTCCTGTGGACTGGTGCCTAGTATACTGTTGTTCTCTTAATGTAATTGTGAAAATGTTTTTTTAATGAATAACTTCTAAAATAACTGGCCAATCGTAAAGTTTGCATAGTTCTGAGTCATGCAAGGTTTCATTCGAACTTGGAATTTATTTTGCCGAATTGCCAATAGATGGCAGTAAAAGTTTAAAAAACAAATCTGGAAAAACCTGGGAGATTCAATAAAAAAGTTCTTCTTATTTAACATTTGAAAGCTAACATTGGTTGGGGCAAAATTAGCACCATTTTAAACAATAACTGATTGGTTGGGGCAAAATTAACACCATTTTAAATTATAACTGATTAGTTGGGGCAAAATTAACACCATTTTAAATAATAAGAACTTTTATTGAATCACCCTGAATATTCTGTATCTGGCTATAGAATTTTTTATAGCATTGGTTAGAAAATTGAATGCATACTAAATGCGTTGGCCTACAATCCACAAAAACATGCATAGTTTGAACGAGCCCTCCTATTTGGTTAAGTCTCCTCTCCTGCAAGTGTTGTAGTAGCAAATTCTGAAGTAGCGGCACCCAAAGAGTTAATACATTAAGTGAAAGGCATTTCTGTTCCAAAGCTTTCTGCATAATGAGCAACAAATCTACACTGTTGATTTACCTGTCTCTGCCGGGCACTGGAGCTTTCCATGGAGAAAATTGTCCCAATCCACCATCTATTCTTGGGACATTTATTGTTAATGAAATGAAATATGTTGCTTTGCTGACCTGATCATCACTGATAATTTGTCAGCTACAGATATCTGCAGTGGTGTAGCTACAGTTCTATGGGCCCTGATGCAGAACTTGGACCTTAGGTTCACGGGAATGGTTATCAATGGATAAGTAATATAAGGGATATATTGGGGTTCAGTCCTGGGATATAACGATTGGGGAGTGATAAAGGGATAACTGGGTAGTAGTCCATGGACATTACATTCATTTATGCTTCTTTCGGTCTGTGACATGCTGTTACATAGTGTGAACCAATATTTGCTGTGGCCTCCTTTTCTCCCAGCAGAATATAGAGTTTTCTCTCTTCCTCTTGAGTTGAAGTCTGGGATAAAGTCCGACAGCATCTTGAAATGGGCGTCGCATATTGCTTAGTATTTGGAGCAGTGTAGATGGAAGTGAATTTCATCTTCTAAGGTTCCCTGGTTACAGTGCTGGCATGGTTTGTTCTCTCTTGGTTTATTTATTTGTCTTGACCAGATTCTATTTCTAGGCTGTTGGCATTCAGTACTTGACTCTCTTATGGCTGCTATGACCAAGAGCCAATTGGATCTATCTATCGGTCTATCTATCTGTCTATCAATTATCTACTGTATCTATTCATCTAGCTATATCTGTCGTCTGTCGATCTATCAGATAAATAGACAGATGATAGCTCAATAGATAATAGTCATACAGACAGATGGAGAGTTATATAAAGATAGACAGATAGATATAGATAGATAGAGATAGACAGATGGAGAGATTGATAATAAACAGACAGACAGTAAAGCCTCGTACACATGGCAGATCAGCGAACGACCCCTGATCGAAAGCATCCACACACGTGATTATCACCTGAATCAGCTGTTCGCCTCGCCTGTTAATGCAATCAGGGGTCGGTGCCAAGACTGTCTATCTATATCTGCCCCACACACACTGTATATAATCTGCACTTAATCTTTTAATGTGAGAAAATAAAAAACAAAAAAACAAATACACGTTATTCTGTATATATGGATATTCTTTAGCATTCACCGTCATTTTTGCCTGGGAGCAAAGCACAAAGGTACAAAGAGGTCTACAAAATAAAAAATTTTAGCAAGAGGAAACAAGTAATTTTTTAAGTAAATAACTGCAATTTTTACACTGAATAGTAAATCAATTATCAGTTCCTATTTAGTAAGAAGAGGGAATTGTGGTTAAAGGAATTCTAAAGTTTCTCTAATCCGTCTTCATTGCAATTATGTTTTCTATTAGATCGTAATTTGTTAGCTCTGTATTCTAGTAAAAAAAATATTTCTGATAATTAACGAAACAATATTTTTCAGAAATAATTTGAAATTTCATTTGTATTAAATTGAAGCAATTAAAAATACAATTATCATGTTATAACTACATATTAAAATGGTGATTAGAAAAAGATCTAAAAATATATACATATATACAGATGCAGCTAGAAGTATTGGTGCACCAACACTTTCCTAAAGAATTAAAATCTGACTTGATCTATTGAAAATAACCCAAGGACATGCCAACCACAATTTTTATTCCAAAGAAAAAAGAAAATTAGTAAAAAAACTAAAGACTCACTTCTCATTTTAATGTCACACCCCTTAGTTGTCTTCAGCCAATCCTGTTAGATCTAGATTATTCAAGGGAACATGGGACAGGCACGGCCAGACAATATAATCAAAAGTGGTCTCTATTAAAAAGAGCACACTACCCTATTAAAATTACTCCAGGATCATGTATTCAGCTGCAGTCTATCCAAACTAAACAGCAGAATAAAAGGTAGTGCTTCCTGCTTACACAGTGAGCTATGACAGCACCAGCAAGCCCCTGGCTTGAGCATGTCCACATGTCCCTACTGCTGTGAAAAAGCATTAGCTGCATTATAAGCCCCACCACCAAACTTATAATTTTTAAAGGTAGCTACGAGCCTGAAAAAAAATTTCACTCCCTAAGGTGTCCATAAACAGAGGAAAGCACAGTTATAGATTGCAAGCCAGTAACTAGCTTCAGAAAATATTGATTTTTGGGGATGGAGCTTGAGACACAGCTTATAACACATGTCTGTCACAGACAGTTCCTAGAGTATAAAGCTGGGTACACACGATGAGATATTTTGGTCCGATCGACCGATAGTTCAGTGTATCGGTCGATCGGACCAAAATTATCGCATCCGAATGCGGCCATGTCCGACCGACCGTTCTTGGTAAAAACCTCGTCCGATCGTGCGGTCCTCTATGGACCGCACGATCGTTCGCGGTAACTGTCGGACGCGGCTGCTTTTGCCGCGACCAACAGTCCTTCCTCCTGGCCAACCGGTCGAAAGTATTGAACGGTCAGGAGGAAAAACCGCTAGGTGTGTGCATAGCTTAAATTTAGATTTACAATTGTTTGGAACATTATCCTAGGCTTGTTTGAAAGATTTGAGAGAGCTCTCTTCAATAGAGGAAATGTGTATGGAGACCACAGTTCTATGCAATCATGACTCTTCCCTAGCTCTGAGTAAGAAATAGTGTTGCATCCTCTTTAAAGTATAATATTACAAGCAGGGGTGCCGTGAGGAGTACTGGCACCCGTGCAAGAATAACCCTGCCACTCCCTCGCTCGCAAGAGCTTTCTATGGTCTCATTGTGGGATCACACAACCATAGTAATACTTTACAGGAGGTACTGCTCTCCTATACAGATTTTACAATTTGCCTCGTGGACTGTGGGTTTTTATTGTCTTCCTATCAGTAGCTCGTCTTACAGCGTGTAAAAAAATTATTACGCTGGATGCACTACCAATAAACAAAATGGATGTGTGTTATCTGTGAATCAGACGGTGCTGAGAATCAAAATAAATAGACTCTACAAAGACTCAGGAGGGATATCCTTCCTCAGTATCCTTATAAGCAATCTTGTCACCCACAATAATTACAATTGAATTTATTGACACCGAAATTCAGAACACCATGATCTCAGACACCCATTATACCATGTCCCCACCCTACACAATACCATAATAAACATGTATAAATATATAAAATTGGGCGTCCCCACTAGTCCTGTATAAAAAGGTCTCAATATAAGGGGGACTAGTGGGACTAGTTCAAACTGTGTAAAATGACTGTAGTGCCAAAGTGTCCAATGCTGTAGATACAATGTTTGAAACAGTTAGTTGCACTATGCAGTATCTATCTGTGAAGTGACTCAGTACAAATAATCTCAGTCAAATGGTTCAAAGTCGTTTTTCAACATGGCAGCAGAGAAACATAGATAACATCAGTCTTAGCCGGGACTCGTAACAGAACTGCCTAGTAAGCGGCTATGATGCCCTGCTCAGTTGGTTTACACACATAACTTCCACGGTGGTAACGCTGATGTAAGTGCTTTACCCGGTGCTATTGCACACACCAATCCATGCAGTCCAGAGTCTCCAATAATACACAATGATCATATCCATCAGCCATTCGCAGCGACGTGCTTTTCACTTGCCAAAGTCAATTTAGCGCAAGCTTCATCAAACAAGAATCATGAGGGATAGCCTTCCCAGTATCCTTATAAGCACTCACACACTTCTCATCCACAATAATTAGAAGCAAATTTATTGACATAGCGTGTGCCTGGTTAGAGCTCTGTGGTGTATTGGAACTTTGGTCCTAATTCCCTTTATTCTGCCAGCATTTCCCTGCCTATAAGAAAATTAGCCATGAGATAAAGTACTACTGAATATTTATACGGTGAAAACATTGACTTTCTTATTCATGTTTATAAGTATAAACAGCATCCTGTATGTTGCCTTACCAACTGCATGCTTTGAAATGCTAAAACCATATATCCCATTGTACATCATTAGCATTTTAAAGTACTGCATGTTTAATTTACAGCTTTTGTGCTGAGCTAACTAAATGATATTGAGAAATAAGATAAATCATGTTCCACCACTACAAGGACAAATGCTGTCAGGTGGAAGAATTTTCTTGCTTTCAAAAAATGTATCAGGCTTTTGTTTTTAAGTTAAAAGTAGAATATTTGTCTTGGTTATTGAATGTGAAATAACCATTTTACAAAATTAGAATTGCTACTAGAATGTCATAGCCAGAAGATAGATGACAGGTTTTTTGTCCTGTTGTTTTTAAAATTTTTCAAACTGGGTAACACTTGGGAATGTAAATGTCACCTGTGTTCTTAATGCTGGATTTTTGGGTAACATGTTTGGATTTGACAAACAGTATCTAGCTGTCTCAAGCCACATCAGGAAGTCCCAGCACACCATTTAAGAAACCCTTTTGTAGGGTATATTGTACAGAATATAGAAAAAGGTGTCCAAACATTTTGTTTCTAGTTTTCAGTTTATTTTGACTATAATGCTTAAAGGGTATGTCCACCCTTCTAAAAAAATTTTTACCTAACATTCCCCCTGTCCCCCCAGCCCCAACCGCTCTATTAGTATCATCAGAAAATGCCCCATCTTTACTTACCTTCCCTCTTTCCTCCGCCGTGCTGCCAGGCCCAAATGCAAGCAGAGGGGCGGGACCGGCAGTCGCGTCTGTGATTGGCTGAGCGGCAGCCAATCACGGACGCGGCTGCCGGGAGTTCAGTGCAGCGGAGGAAAGAGGGAAGGTAAGTAATGTTTTGGGCATTTTTTGATGATACTAATAGAGCGGCTGGGGCTGGGGGGCAGGGGGAATGTTAGGTAAAAAGGGTTTTACACTAGGGGGAGGGAATCCTAATCGGGAGGGAGAGGGAGGGGGAGAAGGGCTGCAGTACGCATGCCAAACTTCTCCCAGAGCCCAGATAGGAGGCAGAGTCCTATATGGACTCTGCTATCCTCCTGGTGGGCAGTTTCTGGGACTTTGGGGGGGACTACAGGAGAACCATATGGAGCTGGGATGTGAGGTAAGGATTAAACTACACTACACAATGGGGCCAGTAGTGGGGGGGATTATAGTTTTTGGGGTGGATGTGCTCTTTAATTTTGTATTCCCTTATTGTCATGTCTTACAGACTAATTGTATTTACTAAATTTGTTATATTAGCTCCCTCTAGGGGTCAGTTAATATAGTCAGCTATCAATGTTTGTTCTATTGCAGCTAAGTTTGTCTGCTCCATTGCTTATCTTAACTGAAATGTTATGTAATGTTTGTTAATCTAAAAAGTATATTATTGTCTATACTAAGTATAGTATATCATTTTGTTTATTCTTTAGTTTCCCTGCTCTTATTTCTACAATAAATGCTATAGACTTCAACTACAGTCTTGTTTATTGAAGATAAGAAGGTTTATCTGTATGTCTAACTGCACATCAGCCAAGTCAGTGTTACGTGTAGTGAGGACAGAACACTTATCATGTATATGATAAGTTGTTAATTGACCTCCTATATGATTAGATTAATTGGGAAGTAGAGCTATTATTCTCTTGATTGGCTCCCTATTACTTGACAAATGGGCACCCTTTGGTTCATGGTGACACAACATTTGACTCTCAGGTAAAAACAGTTCCTGAAACTCGGGTGCACCTACAATGAATCAAGAAGAAAATCTTTCTTGAGGCAGAGCCTTCACAGAGCCTGTCAGAGGCAGCAGAAGTTATGTGACACTGGTGGGGTTAAACTCCCCCCCCCCCCCAAAAGCAGCTACAGGGCATCAGAGAGCACAGATCAAGTGCCCCCTCGTCCCCTTGATCCCCCTTCAGTTTCATCCAGAACTGATGTAGGCATTTTGAGATTTAACAGAAATGATCATAAAGGGATGCTGGTTTTCCCATTCTAAGCAGAGCCACAGCAGTAATGGTTTCCTCCTTAATCTTCCCCTGGTCCTCCCTGGTGATCTAGTGGAGGTACTGAACTGCAACCAGCTGTCTGATTGCAGTTCAGTACCTGCTATAGTAAGATGCTATGTTGAATAGCAGCTTACTATAGTATTTCTAAATGAATCAAAGAGATTACATTGTTTTTTCTAAATGTTTGCTCACTAGCAAAGATCTAAAAAAAATTAAACAGAACAATGCTAGGTAATTAATACTGGAACCCCTCAGGGGGGACAAGTTATTATAATAACAATGGAATTCACACATCAATCTAGCCTAAGATTAGCATTTAAAGCTTTTAATTGCCAGAATGGGGAAGGCTTTAAGCTGGATATTAATCAAGCCTTTAGGAATCTAGAACGATGTATTAATAAGGAAACCAGAATTTGGTGGGATGTAACAACTTCAGAGAAATATATTGGATCAAATATGATCCCTAGGAGATTATGAATTAAAAAATATCCCGCTCTTTATGTTGATAAAAATACGGGTTTCATTGAGCATTGGACGAATATTATAAGTGACTGTTCTAAATAGCAGCTGTTGAGTAAGCTAAAATTGGAGATTGAAGATTTGATTAATATTGTTAAGATGCTTTCCAGTGAAATTTGATCATTATAATGATTATCTGAGAGATAATTCTGATAAATTTGAGAGCAAATTATGGATGGCAAGAGCCAGCAATATGATGCTAATAATGTGTACAGAAAGGACTGCTATAGGAGGTATTTTAGAGAGAGATCAGATAGAGATTAGTTTAATGTATTCTGAAGAAAAGGAGTGGCTCAATTAAGAGGGTGAGCTTTTTATCAGCCACTAGTAAAGGTGTCTGTGTGGATAGTTCCTAGTCTTCTTCCTCCTTTCTAACTAGTTCTCTTAGAGACCGTGAAAGAAGGGCAGTCAATCTTTTCTCTAGACATTCTATGTCAATCAGAGGTCCTGGATAGGGCTCTGGAGACAGCACTTCATAATGACAGAAGTGCAAGAATTGGAGAGACCATTAAAAAAAACTATGGGGAATCATTAAAGGGTAACTGTGGTCTTGAATTCTTCCATATTTATGTAAAAAGCCTTCCTTCGTACCTTCAAAATATAACCTAAATCACATCTCTAGGTACAATTGGTGAGAAGTTATTGCTGGAAAGGTTCAGCAATATTACTTCCTGCTTGAACACTTCCTGTTTTCATCCATGTGACCAGCTTGTAGTCATGTGACCAGCCTCTGCCTACATTAATAGGCTCCACTTCTCAACTGTCAATTTTTTCCCCAGGAACTTCCTGATTTCCCCAGCATTAAGTCTTAACTGAGCATGCTTCTGGACAGGCCGGGCAGAGGTCAGGTGATGTCACTCAACCTACTGAAAGCAGGAAGTTTGAACATTCACCCCAATGTAATTTCTCACAGGCTCCAGCCAGAGATGCTCATTTTAAAGGAAATACTGCAAGCTTTCATTTAACCTTCACTTGTTTTGAGACCACAGTTGCCCTTTAAAATTGATCACAAACTATCAAAAGAAATAAATCAGAATCCACAAGTCGTGTGTAAAAGAAACAGAAATCTGGTTGTCCTTATTAATGTAGAACCCATAGTGAAATATAAAAAAGAAAAGGTAATAAGTCTGAGACCTTTTTAATGTACGGCTCATGTGCTGCGATTAACACACGATCGGATTGCAACCGAGATTGCATGGTGTGTGAAAATGTGCTGGTGTGACCTAGCCCTAAGAACCGACAAAAAAGGTTGTTATAAATATTACAATTGCAGCACAATTGCAGCATCTTTGATTAAAGGGTCTACATTTTGTCATATCCACAAAGGAAATAAGATTAAGATAAGAGGAAGGTAAACATGCAGTACAGACCACTGATATATATAATAAAGTGCCCATGTGGGCTATCATATATCATAGTTTGAAAAGTTCATATTAAATACAAATAAAGTATCATTGGTAACTTACTGTAAATGGCTCTGGCACCTGGGAAATGTTCTGGGGAACTCAAACATATTTCCAGAAAGCATTTAAACACTTCTTTCCCCCACAATCGGCAATTGTCTTGTTTCCGCATACTACATTCAAGGGTTATGGCCAATTCGAGGGGGACCGAAAATCGAAAAATACAGTAGAGTAGTAAAGGATAGTTCATATAGAATTTGGATAGTTCAAGTTTGTCTGAACTCAGGTTCTGGTCCTTCACTAGTCACATATTAAAACTAATTAAGAAAGGATGACAAATGGTATACTACTGGTAGTTGAGAACCATGTGGCTTTACATTTTGCTGGAAAAAAATCATTCAGTAAGTGTACTTTAAGCAATGGTAATAGACCAGGTACCAGCCTGTAAAAGGGGTGGTGATTGGAATAAAAACCTATCAAATAAATAACCTATTGGAATAAAAACAAAAGTAAGGAAACGCATCCAGCCAAAGGGACTTCATAGTCCGTTATCATTTAAATGTTTCTTATAAGAAATATTAGCTATTGTTTGTTTTTTTTAATTCAAAATTTTATTGAAGAAAAGAGAAAAGTTAAATTTATCTAAGAGTGCATCTGTATATAATGTTTATGCTCCTTTATAAGACAGAGGGGTAGGGTGGGTATGGAAAGGAATGAGAGGGAAGGAATATGTTGAATGTCCAGGTCAAGTAGTGTTATATTGTACATTCTAAAATGATTGCATTGTATTCTCTTAGATTTGAAGTTAACTATTTAAGACAAAAGTAAGTTTTTATATCTGTCTGTTTCTTGGAACATTATCCACACAGACCATTGTCTAATAAATTGTGTAGATCTATTGTTTATAGATGCTGTGAGTTCTTCCGTATACATGGTTCCAATTGGCGGTTGGCATTTTCAACAAGTGTTGGGTGTTGTGGGGAATAGCACTCTGAAGTTTCGGCACTATCAGCTATAACAGGTCGGAATTTGGTGGAAGAGTCTTTGGTTAGCAGGTTCTTCTGCGCCCTCGTGAAGGTGTGAGGGTTCATCCCCAGATTACGCCAAGGTGCCCTACTTGGAGTCTTCCATTGATTCTACAGGTGCTGACCGAACCCCCTTTTCGAACCTTTGGAGTCAGTGTCTAAATGGCATTTGAGTCATTCCAATTTCTACCTAAGGTCCTCATTAGTTCCATCAGGAATTAGAAGTCACCCTACACCCTACTAAAAAGACATTAAGCTCATGGATCCTAGCGTGTATAGTCAAGGCTTATACTCTCAGAGGCATAACGATCCCTCAAGGCTCATACTAGTAGAGAGATCTCATGCTCATGGGCTTCAGAAGCAAAAGCTTTGGGAGAAACTATATGCAAGACAGCCAGGTGGTTGTCGATAAAGACTTTTCTTAGACATAAGTTGAAGGTATTAAATTCTCAGGCTCTTGAGTTAGAGAACAATGTATTTAAAGCAGTTGTTATTGAGAAATAAATATTTTTGGTTGGTGTCCTGTACCTTATTTATATTCTAGCTTTTTGATTTCCCGTCTGGTAAATGCTGCCATGAAGAATGACAGGGATACAGAAATTACAGCAATATGTCAACATTTTCTGTTTTTTTAATGGCTCTGGTATTGTGGAAAGTTGGGTGGCTACCTCAACCCATAATTCTTTGTTCATATGATGAATCCAATCTGGTATATTTGGTAATAAAGCTGCAGAATGATATCTCCGTAGATCAGGTAGATTTAAACCTCTTCTTCCTTTCTGTTTGTCATCACTGAAAATTTGAATCTCAGAGATTGGTTTCCCCATATAAATTTCTTTATCTGTTAGTTAACTTTATCGAAAAACTTTTTTGGTAATATGATGGGAATAGTTTGAAATACTTATACAAATTTGTTTATGCGCAATACATTGATTTAACCCACTGATGGGCAAACTGCGGCTCTCCAGATGTTTGAAAACTACAACTCCCAGCATTCCTATGCTTCCCTCTGTAGTTGAGGAATGCTGGGAGTTGTAGTTTTCAAACATCTGGAGAGCCGCAGTTTGAGGATCACCGAATTTTAACCAAACCATAAGTGCTGTTTATTTTTCCAGGTGCCCAGATTGGAGGGGATGTCGCCCAGAGGAGCAGTAAAATTCAATTCATAAAATATATTTAAGTTAGCTTGAGCTATTGTTTTAATGTCTCTTACAAAAATGCATAAAGACCATAAACTGCAGTATTTATATGCGTGTTATGAAATGTCTTTTTAAAAAATGGTTTTAAATTAATGTTCTTTTATTTATAATGAATTCTAGTAATAAATACATCTCACGCATTTTAGAAAAACATGATTTAAGATTCACTTTGCACTTTATGAATGTAATCAGCACTTTATTATGCACTTTCCAATTGTAAACACACTTTAAATATAGACAACATACATTAGCCCGAATGGGGCTTTACATGTATATTTTATAAGTGAAACAAGATAATATAGTGAAGACGGTGGAGCCGATTTGTACAGATGGGTGGAATGAAGTGAGGGGGCTATATAAGTTGGCACTGTTGAGCACAATGTTCGATCCTGATGAAGGTGTTCTGAGAAGCACCGAAACGTTCAACACATAATAAATCTTTTCTCTTAATAAAATCCAGGGTGCCCGGGATCTTTTGACTTATATACAATTGATGGTTTTTAGAAATGTGTTTGCTGTTCTGTTTACTGATAAAATGTCATTTTATGAATTGTGCACCAGATGTCACTGTGCAATTATGAATGAAAGTAAAATGTAATAATATAATAAAGCTTTTCCAGGGAAAGGCGTTTTCTACACTGTAATATACACTGGTATACTGTATATCTATCATTTAATTATTAATCTTTATTATTTATATTATGTGTATAAAGCTTTAACACAGCTTAGTTGCAACTATGAAGAGCAGAGCCATTCATTTATACCTAGAATAGATCGTATAACTAGGAGGCTCTTACACATGTGCAACTTACTGCCCAACCAATAAGCAGGCTATAAATGGGTGTTTCGGGTGATAATCGTAGATGTGTAGCCTGCAGAGCCGAAAGGGAAAAAATTGCAGATGCACGCGTGCCAAATATAGGTGGTATTCAAAGTTTGGCTTAGGTGGTGAAAACCTGACTCTGACTGATGTCAACTGCACACATTTTTAGCAAGCCTGATAACAGAAAAATGACAATTTTAGGTGGGCACCAGACACACAGGGGCACTGTTTTCATAATTGAAAATTAGCTTGTCTATTTTTAAATTTCTCAACTCCCTTTACTGATAAGCACTAGCCCCGCTCTCCACGAGCCCAGAATATGGGGTGGTGGGGTGTTTGGGGCAAGCACCACTGAACTGTACCCCTACCACTGGACTGTACTATGCTGTGGCATTCTAGAATCCCCTGGGGGACGTGTCTACTCTGTGTGCAGGGCATAGGTAGGTCTGTTGATATCAACATTTTTAGGGCCTTTATGTGACTTTTAGAATTTCTAAATTAGTGAAAAGAGAGAAAAATCAACCTGGTGTGGTGTTGCTGATGAAGGGACTTTGTTAAAATTATGGTGCGTTAAACTAAGAATTCTACAGATAATCAGGTTAAGAGGTTTTCCTTTCCTAATTGTCATGCTTGTCCTGTGCTTAACTGCCGTACTTATTCCTCTCTGCGTCTGACTGGGGGCACTTCTTTCTCAATGGGTTATAAGCCATTCATTCATTTTGAGTAAAACAGAGAGCAGGTACAGTATAATGCAAAATGATCTTTTATTGTGCCTTCCCACGCTACAGGTGTCTTTTAGTTGGCTGGGTTTCAAAGGTATGCACTGGCCAGAGCAAGCTATTGAGACTGCAAAGCAAACCGTCCCTCCTTATGTTTTATTTTGGAAGCAATGACTTCTATGTCCAACCAGCAATATATATACAGAGATGGGATAGTATACATCCACACAGAGTGCAACTAGAGACCAAATTAATTCAATACGTACAAAAAATAGAAGCCTAGAGCACATCCAATTAATTTGCTTATATTTTGAAAATTACGTCTCCTAGGAAGGTGAAAAGTTACTTAAATAAAAGAGGTTAAAAGTTAGGACCCAGCAGAATAAGCAAACCGTGAAGTGGTTGCTGGGCTTAAAATAATTTGGCCAAGTTATTGAACTAATTGCTTTAATTTATCTAAAGATAAGGGCAGGCTTTTTAAGTCGCAATACAATGGTAAAGTAAAATATAAGCAAATTAATTAGATGTGCGCTAGGCTTCTATTTTTTGTACGTTTTTTGGACTTCTATGTCCAACCCCCGAACGCAGGGCAGACACGACGCGTCAGATAATCGCAAGTGTTTATGCATTTAGTCAGGCATCATTCTTTGATCCGCCTTAGCGTGTACTCACTGCACGCATTACTGTCCAGAAGCGGATGCGTTTTAATTAAAAAGATCGAAAAAATGGACCAGAAAAACATACTGTCTGTTGTGGTACATGTCTAATGTGAACATGACCTTACCGACCTCTTGCTTAGTGACCTGATAACGATTTTGTCTAATCCATTTGTGTCCTGCCTGATTTAGTTAACTTCTGTGTATCAACTCTTGACTCATCTATGATTCTGTTCTACTGGGTCTCACATATTCTCTTTCAATAATCTGTGCACTATTCTTTTAAATAACAGTACCAAGTTGACAATATTCTGTTGGCATGTGAATCATGCAAGCAGATTATGGTAGCACAACACTTAATCCTACCCCTTCAGACAGTAAAAAAAAAAGGAGAAAACATGCCCATTTCTCTCTAACAAAATACACCTACAAAATGACATCACTAAGAAATTGAATAAAATAGGGAGACGTATCTACAAAATTAAAACGGATGCAGCAACAAAAACGGATTAAAGGGCATCTATAGTGAAAAAAACACATTGCCCCTTTACAAAGTTAAATTCATGTACTCTGTGCTGCCTTCATCCTATCTATGTCAGTGACTTTGTTTAACCATGGTGTCAGATCTCTGTGCAGCACTCCCCCCTTCCCCCTCCCCTCTGTTACCTCCTCCATGTCTCAACGCCAGCTAACCGATAAGCTTATCATGTGCAGTAGGAGTTAAAAGTTCAACATCCAGAAAAACACACCCACGCACAGTGGTCAATAGAAAGCAAGCTGTCCTGGAGACACGGAAGAAGAGAACAGTACAGTTTACGATCTCTCTCTTTGTGACCCATCATTAATCAGTGAAAGCTATTAAGAAGGTGGGTCGGGTCAATGCCCTTTAAATCCTATTCTGCAAGGATTCACTAAAAATGATTCAGTATTTAGCATTAACAATGGCCTTAAATGGATGTACTTGGGGACATATTTATAAACGATCACTCTTTTCACCATTTCGCTATCGCAGGACATTGCAATGGCAAAGAGCACTAATTTTGTTGTATTTATAACAACGCTCGTTTTTGCGGTGAAAGTATCACTGCTGCAATGTGCGGCGGTAGTATCTTCTCTTTTTGCCACCACACAGGACTTAATGCAATATATTAATTGTGTTAAGTCCTGTATCGCAGCGAAATGAAAAATTTTGGTAAACTCGGAAATCAGTGATCATATTACAGTAAACAATGAAAAATAACCTAACATCCCCCTGAATACACTCCACAATGTACTGACACCTTCCTAGGACCCACTGACAGGATACATAAATGGACATATGCTTGTGAAGGTTCTCATTCATCCAGGTCATGGTATATCTGTTGTATTCAATTAGATCAACTGGACTCGAAATGAACGTCTTCAAGAACTACATTTCAAGTCCAGTTGATCTAATTGAATACAACAGATACATAAATGGACACTTATGCCTTTTCGCCATCTCAGACTTGGCGAGTTTAAATAGATGAACTTAACGCAATAAAACACTTTTCGGCATTTTATAAATATGCTTGAGCGGTTACCGCAGTGATGTATTGTGAAAAGCGAATGGCGAAAGATGGAGGAAATTACTTTTCACCACTGGTTATCGCCTCTTTATAAATTGAGATTAGTCCAAATTTGCCGAAAAAGCAGCAATAACGGTGGCGGAAAATATATGTATGTATGTATATGTTTATTTATATAGCGCTACTTAGGAACGCAGCACTTTACATTATTGAAATACAAAAGTCATACAAGGGGGATAAATATATATTGTTCAGTACATATATAGAAATTATATTAATAGAAGTGCTTGGGCTTTGCCACAAGAGGAAAGGAGTTCACTGTCCCGCAGAGCTTACAATCTAGTTAGGTGGGTAACACACAGATACAATGGAATGGGTATAAGTGCTAGAGTGAGACATATGCAGTGCAAATAAAACTATCAAATACTGTGCTGGTTACCAGATAGGTAGGATGTAAGGATAGATTTAAACCTGCTAATTGAGGTTTCTTGATGTAGAGAGAGGATGGGAGCTACAAGAGAGAAAGGTTTAAGGCGAGAGGAAGCAGTACGAGTGGGGGGTCTGTACAGGAGCTGGTTCTGCGATGAGCGGAGGGTAAGGGCAGGAACATATGGGGATTCTAGAGAGGAAATATAAGGAGGAGCTGCAGAGCGAATGGATTTAAATATTAGGAGAAGGATTTTGTATGTAATGCGCTGTTTAATGGGGAGCCAGGTTGTTGTCCGGTACAGAGGAGATTTGAGATCCGGTTTATTAGAGCAAACCAATATATGTGGCAGAGTATAGACTGAAGGGAAAAGAGATGGGAAGCAGGAAGACCAGAAAGTAGTAGGTTGCAATAGTCCAGGCACGATAGGATGAGAGCATGCATAAGCATAGCGGTGGTTGGGAGAGAAAGGAACCTTCAGATTTTGGCTATATTGCGAAGGAAGAAGTGGCAGGTTTTCGCAGCATAGTTAATGTGGTTAGAAAAGGAGAGAGAGGAGTCAATAATTACCCCTAGACAGTGTGCAAATTGGATAGGGTAAATGGGGGTATTCTCAACAGAGATCGGGAAAGATGGGACAGGACCAGGTTTAGGTGGAAAAATGATCAGTTCAGTTTTAGAAAGATTTAATTTGAGGTAGCGTTGAGACATCCAGGAGGAGATGGCAAGGAGGCAGTCGGAGACACGTGATTGGATGTCAGGAGTTAGCTTAGCGGTGGACAAGTAGATTTGTGTATCATCTACATATAAATGAAATATGAAGCTAAAAGAGGTAATAACATCTCCCAAGGAAATAAGTGTAGAGGGAGAACAATAAGGGTCCAAGAACAGACCCCTGCGGGACCCCCACACCAAGAGGAACCTGAGAAGTGGTATTGCTAGCATAAGATACAGAGTAAGTACTGTCAGAGAGATAGGACAGAAATCAGGATGCCACTTCATTCCGAATGCCAAAAGAATGAAGTATACACATAAGGAGGGAATGATGGACTGTGTCGAAAGCAGAGGAGAGGTCAAGGAGGATAAGAATAGAAAAATGACCATTGGCCTTTGCAACCTGCAGATCATTTATAACCTTACACAGAGCCGTCTCGGTGGAATTCGCCGGACAGAATCCAGATTGCAAAGGATCCAATAGGTTATGAGCATGAAGTTAGTTAGCGATACGGGAGAAGACTTATCGTTCTAGAAGTTTAGAGGCTATCGGTAAGAGAGAGACCAGGTGGTAATTGGCTAAACAAGAGGGGTCCAGCGAGGCCTTTTTTAAGTATGGGCTTAACATGGGCATGCTTAAAGATGGAAGGGATAATTCCAGATGTAAGGGAGGCATTGAATATGTGGGTGAGTATAGGGGTAAGCACATGATTACAGTGCTTCAGTAATACAGAGGGCATGGGATCAAGAGGACAGGTTGTGAGCAGGACATGATAGAAGCTGGCAAGAGACTTCTGAGTGGGTCACAGGAGCAAAAGATCCAAGAATAGCTAAGGGAGGAGAGGGCAACATAATCTGAGAGTCATACCTAGGACCAGATATCTGCACACGGATGCACTCCACTTTATGCTGAAAGTAATGCGCAAAGTCCTGGGGAGAGTGCGGAGAAAGGAGAGGAGCGCAGAAGGGAGTTGAAGATGGAGAACAGGCGACGTGGACTATTGAACCTTTATAAATAGGCCTCTGTATTAATGTATGTACATGTGCATGTACATCAGCTTCATCATTTAAAGTGCAGTTATCTATTCATAAAATTTGCTGCTTTTAGAAATGAAAATGAAAATATAAATGTTTTTATTTTCGCAGTTTTGTTGAGCATTGTAACATTGAAGACACACAAAAAAGAATATCTATAGGAAGCGTACTGTTTTACTTTTTATTATGTCTGTAGAACAATAAAGTTATTTTAAATTCAACAGATTTCGACCATTAAAAAAAAGAACAGTTGATTGTATTCTTCTACACCGTATCCAAAATCTTTCAAACCCACATAGCGATGCTTACAATCCTAGGGCAAGAAGGACACAATGTTTTTGTAGGACTATATAAATGCATATATTCAAAATGTAATGAAATAGTCACATTCCCTCAAGCAAGCAAATCTCTAGTGCCCCCTACTGGACTAGCATATTAAAAATGGCATAGGAGTATTTTCTCCAGTATAATGGAGTACGGTCATTTCATTTGGCAATAGCATTTTTTTCTGTGACTGACATAATGGTGGTACCATCCATTCTCCAGAATCCTATACTGTTGGAATGCATAAAATATTAATTAAAATGGAAAAATATTACAAAAATACAGGGGGTATTGCCCCATTTTTATAGAAAAAGATTGCCAAAGATGCGTTACTTTTGCAACCCTGTATCCATAGAGATATAATAAAGTGCAGATTTAAATTAAAATAGGCTTTGAGTTCAGACAGAAAAATGCCATGCCATGTGCCTGGTCAGCAGAACCAAAAGTAACTTGGTTAGATTACTGGGAACTTCAATAGGTGCTAAATATTTAATAAATCTCTACAGTCTACACAGACCCCCCATTGCCCCCCCCTCCCCATTGTACATCCACATACATATATAAAATTAAACACATGGTGACTCATTTACCCAGAGCTGCTGGCCAATAATATATATTTAAAAGTCACGCTAACTGGTTCTTGTTAGTGTGACTTTAACTCCATATCCGCGCTGGATGCCCGGGTTACGCAAAAGACACCCACGCATCCGATGCTCATGATTTAATATGCTGGTGAATGATTTTAATGCCAGCTAATAGCCGACGTTAAAATCACACTGCGGGTTAAACCCAAAAGTGTGCGAACTTTGGGATTGAATCGTGGAAAGGAGATTTGCCCGGAATGATAGCGACTCTGGGTAAATCTCCCCCGTGCACTTTTATAATAAATCATTCTATGTAACATAAATCTGATTGATCTGTTATCATCTCACCTATGATTAAGCTCCCAGCTGTGTCAGGGGGTCCTGATCTTTAATGCACTATTGAATGGGGTTATGCCAAATGGTTCCACTCGAATGAATTATCAATTTTGGGGGGTTCAGCAGACCCAATAGCATGGCAGCACCATACACGGCCTTTGAGACTACTGTGTGATTATTGTGTTTTGTTTTTAAAGGACACCATAGCTAGCCATTTAGCAATAGGGCCTAAGACTAACAATTCTGTATATGCTTGGACCAGGAGGGCACTTAGTGCCTAGGGCTATCTCTTTATAACCAAGGGCTAGTTAATCTTGGTGAAGAGGCTTTTCCCACCAAGATAAGGGAAAATTAGGCTGCTTCTCCCATTCTTATTTCCCTGTTATTTCCCTGTCTTTCTGAT
The DNA here is from genome assembly GCA_019447015.1 of Hymenochirus boettgeri. Lineage (NCBI taxonomy): Eukaryota > Metazoa > Chordata > Amphibia > Anura > Pipidae > Hymenochirus > Hymenochirus boettgeri. Next base: position 96,386,247 of record CM033474.1, read on the forward strand.
GGCTGGCTTTGGTATTGTGTATTCAATTTTAATGTATACTTAGTTAAAGTTTTTTTTTTAACACACCCCAATTTTTCCACTGTGTACTGCACAAATAAATATTAAGACTGACCACATAGGGAGGTTCTGTTTTTCTTTCTCCTAATTAGGTTAATATAGCCACAATTTTATTCTCTTAAAACATCCTCAGCGAGATTCAATAAAAGTTCTTATTGTTTAAAATGGTGCTAATTTTGCCCCAACCAATCAGATCTTATTTAACATTTGAAAGCTAACATCTGATTGGTTGGGGCAAAATCAGCACCATTTTAAATGATTAGAACTTTAATTGAATAACCCTGCCTGTTTTTTAATATTTAGTGTTAAGTAAAAACAAATGTAATTACCATTGGATTCATTAGATTCCTCAGTTCCCGTGCCATTGTCTAGAACGCTTTTTACTATATTTTCTACGAAATAGAAACAGGATAACATGTGGTGATGACTTGTGCCATATATAGAGTTAAAAATCTAATGAACTATGATATTGAACAGTTCCAGTATACATACAACAAACTTGTAGAAGGAAATAATTGACATATTTATGACCCGAAAATGAAAATGCTTGAAAACATTAAACATAAAGATGAACAAAAACGCATCTTACCTCCTCATTAAATGTTTCCTGGATATACACATGTCTATCTAGAGTTCACTCTTTGCAATTTTATTAATTGCAGCCAGTAAAGATGTGTTGTGCTTGCTCCAACATGCACATTGGGGTTTTCCTTTAAAAAGGGTTAGTAATGAACTATTCCTGTCAGAATGTGGAACCATAGTTATGTATATACTGTGAATCTTATATTTCTAGACTTTGAAATCACAAATAGTTGCTGTTGTGGATCCAGAATGAGTTATCAGCCTTTAAATGGGAACTTAAAGGGTATGTACACTGGAAAATTTTTTGGAAACTATAATTCATCCCAACTATCACTATACTATTTTTTTGTTGATCTGCCCCCTATTTCTTTAGATCTGAAACATCTTACATTTTAACATTTCTTTTTTCTTTTTTTTTACTGTAGCTGGAATGGTTTGACAGTTGGTGTGCTGTATGCAGTTTTGACAGTTGGTATGTGGGAAAAGTGCTACTTATATGTATTTATTTATAGACTAAGGTGACACAAAGTCATGTTTTCAGTATACATACACTTTAAATTCTAAAACATCCTCTCTCTTTACATTGTGCCTAGGGTGAGGTGGGCACAGAGGAGGAGGCGGGATAGGAGCAGAGTAGCAACCAAAAGTTTGCATAAGTTTAAAGGGTTAAAGGGTATCTATACTGAAAACATTTTTTTGAACTGCCCTTAACTGTAAACTATTTCTTCCCAACTACCACTGTCACCTTTTCAATTTTGCTAAAACTAAAACAGTGATAGTTGGAATATGTGAACTGCTTGGTGGGAAATTCCCCCTTCCAGTGCTGACTCATAGTAATTACTGAGCATGCTTGGCTTCACAGAAAGTCCTGTTAGATGTAAGCAAGGGGTTGGTTATGAGTGGGAGGGGGACAGTGGCTTAACTAGTAATAGCTTGTGCAATCATTCGTGCTTCATCTGTAATAGTTTTCTAGGAGAAGGCTATATATGTTATAGGAAAAATAAAAAGATGGGGCCCCTTGGCTCTCAGGACCCCCTGTGGTTGCTCCCCTGGTAGTTACACTCCTGGAGGGGAATACTTAGGCTGAGAAAAAAGTGATGCAGCAACAGGCACACTTTAGAGTAAGTGCTACTTACATGTATTTATATATAGATTAAGATGAAGAAAAATCATTTTACAGTATAGTTGACCTTTCATTTTCAAACTAATGTTTCTCAGTGAGAGGACCTAGCATTTTTTTAATAAACAATATTTTTATTGATAGAAAGTTTTGATTACATATTACTTATAAAACATGTCAGTCATCATCTTTAAGATGTTTAGAAAGAAAAGTAATATCCCAAACAAAAAAATGTCAAACATTAACAATAGAAGGGTGTTCAAATTCAGGGCCATCAAAGATCAGGGCCATCTTTAGGTGTAAGCCACCTAGGCAAAGAGCTTGGACGCCTATGTTAAACCAGGGCTCCCAGTGTTCTACCTAGTATCTCCCTGTCAGCTTTTACTTGATGTGTTAGAACTGCTCTCTTTGTTCTACTGCTGTAATGTGTAACATTGTAGTGAGGACAGAGCCTGAACTCAGATCACTCTACTTAGAAACAATATTGCAAATGAACTGAAGGTGAATGAAGGAGGGGGGAAGATGAGCTCAGCTAAAAGGATTGAGGAGTACTGAGTACTGAGGAGAACTGGGTTCAGTTCCAGAAGTTCAGGTCCGGCATTTTAAACAGCTGATTGAGCATATGTTTCCTTCAAACGCGTGATCAGCTGTTTAAAACGTCTGGTCTCTCTCAACAAATACAATAAAATATGCTCCCAGTGGAATGCTAAAAGCAAGAGAATACTAAAGGGTATAGAGACCTCCATCTCAAATGTCCACAAGACACTCAGGAGATGACCCATGGATGTGAACCTTAGAGATACTCTCAGACAGCTACCACTCCTCCCCTACACATGCTTAAACTAATTTCTAGAATAACACAGGAACAACACACTGGTTGAGTTTTATTCCCCAATTCAATATTCCCAGTTTTCTTTTCCTTTTATATATTGTTACTTAAACCTTGGTATCCAACTGAATCCAATGTATGCTGCATACAATTACTTGAATGCCGATATTTAGCTGATCTTTGTATAAATATATGCTGTAACCCAATGTATACTGTATACAATTACTCAAATGTAAATAATACGATGAATCTTATATGAATACATGCTGCAATCCAATGTATATGCATATAATAAATACTTTTTTGGATATTAATTTAAATAAATACAGTTTTAAAAAAACAAACAGCTGGTCGCTGTAGAGATGGAGGAGGGGGTCAGGGGCAATCTGGCGGCGGGGCCCGGGCCCCTGCAGGTACTCCCCGTCTCCAATAAGAAACTTAGAGTAGGTGAGGAGTGAACATTTCAATGGAGTAGACATGGAAAGCAGGTACATACTGTATATACTGAAAGGGATAAAGGTAATACTCTGCTGGCACTGGAAGTGTTAATGGAAATACTTTTGGAAAGTGCTGGCACTGAAGGGTTAATGGCAATACTCTGCGAAAAGTGCTGACCCTGAAATTATTAGTAGGAAAGTCTGCTGGCACTGAAGGGTTAATGGTAATACTCTGCTGGCACTGAAAGTGGTAATGACATTATTCTGGGGGGCTAGGCCACACTACTAAGCTTTTAAATGCAATGGTATAGCAATCTGATCACACTAGGGCATGAAGATAGCTAGAAACTGCCCAGCCTAAGATTAATATTACATTTTTCCTAATAGAATTAGCATAAATAGGCCTTGTGTCTTAATCTTATGACCATTATTCCCATTTGTTTATAACTTTAATATGGGTTCCATGTAAATGTCTTTATATTGCTTGTTAAAGGAATAGTTTACTTAGAAAGTAAAGTATTCCTTTAATGTATTGAGGTAAGCTATGCCTTAACTCACGTTCTTCAACCAATTCACCAGGAGTAACGGGCGAAGAAAGGAGAAACTTACCTTACACGTGATCCACCGCAGCAGCAGTGACTGCTTCCTGGCATGCACAATAATGCGCAATGTACGGTAGTTACTCTGAACAGGAAACAGCTCTGAATTTCCACTACTGCTGCGGAGGATCGCGTGTACGGAAAGTATCTTCTTTCTTTGTCCGTCGCTCCTGGTGAATTGATTGAAGAATAGGAGGTAACAGACGTGTACATGCAGGGGCCCTGGGCCCCCCGGGAGATTGAAGGCCAGGCCACTGACCCCTCCTCCCTCCACAATTTTAAACATTCGGGTCCGGTCTTTTAAACAGCTGATCGTGCGTGTGCAATCAGCTGTTTAAAAGACTGCACCGGAACTTCCAGTACCAAACTGGAAGTCTGGGTCCGGTCTTTTAAACACCTAATTGCGAGTATGTTTCCGCCATGCGCACAATCAGCTATTTAAAAATAGAGATTGTGGGCATTCAGTCATTGCCTGTGATGTCAACTGTCAAATCCATTGCTGACAACTTCTAACTGGAATAACCAGAAACGGGCATCAGAACATTGTGCAGGATTTCAGATTAGACTTATATATTTCAGCTTTGTAACTATTGCAGTTTTGGTGTTTGGGGGTGATTTACCTGTATACCATTTTGCATTTGATAAAGAATAAGTCTTAAGGAGAGAAGCATATGAGATAATAGCTGAGGAGAGAAAGAACCACTGTTGAGTTTTATTTGTAATGTTGAATGTTTGGAAAATTACACCTAAAATTAGTACTTTATCTCATGGTTCTGAATATAATGCCATGATTCCTTGCCTAATAATAATAAATTCTAATGAACCCTGCCAAATGCTTTTTCTTTTGTTAACATGGCCATAGGTATTGAGTAATGGGATTAATCTAGTGGAAATACATTTGCTATATATTTTTAAACAATGATATATGTCCATACTATAAAAGCTCATACACACATGTGATCACCTCCTGTTTTACAATTTCCTGAACATAAAATTCTGTGCCAATCACCACATTTGCTCCCCCTATTTGTTACCTGGATGTTTGTGTTTTGGGGAAAGGCTCTCTGACTACCAAGCTGAACGCTAAGCCTAATGACCAAAACTAACTGCTGCTGTAGGAAGTTATTTAAGGGGATAGTGAGTAATACTCAAGCTAGAGATATACAGATAGGGGAGATGTATATGAAATACAATAAAGAAACTATCCCAGTCCACACTAGGGGCCCTATTTATAAAAAATCGCTATCGTTACCGGAAAAATAGTGATCGCTATCTTACGATAGCGATCGTTATTTTGCGATTTCGCCATTGAATAGTGACTGTTATTGTCGATAGCGACAGTTATACTACGATAGCGAATGCTTTTTAACGATAGTGAATGCTATTTTACAATAGCGAATGCTATTCTGCAATTTCACCATCGTAAATCCACGATTTTTTATAAATAGGGCTCTAGAAGTACAAACATGAGGGAAATAGTCAGAAATATCGATCCATTCTGAGAAAATCCTATCCAGAGTTTGAAGAATTCATGCAACTCCTTTAATTACACACAGAACAGAGATGCACAACAGGTATCTCATTAGTAAGATCTAAATATAGGAGAGAGAAAAAGAACAAAGACCTTTTTTTAGGTTTACAACGCTCAACTGTTTGAGCTGGATCCAATGCAAGTTTGTCCTTAAGGGTGAAAAAAAATCCTATCACCAAAAGGTAGTATTCAATTAGAGGCTACTGCACATGTGACATCAGGCTTGTTGTATATAGGCTTTGGTGCCCATGTGGATTACTCCATATAGCAGAAACTGTGCAATTTCTCAAATCACAAATCTCTCAACAGTGGTCAAGTATTTAAACTTCTGATGGGAAACTAACAGCAAAAAAAAAATAACTCATGGAGGCCAACAAACGATTTGAAATGGATGAAACAAATGGTGTAAATAGAGATTATAATTTATATTTGTTTATCTAATATTTGGGTGCATCTGACTCATTATCTGCCCTTTATGAGACTTTACAGGGTTAAAACATAGGAATGCTATATGCATTGTATTCGAGAACCATGAATGTATATATTAATATGTTAAGTGGGAAACTGTAAACATTATATATCTGAGGAAGTGAGGTTATTTCCTGTGTATTCTATATACTATACTATAAGACTCTTTAAATGTGTTTGATTCACTGTAATTGTTCATGGCCCTTTGTCCTGCCTAAAGAAGGGTAAGGTGTATATCCTGAAGCAACGTTTGGGCTAATGGACTGAATGATAAACTGATCTTTGTTCATGTGTGCACATGCATTGCAGGGTGTTTGTAGATAGTAGAAAATACTAATGTACCCTCAGCAGTAACATCCCTGTCCCTACATAGCTATCTAACCATATACAACACTTAAACCTACAATAACATCAAAACCAGAACGAACATTGTTGTCATGGATGAACTTTGATGTGTGTGACTATGGAAGTTGTAGAACAATATGTAACACTTTATTATTTTATTTTTTTTAAATATACACTTATCCAACGCCAAATCCTTGGCCACCAATCCCAAACCCTATCCATTTTACACAGAGGGTGTGATAACTCAGGGGAACCCTATATGTGATAATCTTACCAGAGCAGAGATGCTATTCTTACCAAAAACTTCTTTGTAAGAGTCCAAAAATCCACGGGCATATCTTTGGCTCAGCTCATTCATCAAGTCTTCTTTATTTAAATGACTTATCGGTACAGCTTCTGAGTATGTGGAAATCATACAGAGTAATACGCACAAGACTAACATTGCTGTTACATTGCTGTGGGTGAACATTGCTGTGGGAGAAACAATAGAACAAAGTCAAAACCTCCGTCTTTATATTTTGTACATTGAACATCAAAAACAAAGAGAACTTAAGGTTTTTTATAAGATGTATTAAACTCTGTATAAAAATATTAATTGAAACTAAAGTTATTTGTGTTACAGTATTTTGCTGTATCACTGATGCATCCCAGTGTATAACTGTTGTATGCATACTCTACATGTCAAAGGTTATATGAGCCTTTCCCCAAGATAAATGTTGTTTGGGGTGGGAAAAAATGTTGGCAATGCGACATATACATTACACAGGTCACACAGGTGAGGGGAAGGGGGCAGCACTCTGAAACTGCCAGGAAAGACACTGAGGATCACAGTTCACTTAGTAGTTATATCTAGGACGAGGAATTATAATTTTAAACAAGGGTATTTTTTTAAACAAACGCTTCCTGTTTTTTTGACACCAACATTTCTAGGTCACTGCTCTAAGTCCTAATTTTCCTTTTAACTTTAATGTCAAGTTATCCACTCTGAATAAAACTCCTTTCCAAGGCATTGCTGTAGATCAGCCAAAGTATTACTTTGTTTGGAAAAACTGGAGAGGATTTGCATGAGTATTTTTGAAAAATGCAGAGTAAAATCTGACAAATGCAGACTGCTAATTAAAGGGTGACTGTTGTGTACACACAAATACTTGCGTATGAAATCCCTTTTATTACCTTGAAATTGATCTAAAACTGACCCTTCTGGATGCAGCTGCTATCAAGTTCTGTATTTACAGCACGCCGGCACAGCTGTTCCAGTTGCTATATCTCTCTACTGATGGTCGAGGCATGTTCCTTCACAAATTTTTGCTAAAACAAGCGAAGGCACATGCCTTGTCATGATAAGAGGGAGACAGGGCACTTGTTAATGTCGCATAAATTTGCGACATTAGCTAGATGGGTCAGGGTTGGATCATTTTCAAGGTGATACTAAGTGAGTTTAAAGGGCATGTCCACCCCCAAAACTATAATCTGCCCACTAATGGCCCCACCATGTAGTGTAATAAAATCCTTACCTCACATCCCAGCTCCATATGGTTCTCCTGTAGTCCCCCCCCAAAGTCCCAAAAACTGCCCACCAGGAGGATAGCAGAGTCCATATAGGACTCTGCCTCCTGTCTCGCCTCCGGGAGAAGTTTGGCATGCGTACTGCAGCCCTTCTCCCTCTCCCTCCCGTTTCCCGATCCCTCCCTCTACCATAGAAACCCTTGGCCATGTATTAGGTTTCCTTTCCCCAGCCCCAACCGCTAAAAAATAATTTTAAGAAAGTCCCCCGAACTCTACTTACCTTCCCTCTCTCCCCCGGCATTCTGAGAAGCCGGCAGCCACGTCTGTGATTGGCTGCCTCTCAGCCAATCACGGACGCGGCTGCCGGTCCCGCCACCTGCTTGCAGTGTATTGCAAGCAGAAGGCCGGGCAATGCGTCTGAGGAGACAGGGAAGGTAAGTAAAGATCGGGGCACTTTCCTAAAATTATTTTATAGCGGTTGGGGCTGGGGGAAGGCAACCTATTATATGTGAAAAGTTTATTATAAGGGTGGACATGCCCTTTAAGAGTCCCAGTGTACAAAAATGACTCACTCAGCATTATAACAGATTATTTTAAGGTCATGTCCACCCCCATACAAAACTCTGTTCTTACATTTCCCAGCTCCAAAATACCTACGATGCAGTGCTTCAGAGAATAGTTTGTCAGCATATTTTTTTAAAGTTAAAGTATTCACTTAAAGGACATCTAAAGTGAAATTTATACATTGATCCAGACATAATAAAAGTTTAGTGTATTCTGCCTTATTCCCACCTTCCTCTGTGGCTTCGTGTTTGCACACTGTCTGGTCATTCCCCCGTTCATTTAGTCCAGCTGTAAATTAAGCCCGTGAAACAAGCCGCTCATGCCCATTAATCCTCCTACACATGAAACATCACTCTAACCTTTGACAGGCAATAAATCGGTGAAAGCTTGCGGAGGAGGGGGACTTCTCCTTCCCTTTACTTCTGTTTTTAACCCAGTATTTGCCAAGCATTTTTGAGAAGGAAGGAGTGATTGGGTGACTTGCTGGAAACCCTGTGTAAGCCTACACACTACACTGGCATGCTATTAGGGGATTTGATTGACAGCTCAAGCAGGAGTGATGTATTGAAATCTTCACTTCTTTTAACTTGTATATCTCAGGACAGAGGTGGAATCTGAAGAAAATAAAGGTACTCTGGGGGTTGGGTGGAATTATAGAACACAGGAATGTCGAACAAGTTAAGGGGATTCAGAAGAACAGTAAATCTGAGTGGTTCCAGATGTTTGCTAATAGAACAATGCTACATTTACTTCCCCACCCCACGAAAGCCTCAACTTCAAAACTTACCTCCCCCTAAGATACTTACTCTACACTCCACTGTCCTCTTCCTCGATTGGTGCCGCATTAGTTCACTCAAAAAGCAACCCCTCGCCTATTCACCTGACAGGTCTCGACTGTTTCAAGATTCAATTAAGCTAATGCAGACTATAGTTCAGTTCAGAATCAGGAAAAATTCAGGACCTGTCAGGTAAATCAGCGAGGGAGTGCACTTACGGGTAAGTTGAAGTGCTTTGTTCCTGGCTCCCCTAATAGTAATTGAAGGCACAGGTCCTTTACCTCTCTTTCTTCAATTAATGCAAAAAAGAAAAAAAAAACAAAAAAGATTTTTTAACACAAATGAGTCAACATGAACCTACGCGTTTCAGCCCGTGAGTGGTGGGCCGTCATCAGGGTTACAGACAAATGGACAAGCAAGGTAATAAATAGAAAGACACACCCCCAACCCGCCCCCACACGTGTATCTCCGAAATAAGTGACCGGTGTTCTAAATGTAAATACGATAACCAACGTGAATAGGGGGAACAAGTTAACCCCGCGGTTGCGAGACAGAGAGAGAAGCCAGTGTTTCCCAGAGGGAATCACCGAAACCAGCACAGCAATAGCATCAGTGTTGTAGTGAATAGAACAGCGTGCTAAATAACCGATCAAAGATAAATAAAAGGAGAGACGGGGATATAAAAAACCACCTACCTAGGAAAATAAAGTGCTATTGTGCGATTTTACTAACCAGTACAAGGCTGGTACTAAAGTGCCAATAGAATAAAAATACATACAAATAAAACAAAGTTAAAACCACGGATCACAGGCTATATATTACATGACATGGGGACACATAACTAATATAAATTAAAGTGCTAAACTACACGGCTGGAATACGTATCAAGGGGGCTACTAACCGCCCATTCATATATAACTATAAAAGGCTCAATAGAGGAATGGTAACAATATAATAAATTGAAGTAAAACAATCTTGTCAAGAGCACAAAGTAACCAGAGGAGTATAGTTATAAAAAAACAATTAAGAGTACATGATTCATTTAAACCACGGGGGGATAAAGTATCCAATCTTTATCATCTAATCTCTCTGTAACAAGGCTCTTTAGGTCACATCCCTCCCGTTTTGGTTTCAAAGTCAATAGCCATCCATCGCATCGTAGAGATGGGGTGTGCCCACTGTCTGAAGTGCGTGCCACTGATTGCCACCAAACTTATCCACAGCGCCCTGAGTAGTTTTGTGGAAGATTTATGGACTGATAGGCCGATCTTATGGCTAACCTATGGTTTGCCAGGCGTTCACGAAGTGTCGTGGTGGTTTTTACCCACATAGTATTTCCCACAGGGGCAAGTGATGATGTAGATGACAAATTGACTTAAGCAACTGAGTCTATAACGAATATTATCCTCTGCCCATGATGAGGATGGGGGAAATTAGGGCCCGTGAGAACACTTCCACATGCACACATCCCTGGCATTTGTAACATCCATTTTTGGGGCAGGGAGCCATGTATTAGTCTTCAATAGGTTACATAGGTAACCATAGGTTAGCCTAAAGATCAGGCCTATCAGTCCATAAATCTTCCACAGAAACTACTCAGGGCGCTGTGGATAAGTTTGGTGAGCAATCAGTGGCAAGTCACTTCAGACAGTGGGCACACCCCATCTCTACGATGCGATGGATGGCTATTGACTTTGAACCCAAACGGGAGGGATGTGACGTAAAAGAGCCTTGTTAGAGAGAGATTAGATGGATAAAGAGATTGGATACTTTATCCCCCCGTGGTTTAAATGAATCATGTACTCTTAATTGTTTTTATAACTATACTCCTCTGGTTACTTTGTGCTCCTGACAAGATTGTTTTACTTCTAATTTATTATATTGTTACCATTCCTCTATTGGCCTTTTATAGTTATATATGAAATGGGCATTAGTAGCCCCCTTGTACGTATTTCAGCCGTGTAGTTTTTAGCACTTTATTTATATTAGTTATGTGTCCCCATGTGTAATATATAAGCCTGTGATCCAGTGGTTTTAACTTTGTTTTATGTATGTATATTTTATCTATTGGCACTTAGTACCAGCCTTGTACTGGTTAGTAAAATCGCACAATAGCACTTTATTTTCTAGGTAGGTGGTTTATATTCCCCGTATCTCTCCTTTTATTATCTTGATCGGTTATTTGCACGCTGTTCTTATTCAACAACACTGATGCTATTGCTGTGCTGGTTTCGGTGATTACCTCTGGGAAACACTGGCTTCTCTCTCTGTCTCAGCAACCGCGGGGTTAACTTGTTCCCCCTATTCACGTTGGTTATCGTTATTTACATTTTAGACACCGGTCACTAGGTTTCGGAGATACACTGTTGGGGGGCGGGTTGGGGGTGTGTCTTTCTATTTATTACCTTGCTTGTCCCTTGTCTGTAACCCTGATGACGGCCCACCACTCACGGGTGAAAGCGTAGGTTCATGTTGAATCATTTGTGTTAAATAAATCTTTGATCTTTCGTCCTCGGAGTGCTCGACGTCTTTCTGTATATATATATATATATATATATAAACCGGACTTTCACCGCACACCTCCTATATTTCTCACCTGGTGCTGATGTATAGGAGTATAGCTAGATGACTGCCTTATATGTATAAACCACCAGATATATACCGCACACAGGATTTTAATGTTTATCTTTATTCAGTACATCAGTAGCGTACTGTGTTACGGGGATAGCACTCCCCTCACAAGTACAAAGAATTATTACATAGCCTTGCAAACCTTACTGTACTTACTTCCCCAGCATTCCTGAACTGAGATACTTGTGCTGAACTCCACCATCCTCTTTGCCGGTCCTCCGGGTTCATTCAAATGCAGTAGTCAATCACAGCCTGGATGAATGACATAGCAACCAATGAATGAGGCTGCCTCCTCATGCTGGTAACAAGCTCGAATAGATATAAAGGATTACCCACTGAAACAGTGAACTTTTTTCTTTTTTGCATTAATTGAAGAAAGAGAGGTAAAGGACCTGTGTCTTCAATTACTATTAGGGGAGCCAGGAACAAAGCACTTCAACTTACCCGTAAGTGCACTCCCTCGCTGATTTACCTGACAGGTCCTGAATTTTTCCTGATTCTGAAAGAACTATAGTCTGCATTAGCTTAATTGAATCTTGAAACAGTCGAACCTGTCAGGTGAATAGGCGAGGGGTTGCTTTTTGAGTGAACTAATGCGGCACCAACGAGGAAGAGGACAGGGGAGTGTAGAGTAAGTATCTTAGGGGGAGGTAAGTTTTGAAGTGAGGCTTTCGTGGGGTGGGGAAGTAAATGTAGCATGTTCTATTAGCAAACATCGGAACCACTCAGATTTACTGTTCTTCTGAATCCCCTAACTTGTTCGACATTCCTGTGTTCTATAATTCCACCCAACCCCAGAGTACCTTTATTTTCTTCAGATTCCACCTCTGTCCTGAGATATACAAGTTAAAAGAAGTGAAGATTTCAATACATCATCCTGCTTGAGCTGTCAATCAAATCCCCTAACAGCATGCCAGTGTAGTGTGTGTGTAGGCTTACACAGGGTTTCCAGCAAGTCACCCCATCACTCCTTCCTTCTCAAAAATGCTTGGCAAATAATGGGTAAAAACAGAAGTAAAGGGAAGGAGAATGTCCCTCCTCCGCAAGCTTTCACCGATTTATTGCCTGTCAAAGGTTAGAGTGATAGTTTCATGTGTAGGAGGATTAATGGGCATGAGCGGCTTGTTTCACGGCTTAATTTACAGCTGGACTAAAGAACGGGGGAATGACCAGACAGTGTGCAAACACGAGCACAGAGGAAGGTGGGAATAAGGCAGAATACACTAAACTTTTATTATGTCGGATCAATGTATAAATTTCACTTTAGATGTCCTTTAAGTGAATACTTTAACTTAAAAAAATATGCTGACAAACTATCTCGAAGCACTGCATCGTAGGTATTTTGGAGTGGGAAATGTAAGAACAGAGTTTGTATGGGGGTGGACATGACCTTAAAATAATCTGTATAATGCTGAGTGAGTCATTTTTGTACAACTGGGACTCTTAAAGGGCATGTCCACCCTTATAATAAACTTTTCACATATAATAGGTTGCCTTCCCCCAGCCCCAACCGCTATAAAATAATTTTAGAGAAAGTGCCCCGATCTTTACTTACCTTCCCTGTCTCCTCAGACGATTGCCCGGCCTTCTGCTGCAATACACTGCAAGCAGGTGGCGGGACCGGCAGCCGCTCCGTGATTGGCTGAGAGGCAGCCAATCACAGACGTGGCTGCCGGCTTCTCAGAATGCCGGGGGAGAGAGGAGGAAGGTAAGTAGAGTTCGGGGGACTTCTAAAATTATTTTTTAGCGGTTGGGGCGGGGGAAGGAAACCTAATACATGGCCAAGGGTTTTCTGGTAGAGGGAGGGATCGGGAAACGGGAGGGAGAGGGAGAAGGGCTGCAGTCGCATGCCAAACTTCTCCCGGAGGCGAGACAGGAGGCAGAGTCCATATGGACTCTGCTATCCTCCTGGTGGGCAGTTTTTGGACTTTGGGGGGGGACTACAGGAGAACCATATGGAGCTGGGATGTGAGGTAAGGATTTATTACACTACATGGTGGGGCCATTAGTGGGAGATTATAGTTTTGGGGTGGACATGCCCTTTAAACTCACTTAGTATCACCTTGAAAATGATCCAACCCTGACCCATCTAGCTAATGTCGCAAATTTATGCGACATTAACAAGTGCCTGTCTCCCTTTATCATGACAAGGCATGTGCCTTCGCTTGTTTTAGCAAAAATTTGTGAAGGAACATGCCTCGACCATCAGTAGAGAGATATAGCAACTGGAACAGCTGTGCCGGGTGCTGTTAATACAGAACTTGATAGCAGCATCCAGAAGGGTCAGTTTTAGATCATTTCAAGGTAATAAAGGGATTTCATACGCAAGTATTTGTGTGTACACAACAGTCACCCTTTAATTAGCAGTCTGCATTTGTCAGATTTTACTCTGCATTTTTCAAAAATACTCATGCAAATCCTCTCCAGTTCAAACAAAGTAATACTTTGGCTGATCTACAGCAATGCCTTGGAAAGGAGTTTTATTCAGAGTGGATAACTTGACATTAAAGTTAAAAGGAAAATTAGGACTTAGAGCAGTGACCTAGAAATGTTGGTGTCAAAAAAACAGGAAGCGTTTGTTTAAAAAAATACCCTTGTTTAAAATTATAATTCCTCGTCTAGATATAACTACTAAGTGAACTGTGATCCTCCGTGTCTTTCTGGCAGTTTCAGAGTGCTGCCCTTCCCCTCACCTGTGTGACCTGTGTAATGTATATGTCGCATTGCCAAATTTTTCCACACCAAAAAACATTTATCTTGGGGAAAGCTCTATAAACTTTGACATGTAGAGTATGCATACAACAGTTATATACTGGGATGCATCAGTGATACAGCAAAATACGTGTAACACAAATAACTTTAGTTTCAATTAATTTTTTATACAGAGTTTAATACATCTTATAAAAAACCATGTTCCTTTGTTTTTGATGTTCAATGTACAAAAATATAAAGACGGAGGTTTTGACTTTGTTCTATTGTTTCTCCCACAGCAATGTTCCCCACAGCAATGTTGTACAAATGTTAGTCTTGTGCGTATTACTCTGTATGATTTCCACATACTCAGAAGCTGTACCGTAAGTCATTTAATAAAGAAGACTTGATGAATGAGCTGAGCCAAAGATATGCCCGTGGATTTTTGGACTCTTACAAAGAAGTTTTGGTAAGAATAGCATCTCTGCTCTGGTAGATTATCACATATAGGGTTCCCCTGAGTTATCACACCCTCTGTGTAAAATGGATAGGGTTTGGAGTGGTGGCCAAGGATTTGGCGTTGGATAAGTGTATATTTAAAAAAAAAAATAATAAAGTGTTACATATTGTTCAAACTTCCATAGTCACACACATCAAAGTTCATCCATGACAACAATGTTCGTTCTGGTTTTGATGTTATTGTAGGTTTAGTGTTGTATATGGTTAGATAGCTATGTAGGGACAGGGATGTTACTGCTGAGGGTACATTAGATTTTACTATCTCAAACACCCTGCAATGCATGTGCACAATGAACAAAGATCCGTTTATCATTCAGTCCATTAGCCAAACGTTGCTTCAGGATATACACTACCCTTCTTTAGGCAGGACAAAGGGCCATGAACAATTACAGTGAATCAAACAATTTAAAGAGTCTTATAGTATAGTATATAGATACACAGGAAATAACCTCACTTCCTCAGATATATAATGTTTACAGTTTCCCACTTAACATATTAATATATACATTCATGGTTCTCGAATACAATGCATATAGCTCATTACCTGATATGTTTTAACCCTGTAAAGTCTCATAAAGGGCAGATAATGATCAGATGCACCCAAATATTAGATAAACAAATATAAATTATAATCTCTATTACCATTTATTTCTCACATCCTATTTGTTTCATCCATTTCAAATCGTTTGTTGGCCTCCATGAGTTATTTTTTTTTTGCTGTTAGTTTCCCATCAGAAGTTTAAATACTTGACCACTGTTGAGAGATTTGTGATTTGAGAAATTGCACAGTTTCTGCTATATGGAGTAATCCACATGGGCACCAAAGCCAATATACAACAAGCCTGATGTCACATGTGCAGTAGCCTCTAATTGAATACTACCTTTTGGTGATAGGATTTTTTTTCACCCTAAGGACAAACTTGCATTGGATCCAGCTCAAACAGTTGAGCGTTTGTAAACCTAAAAAAAGGTCTTTGTTCTTTCTCTCTCCTATATTTAGATCTTACTAATGAGATACCTGTTGTGCATCTCTGTTCTGTGTGTAATTAAAGGAGTTGCATGAATTCTTCAAACTCTGGATAGGATTTTCTCAGAATGGATCGATATTTCTGACTATTTCCCTATGTTTGTACTTCTAGGCACCTATTTATAAATACAATTTAATGATCGTGGATTTACGATGGTGAAATTGCAGAATAGCATTCGCTATTGTAAAATAGCATTCACTATCGTTTAAAAAGCATTCGCTATCGTAGAATAACTGTCGCTATCGACAATAACAGTCACTATTCAATGGCGAAATCGCAAAATAACGATCGTATCGTAAGATAGCGATCACTATTTTCCGGTAACGATAGCGATTTTTTATAAATAGGGCCCCTAGTGTGTGGACTGGGATAGTTTCTTTATTGTATTTCATATACATCTCCCCATCTGTATATCTCTAGCTTGAGTATACTCACTATCCCCTTCCTAACTATATAACTTCCTACAGCAGCAGTTAGTTTTGGTCATTAGGCTTAGGTCAGCTTGGTAGTCAGAGAGCCTTTCCCCAAAACACCAACATCCAGGTAACAATAGGGGGAGCAAATGTGGTGATTGGCACAGAATTTTATGTTCAGGAAAATTTAAAACAGGAGGTGATCACATGTGTGTATGAGCTTTTATAGTATGGACATATATCATTGTTTAAAAATATATAGCAAATGTATTTCACTAGATTAATCCCATTAATCAATACCTATGGCCATGTTAACAAAAGAAAAAGCATTTGGCAGGGTTCATTAGAATTTATTATTATTAGGCAAGGAATCATGGCATTATATTAGAACCATGAGATAAAATACTAATTAGGTGTAATTTTCCAAACATTCAACATTACAAATAAAACTTAACAGTGGTTCTTTCTCTCCTCAGCTATTATCTCATATGCTTCTTCCTTAAGACTTATTCTTTATCAAATGCAAAAATGGTATACAGGTAAATCACCCCCAAACACCAAAACTGCAATAGTTACAAAGCTGAAATATATAAGTCTAACTGAAATCCTGCACAATGTTCTGATGCCCGTTTCTGGTTATTCCAGTAGAAGTTGTCAGCAATGGATTTGACAGTTGACATCACAGGCAATGACTGAATGCACAATCTCTATTTTTAAATAGGTGATTGTGCGATGCGGGGAAACATACTCGCAATTAGGTGTTTAAAAGACCGGACCCAGACTTCCAGTTTGGTACTGGAAGTTCCGGTGCAGTCTTTTAAACAGCTGATGCACACGCACATCAGCTGTTTAAAAGACCGGACCCGAATGTTTAAAATTGTGGAGGGAGGAGGGGTCAGTGGCCTGGCCTTCAATCTCCCGGGGGGCCCAGGGCCCCTGCATGTACACGTCTGTTACCTCCTATTCTTCAATCAATTCACAGGAGCGACGGACAAAGAAAGAAGATACTTTCCGTACACGCGATCCTCCGCAGCAGTAGTGGAAATTCACAGCTGTTCCTGTTCAGAGTAAACTACATTGCGCATTATTGTGCATGCCAGGAAGCAGTCACTGCTGCTGCGGTGGATCACGTGTAAGGTAAGTTTCTCCTTTCTTCGCCCGTTACTCCTGGTGAATTGGTTGAAGAACGTGAGTTAAGGCATAGCTTACCTCAATACATTAAAGGAATACTTTACTTTCTAAGTAAACTATTCCTTTAACAAGCAATATAAAGACATTTAATGGAACCCATATTAAAGTTATAAACAAATGGAATAATGGTCATAAGATTAAGACACAAGGCTATTTATGCTAATTCTATTAGGAAAAATGTAATATTAATCTTAGGCTGGGCAGTTTTAGCTATCTTCATGCCCTAGTGTGATCAGATGCTATACCATTGCATTAAAAGCTTAGTAGTGTGGCCTACCCCCCCAGAATAATGTCATTACCACTTTCAGTGCCAGCAGAGTATTACCATTAACCCTTCAGTGCCAGCAGACTTTCCTACTAATAATTTCAGGGTCAGCACTTTTCGCAGAGTATTGCCATTAACCCTTCAGTGCCAGCACTTTCCAAAAGTATTTCCATTAACACTTCCAGTGCCAGCAGAGTATTACCTTTATCCCTTTCAGTATATACAGTATGTACCTGCTTTCCATGTCTACTCCATTGAAATGTTCACTCCTCACCTACTCTAAGTTTCTTATTGGAGACGGGGAGTACCTGCAGGGGCCCGGGCCCCGCCGCCAGATTGCCCCTGACCCCCTCCTCCATCTCTACAGCGACCAGCTGTTTGTTTTTTTAAAACTGTATTTATTTAAAATAATATCCAAAAAAGTATTTATTATATGCATATACATTGGATTGCAGCATATGTATATATAAAGTCATGTATATTTACATTTGAGTAATGTATACAGTATACATTGGGTTACAGCATATATTATACAAAGATCAGCTAAATATCGGCATTCAAGTAATTGTATGCAGCATAATTGGATTCAGTTGGATACCAAGGTTTAAGTAACATATATAAAAGGAAAGAAAATGGGAATATGAATTGGGGAATAAAACTCAACCAGTGTGTTGTTCCTGTGTTATTCTGAAATTAGTTTAAGCATGTGTAGGGGAGGAGTGGTAGTGTCTGAGAGTATCTCTAAGGTTCACATCCATGGGTCATCTCCTGAGTGTCTTGTGGACATTTGAGATGGAGGTCTCTATACCCTTTAGTATTCTCTTGCTTTTAGCATTCCACTGGGAGCATATTTATTGTATTGTTGAGAGAGACCAGACGTTTTAAACAGCTGATCACGCGTCGTTTGAAGGAAACATATGCTCAATCAGCTGTTTAAAATGCCGGACCTGAACTTCTGGAACTGAACCCAGTTTCCTCAGTACTCAGTACTCCTCAATCCTTTTAGCTGAGCTCATCTTCCCCCTCCTTCATTCACTTCAGTTCATTTGCAATATTGTTTCTAAGTAGAGTGATCTGAGTTCAGGCTCTGTCCTCACTACAATGTTACACATTACAGCAGTAGTAGAACAAAGAGAGCAGTTCTAACACATCAAGTAAAAGCTGACAGGGAGATACATAGGTAGAACACTGGGAGCCCTGGTTTAACATAGGCGTCCAAGCTCTTTGCCTAGGTGGCTTACACCTAAAGATGGCCCTGATCTTTGAGGGCCCTGAATTTGAACACCCTTCTATTGTTAATGTTTGACATTTTTTTGTTTGGATATTACTTTTCTTTCTAAACATCTTAAAGATGATGACGACATGTTTTTAAGTAATATGTAATCAAAACTTTTATCAATAAAATATGTTTATTAAAAAAATGCTAGGTCCTCTCACTGAGAAACATTAGTTTGAAAATGAAAGGTCAACTATACTGTAAAATGATTTTTCTTCTTAATCTAATATAAATAAATGTAGTAGCACTTACTAAAGTGTGCCTGTTGCTGCATCACTTTTTTTCCAGCCTAAGTATTCCCCTCCAGGAGTGTAACTACCAGGGGAGCAACCACAGGGGGTCCGAGAGCCAAGGGGCCCCATCTTTTTATTTTTCATATAACATATATGCCTTCTCTAGAAAAACTATACAGATGAAGCACGAATGATTGCACAAGCTATTACTAGTTAACGCCACTGTCCCCCTCCACTCATAAACCAACCCCTTGCTTACATCTAACAGGACTTTCTGTGAAGCCAAGCATGCTCAGTAATTACTATGAGTCAGCACTGAAGGGGGAATTTCCCACCAAGCAGTTCACATATTCCAACTATCACTGTTTTAGTTTTAGCAAAATTGAAAAGGTGACAGTGGTAGTTGGGAAGAAATAGTTTACAGTTAAGGGCAGTTCAAAAAAATGTTTTCAGTATAGATACCCTAACCCTTTAAACTTATGCAAACTTTTGGTTGCTACTCTGCTCCATCCCGCCTCCTCCTCTGTGCCCACCTCCCCTAGGCAACAATGTAAAGAGGAGGATGTTTTAGAATTTAAAGTGGTATGTATACTGAAAACATGACTTTGTGTCACCTTAGTCTATAAATAAATACATATAAGTAGCACTTTTCCCACATACCAATGTCAAAACTGCATACAGCACACCAACTGTCAAACCATTCCAGCTACAGTAAAAAAAAAGAAAAAAGAAAATGTTAAAATGTAAGATGTTTCAGATCTAAAGAAATAGGGGCAGATCAACAAAAAAATAGTATAGTGATAGTTGGGATGAATTAAGTTTCCAAAAATTTTCCAGTGTACATACCCTTTAAGTTCCCATTAAAGGCTGATAATCATTCTGGATCCACAACAGCAACTATTTGTGATTCAAAGTCTAGAAATATAAGATTCACAGTATATACATAACTATGGTTCCACATTCTGACAGGAATAGTTCATTACTAACCCTTTTTAAGGAAAACCCCAATGTGCATGTTGGAGCAAGCACAACACATCTTTACTGGCTGCAATTAATAAAATTGCAAAGAGTGAACTCTAGATAGACATGTGTATATCCAGGAAACATTTAATGAGGAGGTAAGATGCGTTTTTGTCATCTTTATGTTAATGTTTTCAAGCATTTTCATTTTCGGGTCATAAATATGTCAATTATTTCCTTCTACAAGTTGTTGTATGTATAATGGAAATGTTCAAATCATAGTTCATTAGATTTTTAACTCTATATATGGCACAGTCATCACCCATGTTATCCTGTTTCTATTTCGTAGAAAATATAGTAAAAAGCGTTCTAGACAATGGCACGGGAAATGGGAATCTAATGAATCCAATGGTAATACATTTGTTTTATAACACTAAATATTAAAAAACAGGCAGGGTTATTCAATTAAGTTCTAATCATTTAAAATGGTGCTGATTGCCCAACCAATCAGATGTTAGCTTTCAAATGTAAATAAGATCTGATTGGTTGGGGCAAAATTAGCACCATTTTAAACAATAAGAACTTTATTGATTCGCTGAGGATGTTTTAGAGAATAAAATTGTGGCTATATTAACCTAATTAGGAAAAGAAAAACAGAACCTCCCTATGTGGTCAGTCTTATATTATTTTGTGGCAGTACACAGTGGAAAAAATTGGGGTGTGTTAAAAAAAAAAACTTTAACTAAGTATACATTAAAATTGAATACACAATACCAAAGCCAGCCATCAGAAAGACAGGGAATAAACAGGGAAATAAGAATGGGAGAAGCAGCCTAATTTTCCTCATCTTGGTGGGAAAAGCCTCTTCACCAAGATTAACTAGCCCTTGGTTATAAAGAGATAGCCCTAGGCACTAAGTGCCCTCCTGGTCCAAGCATATACAGAATTGTTAGTCTTAGGCCCTATTGCTAAATGGCTAGCTATGGTGTCCTTTAAAAACAAAACACAATAATCACACACAGTAGTCTCAAAGGCGTGTATGGTGCTGCCATGCTATTGGGTCTGCTGAACCCCCCAAAATTGATAATTCATTCGAGTGGAACCATTTGGCATAACCCCATTCAATAGTGCATTAAAGATCAGGACCCCTGACACAGCTGGGAGCTTAAATAGGTGAGATGATAACAGATAATCGATTTATGTTACATAGAATGATTTATTATAAAAGTGACGGGGGAGATTTACCAGAGTCGCTATCATTCCGGGCAAATCTCCTTTCCACGATTCAATCCCAAAGTTCGCACACTTTTGGGTTTAACCGCAGTGTGATTTTAACGTCGGCTATTAGCTGGCATTAAATCATTCACCAGCATATTAAATCATGAGCAGGATGCGTGGGTGTCTTTTGCGTAACCCGGGCATCCAGCGCGGATATGGAGTTAAAGTCACACTAACAAGAACCAGTTAGCGTGACTTTTAAATATAATTATTTGGCCAGCAGCTCTGGGTAAATGAGTCACCATGTGTTTAATTTTATATATGTATGGATGTACAATGGGGAGGGGGGGGCAATGGGGGGTCTGTGTAGACTGTAGAGATTATTAAATATTTAGCACCTATTGAAGTTCCCAGTAATCTAACCAAGTTACTTTTGGTTCTGCTGACCAGGCACATGGCATGGCATTTTTCTGTCTGAACTCAAAGCCTATTTAATTTAAATCTGCACTTTATTTCTATATGGTACAGGGTTGCAAAAGTAACGCATCTTTGGCAATCTTTTCTATAAAATGGGGCAATACCCCCTGTATTTTTGTAATATTTTCTCATTTTAATTAATATTTATGCATTCCAACAGTATAGGATTCTGGAGAATGGATGGTACCACCATTATGTCAGTCACAGAAAAAAATGCTATTGCCAAATGAAATGACCGTACTCCATTATACGGAGAAAATATCCTATGCCATTTTTAATATGCTAGTCCGTAGGGGGCACTAGAGATTTGCTTGCGTGGGAATGTGACTATTTCATTACATTTTGAATATATGCATTAATCGTCCTACAAAACATTGTGTCCTTCTTGCCTAGGATTGTAAGCATCGCTATGTGGTTTGAAAGATTTTGGATACGGGTGTAGAAGAATACAATCAACTGTTCTTTTTTTAATGGTCGAAATCTGTTGAATTTAAAATAACTTTATGTTCTACAGACATAATAAAAAGTAAAACAGTACGCTTCCTATAGATATTCTTTTTTGTGTGTCTTCAATGTTACAATGCTCAACAAAACTGCGAAAATAAAAACATTTATATTTTCATTTTCATTTCTAAAAGCAGCAAATTTTATGAATAGATAACTGCACTTTAAATGATGAAGCTGATGTACATGCACATGTACATACATTAATACAGAGGCCTATTTATAAAGGTTCAATAGTCACGTCGCCTGTTCTCCATCTTCAACTCCCTTCTGCGTCCTTCTCCTTCTCCGCACTCTCCCAGGACTTTGCGCATTAATTTCAGCTAAAGTGGAGTGCATCCGTGTGCAGATATCTGGTCCTAGGTATGACTCTCAGATTATGTTGCCCCTCTCTCCCTTAGCTATTCTTGGATCTTTTGCTCTGTGACCCACTCAGAAGTCTCTTGCCAGCTTCTATCATGTCCTGCTCACAACCTGTCCTCTTGATCCATGCCCTCTGTATTACTGAAGCACTGTAATCATGTGCTTACCCTATACTCACCCACATATTCAATGCCTCCCTTACATCTGGAATTATCCCTTCCACTTTAAGCATGCCCATGTTAAGCCCATACTTAAAAAAGGCCTCGCTGGACCCCTCTTGTTTAGCCAATTACCACCTGGTCTCTCTCTTACCGATAGCCTCTAAACTTCTAGAACGATAAGTCTTCTCCGATCGCAACTAACTTCATGCTCATAACCTATTGATCCTTTGCAATCTGGATTCTGTCCGGCGAATTCCACCGAGACGGCTCTGTGTAAGGTTATAAATGATCTGCAGGTTGCAAAGGCCAATGGTCATTTTTCTATTCTTATCCTCCTTGACCTCTCTCTGCTTTCGACACAGTCCATCATTCCCTCCTTATGTGTATCTTCATTTTTTGGCATTCGGAATGAAGTGGCATCCTGATTTCTGTCCTATCTCTCTGACAGTAATTACTCTGTATCTTATGCTAGCAATACCACTTCTCAGGTTCCTCTTGGTGGGGGGTCCCGCAGGGGTCTGTTCTTGGACCCTTATTGTTCTCCCTCTACACTTATTTCCTTGGGAGATGTTATTACCTCTTTTAGCTTCATATTTCATTTATATGTAGATGATACACAATCTACTTGTCCACCGCTAAGCTAACTCCTGACATCCAATCACGTGCTCCGACTGCCTCCTTGCCATCTCCTCCTGGATGTCTCAACGCTACCTCAAATTAAATCTTTCTTAAAACTGAACTGTCATTTTTCCACCTAAACCTGGTCCTGTCCCATCTTTCCCGATCTCTGTTGAGAATACCCCCATTTACCCTATCCAATTTGCACACTGTTAGGGTAATGTATATGACTCCTCTCTCTCTTTTCTAACCACATTAACTATGCTGCGAAAAAACCTGCCACTTCTTCCTTCGCAATATAGCCAAAATCTGAAGGTTCTTTCTCTCCCAACCACCGCTATGCTTATGCATGCTCTCATCTATCGTGCCTGGACTATTGCAACCTACTACTTTCTGGTCTTCCTGCTTCCCATCTCTTTTCCCTTCAGTCTATACTCTGCCACATATATTGGTTTGCTCTAATAAACCGGATCTCAAATCTCCTCTGTACCGGACAACAACCTGGCTCCCATTAAACAGCGCATTACATACAAACCTTCTCCTAATAATTTAAATCCATTCGCTCTGCAGTCCTCCTTATATTTCCTCTCTAGAATCCCCTATGTTCCTGCCCTTACCCTCGCTCATCGCAGAACCAGCTCCTGTACAGACCCCCCACTCGTATGCTTCCTCTCGCCTTAAACCTTCTCTCTTGTAGCTCCCATCCTCTCTACATCAAGAAGAAACCTCAATTAGCAGGTTTAAATCTATCCTTACATCCTACCTATCTGGTAACCAGCACAGTATTTGATAGTTTATTTGCACTGCATATGTCTCACTCTAGCACTTATACCCATTCCATATGTATCTGTGTGTTACCCACCTAACTAGATTGTAAGCTCTGCGGGACAGTGAACTCCTTTCCTCTTGTGGCAAAGCCCAGCACTTCTATTAATATAATTTCTATATATGTATGAACAATATATATTTATCCCCTTGTATGACTTTGTATTTCAATAATGTAAAGTGCTGCGTTCCTAAGTAGCGCTATATAAATAACATATACATACATACATATATTTCCGCCACCGTTATTGCTGCTTTTTCGGCAAATTGGACTAATCTCAATTTATAAAGAGGCGATAACCAGTGGTGAAAAGTAATTTCCTCCATCTTTCGCCATTCGCTTTCACAATACATCACTGCGGTAAACGCTCAAGCATATTTATAAAATGCCGAAAAGTGTTTTATTGCGTTAAGTTTCATCATTTAAAATCGCCAAGTCTGAGATGGCGAAAAGGCATAAGTGTCCATTTATGTATCTGTGTATTCAATTAGATCAACTGGACTTGAAATGTAGTTCTTGAAGACGTTCATTTCGAGTCCAGTGATCTAATGAATACAACAGATATACCATGACCTGGATGAATGAGAACCTTCACAAGCATATGTCCATTTATGATCCTGTCAGTGGGTGGTCCTAGGAAGGTTGTCAGTACATTGTGGAGTGTATTCAGGGGGATGTTAGGTTATTTTTCATTGTTTACTGTAATATGATCACTGATTTCCGAGTTTACCAAAATTTTCATTTCGCTGCGATACAGGACTTAAACCAATTAATATATTGCATTTAAGTCCTGTGTGGTGGCAAAAAGAGAAGATACTACCGCCGCACATGCAGCAGTGATACTTTCACCGCAAAAAACGAGCGTTGTTATAAATACAACAAAATAGTGCTCTTTGCCATTGCAATGTCCTGCGATAGCGAAATGGTGAAAAGAGTGATCGTTTAAATATGTCCCAAGTACATCCATTAAGGCCATTGTTAATGCTAAATACTGAATCATTTTTAGTGAATCCTTGCAGAATAGGATTTAAAGGGCATTGACCCGACCCACCTTCTTAATAGCTTTCACTGATTAATGATGGGTCACAAAGAGAGAGATCGTAAACTGTACTGTTCTCTTCTTCCGTGTCCAGGACAGCTGTGCTTTTCTATGACCCTGTGCGTGGGTGTGTTTTTCTGGATGTTGAACTTTTAACTCTACTGCACATGATAAGCTTATCGGTTAGCTGGCGTTGAGACATGGAGGAGGGGTAACAGAGGGGAGGGGAAGGGGGGAGTGCTGCACAGAGATCTGACACCATGGTTAAAACAAAGTCACTGACATAGATAGGATGAAGGCAGCACAGAGTAATGAATTACTTTGTAAAGGGGCAATGTGTTTTTTTCACTATAGATGCCCTTTAATCCGTTTTGTTTGCTGCATCCGTTTAATTTTGTAGATACGTCTTCCCTATTTTATTCAATTTCTAGTGATGTCATTTTGTAGGTGTATTTTGTTAGAGAGAAATGGGCATGTTTTCTCCTTTTTTTTTACTGTTGAAGGGGTAGGATTAAAGTGTTGTGCTACCATAATCTGTTGCATGATTCACATGCAACAGAATATTGTCAACTTGGTACTGTTATTTAAAAGAATAGTGCACAGATTATGAAAGAGAATATGTGGAGACCCAGTAGAACAGAATCATAGATGAGTCAAGAGTTGATACACAGAAGTTAACTAAATCAGGCAGGACACAAATGGATTAGACAAAATCGTTATCAGGTCACTAAGCAAGAGGTCGGTAAGGTCATGTTCACATAGACATGTACCACAACAGACAGTATGTTTTTCTGGTCCATTTTTTCGATCTTTTTAATTAAAACGCATCCGCTTCTGGACAGTAATGCGTGCAGTGAGTACACGCTAAGGCGGATCAAAGAATGATGCCTGACTAAATGCATAAACACTTGCGATTATCTGACGCGTCGTGTCTGCCCTGCGTTCGGGGGTTGGACATAGAAGTCCAAAAAACGTACAAAAAAATAGAAGCCTAGCGCACATCTATTAATTTGCTTATATTTTACTTTACCTTGTATTGCGACTTAAAAAGCCTGCCCTTATCTTTAGATAAATTAAAGCAATTAGTTCAATAACTTGGCCAAATATTTTAAGCCCAGCAACCACTTCACGGTTGCTATTCTGCGGGTCCTAACTTTTAACCTCTTTTATTTAAGTAATTTTCACCTTCTAGGAGACGTAATTTTCAAAATATAAGCAAATTAATTGGATGTGCTCTAGGCTTCTATTTTTTGACGTATTGAATAATTTGGTCTCTAGTTGCACTCTGTGTGGATGTATACTACCATCTCTGTATATATATGCTGGTTGGACATAGAAGTCATTGCTTCCAACAATAAACATAAGGAGGGACGGTTTGCTTTGCAGTCTCAATAGCTGCTCTGGCCAGTGCATACCTTTGAAAACCAGCCAACTAAAAGACACCTGTAGCGTGGGAAGGCACAATAAAAGATCATTTTGCATTATACTGTACCTGCTCTCTGTTTTATCAAAATGAATGAATGGCTTATAACCCATTGAGAAAGAAGTGCCCCAGTCAGACGCAGAGCGGAATAGTACGGCAGTTAAGCACAGGACAAGCATGACAATAGGAAAGGAAAACCTCTTAACCTGATTATCTGTAGAATTCTTAGTTAACGCACCATATATTTTAACAAAGTCCCTTCATCAGCAACACCACACACAGGTTGATTTTTCTCTCTTTTCACTAATTTAGAAAATTCTAAAAGTCACATAAAGGCCCTAAAAAGTTGATATCAACAGACCTACCTATGCCCTGCACACAGAGTAGACACGTCCCCCAGGGGATTCTAGAATGCCACAGCATAGTACAGTCCAGTGGTAGGGGTACAGTTCAGTGTGCTTGCCCCAAAACCCCACCACCCCATATTCTGGGCTCGTGGAGAGCGGGGCTAGTGCTTATCAGTAAAGGGAGTTGAGAAATTTAAATAGACAAGCTAATTTTCAATTATGAAAAAAGTGCCCCTGTGTGTCTGGTGCCCACCTAAAATTGTATTTTTCTGTTATCAGGCTTGCTAAAAATGTGTGCAGTTGACATCAGTCAGAGTCAGGTTTTCACACTAAGCCAAACTTTGAATACCACCTATATTGGCACGCGTGCATCTGCAATTTTTCCCTTTCGGCTCTGAGGCTACACATCTACGTTATCACCCGGAAACACACCCATTATAGCCTGCTTATTGGTTGGGCAGTAAGTTGCACATGTGTAAGAGCCTCTAGTTATACGATCTATTAGGAAAATGAATGGCTCTGCTCTTCATAGTTGCAACTAAGCTGTGTTAAAGCTTTATACACATAATATAAATAATAAAGATTATATAATTAAATGATAGTATACAGTATACCAGTGTATATTACGTGTAGAGAAAACGCCTTTCCCTGGAAAAGCTTTATTATATATTACATTTACTTTCATTCATAATTGCACAGTGACATTCTGGTGCACAATTCATAAAATGCATTTTACAGTAAACAGAACAGCAAACACATTTTAAAAACCATCAATTGTATATAAGTCAAAAGATCCCGGGCACCCTGGATTTTATTAAGAGAAAAGATTTATTATGTGTTGAACGTTTTCGGTGCTTCTCAGAACACCTTCATCAGGATCGAACATTGTGTCAACAGTGCCCAAATTATATAGCCCCCTCACTTCATTCCACCCATCTGTACAAATCGGCCCACCGTCTTCACATATTATCTTGTTTCACTTATATAAAATATACATGTAAAGCCCCATTCGGGCTAATGTATGTTTGATATATTTAAGTGTGTTTACAATTGGAAAGTGCATAATAAAGTGCTGATTACATTTAAAAGTGCAAAGTGATCTTAAATCATGTTTTCTAAAATGAGTGAGATGTATTACTAGAATTCAATATAATAAAAAACATTAATTTTTAAAAACCATTTTTTAAAAGAGACATTTCATAACACGCATATAATACTGCAGTTTATGGTCTTATGCATTTTGTAAGAGACATTAAAAACAATAGCCAGAGCTACTTAAATATATTTTATGAATTGAATTTTACTGCTCCTCTGGGCGACATCCCCTCCAATTGGGCACCTGGAAAAATAAAACAGCACTTATGGTTTGGTTAAAATTCGGTGATCCTCAAACTGCGGCTCTCCAGATGTTGAAAACTACAACTCCCAGCATTCCTCAACTACAGAGGGAAGCATAGGAATGCTGGGAGTTGTAGTTTTCAAACATCTGGAGAGCCGCAGTTTGCCCAATCAGTGGGGTTAAATCAATGTATTGCGCAAAAACAAATTTGTATAAGTATTTCAAACTATTCCCATCATTATACCAAAAAAGTTTTTCGATAAAGTTAACTAACAGATAAAGAAATTTATATGGGGAACCAACTCTGAGATTCAAATTTCCGTGATGACAAACAGAAAGAAGAGAGTTTAAATCTACCTGATCTACGGAATATCATTCTGCAGCTTTTACCAATATACCAGATTGGATTCATCATATGAACAAAAGAATATGGGTTGAGGTAGCCACCCAACTTTCCACAATACAGAGCCATTAAAAAAACAGAAAAATGTTGACATATTGCTGTAATTTCTGTATCCCTGTCATTCTTCATGGCTAGCATTTACCAGACGGGAAATCAAAAAAGCTAGAATATAAATAAGGTACAGGACACCAACCAAAAATATTTATTTCTCAATAACAAAAAAGCTTTAACTTTAAATACATTGTTATCTAACTCAAGGAAGCTTTGAGGAATATACCTCAACTTAGTCTAAGAAAAGTCTTTATGACAACCACGGCTGTCTTGCATATAGTTTCCCAAAGCTTTTGCTTCTGAAGCCCATGAGCATGAGATCTTCTACTAGTATGAGCCTGAGGGATCGTTATGCCTCTGAGAGTATAAGCCTTGACTATACACGCTAGGATCCATGAGCTTAATGTCTTTTTAGTAGGGTTGTAGGGTGAACTTCTAATTCTGATGGAAAACTAATGAGGACCTTAGGTAGAAATTGGAATGACTCAAATGCCATTAGACATGACTCAAAGGTTCGAAAAGGGGGGGTTCGGTCAGCACCTGTAGAATCAATGGAAGACTCCAGTAGGGCACCTTGGCGTAATCTGGGGTGAACCCTCACAACTTCACGAGGGCGCAGCAAAGAAACTGCTAACCAAAGATCCTTCCACCAAATATTCGACCTGTTATAGCTGATAGTGCCGAAACTCAGAGTTGCTATCCCCCCAACACCCAACAATTGTTGAAAATGCCAACCGCCAATTGGAACCATGTATCGGAAGAAGAAACTCACAGCATCTATAAACAATAGATCTACACAATTTATTAGAAATGGTCGCTTGTGGTGGATAATGTTCCAGAAACAGACAGATAAAAAAACTTACTTTGTCTTAAATAGTTAACTTCAAATCTAAGAGAATACAATGACAATCATTTTAGAATGTACAATATAACATATTGACCTGGACATTCAACATAGTCTTCCTCTCATTCCTTTCCATACCCACCCTACCCCTCGTCTTATAAAAGGAGCATAAAACATATAACAGATGCCACTCTTAGATAAATTTAACTTTTCTCTTTTCTTCAATAAAATTTGAATTAAAAAAAACAAACAATAGCTAATATGTTCTTATAAGAAACATTTAAATGATACGGACTATGAAGTCCCTTTGGCTGGATGCGTTTCCTTACTTTTGTTTTTATGTCCAATAGGTATTTATTTGATAGGTTTTTATCCAATCACCACCCTTTGTACAGGCTGGTACCTGGTCTATTACCATTGCTTAAAGTACACTTACTGAATGATTTTTTCCAGCAAAATGTAAAGCAACATGGTTCTCAACTACCAGTAGTATACCAATTGTCAATTCTTAATTGTTTTAATATGTGACAGTGAAGGACCAGAACCTGAGTTCAGACAAACTTGTGAACTATCCAAATTCTATATGAACTATCCTTTACTACTCTACTGTATTTTTCGATTTTCGGTCCCCTCGAATTGGCCATAAACCCTTGAATGTAGTATGCGGAAACAAGACAATTGCCGATTGTGGGGGGGAAAGAAGTGTTTAAATGCTTTCTGGGAAATAGTTTGAGTTCAGAACATTTCCCAAGGTGCAGAGCCTTTACAGTAAGTACCAATGATACTTATTTGTATTTAATATGAACTTTCAAACTATGATATGATAGCCCACATGGCACTTTATTATATATATCAGTGGTCTGTACTGCATGTTACCTTCCTCTTATCTTAATCTTATTTCTTTGTGGATGATGACAAAATGTAGACCCTTTAATCAAAGATGCTGCAATTGTGCTGCAATTGTTAATATTTATAACAACCTTTTTTGTCGGTTCTAGGGCTAGGTCACACCAGCACATTTTCACACACCATGCAATCCGGTTGCAATCGATCGTGTGTAATCGCAGCGCATGAGCCGTACATTAAAAAGGTCTCAGACTTATTACCTTTTCTTTTTATATGTCACTATGTGGTTCTACATTAATAAGGACCAACCAGATTTCTGTTCTTTTACACACGACTTGGGATTCTGATTTATTCTTTTGATAGTTGTGATCAATTTAAAGGGCAACTGTGGTCTCAAAACAATGAAGGTTAAATGAAAGCTTGCAGTATTTCCTTTAAAAATGAGCATCTCTGGTGGAGCCTGTGAGAAATTACATTGGGTGAATGTTCAAACTTCCTGCTTTCAGAGGTGAGTGAATCACCTGACCTCTGCCGGCCTGTCCAGAAGCATGCTCAGTTAAGACTTAATGCTGGGGAAATCAGGAAGTTCCTGGGGAAAAATTGACAGTGAGAAGTGGAGCCTTTATGTAGGCAGAGGCTGGTCACATGACTACAAGCTGGTCACATGGATGAAAACAGGAAGTGTTCAAGCAGGAAGAAATTGATTGAACCTTTCCAGCAATAATTCTCACCAATTGTACCTAGAGATGTGATTTAGGTTATTATTTTGAAGGTAGAAGGAAGGTTTTACATAAATATGGAAGAATTCAAGACACAGTACCCTTTAATGATTCCCATAGTTTTTTTTAATGGTCTCTCCAATTCTTGCACTTCTGTCATTATGAAGTGCTTGTCTCCAGAGCCCTATCAAGGACCTCTGATTGACATAGAATGTCTAGAGACAGATTGACTGCCCTTCTTTCACGGTCTCTAGAGAACTAGTTAGAAAGAGGAAGAAGATAGGAACTATCCACACAGACACCTTTACTAGTGGATGTAAAAAGCTCACCCTCTAATTGAGCCACTCCTTTTCTTCAGAATACATTGAACTAATCTCTATCTGATCTCTTCTAAAAATACCTCCTATAGCAGTCCTTTCTGTACAACATTATTAGCATCATATTGCTGGCTCTTGCCATCCATATTTGCTCTCAAATTTATCAGAAATTAATCTCTCAGAGATCATAATAATGATCAAATTTTCACGGAAAGCATCTAACAATATAATCAAATCTTCAATCTCCAATTTTAGCTTACTCAACAGTCTGCTATTTAGAACAGTCACTTATAATATTCGTCCAATGCTCAATGAAACCCGTATTTTTATCAACATAAAGAGCGGGATATTTTTAATTCATAATCTCTAGGGATCAGTTGATCCATATATTTCTGTGAAGTTGTACATCCCACCAAATTCTGGTTTCCTTATTAATACATCGTTCTAGATTCCTAAAGGCTGATTAATATCCAGCTTAAAGCCTTCCCCATTCTGGCAATTAAAAGCTTTAAATGCTAATCTTAGGCTAGATTGATGTGTGAATTCCATTGTTATTATAAAACTTGTCCCCCTGAGGGGTTCCAGTATTAATTACCTAGCATTGTTCTGTATTTATTTTTTTTAGATCTTTGCAGTGAGCAAAACATTTAGAAAAAAAACAATGTAATCTCTTTGAGTCATTAGAGAAATACTATAGTAAGCTGTATATTCAACATAGCATCTTACTATAGCAGGTACTGAACTGCAATCAGACAGCTGGTTGCAGTTCAGTACCTCCATAGATCACCAGGGAGGAACAGGGGAAGATTAAGAGGAGGAAACCATTACTGCTGTGGCTCTGCTTAGAATGGAAAACCAGCCATCCCTTTATGATCTTTCTGTTTAAAATCTCAAAATGCCTACATCAGTTCTGGATGAAAACTGAAGGGGGTCAAGGGGACGAGGGGGGGGGCATTTGATGTGCTCTCTGATGCCCTGTAGCTGCTTTTGGGGGGGGGGGGGAGTTTAACCCCACCAGTGGTCACATAACTTCTGCTGCCTCTGACAGGCTCTGTGAAGGCTCTGCTCGAAGAAAGATTTTCTTCTTGATTCATTGTTAGGTGCACCCGAGTTCAGGAACTGTTTTTACCTGAGAGTCAATGTTGGTCACCATGAACCAAAGGTGCCCATTTGTCAAGTAATAGGGAGCCAATCAAGAGAATAATAGCTCTACTTCCCAATTAATCTAACTATAGGAGGTCAATTAACAACTTATCATATACATGATAAGTGTTCTGTCCTCACTACACGTAACACTGACTTGGCTGTGTGCAGTGTAGACATACAGATAAAACTTCTTATCTTCAATAAACAAGGAATGTAGTTGAAGTCTATAGCATTTATTGTAGAAATAAGAGCAGGGAAAATACAGATAAACAAAAGATATACTATACTTAGTATAGAAAATAATAACTTTTTAGATTAACAAAACATTACATAAACCAGTTCAGTTAAGATAAGCAATGGAGCAGACAAACTAGCTGCAATAGAAAAACATTGATAGTTGACTATATTAACTGACCCCTAGAGGGAGCTAATATAACAAATTTAGTAAATACCAATTAGTCTGTAAGACATGACAATAAGGGAATAAAAAATTAAAGAGCACATCCACCCCAAAAACTATAATCCCCCCCACTACTGGCCATTGTGTAGTGTAGTTTATCCTACCTCACATCCCAGCTCCATATGGTTATCCTGTAGTCCCCCACACAAAGTCCCAGAAAAATGCCCACCAGGGGGATAGCAGAGTCCATATAGGACTCTTGCCTCCTATCTGGGCTTGGGAGAAGTTTGGGCATGCGTACTGCGCCCTTCTCCCCCTCCTCTCCCTCACGATTAGGATTCCCTCCCCCTAGTGTAAAACCCTTTACCTAACATTCCCTGACCCCCCAGCCCCAGCCGCTCTATTAGTATCATCAAAAAATGCCCAAAACATTACTTACCTTCCCTCTTCCTCCGCTGCACTGAAACTCCCGGCAGCCGCGTCCGTGATTGGCTGCGCTCAGCCAATCACAGACGCGACTGCCGGTCCCGCCCTCTGCTTGCATTTGGGCCTGGCGAGCACGGCGGAGGAAGGAAGAGAAAGAGGGAAGGTAAGTAAAGATGGGGCATTTCTGATGATACTAATAGGCGGTGGGGCTGGGGGGACAGGGGGAATGTTAGGTAAAAAATTTTTAGAAGGGTGGACAATACCCTTTAAGCATTATAGTCAAAAATAAACTGAAAAACTAGAAACAAAATGTTTGGACACCTTTTTCTATATTCTGTAAAATCTACCCTACAAAAAGGGTTTCTTAAATGGTGTGCTGGGACTTCTGATGTGGCTTGAGACAGCTAGATACTGTTTGTCAAATCCAAACATGTTACCCAAAAATCCAGCATTAAGAAACACAGGTGACATTTACATTCCCAAGTGTTACCCAGTTTGAAAAATTTTAAAAACAACAGGACAAAAAACCTGTCATCTATCTTCTGGCTATGACATTCTAGTAGCAATTCAAATTTGTAAAAATGGTTATTTCACATTCAATAACCAAGACAAATATTGTACTTTTAAATAAAAACAAAAGCCTGTACATTTTTGAAAGCAAAAATTCTTCCACCTGACAGCATTTTCCTGGTAGTGGTGGAAACATGATTTATCTTATTTTCAATATCATTTAGTTAGCTCAGCACAAAAGCTGTAAATTAAACATGCAGTACTTTAAAATGCTATGATGGTACAATGGGATATATG
This sequence comes from Hymenochirus boettgeri, assembly GCA_019447015.1. Classification (NCBI taxonomy): domain Eukaryota; kingdom Metazoa; phylum Chordata; class Amphibia; order Anura; family Pipidae; genus Hymenochirus; species Hymenochirus boettgeri. The sequence continues at coordinate 96,420,542 of CM033474.1, forward strand.
TTTTAGCATTTCACAAGATGCAGTTGGTAAGGCAACATACAGGATGCTGTTTATACTTATAAACATGAATAAGAAAGTCAATGTTTCACCAGTATAAATATTCAGTAGTACTTTATCTCATGGCTAATTTTCTATAGGCAGGGAAATGCTGGCAGAATAAAGGGAATTAGGACCCAGTTCCAATACACCACAGAGCTCTAACCAGGCACACGCTATGTCAATAAATTTGCTTCTAATTATTGTGGATGAGAAGGTGTGAGTTGGGGCTTTTAAGGATACTGGGAGGCTATCCCTCATGATTCTGTTGATGAAGCTTGCGCTAAATTGACTTTGGCAAGGAAAAGCACGTCGCTGCGAGATGCTGATGGTATGATATTGGTATATATGGAGACTCTGGACTGATGGATTGGGTGTGTGCAATAGCACCGGGTAAAGCACTTACAGCACGCTGTTACCACCGGGAAGTTATGTGTGTAAACCAACTGAGCAGGGCAATCATAGCCGCTTACTAGGCAGTTCTGTACGAGTCCCGGCTAAGACTGATGTTATCTATGTTTCTCTGCTGCCATGTGAAAAACGACTTTGAAACCATTTGACTGAGTTATTTGTTACTGGTCACTCACAGATAGATACTGCAAAGTGCAAAAAACTGTTTCAAGCATTGTATCTACAGCATTGGGACATTTTGGCACTACAGTCATTTTACACAGTTTGAAATAGTCCCACTAGTCCCCCTTATATTGAGACCTTTTTATACAGGACTAGTGGGGACGCCCAATTTTATATATTTATAATGTTTATATGGTATGGTGTAGGGTGGGGACATGGTTATAATGGGGGTCTGAGATCATGGTGTTCTGATTTCGGTTGTCAAAAATTCAAATTGTAATTATGTGGGTGACAAGATGCTTATAAGGATTACTGAGGAAGGATATCCATCACGACTCTTTGTAGAGTCTATTATTTTGATTCTCAGCACCGTCTGATTCACAGATAACACACATCCATTTTGGTTATTGGTAGTGCATCCAGCGTAATAATTTTTTTACATGCTGGTTAAGACGAGCTACTGATAGGAAGACAATAAAAACCCACAGTCCATGAGGCAAAATTGTAAAATCTGTTTAGGAGAGCAGTACCTCCTGTAAAGTATTACTATGTTGTGTGATCCCACAATGAGGACCATAGAAAGCTCTTGCGAGCGAGGGAGTAGTGGCAGGGTTATTCTGCAGAGTGCCAGTACTCCTCAACGGCACCCCCACCCTGCTTGTAATATTATACTTAAAGAGGATGCAAACACTATTTCTTTACTAGAGCTAGGGTTAGAGTCATGCGCATAGAACGGTGGTCTCCATACACCATTCCTCTATTGAAGAGAGCTCTCTCAAATCTTCAAACAAGCCTAGGATAAGGTTCCAAACAATTGTAAAACTAAATTAAGCTATGCACACACCTAGCGGTTTTTCATCCTGACCGTTCATACTTTCGACGGTTGGCCAGGAGGAAGGACTGTGGTCGCGGCAAAAAGCAGCCGCGTCCGACAGTTTACCGCGAAAGATAGTGCGGTCCATAGAGGACCGCACGATTCGGACGAGGGTTTTACCAAGAACGGTCGTCGGACATGGCGCACTCAGGATGCGATAATTTGGTCCGATCGACGATACACTGAACATCGGTCGATCGGACCAAAATATCTCATGTGTGTTACCCAGCTTTATACTCTAGGAACTGTCTGTGACAGACATGTGTATAAGTGTTGTTCAAGCTCCATCCCCAAAAATCAATATTTTCTGAAGCTAGTTACTGGCTTGCAATCAATAACTGTGCTTTCCTCTGTTTATGGACACCTAGGGAAGTGAAATTTTTGTTCAGGCTCGTAGCTACCTTTAAAAATTATAAGTTTGGTGTGGGGCTTATAATGCAGTAATGCTTTTTCACAGCAGTAGGGACATGTGGACATGCTAAAGCAGGGGCTTGCTGGGTGCTGTCATAGCTCACTGTGTAAGCAGGAAGCACTACCATTCTGCTGCTGTTAAGTTTGGATAGACTGCAGCTGAATACATGATCTGGAGTAATTTTAATAGGGTAGTGTGCTCTTTTTAATAGAGACCACTTTTGATTATATGTTCTGGTCGTGCAGTCCATGTTCCCTGAATAATCTAGATCTAACAGGATTGGCTGAAGACAACTAGGGGTGTGTGTGACATTAAAATGAGAAGTGAGTCTTTAGCTTTTTTTACTAATTTTCTTTTTTTCTTTTTTTTTACCCATGTCTGGGTTATTTTCAATAGATCAAGTCAGATTTTAATTCTTTAGGAAAGTGTTGGATGGCACCAATACTTCTAGCTGCATCGTATATATGTATAGATTTTAGATTTTTCTAATCACCATTTTAATATGTATTTATAACATGATAATTGTATTTTTAATTCTTCAATTTAATACAAATGAAATTTCAAATATTTCTGAAAAAATATTGTTTCGTTAATTATCAGAAATATATTTTTTAATAGAATACAGAGCTAACAAAATTACGATCTAATAGAAAACATTAATGGCAATGAGACGGATTAGCGAAACTTTAGAATTCCTTACCACAATTCCCTCTTCTTACTAAATAGGAACTGATAATTGATTTACTATTCAGTGTAAAAATTGCAGTTATTTACTTAAAAAATTACTTGTTCTCTTGTCTAAAATGTTTTATTTGGTAGACCTTTGTACCTTTGTTGCTTTGCCCAGCAAAAAATGACGGTGATGCGAAAGAATATCCATATTACAGAATAACGTTATGTATTTGTTTTTGTTTTTTTATTTTCTCACATTAAAGATTAAGTGCAGATTATATACAGTGGGTGTGGGGCAGATATAGATAGTCAGTCTGGCACCGACCCCCTGATTGCATTCACAGGCGAGGCGAACAGCCGATTCAGGTGATAATCACGTGTGGGATGCTTTCGATCAGGGGTCGTTCGCTGATCTGCATGTGTACGAGGCTTTACTGTCGTCTGTTTATTTATCCATCTCTCCATCTGTCTATCTCTATCTATTCTAATATATCTGTCTATCTTTATATAACTCTCCAATCTGTCTGTATGACTATTATCTATTGAGCTACATCTGTCTATTTATCTGATAGATCAACAGACGACAGATAAGTATAGCTAGATGAATGATACAGTTAGATAATTGATAGACAGATAGATAGACCGATAGATAGATCCAATGTGGCTCTTGGTCATAGCAGCCATAAGAGAGTCAAAGTACTGAATGCCAACAGCTAGAAATAGAAATCTGGTCAAGACAAATAAATAAAACCAAGATGAGAACAAAACCATGCCAGCAATAGTAACAGGGGAAACCTTAGAAGTGGAATTCCCATTCCATCTACACGGCACACAAATACACGCATATGCGACGCCACATTTCAAGATGCTGCGGGACTTATCCCAGACTTCAACTCAGAGGAAGAGAGAAAACTCATATATTCTGACTGGGAGGAAAAGGAGGTGAGGCCACAGCAAAAATATTGGTCATCACTATGTAACAGCAATGTCACAGACCGAAAGAAGCATAAATGAATGTAATGGTCCATGGACTACTACCAGTTATTCCTATCACTCCCCAATCGTTTATCCCAGGACCTGAACCCCAATAATCCCTATAGTGACTTATCCATTGATAACCATCCCGTGAACCTAAGGTCCAAATTCTGCATCAGGGCCCATAGAACTGTAGCTACACCACTGCAGATATCTGTAGCTGACAAAATTATCGTGATGATCAGGTCAGCAAAGCAACATATTTCATTTCATTAACATAAATGTCCCAAGAACTGATGATGGATTGGGAAAATTTCTCCATGGAAAGATCCAGTGCCCGGCAGAGAGAGACAGGTAAATCAAACAGTGTAGATTTGTTGCTATTATAGAGAAAGGTTGGAACAGAAAATGCCTTCACTTAATGTATAACTCTTTGGGTTGCCGCTACTTCAGAATTTGCACTACAACACTTGCAGGAGAGGAGACTTAACAAATAGGAGGGTCGTTCAAACTATGCATGTTTTTGGGGATTGTAGGCCAACGCATTTAGATGCATTCAATTTTCTAACCAATGCATAAAAAATTCTATAGCCGATACAGACTATTCAGGGGGATTCAATAAAAGTTCTATTATTTATTAAAAGGGTGTAATTTTTGTTTTGCCCAACTATCAGTTATTTTATTTAAAATGGGTGTTATTTTGCCCAACCAATCGAGTTATGGTTAAAAAGGTGCTATTTGCCCCAACCAATGTTAGCTTTCAAATGTAAAATTAAGAGGACACTTTTTTATTATCTCCCATGGTTTTCCAGATGTGTTTTAACTTTTACGCCATTCTATTGGCACATTCGGCCAAAATAAATTCCAAATCGATTATGCAAACACCGTTGCAGACTCAAAACTATGCAAACTTTACGATTGGCCAGTTATTTTAGAAGGTTATTCATTAAAAAAACATTTTCACAATTTACATGTAAGAGAACAACGAGTTATACTAGGCACAGGCCAACCGGACTTAGGAATAGTCAGAATCAAAAATTGAAAATTGTTTGTTGGGATTCTTGAATCTGATGACAGTTGTTATGATAACTGTTTACAGTTATATATGTAGCCCTCTGGTTATCGAATCAAGAACTTTGGTATTGTGATAGTCTGGATTGGTGCTATAGGGAGCAGTTCGGTGGTCTATATGAGAAAATGATACATTGTAGCGTGGGACGAGGGTTATTACTGGAGGAGAACCCACCGTTTCATGGACAAGGGTTTCCATCTGAATCATAGTACTTTTTATCATATGGTTCCCTCTTTACTCCCCCCTCACGTCATAACTTCCTGGTACCTGGTCCTCCCCCCTCACTTCCTAGGCTAGCGGGCGATGCCACAAGAGGTGCCACCACTCCTGTTCTGAGTTTAAGGTCACCCTTAACTGATGTGATATTGTTAGATTTTTTTAGATATTTAAAGGACAAAACTCCAACCCTCATAAGAACATCTTTTAGAAAAGAACGGCCTCTTTTAAAATATGTTGAATATTCAAATTTGTCCTATGAATTCTTACTGATGCTTGCTATGCTTCTGAATGCTCATGGGAAACTGAGCAATTTAGAAACCGGTACTAGCCTGTAAGGGCTAGACCAAACTAGCGCGTTTTCGCTCGTGATTGAGCCCACGATTTTGCGACATGAAACGTGGGAACGCAAAAAAATTACCTGCGATTTCCTAGCGATTGCGCCTGCGTTCACGTTTTGTGTTTTAAGCACTTTTTTTGCCGCAATGCGAATGAGGTTCTTTTGTAAATAGCGAAAACGCATGGGCAAACACGAAAACAATGTGCACAAACACACATAAATGAGCATGCAATCATGTGCCCATAACGCTTGCGATGGTGATATGCTGACTTTGGTGCCTTGAAGTGTGGCCTCATCCTTAGTTATTAGCAGTTTGATGTCAACTGTCAAATCCATAACTGACAGTGCCTAACTGAAGAACCGGACAGCAGGAAGAAACGGAAGCACAGGACATTGTGCAGGGATTTCAGGTTAGACTTGTATATTTCAGATTTAAATGATACCGTTTAGGGTTTTGGGGGGTGATGATTACCTGTTAGGGCTGGACTTGCGGCTTTAAGAAAACTATTGCATGTATTAAAGTTTATTAAAAACAGTTTAACAAACTATTATTATAGGACTGAAATTCTACCGCCCAATATTGTTTATGTGAGGGAGCACCGGACCAGCACAAATACAACCAGATTCTGCCAGTCATCTCCTGGCTTCAGCTATCTTTCATACTGGAATAGTCCAGGACTACCCGCAAATGAAAACGAAATTATATTGTGAGGTAGGATAATCAACCAACCTCCTTATCCTTTTTAAAGTGAACTAAGGCAGGCCAGAAATCCCTTGTAACAGGATGGTTCTTATGGTACTTTGACATTGTCAATAATTAGGGACTTGTGAGAAAGCCTTCAAAGGTTTATATGGCCATGAAGGTTTCGAACCTTTTAGATTTAAAGGGTATCTTTACTCTAAAAAAACAAATGAATTTTCAAAAAGTTACACAGCAAGATACCACTACTTCAAAACGTTTTTCATATTAAAATCTGAGCTGTAGATTTTAAGGAAATCATCAGCATTACGACCTTTCAACCCAGAAGCAAAAATTATGACCATGTGCCCGATCCCCGCCTTCTACTTGGACCTTTGGATGTTCTGGCCACACACTTGTGCAACATATGAGAATAAGCAGGGGGCGGAAAAATGGGGTGTGTGCAAGCACATCAGTGTACATGGTGAGGATGGGCAGAGCTATAAGTGTAAAAACACTACAGATGGCAGTGAGAAAGGAGGGGAAGTTGGGAAGTTAAGAGCACTCCACTAAACATTAATAATAATGACAAAAACAATCACGATAAATATGGTGAGTACCATCATTTTATTTTCTTAAATTGTAGTTTCAGAAAAAGTTGTTTGAGTATAGTGACCCTTTAAGGCTGATATTCTTGCAGAGTCTGAAACATTTTTCACTAAAAAGCTCTGTAAAATGTTACAATACTTTTTCAAGTCAAAGGATCGAGTTGCTTCACATTACGTTCTTCAATCAATCGACCAGGAGGCAGGAAAAAAGGTGGAGTATATGTACCTTGAGAAAGATCACAATTGCTGGATACATGGAACAAGTCACGACTGCTTTAGTTTCACTTATAGCAGGCAGCCACGATTTAATGTGACCTATAGTTAACTAAACCCGGAAGTGGTCAGGAATTTACAATGGAGCCAGCGGTGGATTGTGGGGTTAAAAATCCCTTGTGCTTCCTACATTATTAAAGGTCCGATTGCTAAGTGATCTCTGTTGGAAAAAGGTTTGGGGGTTCTAGTAGATAACAGCAGGGGAGGAATAGATTTAAGGAAAAAAAATAAAAATTTCTATCTTTACCAGACACTGTTAAGGCCTCTATTTGGACTATGCAGTGCAGTTGGAATATCATTTCAAAAAGGGACATCTTGACATAGGAGGAGTTCTGAGGGGAAACTAAAATAATAAGTGGAAAGGAGGGATAAATTTTGCTGGATATTGAGCTTCACAAAATTGTGAAGAAAACTTAATAGTTTTTAAAAAAAATAAAACAAGAAAATTTATAAAATAACACAACTTTATTATGTTTGATGTGCGTAAATGCAAACCTTCAGGTCCTTTCTTTTCACACATACACTACAAAATAACATATCTTAAAAAATGTGATATGTGGCATAAAAAGGAAAATAAGCTTAGTGCACGAGGGTATATGAAGTAAATTAGTTTACATGGAAATGATATAGTGAAAGTATTAAATTATTTGGGCTGTGATAATGACCCAACATCATACAGAATCGTACAGGAACGAAAAACTGTAGCAGCACCAATGACAATTTTAGTTATCACCCTAATCCCTTTAATTTCCTGTGAATTCATTTAAAATAATCTGTTGTCTCAGTGAAAAACAACATCCTAAAAATGTTGAAAGTAGCGTCAATTACCTTACTAAACTAAAATCAAGATTCTCAGTCCAGTGAAATGTCCGTTAGCATAATTCAATTAAGTTTAGCATGTTTTATCCTGCAGAGTAAATTCCTTATTATTGAAGGTGTTACAGGCACAGTAAATAATATAACAATGAATCCAGGCATGGCCATATTTCTAGAATAGCAGTGAGAGCGAAGTTAAAATATGCTTTAAAAGATTCAACTTTGTCCCCTAGCTGATTTGCCTAAAATATAGCATTACATTAAAATATTTCTGGAATATAAACCTATGTCAAGCGAAAAAGTATTACTTTACCTCGTATGAAATGACCTAAAACCTTGGATGAAATACTGTTTTTACCAACTAAAACTACCTGCTCCTTTGAAACCCTTAGAAATTCAGTGCATTCGGTAACCAATCAGTAATTAAGATTACATATTAGAAGGTTAAATATCACAATAATACCGCAAACTGTTTCTAAGGTAGGCCACTGACTTCTGAAGTGAAATTAAAGTAGTTACAATATAAATCGATACTATAACATACATATATACAAGGAACAGTCCAAATATCCCTGTAGGCCAATGTTGATTTTCAGCACAAAAGTACAGGGACAGGCGGTTTTGGAGGGGGGGGGAAATGGGGCTTAAAAGAGTCAAGGAGACTGAGAATTAGATACATATTTGATATCGTTACCCTTTTAACCCATCCTACAATGCTAACACTTGTTCTTTGGTAGCCTCTATGTCAGTGAAGGTGATTGCTCTAGGCAATTGGGCCCCATTAACAAGGTCAGAGTCAGGTAGCTGTCCTTTCATATGCATGCTAATCTTTGATCTTTCGTCCTCGGAGTGCTCGACGTCTTTCTGTATATTGTTACCCCTTGCTCCAGCACCCAGGCAGCTGCATACTGGACCGGAGTGCATCGGATCTCTCTTGTTTTATATATATATATATATATATTTTCTATATATATGAGATTTAACAAGATCGAAACATGTCTGCAGGTCAGATGATTGGCTCTATATATTAGGCTATATTGCATGTTATTAAGCCAGCGGTTCTAGACACATGCATAAGCTAAGGGACATAAAGGAGTATTTTGCATATCTCCGTCCTTTATTCTGGGGAACCTGGGAGTAAGAAATTGCTTCTTGTTTCTTAGATTTTGTGGGCAATGCTATTCATATAGCATGAGACTATTTTTATGCTCATTTTATGCTCCATTTTTATGCTCAGTGAAGGGCTTTTTGCTCCTTTTGGCCCCTGTCTGCCTAAGCTTTCTAGCTGATTTCTCTATATAAAGTAACAAATTTGTTCCGAGCACACCTTCTTTTAACCGTGACAAAAGTTAAGTTGACGTTTTGGTGCTACACAGAGCACCTTCTTCAGAATGATGTGACACAGAGATACAGAGATTTAAAATATATATTGATATATATATATCCACATATAGTCTTCCGCACTCCTCGCTTCAAAAACAACTGCCGTGGTGCTACTGTCGGATATTTGTACATATAAAGGTAGATAACCAGAGCACTCTGCGGTCTTGATGAAAAAACAATAATTTTATTTAACACATATCTACGCGTTTCAGCTATCCAGTAGCCGTCATCAGGATGTAAAATCACAGCAAACAACTTCCCTAAATCAGGTTTCCCCCCCTCGTCATAATGACACTCCTCCCAATTATCCCGGTCATAATTAACCCTTACGTGTTATACAATCAAAGAGAACTTTATATGACATATGTTTCCGTGTCTAATATTGAACAACTATAAAATCACTATAAAACCACCTAAAAGTGTGTGTGATATAAAAGACAATAAGATGTTAAAAACATTTTTACAAATAATATAAGCTTATGGAAATATTACTAAAATAGTGCTCTCAAGTGTTGATATATATATAAATGTCTGGAGATCCAGTGGACTATGGGTTGACTGCTCAAATAGGAAATTATGTATTATCGCCCTAATAAGTGTAAAAACCCATGATTCCTGATGTAATAAAGGGTTGACATGGGCTTTACTCGTAACTAGCAGGGTCTACGCTGTTCTCCTAACAGCACTGGTCACCCAATGCAATAAGAAAATTGATAGCTTTTTGCTACACTTTGTCACGCAAAAACTAATGTCTAAAGGGAGGCACCTTACCTTTGGGGTTCCTGCGAAGTAACCTTCACAATGTGATTACTGCATTGTGGGAATGTAAGAGGAGTGCCACATTACATATTATTTCTCTCTTGTAATATAATGGCCATGTTATCGGCTTGATAAAGTGCTCCTTGAGGATGGACTGTGCCAGTGCATTCTAATCTCATATATATTTTGACAGGATTAATAACTTATTGGCAAATCTCAGCAGATACAGAGATAGTGAGAAACTGTATATTTCCAAACCACAACAATACGTTAACCAATAACCTAGCCACAGTGAACAACCCACACAACATAAATACCTAAACTAAGTATCTTATACAGAGACACAGGAAAAATAAATACAACAAGCAGGGAAGCCAAATAAAAATAACAAGATATGGTAGAAAATAAGCCTAAGCAGAAACTAGAGAATACAGATAGGAGAAAACAGGAATAACTGAGGCAAGACAAGAACAGGCCAGGAAACAGGACTCCAAATTTGATGCGCCAAGGCAGGAGGCCAAGTTTACATTTGATGATGATTATGGCTGGATAAGTATCTAAAATTAAAAAAATATTGAGAATTATTAATATATATACTTTAGTTCTGGTTAATACAGGGATGCTTTCCGATTGCCATTTGGAGTCAGGAAGGAATTCTACTCCCCCCCCACCCTTTTTAGTTGATTTTTTGGCCTTCCTCTGGATCAACTGTGAAGTAGGGTTAAAGAGGAGGGTTTAAAGGTTGGACTCAAAATACGTACATCTTTATTTAACCTCAATTATTATGTTACTATAATGATGTAATGTTGATCCGGTTAGTTTGAGACTACCAAGTGTTGGTGGTAAATGGAAGTTTGGGTAAAGGAAGAAATGTATAAAAAGGGTTAGTGCCACCAATCTGGTGGATTTTGAAAATTTGTCGAAACTCTGAACTTTTCATCCAGGAAAATAAATATTAGAAAATTTGGCATGTCCACCCTTAAAACAAAAAACTGGTGTCAGTTGTCTGCCCGCAACCCCTACTGCTATTTTTACCAGTTTATTACATGCATTTGTAACCAAATATTTAATCATAATTTTTTCCATTATTGTATAGGTATCTGCCTCCACCTTTGGTTCACAGAGCTTTTTATAAGCTTGAGAATGTGCAGAGGAGGCAGCAGGGGAATCAGCAGTCAATTATTGGTTGTGATTTCAACATTCACAGCCTTGATTGTCTGTGATGAGGAAGGAGACAGCTTACTCTGCCAGAATGGAGGCAATAATTATCCTTAAAGGGTAACTGTGGTCTGGAATTCTTTCAAAAATAAAACCTAAATAACATCTCTAGATAAAATTTGTGAAAAGTTATTGCTGGAAAGGTTCAGCAATGTAACTTCCTGGTTGAACACTTCCTATTTGCAGCCATGTAACCAGCTTGTAGTCATGTGACTAGCCTCTGCCTGCATTAATAGGTTTCCCTTCTCAACTGACAGTTTTTTCCCCCAGGTACTTTCTGATTTCCCCAGCATTAAGTCTTAACTGGGCATGCTTCTCCCCCAGGGTGGAGGGGCATGGCATAGGTCAGGTGATGTCACTCAACCTACTGGAAGCAGGAAGTTTGAACATTCATCGCATGTTGACATTTCTCACAGGCTCCAGCCAGAGATGTGATTGTTGGTTCATTTTAAAATAAAGGAAATACTGCCCTCACTTGTTTTGAGACCACAGCTGCCCTTAAAATATCTGGCTAGTAATACAGGTAATAATGTGCTGAATATATCGGTTTGGGGTAGGTATCAGACATACAGTATGGCCAGTTTTTTTGTTTTAAGGGCATGTCCACCCCAAACTAAAATTTAACCCACTACTGGCCCCACTGTACAGTTTAAAAAAATCCTTATCTTACATCCTTGCTCCTTATGGTTTTCCTGTAGTGCCTCTTCAAAGTCCAAGAAATTGAAGGGTAGGAGCTGTCTTGCTGTCCAAAATGTTGCTGCCTCTATTGTGTCCTCTCAGTTGCTTATGACATGTGCAGGGGAGCCCATTAACCCCCTCCCTCCCTCCTGATCCTTCCCTGGCTTCCCTTCATGCAACAAAAAAAACCTTTAGATATCCTGCAGGGCATGCCTTTCCACCCCCAACTGCTATATTGCCACTTTAAATAGAATTAGAACTCTACTTACAGAACTTTCGCTCTGTATTGCTGGTAGCCACGGCTGTGATTGGCTGAGAGGCAGCCAATTCCAGCCGTGGCTGCCTATCAGTCAATCACAGCCGCAGCAGCTTGTAGGGAGCTGGATCAGAACGACGCTGGAATGAGGAGCTGTAAGTAGAGCTTTTTAACGTTCCAATATAGTGGCTGGGGGTGGGAGGACATGCGGTAAAATATATTAAAAGTTTTTTACCGAGGGTTGAAATGCCCTTTAAAGGGTGAACATGCCCTTTAAACTAAAACTTCATACTGACAGGTCCCAAAGTGATTCTATGCGCATCACACTGCACAGAGAATACTAAGTCCATCGGGACCTGTCAGATGATGCAGCAGTGATTGATTGGGTGATTGGGTAAGTACCTTACCTTCTCTCCCGGCTCCTGCGGGTTTTATCGAAGAATGGGAGGTAAGACACAGCTCCTTTACCTCCCATTCTTCAATAAAACTGAATACCAAAATTTTGTTTACCAGTGGAGATTGCCTTTAAGATAAGTGTTAAATTGGAAAATATGGATTTTAGCAATATGGTACTTTACAAGGACGTGTCACAAAGTCACTATGCCTGGTTGTGTTTGGATGTTTAACCTATCAGGTATAATGTAATAGAAGAATCTTACCTGATTAACTGGGAGATTTCTTGAAAGTGCAAGATTCACGGTACAAATGGTCATACTATCGCTCCTCTTTATGTATATATATAGTTTCTGTTACTCCCAGTTGTTTGTACAAAATGAAATTGAAAACACCAAAAAGAGTCATTATAATGTTTACTGTGATCCTATGAACTTGTAACAGCCTTATTAGAATACTGCCCCTGGGTGTATTTTTTTTTTTGTGTGTGTGGGTTAATTTGGTCTTCAAGACTAAACTTTAATTCTAGTTGATCTAGCTGAATACAATAGATATGTTTAATTTGTTTACTTAATAAAGTCTATTGCCAGCTGAAGAGACAAAACAAACAAATGAGCTTTGCCAATTGCTCTGATTTATTAGATTTACTTAGATTATACTTCTTTAACCAGTTCCATGGCAAAAATCAATGGATGACCATATTTGCTTTCTTTAATAATTCTGCTTTCCCTCCTCTGCTTTCTCGTCTTGTTTGTATCCCAGATGGATAGATGTAACCTCCAATGCTATTTAAAAATACTATGCAAACTTTCAGGGAGATGTTATAAAAGTTCTTATCGTTAAAAATATAGTAAAGCATGCTGGGAGTTGTAGTTCCCAAACATCTGGAGTGGCTTTAGTTGTCTTTTAAATGGACAGCAGAATTCTCTGTATGGGACTACTGCATGGGAATTCTGCTGTCCATTTAAAGGGCAACTAAAGTCTCAAAACAATACAGAATCAGAACAAGAATGGTATATATTGTTTCCTTCTGATTCTATATTGTTTTGAGGCTTTAGTTGCCCTTTAAATGGACAACAGCATTCCCATACAGCAGTCCCATACAGTAATAGCCATACTGGATTTGGCTATTATTGTATGGGACTACTGTATGGGAATTCTGCTGTCCATTTAAAGGGCAACAAAAGCCTCAACACAATACAGAATCAGAAGGCAGTAGGGGTCATAATTTCTACCCTCGGTTTATACTCAAGTCAATTCCTTTTACTACTTTTTTCAGGTAAAAATGGGTACCTCGGTTTATACTCGAATATATTCAGTATTATACTATCACATCAAACTGAGCACAAAACTGTTGGTAAATTCCCGCTAACCTTTTTAACAGAGGTTAGTGTGAGTTTAACAATATGTTTGCAGCTACTGCGTTGGTTTCTGGAAGCAAACTGCACAGCTGCCACAACCCTATTCAGTATTACAATTGCACAGATTTTTGTCCAGTCTGAGGCTGGTCTTAGATTTTAACTAAAATAACTTATTTTACTGAGAGCTGCTATTGCTATCTTGAATAAGTGCAGGAAGCTCCGCTTGTACTGATGGCAGCTCTTGGTAAATTAGGCCCATAGGTGGTGTAATTTTACTTATGTTACATGGTAAGAAGCGCATTATGCCTTTTTATTATACAGTTTAGTATATAATCTAGTTTGGATCAATCCACTAATCTCTTTCAACTATTTTTAAATTATTAACTGCTAAAAAATTAACTGCCAATTACACTTAATCCGGCAGACCCCTGTCCAAGTGTCAGGTCATAGCCACAGATTTTTTTAAATATAATCTAGCAGGGGTGTAACTACCAGGGAGCAGAGAAAGCAACCACAGGGGGGCCCAGGAGCCAAGGGGGCCCTTCTTATTATTTTTTTCTATGACAGATATAGCCTCCTCACAGAAAACCACTATGAATGAAACACTGGGGGCCCAGTGGTTCCTAGTTTCGCCACTGTAAGCTAGCTTTACAAGTTATACTATAGAAGAAAGATGACAGACTGCTACCAACTGCGAATAAAACATAACTTTTATTGCCGAACATAGCATGCTTCACAGAGGAAGACAATTGTCTCCCTCTGTGAAGCATGCTATGTTCGGCAATAAAAGTTACGTTTTATTCGCAGTTGGTAGCAGTCCGTCATCTTTCTTCTATAGTATTTCTTGCCTTTGGATGCTTCCGGAGCACCATTTGACTGGACTCCCACTGCGGGTTGTGAAATAGAGGAGCCGACGCTCGAACTGACTGGTAACACGTTGTTTCTACATTATTGTCTTAGCTTTACAAGTTAGCCACACACTCTTTAAACTGGGTAGTGTGCTTTTACAACCCCATAAAAGTGTTGCTTGATTGTTCCAGCTTCCAGTTAATAGCCAATCTATAAAGAGATTTATATATATATTTAAGTTTTGAGTGATGTGCTCTTGTGACTTGCACTCTTGTAAACAGAGCACAACAATTATATATATTTCTCTTTTGACGTAAATATCTGTGTGCTTAAAGGTGATAAATTACAACATATAGCATCTGACATGCCAGAGGTCACAAAATCTATTTATACATGTCATTTTGAAGGCATGAGGTGGCATCATTAATATTTTAATTAAAAAATTCTTTACATAAACAATTTCAATAAACTGTTGTAGGCTAGTATAAAACTATCATCTGATTGGTTAAGGCAAATTAACAGCTCAGGCAAATGTTTCTGACTCTTATTGAATAAGGCTATATGTTCTGACATAAAAGGATGATGGCAAAAGTAAAACAAACTATTTCCTGAACGAGTTTCTATACTTCAAATCTTTCCGGCAGCAAATACTGTACTTCTGCAGATATATACATTTATGCTAATGTGTGAAGATTCCTTAATTCCTTATTAATTTTTCAGACTGTTTAAATGATACCCTGTAGAACTCCTGTTCTTCAACTTACTACTGTACTAGAAAACTATTTTGTAATAAAAGTATAAATTCCACAGTGAGTTTCTAAAAAAGAATAAGCCTCTGTAAGCCCTAATTGCCCATAATCAAAGTCTTAATCTGGGACACACAAAAAATTTCTTAAGGTTTCTTAAGGTGGGTAAACACAGTACCAATTGGTCAAAGATTGTTACTGATAGACAGAATCTGCAAGATTATAGGGTAAATGTTTATGACTCGGCCAACCGCGGCCAAGGAAATTTTTCCGGTCAGAACATCAGTTTCCAATGGCGAACATTCTTTGGCAACGGAAACAGTTGTTTCAGCCGTTCACACACTAGCAATATAGAGCCAATTCCGAAGGTACCGACAGGATTGGCCCTATATTGCTAATATTAAAAAATATAAAAAATTCAGTGCAGTCTCTTTTTTGTACCTGACTAAAATTTCCTGTATTTGTAATTGAGGCTTATTTTCCCTTGAAATTGGGAAGCTAATAGTCTGTGTTAACTTTCCTGGGGACCTCTTGGCAAAGACCAATTTTTTCAGTAATATCGGTTTTATTGTTAAAAAAAAATCACTTTAAGATTTTTGTGTGTGTTTCACTTTAAATTTTTTTTTAATCATTCCCAAAGATGATAATCAGATCATCTTTGGTAATGATTACGAACTCATTATGTGACAGCTTACTATTTAGCAGGTACTACACTGCGATCTGAATGGAGATCACAGTGCAGTACCACTACTACACCACAAGGAACAGCAGGGAGAAGACTAAGGGAAGACCCCGGTGCAGAGAGGAAATCCTCTGACATCACCGGGGGCCCCTTATGATGGCCAGTGGGGAAAGCTGTCTTCCTGTATGGTCACGGCATTTGAGGGGTTAAAACTCCTGATCCCCACATCTGTTTCGGGCGAAACAGGGGAATCTGTATGGTGCCTGGGAACATTTAAAAAAAAAATCCTTTAAGTGCTGCAGATCATATACTGTATGATCTGTGGCATTTAAAGTGTAAAATTCATTTTCTGGCGATTGCTATGGGCCCCTCTGCAGCTCAGGGCCCCTGGTAGCTGTCAGTAAAGACCTCGTAAACCACCACTGGCTGGGAGGATCAGTGATTCTTAATTACGCCATTGCTCAAAATCCCCTACCTCTAATTCCATGTCTCGCTATTTCTTGACCCGGCCATTTGAGTTTTAAGAATTTGTATTTCTTACTATAGTTTTATAGGTTTCTACTGTCAAAATGAATGATCAGTGTTTGCTCCCCTATTTGAACCTTTAATTCCATTTTGTTTCTCCTCCTCATATCCCCGCTCACGAGGCAGTTTAACAAACAGACTTCCCTGTCATGTGGAAATGATGATTAAAAAAATACTTTTTGATGATAAAAAACATCTCCAGTTTAAACAATTCCTGCAGCATGCCAGATTTGGGTCGTACCAAAGAATATGACCTGTTCTTTAATAGTGGACGATAATACCTCCACTTTAATAAGATGAGCACTCCTCTGTCCTACAGGAGAACAGAGGAGAATTTTTAAATAATTTGCCATCATAATTTGAATCAGAATTAAACATTTTCCAATTTTTCAGTATCACTTTTCAGTTCTATAGGACACATTTACCCCGAGAAGCTGAGCAATACAAAAAAAAAACAAGCGCGACTTTAACTCCATCCTTGCACCGGTTTCACAAAAGACACTGGCACAACAGGCACTCGTGATTTAATATCGCATTCGCGCTGCTCTGGTAGGCTCTGCCCCCTCCTCCCTGTCGACGACAAGGCCAATAGGAAGGCACGTTTTGCAACAAGAGTGCCTTCCTATTGCAAAATGTGCCTTCCTATTGGCATTGTCGCGCAAGGAGAGGAGTGGGTGGAGCCTACCAGAGCAGTGTTGCTCTAAGACTCTGCTTTAAGTTACGCAAACCCAGGGGTGAGGACCTAGCGGTTCAGGTCCTCACCCTGGGTAAAAGCTAATGAAGAAAGTAGAGGAGCAGAGGGAAGGTGAGTATAATTGTCCTTTAATTTATTAGTGACGTCTGTCCATAGGCACTTCACACTGCAAAACCAGAAGCCTGAGCTACACTGATCATAGCTCAATAAAGCCGAAACAGGTCTGTAGTTGGCACTCAGGTTTTGCATTTAACTTGTGGAATGCTGTAAAAGCCTTTTAAAGATATAGCTTCCTAAGAGCTTCTATGGAAATGTGATGAGTTCCCAGAAGTCTTTGTTCCTTATTTGCATATTGCAGAAAAGGGAGTTTCAAAGCCTTTATTCTCATCCTGTTTAATTTATTAGTGACGACTGAAGTTATTATAAGAACCAGACCTAGAAGTCTTTATTAATGTAAACTGAAGAAAATACCTCTCTATTGCAAATGCGTTGGTCGTTGGATTGCATCGAAATAAAACGAGACACACACAAACAGTACAATGACAAACAATATGTATATAAACAAGAAAAACTATACTAGACAAACTGTTCTTTAAATTGTAAATCTGTACCAAGAAAGAAACTTGGTTGTATTTCCACTTTATAATTTATATATTTTAGATTGTTACTGTTATTTATTTATGTACAATAGTTCACCCAAAGTGATCCAAACGAGGCATATGTGGCAGTTGTGCTTGGCAGGATGTTAAAAACTTGTGACACATTCATTTTTTGCTGGATGAAATCCAAATCCTTACTAACCCTCCAGGCTCTCTTCATTTGCCTTGTTAGAATACTGGCTTTCTGTGAGTTATTTTAGAACAGTGTTTCAGCTTTATAGAGGTGATTTACTTTATAGAGTTGTATCTATGTGTATTTAATTTCTAGTAATGCAAAAGTTACATGATTTTTAATTAGCAGTTACTGGTCTATAATCCGAAAACACCACGGGGGAGATGCAATAAAACCCCTTTGCATCTATGTAATAGAGGTAAGCGTGGAAAGGCATTAGTACACTGATCTGATTGTGGACACCTTTGCCATACGAAACGCCTCAGGGGTAACCCCTATCTAATCCAGCATTGCTATACACCATCTACATTGTATGTTTTTAAAGAAACTGTAAACCCACATAACCAAAGATTTTAAGTCTTTACCCTCCATTTGTATTATTAACAGGGAGGTGAGAATGCTAATTCTCACCTCCCTGTGAATAATATTTTGCTCAGGGGACACTGGAACTTACCTTCGCTCCGCTCCTCTCGCAGCCTCTCCTGCTGTAACAAGCACTGTCCCGACCATGCGCGCTCTCTTAGGCGCATGCGCGCCAATACAAGAGATAGGGCGCACTATCGGGACAGAACAGCTGTTCTGTGCAGAAGCGGCTGCGAGCGGAGCGAAGGTAAGTTCCCGGTCCCCTGAGCAAAATATAAAAACGGAGGGCAAAGACTTAAAATCTTGAGTTTACAGTTCCTTGAAGCTTGAACTTTTGTTACTTGGGATTAGTACATTGTACTAATAAGGTAGGCAAGTTTGATAATCCTCCCTCTGTCCACATACATTGATATAATTAGGCTCCCCCAAGATCCATGGCAGTGCATTCAAAGTAGTTAGCCATGCAGCACTGATGTCCAGAGTTCGAGTCCCCCCTAGGACACATCTGCAAGGAGTTTGTATGTTTAACCCGTTGGTTTCCTCTGGGCACTACAGTTTCCCCCACAAGTATAAAGACATACTGATAGGTTGTATGAGTCAAATAAATGTGCTTAGATTGTAAGATCTTCGGGCAGGGTCTGATGTGAATGTATCTATGTAATTGTAAAGCACTATGGAAGATGTTGGCGCTATATAAATCCACAATAATATTAATAATCAACAGGAAAGCAGCCAGACAGTAGTGTACAGTGGTGTGCATTTGAGAAACCATCCTTATTTTGGCTCTGGTCTTCTATTTAAATGAGAACTAAAGTCTTCAGATAACATTGTCCCAAGAGCACATTCACAAAGATAAAAAACACACTGTTGTATCTGCTAGCTCTGTCTGTTGTGTGATTTTTGAAATTAACATGCAAGAACTAGGGATCATCACAGATAATCTATCTTACACAGTACACAGTTCACCCGCTCTGTAGAGCTCAAAAGATTAAAACAAGGAAGCTACATTCTTGCTTCCTAGAAGCTGACAATCATATCAGCACAGAGACCCACATCCCACCTGATAGATCATGCTACAGCAGATTCTACCTCAGACACAGTAAGATATTTGAAAGTGTTGAGATTTACAAACTGTGGGCCCAATTTGTAAAGGCGTGGTATTGCTTTTTAGTGATTCTTGTCTAGAAACAAGAGTCTCTGTTTTATGTATGTGAAAGATATGAAGGATGATGGTACAAAGGATGGTGTCTACCGAATTTAACCAATTAATATGTTCAGTTATCATTCACAATGTCCCAGAGCAACCTAATAAACAAGATTTATTTATTATTATGTTTATATAGTATTTTCCACCTTTATTCTCTAACTAGACATTAAGCCCATTACATCAACGGGTGCTAGAAGCCCAGAGTGCCTCCTTAGTGTACAAAGGCCATAGCCCCCTCCTCCATGTCCCAAGGCCAGAATCCCCTCTTAGGCTGGGTACACACGGGACTATTATTTGTCCCGACCGAGCGACCGACCAGGACAAATGACTGTCGGTCGCGGTAATAATGGCCGTGGTCTACAGTGCGCATGACTGATTGTGTGGTTCCATAGGGAACTGCCCGATCGGCAGTGATTTTAATTCAGACGAACGGGCGACTGAGCTTAGTCGCTTCCGGCCGCCCCACACCATCAGATATTTCTGCCTGGAAATATCTGCTGGTGTGTACCCAGCCTTAGTGTCCCAAGGCCACAGTCCCCCTCCTCCATGTCTCATGGCTAGAGTCCTCTCTTAGTGTCCCAAGGCCAGAGTCCCAAATCTGCACCAATTCTTGAGTCCCCCCTATGTCCAAAGTCCCCCGTGTCCCAAATCCAGAATCCCTCCTCTGTCGAAAGTCCAGAGTTTCCTCTAAGTGTCCCAAGCAACCTTACCTGTGGTCAATGCCTCTGTGTAATTGATGTGTTCTGCCTCTGTGCATGTTTCCTGTGTTTCTCCCTCTACTGGTGAGTCAATAGGAACTGCAGAGACAATCTTACCATTTACCTCTAGTGGTGAGTCAATAGGAACTGCAGTGACGCACACACGGCAGCACAGACGCAGCAGTTAGGCTTTTATTATATAGGATTCCAAAGGATTGGTTTTTTTTTGGTTTTTTTTTTTAAAAGCTTTAAAATTACCTAATGTGATGCTAAGTTGTGATATGTTTCATCACATGTTCATTGTATGTAACATGTAAGTTACATCTATAAAAAGTGTTTGTGTTACAGACAAATATATAAACTATTTCCTGACAATTCTGCATCAGCACAAATCAGAATAAATTGTGCAAAACAAAATATAAGACCAGTTATTTTATAAAAATTATATAGATACTAGCATAAATACTCAGCTTTTTATTCAATGAAAACCATGTTGAGCTCAGTCAGTATTCAGCGGGGCGATCGCTCAATTCACCAACAGATAGCAGCACAAAGGTCATATTAGAGTACTGCATGGGTCTAATTTTTCAGACCTGCATCTGTGCCACAACTGTAAAACTATTACTCACTTCTGAAATTAAACAGAACCACAATCCGACAATCCGTTGTGCAAGTACATTGAAAGGGAGTATGGCTATGGTCGGGACCTGTCAGAGGAAGCAGTGGAGGAGCATGATCATGAGAAATTTATCTGTGTTCCCTCCTGTCTCCTAATTGTTAATTGAAGAATAAGAGGTAAGACATAACTCCTTTACCTCTCATTCGTCATTTAAACAGAAATAAGGTAAGTCTTAAAACGGTTGTTTAGTGAAGTGGCAGTTTCCAGAATCAGGTCTCATCTCCCTACTGGTTCAGTGTTGTGATGTTTTCTGCAGGTGAACAAACCCTAACTCTTGGTACACTTATTTCTGGGGAATGAGGTCAGAGAATTTCTAGGTGATGTACAGTAATATCTTTATATTACTCAATAAGGGGTATAACTATCCCTTATATAACAAACACAAGTGAAATGACATTTAAAAAATAAACACTTTAGTTTTGATACATTTATTTTTTTTTTTGTCAATGGGTTTAAGAAGGTTTAAGAAGGTTCATTGTATTTGTCAGCAATTTATTATTCAAAATCCACTAAACCATGTGATGATTTACCATCCTAGTGGAAAAGGAAGAAAATGTTATTTTATGTGGAAGTAAAAACTGTGCATAAAAAAATTACCGTTCATAATTGACAAAACGCAATATAAAATTTCTGCTGTGCTCAGCTAAACCCAGAAAAAATACTACTTATACCCTGAAATATAATACTACTTATACTTCTCCTGTGTTGCTCATATACACCATATACATAAATATACATAAAGTACATATCAACCATTTATTAAAAATACATATTAATATATTTTGCAACACTAAAAATACACCTGACAGCAGGATAATATAAGATGGAAATAATTCCAACCATGTATTCTATGGGGGTGATGATATATCAGCCATTTTTGGGCCAAATTAGAGCAAAACTGACGCTACTCAATCTATTATCGGGTGAGCTGAGGTTTGGCACTAATTTCGCGCTGGTCACGCCATTTCCAAATTTGTTTAGAAACAAGGTGGTGTAGCCTATATAGTAAAGCCTTAGTTGAGATTAGTGCAACAGTTTTGCGTTAATCTTAATGCCTTTAATAATGAACTAAAAAAGTTCAGCCTTTCCTGACAGGGATCTAATGCAATAAGAATCACAAGGGACTTTAAAGCATCATGGGATCCCGGTCAGGTAAGGCGGGATCCCATTATTTATGCATCGCCCCCTATATATCCATCTGATTATAAAAGACAGTATTAAGGGGTTAAACAATCACAGTTAACATAGTTAGTAGCAAAATCAGGTAGGAATAATGCTAATCAAACAGTTCTAAAGTGCTGGGGGAGGAAGAGGAATAAGTTGCATTAATAAGACACAATGGGCCTCATTTCCTTAGAGCTGCAATTGCTCTGGGTAAATGTGGATTCCAGTATTTAATACTGTACCTTATATTTAGGCCTGCGTAAGGGGCATGTCCACCCCAAAACTAAAATTTGCCCCAGTGCTGGCCCCTCTGTGTAGTGTTAAAAAATCCTTACATTTCTCCTCTGCTCCCTATGGTTCTCCTGCAGTGGCTGTCCAAAATTCTAAAAAGTGAAGAGTAGGAGCCATCCTGTGTGTAATCCGGTATCTGCCCCTTCTCTGTCCTCCGGAGGACTCTGGCATGCACAGGGGAGCTCTCTCACTTCAATCTCTCCCTCTATCTGGATCCATCAGCGCTGCAGTAAAAGTTTAAAACATCTCCAGGGTTGTTAGCAGATGTTAGCTTTCAAATGTTAAATGATACCTGATTGGTTGGGACAAAATTAGCACCAATTTTATTGAATCTCCCTGATAATGTTCTCTGATAGTGTTTATAACACTTAAAGTGCACAGAAGCAGACTTACCAATCTTTAGGCCCTATTTATAAAAGATCAATATCGTTATCGAAAAAATAACGATCGTTATTGTAAAATACCGATCATATTTTACGATAACGATCGGTATTTTACGATAACGATCTGTATTTTACGATATCGATCTTTTATTAATAGGGCCCTTTGTTCCCTCAGATCGCTTAATAGCCGGCAGCCTTGTCTGTGATTGACTGACTCTCAGCCAATCACTGACGCGGCTTTCTGTCCGTCCCCTTATTGCTAATCTGTTCCTGGAAGTAGCAATAGAGGCAGAGGCCGAGGGAACGAAACTTGGTAAGTCTGTTTGTGGACACTTTTTTAAGTTATAAACCTGGCAGTTAGGGTTGGAGGTAGGTCATCTACACTACAGAAAAAAAAAGATTTTTGGGTGGTGATACTGTCAGGCACCTTCACGGCTACCTTTCGATCGGTCTCCTCAGCCAATAGGAGCCTACCGGTAAGGGCTTCTGGCAACGCCCACACTGCCACCGCTGGGATGTGCCCAGGTAGTGACGTCCCACGTCGCGCATGTTTGTGCATGCATACGAACTGACATTACTCCTGGAAGTATTCTATATATGCTGGTCGCTTCATCAGTGCCGATTGTTGTATTTCTGTTATTGCTTTTGGCGCCTCTCTTTCTTTGGTTTTTCTGCCTTGTTCCTGTGTGCATTGTATCCTGCTTCTACCCCTGCCTTCCAGCCTGCCAGTCACTCCTGCTTCTAAAACAGTGTTTGGTCACCATCTCTATCAAGCCTGCTTCTGCTACCAGTACAGCCTTGTTCTAGTATAGTATTGTATTTGTGGTTTAATAAAGACATATGTCCATCCATCTAGCAATGGCCTCATTGCCTGCCTAACTGTTGATCCAGAGGAAGTAAACACCAAATTTATGAAGGGGAAAACAATTCCTTCCTGACTCCAAGTGGCAATCGGAAATTTCCCTGGATCAACTCTACTTTATGTATCAATACCAGTAACTTGCAACATTCCTTGTTTGCAGAAACTCATCCAGCTTTTTTATTAAACTGTCCAATGAACCTGCCATAGCAACGTCCACTGGAAGACAGTTCCATAGCTTTACCGATTTCACAGTGAAAAACCCTTTCCGAACTTGAAGCCTAAACTTCTTTTCTTCAAGTCTCATGTGTCCTCTGACATGTTCTATTGTTGAACAATGCCTCAGATAGTTTATTGTATGGCCGTTAATGAATTTATACACAATAATCAAATCCCCATGCAAGCGCCCTTTCTCTAGTGAAAATAATTGTAACTTATCCAATCCCTCTTCATATTCAAGCTCCCCCAATCCGCTTTTCATTTCAAAGATGTCCTTTTTGTACACAGGATTCCAAAATGCAGCTGTTAGTGTGTTCCAAAGAGGCTTACCAATGCTTTGTAAAGAGTGGAGATACATTCTTCTCCCTTGAATCCATACCTCTTCTTATACAGACAATACATGCTGGCTCTGCTGTTGCTGCCTGGCACTGTTTGCTACATTTAAAGGGCATGTCCACCCCCAAAAACTATATTCCCCATACTACTGGCCCCATCATGTAGTGTAGTTTTAATCTTACCTCACATCCCAGCTCCATATGGTTATCCTGTAGTCCCCCCCCAAAGTCCCCAAAACTGCCCACCAGGAGGATGAGATCCATATGGACTCTGCCTCCTACCTGGCCTCGGAGAAGTTTGGCATGCGTACTGCAGCCCTTCTCCCCCTCCCTCTCCCTCCCGATTTGGATTCCCTCCCTAGTGTAAAACCCTTTTTAGCAAACATTGCCCTGTCCCCCAGCCCAACCGCTATGTTTGTAATATCAGAAAATGCCCAGAACATTACTTACCTTCCCTCTTGCCCTCCGCCGCACTGAACTCCCGGCAGCCCGTCTGATTGGCTGCCGCTCAGCCAATCACGACGCGACTGCCGGTCCCGCCCCTCTGCTTGATTTCTCGCAAGCAGAGGGCGGCAGGCAGCCGAGGCAAGAGGGAAGGTAAGGAAAGTTCTGGGCATTTTCTGATAATAAACATAGCGGTTGGGGCTGGGGGACAGGGGCAATGTTTGCTAAAAAATCTGCAGGGTGACATTTACCCTTTAGTTGTATCACCAAAACTTCAGATCCTTTTCAACAGCGGTTACTAAACAGAGCCATTTATAGTTTAAACAGCACAAATAGCCTAAAATGCATCACCTTTGAATCTCATCGCCCTTAGCAGCCCAATGTGACAATCTATCTAGATCCACTGGAAGATTGCACCTCCTCTGAAGTTCTAATGGGTGACAAAGTTTTGGTGTCTCAGCAAAACACAGAAACCTTGATGACAATATAAACTTCCAATCTTAATAAACAGATTAATAGAAGCACCCAACACAGAACCCTGTAGCACCCACATTTGGCACATAATGATGAAGCCCCATTAACAAACTACTCTCTGTATCCTATTCAATAAATTAATTTATCCATGTACAAATATGCCTCCCCAGACCACAGACCTTAGTTATACATCGTCGCCTATGGGGGACTGTATCAAAGCCTTTCAAAATCCAAGTAAACTACATCTAACTGCTATGCCAGAGTCTAAATTTTACTCATGCTTCCTATAAAAGCCAAGTAAGTTAGTTTGGACAAGATCTATTCCTTAAATCCATGCTGGTTACTACTTATAATGTCATTTCTTGAAACATACTCTAGAATATAGAGGCTGGGCCCCTGAACCACCCCCCTAACCAGAGGTCCACGATCAGTTGCTTGTAAACAGATGATTGTGCATATAAAGGAAACATGCTGTTTAAAAGACCGGACTTGAACTTTCGGTTCGGTTCTGGTCTTACAGCTGATCCTGTGTATGTTTCTTTTATATGCAGAATCAGCTGTTTAAAGGGTATCTATGCTTTTCAAAATGCTTCAATTTTAAAAATGCTTTAGATAGCACAAGATACATACTCCAAACTTTAAACAGATTTTAAATCTGAGCTGTAATCCTGAGAATCCTCATTTTAATCACGTATTTACATAATAACAGAAAACTCTACTGACTAGACTGGAACTGTTCGTGAAAAGGCAGAACTTGCAGGAACTCGTAGATTGGTCTGTATTGTCTCTTCATATTATTCTCGCTTTTATACAGTTCCACTTACTATCAATTGTTTGCTCCAAATAATGCAAATGTAATAATGTAATAATGCTCTCAACTTGTGACACATTAATGTCTTGTTGGGTTAAATGGACTCCAAGCTAACCCTCCAGGATCTCTTTATTTGCCTTGTTAGAATATTGGCTTTCTGTGTGTGCATTGTTTTATTAATAACAGAAAAATCCAGCGCACACCAGTCTTAATTTGCACATTTATTAGCACGTACATAAACAATGTGTTTAGTGATATTTCAGTTGCACGCAGGGCACATTCATAAGACATACATATATACAAACAGTGTATTCGTTTATGTGTTTGCATTTGTGCTTGTTAGAGGTAAACTGATCCAAAAATAATATATATTTGTGGAAGCACTGAATAGACTTACAGGGATATGTAATAAAATTTCTTATCGTTAAAAATGGTGCTAATTTTGCCCTTACCAATCAGATAATAGCTTTCAAATATTAAATAACACCTGATTGAATGGGGCAAAATTAGTACCATTTTTAATGATAAGAACTTTTATTTCATTTCCCTGCTAATGTTTATACACCTTGGGCCAGATTTACAGAGTGCTGAGATGTTATTTGGAGTTCAATATCAGTTAGTGCAACTTTAATTCTTTCTTTGTGCGAGTATCGCAAAAGACACCGCACAACTGGGGCCAGAAATTCAATTTTGTGTATGCGCGAGTTTTTAATGATAGCTGGTATAAAACAGCGTTAAATTTGGGTGGGACTTACCCTTAACTATTGCGGCTCTGGTTTAATCTCCCTTCTTATGTCTGTGTACAGTATGTATATGTGACAGTGTTCTCAAGCAATTATAAAAAGAAGTTATATGTGAACATGGGAGAGTGTCAAAAAAAACATTTAGAGACATGAAACCAGGCACTCTTTTTTCTGCCACCGGTTTGTGGATCTTGTTGAAATTTCACAAAAGTGAATGTTTCACTCAAATCCTCATGAAGTCAATGGGAGTAAATATTCTGCATATACACGGTTTAACTTGGAGTTTAATAACCTTCCAACATTCTGTTTTAGGGCACGGCCACACTGCGCCACAAAACGATTCTGCTGCGTTTGCGCATGCGATTTCTTCATTTGAGATACGAAATCACATGCGATTGCGCTTTAAAACGGTGATCGCATGCAATTGCTTATCGCAAATGGAAACACAATCTCAATCGCATGTGTCGCTGCGATTGCTGTTAGAAAAAAAAATCGCATGCGCTGACGCATGCACAATCACGAGTGCAACTGCAAAAAAAGCGCAATAGTGTGGCCTAGCCCTTAAAGAGGGACACATCTAATAGCAACACGATAAAAAGCTGCACAGAGAGGCTAAAGAAAAAAACCCAATTTTAGCACATCTCTGTACAATGCATTTTTAATGTGTGAATTATGGAGTTATGAAATATCAAAATTAACTTCAAATTGCATTGATATGAAATATAATCACCTTGATATAAAAGCAGTAATCAGTGTCTCACCTCTCTTTTTGATATGGTTGTTGAGAAATTTACCTTTCTAACATGGGGTTTGTGTTTTATTTCCCAGCATTCCAGTATTGCTCAGTGCGACTGACCTTTACAGTATGTTCTTTTACATGCTCTGTCCTAGGATAATGCAGGAACTAGTTACAGTTGGTCCCACCCACCAGTAGCCTCTAGCCAATCCTTTTACAGGACAAATTAGCCAAGGGAGCATGCAGGGGCAGAT
The DNA here is from genome assembly GCA_019447015.1 of Hymenochirus boettgeri. Taxonomy (NCBI): domain Eukaryota; kingdom Metazoa; phylum Chordata; class Amphibia; order Anura; family Pipidae; genus Hymenochirus; species Hymenochirus boettgeri. Next base: position 96,448,123 of record CM033474.1, read on the forward strand.
TTATATATCAGGAGCCTGTAGGCATAAAAACATGGCACCCATAACACCACCGCTAAACACAGACCACTCCCCAAACCACACCCATCCTTTTTTGTGTGAAGAAAATAGACTATATAGGGGGTGAAGGGATGGGGAGAGATTGACAGCCACCCCTCCAGCCACAGGCGCCCCTAGGCACGTGCCTACTGTACCTAATGTGAAATCCAGGACTGGGAGCATGTGACTGAGGACAGGGGGTGTGGCCAGTCATTGTACATACACACAGTTATTTCATCCAGTTCTTCAAGGGGTTAAATTTACTTTACTGCTATTTTCTGTAGTGGTAATTTACAGTTTAGAGGTCTTTTTAGAGGGGATATTTTCAAATTCTGGAGTGTAAAAATATGGATTTAGTTCTTAAAAAAAAAAAACAAGTGAAGGTCAGTTAAACTGTTTCCAAAAAAGGGAATAATGGTTGATACAGGAACAAGATTGCATATAATGTATAAAAAGTTTTGATAATATACAGTATTTAAGCTGGAGAAACACTGCATGGAGTTGGCAGAAGTGAAAAAGACTTAGGCGAGGTGATGCTAATGTGTGCATAACTGACAGCCAGGAGAATCGGTGAAAGTATCATGAAATGCAATCTATTTCCCCACATGTCCATTGTACAATTTTTCCTGAATAAGCGGCAAAAAGAAATGGAGAATCAATGCAGTTCCGTCAAAATTGGAGTAAATTCATCCACATGAATGGCACCAAATTCATCACCACGAATTATAATAGATGATCAGGGAGATTCAATATGGGTTAATATAATAGCATAATAACACTTTCCAAGTGTGACACTTTCCCAAATGTTTCCAAAGGGTTTTGCACACCTGATACAATTCCCCATGTGTTAAGCTACCTCGTAGCTCAATACTTTACTGGGGAGCGTATTTAAACTAGCGCAAAGCCATTCGTCTTACCTTTCCAATATTGCATTATAGGATCGGGGAAAGGTAAGACACATGGATCTGCGCTATTGAATCCCCCCCTTTTATCTGAACACATTGGATGAGAACACAGTTGTCACATTATGATATTCAAGCTTGGCATGAAATCTTTGGTCACTGTAACTATGATGATGTTTTTAAGGGTAAGGTTAATATTTCTAAACTAAACTGTGAAATTTCTAACAATTAAAATCACATGCTAATCGGAAACAAAAAACCTGACACCCATGTTAAAAAAGTAACATGGGTTTTTTTAAACTAGTACATAAGGATTTAGCAGACCCTATATAGCCAGTAGCAAAAAAAAAAAAAAAAAAAAGGTTTTAGGTATAGCACAGCATTTACTGATAATTATTCTGGTGAAAAATATGTGTACTTTATGAAAAATAAGATTGACGCAGTATTAGACACAGAAGAGTTTATTGCTGATACTAACCCCCATGGGACTAAAATGTATAAGTTCTGGGGGCAGAGCCTTACTAGCGATGTGAGTGGATGTGTATTAAACATAAAAGATGGGCCCACAAAAAGAAAAATTACTGCAAAAGGCAATATTAGAGACTACAGACTACTTATCCAGACCAGGCACCCCAATGGCCTTCCAAGATGGCATCAGGTCGGAGTCACAAGACTCCCTGGAGGTAAGCACTCCTTAGGTGAGCACACAAAAATAGATCTCACAGCATCTTTAAAATACAGGGTGTTCCAGAATAGGTGTCTGAAATAGAGGATTGCTCACTGTGCTTGTTCCACTCTCTTCTCCCTAATGGTCAAGAGTGCAACCTGTTACTGGACCGGGCACATAGAGCTTTATGCACTAAACCCCAAATGGGGGAGCAACCGCAGAATATAATATGCAGGCTTCACTATTACTGAATCAAAGATACCATCATGGCGGCCACAAGAGCACTGGACCACATGGAATTTCACGGTGAGAGTTATTTCAAGATCTCTCCCCTTCGACCTTGATATAAAGAACTTTGGGCTTTTTTTCTCCTCCCCAGACCAACAAGAAGACTCAGGAATCTGGGTATTTATTCATCGCCGCCATCTTCCCCCAATCCTGAGATGGTCTCCCTACTGAAGCCGACATAGACCTCGGTCAACCTGCAGCTGCCTAAATTCCAAGTGACCAAACCAGGTTGAAACCTAGTATTTTCCTTCTGTGTCAATTTAATACTGACTGATTTAAATTTTACACAATGTTGTGTTCAATTATCAAGCTTTGTTCCCTCCGTTAACTCAATAGCTGGCAGCCGTGTCTGTGATTGGCTGACTTTCAACCAATCACAGATGCGGGTGCAAGTCCAGCCCCTAATACAAGTTGAAAATTGAGGTATGGCACTAGTATAGGCACAGAAAACTAGGGGAGGTGTTGAACAGACCTGAATAACACAATCTAAAATAGAAAAGAAAAAGAAGTCTGCAGCACACTCTATTGAGGTAAAAATATATACAATTCCTTTATTTAAGTAGAATAATACATATCCATATCAGATTCCAAAACTGCACCGCATATTCCAACTGAGGCCTCTACCATGCCTGTAAAGAGGGAGAAATAATATTTTTCTCTCTTGAATCGTATTCCCTCTTTATACAAGACAATATCTTGCTAGCTCTAGCCGTGGCTTTCTGGCATTGTTTGCTACAGCTAAGGACTAAGTAAAAACCGGAACAGTTGCTGGAACCGGAACAGAAAATGAACAGCACCACCTATCGTAAGACATTAAAATTACACCACTTTATTATAGATGCCTGGATAGATTTAAAACCCTTTTAGATCTGTTTTGGCCCCAGGACAGAGTTCTGGATACTTTGGGGCTCTGTTCTGGCCGCCGGAACGGGGGTCTGGATGCTTTTGGCTCTGTTCTGGCCTCCGGAACGGTGGTCTGGATGCTTTTGGGTCTGTTCTGGTTGCCAGAACGGGGGTCTGGATCCTTTTGGGTCTGTTCTGGTTGCTGGAACGGGGGTCTGGATATTTTTGGCTCTATTCTGGCCGATGGAACGGGGGTCTGGCCCCCTTTGGCTCTGTTCTGGCTGCCGGAACGGGGGTCTGGATGCTTTTGGCTCTGTTCGGGTGCTGGAATGGGGGTCTGGGTGCTTTTGGCTCTGTTCTGGGTGCTGGAACGGGGGTCTGGACACCTTTGCTCTTGTTCTGGCTGTGCCGTAACGGGGGTATGGACCCCTTTGGCTCTGCTCCCGGCTGCCGGAACGGGGGTCTGGATGCTTTTGGGTCTGTTCTCTGGCTGTCTGGCTGCTGGAATGGGGGTCTTGATGCTTTTGGCTCTGTTCTAGACGCCGCTGGAACGGGGGTCTGGATGCTTTTGGGTCTGTTCTGGGCTGCTGGATGGGGTCTGGATGCTTTTGGCTCTGTACTGGGTGCTGGAACCGGGGTCCTGGACTTTTTGGCTCTGTTCTGGTTGGCTGGAACGGGGGTCTGACACCTTTGGCTCTGTTCTGGCTGCCGTAACGGGGGTATGGACCCCTTTGGCTCTGTTCCAGCCTGCCGGAACGGGGGTCTGGATGCTTTTGGGTCTGTTCTGGCTGCTGGAATGGGGGTCTGGATGCTTTGGCTCTGTTCTAGCCGCTGGAACGGGGGCTGGATGCTTTTTGGTCTGTTCTGGGCTGCTGGAATGGGGGTCTGGATGCTTTGGCTCTGTACTGGGTGCTGGAACGGGGTCTGGATGCTTTTTGGCTCTGTGCTGGGTGCGGAAGGGGGTCTTGGACCCTTTGGCTCTGTTCTGGCTGCCGTAACGGGGGTATGGACCCCTTTGGCTCTGTTCCGGCTGCTGGAACGGGGTCTGGATGCTTTGGGTCTGTTTCTGGCTGCTGGAATGGGGGTCTGGATGCTTTTGGCTCTGTTCTAGCCGCTGGAACAGGGGTCTGGATGCTTTTTGGTTCTGTTCTGGGTGCCGAATGGGGGTCTGGATGCTTTAGGTCTGTTCTGCTGGCTGTCTTCTGGAACGGGGGTCTGGATGCTTTTGGCTCTGTTTTGCCTGGAATACGGTTTTACTAACACACCCTTTTAGATCTGTTTTTGGCCCCGGAAGAGAGGTCTAGACCCTTTTGGCTCTGTTCTGGCCTCTGAACGGGGTCTGGATGCTTTTTGCATCTGTTTCTGGCCCGCAAACAGGGGTCTAGACCCCTTTGGTTCTGTTCTGTGTTGGCTGTCTGGCTCCTGGGAACGGGGTCTGGTATGCTTTTGGCTCTTTTCTGCTGCGCCAAAACGGGGGTCTGACCCTTTGGTCTGTTTTCTGGCTGACGGAAAGGGGTCTGGATGCTTTTGGGTCTGTTCTGGCTGCCGGAACGGGGGTCTGATGCTTTTTGACTCTGTTCTAGCCGCCGGAAGGGGTTTGGAACCTTTTGGCTCGGTTTCTGGCTGATGGAAGGGGGTCTGGATGTTTTGGGTCTGTTCTGTGCTGCCGGAACGGGGGGTCTGGATGCTTTTGACTCTGTTCTAAGCGCCGGAATGGGGGTCTGCATGGTTTTGGTTCTGTTCTGCTGCAGGAAACGGGGGTCTGGACTACTTTTGGCTCTGTTCTGGTTGCCGGAAACGGGGGTTTGGATGCTTTTGGGTCTGTTCTGGCTTGCCAAACGGTGGGGTCTGGACTCCTTGTCTCTTCTCGCTGCCGGACGGGGTTATGAATGCTTTTGGCTCTGTTTTGGCCACCGAACGGGGGCGGGTGCTTGGCTCTGTTCATGTGCCCCCGAAGGGGTCTGGACCCCTTTGGCTGCTTCTGGCTGCTGAACGGGGTCTGGGATGGTTCTTGGCTAATTTTTCTGCTGCTGCAGGAACGGGGGTCTGGACCCCTTTGGCTTGTTCTGGCGCATAATAAGGGGTCGATGCCTTTGACTATCTTCTGGTCCTGGCCGCCAGAAACAGGGTCTAAATGCTTTTGGCTCTGTTCTGGCTGGCTGAACGGGTTCTGGATGCTTTTTGCCTCTTTCTAGCCACCGGAACTAGTGGGGGTCTGGATGCTTTGGTTCTGTCTGGGTGCTGGACTGGTGTCCTCGACCCCTTCGGTCTCTGTTCTGGCTGCCGGACGGGTGGTTCAGGATGCTTTGGTCTGTTCCTCTGCTGCTGGCTGTTTCTGGCTGCCGGAACGGGGTTCTGAGGCCCCTTTGTTTCTATTTGGCTGCTGAACAAGGGTCTGGATGCTTTTTGGCTCTGTTTGGTTTGGGCCGCCGGAACGGGGAGTCTGGACCCCTTCGGCCTCGTTTCCTGGCCACTGGAAACAGGGATTTACAACCCTGGTAACTCTATCTGCTGTCGGAATGGGTTCTGAACCGGAACTTTGTCTGACCACATAAAGGGTTTTGCACCCTGAAAACTCTGTTCTGGCTGCCGTGAATGGGGTTTGCGCCCTGGAATTCTGTTTTCGGCTGGTGCCAGACCGGGGTCTGCATCCTGGGACTCTGTTCTGGCTGCTTGAATAGGTCTCCTGGACCATAGGGAACTCCTTTCTTCTGGCTGCTTAATATAGGGTCTGCAACCCTGGGACCCTGTTTCTGCTGGCTGTTTGAATAGGGGTTTGCACCCTGGTGAGCCCTGTTTCTGGTTGCCAGACAGGCCTGCACCCTTGGAACTCTGGTTCTGGCTGCTTGAATAGGGGTCTACACCCTGTGTACCCTGTTCCGGCTTTTGAATAGGGGTTTGCACCCTGGAAATCTGTTCTAGGTCCAAAACAGGGGTTGACTCCTGGGAACTCTGTTCTGGAGGCCATGAACTGGAATTCCACCATGGACCACTGTTTCTGCAACTTCTAATGCCGGAAATGTAGGTCTGCACCCTGGAAAACTGTTTTGGAAGCTAGATTGGTGTCTGTACCACCAGGAACTATGTCTCGCTTGTCAGAATGGGGTTTGGCACCCTGGAGCTTGTTATGGCAGAAAACTGTTGGGCATGATAGTGTGTTGCAATATGTATATTGTGTGTACGTGACATGTCTGTATATGTGTTGCGAAACGGATTCCATGTTTGTCTGTATGCAGATGTATTCATGTGACAGAATGACATGTGCGTAGCTATTTATGTTGTATAAAAGTATGTGTAGTGTTAAGAAAATATTTCTGAGTGTATTTTTGCATGTATTTATATGTGTGTTTGGTGTCTGGGCTTTTGGGATCGTGTAACAATGTACATTGTGTGCGTAGTGTATAGATTGTGTAAGCATTTGTCCTGTGTGTAGAAACGTGTGAAAAAGTCTGAATGCAGTGTGTAGGATGTGTGTGAAATAGAATGTGCCCTTTGTGTGATAGCAAAACCATATTTTGTATAATGGTTTATTTAGCAACATGTTTTAGTTGTGTGTGTATATATTGTTTTTACCAGAGTGAGCATGTCTGTGTAGCTATGTATGTGCATTTACTATTGTTTGTGAGTTTGTAGCTGAGTGTGGTGTATTAGTCTAGAGTAGCTTTGAGTTTGAACAAAGGCATACATCCATCCAGTCCAACCTACTCAGCAATACCCCTGTTCCTCATTTCCTGCCTAACTTTGATTCAAGGAAGGCAAAGAAAAAAAACACAGAATTTTGTTCCTGACTCCATGTTACAATTGAAAATATCCCTGGATCAACTATACTTTATGTTTAATACAAGTGACCGTGCAACTTCCTTGTTTTCAGAAACTTCATCCAGCTTTTTTTTCAAAAAAATCCAATGAACCTGCCATCACCATGTCCAATGGAAAGTTCCATAGCTTTAACCTTTCTCACAGTGAAAAATCTTTTTCCGAACTTGAAGACTAACTTCATTTCTTAGGTCTTAAGGGATGTCCGTGTGTCCTCTGACATGCTCTATGGTGAACAATGCCCCAGATAGTTTATTGTATGGCCATTAATGTATTTATACACAGTAATCATATCTCCACAAAGCACCTTTTCTCCAGTGTTATAATTATAAATTTTTCCAGTCTCTCTTCATATTCAAGCTCCCCCAATCCCCCTTATTAATTTAGTTGCCTTCTCTGAACCCTTCAGATGTCCTTTTGGTCACAGGATTCCAATATTGCACTGCATATTCCACAATGAGGCCTTACCAATACTTTGTGTAAGAGGGAGAATAACATTTTTCCCTTGAATCTATACCTCTCTTTAACAAGAAAATCTTTTGGCTCTGGCTGTTTGCCGCCTGGCACTGCTTGCCAGGCCACCAACACTGCTTGCCAGGCATGCATCACATTACATTTATCAACTTGATTTTCATCAGCCTAATGTGACATCTATCTAGATCCACCTGCAACCATTGCACCTCCTCTAAAGTTTTAATGGTCGCAAAGTTTTCTGTCGTTGGCAAACACGAAGCCTTGCTGACAATACCCACAGTCTATATTGATAAAGCCCTGTTAAACAACTACTCCTCTGCTTCCTATCCATTAACCACCTTCTATTCTTGTACACTGTGCCAACCCAGCCTTACAAGACCTTAGCTTAATGTTAGTCGCCTATGGGGACTGCATCAAAAGCCTTTATCAAAATCCAAGTATACTACCATCTACAGCTAATATTGTGCATATAGTCCTGGGTGTGTTTAGAAATTTTTAGTACTGTTCTTTATGTGTGTGTATAAAGCAGTGAGTGTGCACCAGTGTTTGTGTCATTTACATGTTGGCTTGTGTGTAAAGTGAGAATGTGGTGTATGTGTATATTTGTACTAAATCTTGGGAGTATTAGCCAAGTGTGTGTGTTTAGCACAATAGTGCTTAGTATTATGTATGTAAATTGGTGTTTATGTATGTAATTTGTTTCTATTCCCGTGTGGTGAGTGTGTATCAGTGAGTGTGCAGCTGTGTATCTGGTGTTTGAATGTTCAGCAGTAATGCTGTGTAGAGAGGTATATGTAGCAGATAAGGGCACAGGCAGAGGGACGATGAGGGAAAAGCAGAGAACAGATAGAGGGACAGATAGAGACATACAAGGACGATTGAGGACATGCGAAGGACAATTGAGGACAGGCAGGGGCCACACACAGAGAGACGACAGAGGGCAACAAATAAAGGACAGGCAGGGGACAGATAGAGGGACAGAGGGATACATAAGGACGGTCAAAGGACAGTATAGAGGACAGACAGAAGGATAGATAGAGGGGCAGTCAGGGGGACAGATAGAGGGACAGGCAGAAGAACAGAGAGAGGGACAGATAACGGGACAGGCAGAAGGACAGATATAGTATAATCCCATGATCAAAGTAAAATGCCCACATTCATTTGAAAACAAAACAATACTGTTCATTTGCACTATTTTCTATTATCTATTATCTATTATCTATTCTATTTATATACTATTAATGAAATAACAATCCCGGTAAAAATAAAAATCGAACTGACCGAACTGCAAAAAGTCCATTGCCTCCAGCTAGAAGTGGGGAGGGTTTTCCGGCAATTCCAGTCATGTTCTGACTTTTAAATGAACTCCAGTTACTGTCTGGACTGCAGGTAGTAAAATCCGGAACCGACCAGAACACAATGACAGGTGCATTCCGGCTCAATGTGAAAAAAGCCGGAACATAAAGTTACCTCGTGTATGTGACAGAAATGCAGAAGAAGAAACTATCAGTGCACAGACAGAAGAGCAGAGCACAGATTATCTGCACATCGGCAGATGCAGCACACCTGAAGCTTATGTGAGTAGGGACACTGACACACGGGGTGGGAGGTGGGTGCTGGGGCCCAACCTACTTTTGTGTGCGGGACCTACCTACTTTTTATCTCCCTCTGGCTGTCCCCTGTCACCCTACCTGTCCCTTATCTGTCCCCTGCTGTGTCCTCCTCTCTGTGTCACCCTTCTGTCCCTTTGCCTGTCGTTTCTGGTCCTCTGCCTGTCCCACTATCTGTCCCCCTGCCTATGGACAGGCAGAGGAACAGACAGCGGGGCTGAAAGATGATAAGGAACAGGCAGGGAACAGATAGGACAGGCAGAGAATAGATAGAGGGAGGCAGGGGGACAGACAGATAGACAAGGGACAGATATAGAGACAGAGAGGGTGACAGATAGAGGGAAAGGCAGGGGACAGAAAGAGGACAGGCTGGGGGACAGATAGAGGGACACGTAGGGAACAGATAAAGGGACAGGCAGAGGAACTGAATGGATGGAAAAAGCAGGAGGCCGATACGGGACAGGTAGAATGACAGTCAGGGGGACGGATAGAGGGACAAGAGGGTGACAGAGGGAAAGGCAGGGACAGAAAGAGGGACTGACTGGGGGACAGATAGAGGAACAGGCCTGGGGGACAGATAGATGGGACAAGGCTGGGGGACAGATAGAGGGACAGCGGGGGACAGATAGAGGGACAGGCAGGGGGACAGATAGGGGGGACAGGCAGAGGAACTGATGGGGAAAAAGCAGGAGGGCCGATACAGGACAGGCAGAAGGACAGGCGGGGACAGATAGAGGGACAGAGAGGGTGACAGAGGGAAAGGCAGGGGACAGAAAGAAGGGACTGGCAGGGGACAGATAGAGGAAACAGCTGGGGGACAGATAAGGGACAGGCAGAGGAACTGATGGAGGAACAAGCAGTGAGGACCGTAGAGGGACAGGCAGGGGACGGATAGGGGACAGCAGAAGACATACAGAGGGCAGAGGGAGGGACAGGCAGGGGAACAGATAAAGGGACGAGAAAGGACATGCAGGGAACAGATAGAAGGATAGGAAAGAATACCGATAGAAGGACAGGTCAGGAGCAAAAAGTGGCCGCAGGGGGCAGATAGTGGGACAGCAGGGGACATTAGAGGGACAGGCAAGGCTACAGATAGTGGGACAGGCAGGGGGACAGATAGAGGGATAGGCAGGGGGACAGACGAGGGGCAAGGAGGGGACAGACAGAGGGACACAGAGGGAAGAACAGGGGTACAGACAGGGGACAGGCAGAGATGAAAAAGAATGGAAAGGCAGGGGGACATATAGAGAGGACAGGCAGGGGATCGATAGAGGGACAGGCAAGGGGGACAGACGATGAGACAGAGGGACAATAGAGGAAGGCAGGGGAAATATGGCAGGCCGGGGGACAGATAGAGGGACGGCAGAGGGGTAGAGGGACAAGAGAGGAACTGATGGAGAACAATCGGAGGACCAATAGAGGGACAGGCAGAAGGACATACAGAGGGCAGATAATGGAAGACAAGGAACAGATAAGGGCTGGTATAAGGACATACGGGGACAGATAGAAGGATAGGCACGAAGACAGATAGAAAGGACAGGCAAAGGAGCAAAATGGACCATCAGGGGGGCCGATAAGGCACAGCAGGGGACAGATGGGGGACAGCAGAGAACAGATGGAGGGACGGTAGAAGGATAGACAGGGGACAGATGAAGGACAGGCAGAGGTGCAAAAGATGGAAAGGCAAAGGGGAGATAGAGGGCAGATAGAGGGGCATAGAGGGACAGCCAGGGAGCCGATATAGGGACAGACGGGGACAGATAGAGTGGACAGGTTGGGGGACATGACAAAGGGAACGAGGCAGGGGGTAGACGAGGGGCAACGAGGGGGGACCGGCAGGGGACAACAGAGGGACAAGCAGGGCACGATGGGGGACAGGCAGAGAAACAGATGGAGAGACAGGTAGAAGGATAGACCTGGGACAGATAGAAGGACGGCACGAGGTGCAACAAGATGGACAGGCAAGGAGGCAGATAGAGGGACATGGCGGGGACAGACAAAGGGACAGGCAGGAGGATGTACAGGGGGGCAAGGAGGGGGGCAGGCAGGTGGACAGACAGAGGGACAGGCAAGGGCACAGATGGGGACAAGTAGAAGGACAGGCAGTGGTTCAAAAAGATGGACAGGCAAGGGGGCAGATAGAGGGACAGGCAGGGGACAGATAGGGACAGGCATGGGGACAGATAGAGGGACGGCAGGGGGACAGATAGAGGGACAGGCAGGGGGACAGATAGGACAGCAAGGAGGCAGATAGAGGGACAGGCAGGGGACAGATAGAGTCGAAGGGAGACAATATAGGGACAGGCAGGAGGCACAGACAGAGGACAGATGTGACAGGCAGAGGAACACTGAAGGGACAGGTAGAAGGATAGACGGGACAGATAAGGACATGCAGAGGTGCAAAAAATGGGACCGAAGCGGGGCAGTGGCGACAGGAAGGGGACAAATAGAGGGACCGGCAAGGGGGGAACGAGAACACCAATGAGGCAGATAGAGGGACAGGTGGGGGACAGAGAGGGGGACAGACAGAGGACAGGCAGGGGGACAACAGAGGGGCAAGGAGGGGGGCAGGCAGGGTGACCAGACGAGGGACAGGTAGGGGCACAGATGGGTGACAGGCAGAGGAACAGATGGAGGGACAGGTAGAAGGATAGACAGGGGGACAGATAGAGGACAGCAGAGGTGCAAAAGATGGACGGGCAAGGGGCAGATAGAGGGACAGGCAGGGGGACAGATAGAGGGACAGGCAGGGGGACAGGCAGGGAACAGCAAGAAGGCAGATAGAGGACAGGTGGGGGACATATAGAGGGACAGACAGGGGGACAGATAGAGGGATAGGGAGGACCGTCAGGGGACAGGCAGGGGGATACAAGGGAAAGGCAGGGACACACACAGAGGAACAGACGGGTGACAGGCAGAGGAACAGATGGATGGACAGGTAGAAGGATAACAGAGGGACAGATAGAAGGACAGCAGAGGTGCAAAAAGATGGACAGGCAAGGGGGCAGATAGAGGGACAGAAGGGGACAGACATCAGGGGCAGGAGGGGACAGATAGAGGGGGCAAGGAGGGGGACAGACAGAGGACGACGATAAACGTTGCAGCGGGGACATCAAGAGGCTGATTTAGAGACAGGCGGTGGACAGACAGGGGGACAGATAGGACAGCAGGGAAGGAGGGAACATCCAGGAGAACAGACAGAGTGGCAGGAGGGGGACAGACAGAGGGGTAGATGGGACAGAGGACATACATGGGACATATGGAGTGAAGTTAGAATGATAGACGGGGGAACAGGTGAGGAAGGCAGAAGTGCAAAAAGATGGCAGGCAGGGGGCAGATAGGACAGCAGGGGACAGACAAGGGACAGGCAGGGGACAGCAGAGCGGCAGGAGAGGGGGCTGGCAGGGTAACAGACAGAGTGAACAGGCAGGGGCCCGATGGGTGAAGAATGCAGAGGAACAGATGGAGGGACAGTAGAAAGGATAGTACAGAGGGACAGATAAAACGAGGACAAGGCAGAGGTGTAAAAGATGGACGGGGCACAGGGGGCATATATGGGACAGGCAGGGGACAGATAGAGGGACAGGCAGGGGGACAGCCGGGAACAGCAAGGAGGCAGATAGAGGGACAGGTGGGGGACAGATAGAGGGATAGGGAGGACCGTCAGGGGGACAGATAGAGGGATAGACAAAGGGAAAGGTAGGGGATAGACAGAGGGACAAGGAGGGGGACAGACGAAAGACCAGGGCAGGGGGACAATAGAGAGACAGGGAGGGGGACAGACAGAGGGACAGCAAGGAGGCAGATAGAGGACAGGCGGGGACAAAAAGAGGACAAGGCAGGGGGACATGACAGAGGGACAGCAGGGGGACAGACATGAGGGACAGGCAGGGGGAAAGACAGAGGACAGCAGGGGGGAGAGAGGGACAGCGTGGCACAGACAGAGGACAGCGGCAGGGGGAGAGAGGGACATGCAGGGGACAGACAGAGGGACAGGCAGGGGCACAGACAGAGTGACAGGCAGGTAGATAGAGGGTGGGACAGAGATAAAAGTAGGTGGGTAGGTAGGGCCCCGCACTCCCTCCTCCCCACCCCACCTCCAGTGTCCCCACTTACTTTAGGGCTGCTGCTGATATACAGAGAATCCTCTACTGCAGGGCACAGACCGTTTTTTTTCTTCTGCATTCCGGCTTTTATACATTAGCCAGAATGCACCTTACACTGTTACCGGACAGTTTCATTTAAAAGAGGGAACATGGCCGGAATCGCCGGAACCGCTGGTATTAAGTCCTCCTCCTCGCGGAGGCAGTGACTTTTTGCGGTTCCGGTCCGGCTCCGACTTTTTTTAACCGCTACAGCTAAGTCTGTTATCTACCAGAACCCCTTTCCATTACAGAGCACTTACACAGAGTTATTTATGGTGTAGGTGGCACATTGATTATTAAATCTTTAATGCATCACCTTACATTTATCAATGTTAAATTTACTGAGTGCTAACATTTCCTTTAAACTTTGGGTCCAATTGGCACTTTGTTACGCGATGACATCATTGCGCCCAATACGCTACACCTCCTCCATGGGTTACCTTTGTTAACTGTTGAGTCCGCTCAGGGACAGATGAGGTTTACTCCATTCAAATGTTAAGCTATACTAGCACCTATAGGATACTTGTCTGGGTACTCTTGGTCACTGTACCATATTCATGCACTTTATATATGCTGCTTTCTTTACGATCTGCTAATTGTAATATTATATACGATTTTAACTGCTTTTAATTGTTTCCTGCACATTATTATCCCTGGATATATATTATTCTCTTAAATAAGGGGATTGTAATTTTTTTTCACCTCAGTAGAGTGTGTACAGACTTCTTTTTTTTCTTTTCTATTTGTAGTCCAGCCCTCATGCTAACTCCATTCCCAGAAGTACATTAGAGGCAGCATTAACTTTTAAACATGGCAGAGAGTTATGAGGGCCAGAGCGAGTCCTATACTATCAGAAAAAAGTTAATTTGGAGTGAAAGATAGCTCACGTGTAGGGCATTGCTGCCTGCTGAATGTTAATCGGCCCGGCCAATCATCACAACACCACCCCCTCCACAGAAAACCCATCAAACACCGCACAATGGGTAAAAATATAGGACTTCCTACCAGAACGTTCTTCCCTCTTCAGATGATAGTCAGACAGACATAGGACTGACAGTGTAAGAGGGAGTTTAAATGTTCTGCCTTCTCTTGTTACTGTCCCAACAGATTGCCAGTTTCTGAAAGCCTGTAAAGCAACACGACCCACTCTCATCGTGTTCTTTTTTTTTAATTTTTAGTACTATTAATATATTGAAAAAATAGTTTTTATTGATTAAACCTTTTAATTCTGTGCCCCAAACTACTGGTTTTCCATGTTTGGACTCCCCAGTCCCATGTGTTTGCAGGTATGTGATGAATTTATGCACCAAGGAATTAGGAATACATACTGTATCAGGAATACACTATCTGGGTAGATATGTACATCAGTTGAACCTAGTATTTTCTTTTTCGTAACATAATAGTTTACTTAGCTACGTAGCTCGAGTGATCTATAAACTTCTACTGTTAATTATCCTGGCGTTTCCCCATCTAAAGGCTCATAGTTGACCCGAATGTTATCCCATTATGAAATCTGAAGTAAGCTCCTCCAGTATGCAACGTCACAGAACTGCAATTCAGTAGAGACTCCATTATAAATCTGCAGAATTTTTTTTTTTCTCTCTCACTGGCACTGGCAGCTCTGTGACAGTTCACGTACCAAGGAATATTTCCAGCGTAGTGAAATTTTCTATATGATTGGCATTAGGTCCAGTTATTTTACTTGCTTTTTTTCCTGACAATAACTTAACTTTAATAGTTAAACATTTAATTAGTAAATTAGTTTCATTAAAAAAAGAAACCTCTTTGTATAAACTAACATTATTATAAGAAATAATAAAATATTATCAGACATTTATGTTTTCATATGTATTATAATATCATAGAACTTTGGACTAAAATTGACTTAAGCGTGGAAGTTAGTTTTAAAAAAATTGATACTTAATTAATAATTTATATTAAATTAGTTATTCTACTATTCTTATCTGAAAATCAGTTCAGTCATATCTTTATTCTATGACCTGCTGTGTTAGTAGCACGCGAGCTGACATTTCACAAGTTTGCAACCTTTTTTTTTTGTTTTTAGGAGCTCCATTTTCTTTTAATGTTCCAGCAGAAAGTGTTAACCCCATTGGCTGTGAATAGGTCAAACATGCTCTGATCTCACCTGATTCAATAATAACCTCCCCATTATGCGATTTAATGCATCACCATCGTCCAGCGCCCCAAACCGAGAAGAATTACTCTCCCATATCATCCACACTATTTCCAAGAAACCAAACCCTGAGATAACAACCTCTCTTTGCTTTGGACAGCCCACCAAGTGATAATCCAAAATAGCAGCAAAATTAAGAAAGCTAGGAAACAAGGATCTGTAAACTCGTCACAGTCTCATAAGGAACCACTGACCAACACTTAGTAAACATGGAGCGACAGGGGGTCTGGATGCTTTTGGCTCTGTTCTAGCCGCTGGAACGGGGGTCTGGATGCTTTTGGGTCTGTTCTGGCTGCTGGAATGGGGGTCTGGATGCTTTTGGCTCTGTACTGGGTGCTGGAACGGGGGTCTGGATGCTTTTGGCTCTGTTCTGGGTGCTGGAACGGGGGTCTGGACACCTTTGGCTCTGTTCTGGCTGCCGTAACGGGGGTATGGACCCCTTTGGCTCTGTTCCGGCTGCTGGAACGGGGGTCTGGATGCTTTTGGGTCTGTTCTGGCTGCTGGAATGGGGGTCTGGATGCTTTTGGCTCTGTTCTAGCCGCTGGAACAGGGGTCTGGATGCTTTTGGTTCTGTTCTGGGTGCCGGAATGGGGGTCTGGATGCTTTTAGGTCTGTTCTGGCTTCTGGAACGGGGGTCTGGATGCTTTTGGCTCTGTTTTGCCTGGAATAAGGTTTTACACCCTTTTAGATCTGTTTTGGCCCCAGGAAGAGAGGTCTAGACCCTTTTGGCTCTGTTCTGGCCTCTGGAACGGGGGTCTGGATGCTTTTGGCTCTGTTCTGGCCGCCAAAACAGGGGTCTGGACCCCTTTGGTTCTGTTCTGGCCTCTGGAACGGGGTCTGGATGCTTTTGGCTCTGTTCTGGGCGCCGAAACGGGGGTCTGGACCCCTTTGGCTCTGTTCTGGCTGACGGAAAGGGGGTCTGGATGCTTTTGGGTCTGTTCTGGCTGCCGGAACGGGGGTCTGGATGCTTTTGACTCTGTTCTAGCCGCCGGAATGGGGGTTTGGAAGCCTTTGGCTCTGTTCTGGCTGATGGAAAGGGGGTCTGGATGCTTTTGGGTCTGTTCTGGCTGCCGGAACGGGGGTCTGGATGCTTTTGACTCTGTTCTAGCTGCCGGAATGGGGGTCTGCATGGTTTTGGTTCTGTTCTGGCTGCCGGAACGGGGGTCTGGACTACTTTGGCTCTGTTCTGGTTGCCGGAACGGGGGTCTGGATGATTTTGGGTCTGTTCTGGCTGCCAGAACGGGGGTCTGGACTCCTTTGTCTCTGTTCTCGCTGCCGGAACGGGGGTATGAATGCTTTTGGCTCTGTTTTGGCCACCGGAACGGGGGTCTGGGTGCTTTTGGCTCTGTTCTGGCCCCCGGAACGGGGGTCTGGACCCCTTTGGCTTGCTTCTGGCTGCTGGAACGGGGGTCTGGATGGTTTTGGCTATGTTCTGGCTGCAGGAACGGGGGTCTGGACCCCTTTGGCTCTGTTCTGGCTGCCATAATAAGGGTCTGGATGCCTTTGACTATCTTCTGGCCGCCAGAACAGGGGTCTAAATGCTTTTGGCTCTGTTCTGGCTGCTGGAACGGGGGTCTGGATGCTTTTGACTCTGTTCTAGCCACCGGAACGGGGGTCTGGATGCTTTTGGTTCTGTTCTGGGTGCTGGAACGGGGGTCTCGACCCCTTCGGCTCTGTTCTGGCTGCCGGAACGGGGGTCAGGATGCTTTTGGGTCTGTTCTGGCTGCCGGAACGGGGTTCTGAGCCCCTTTGGTTCTGTTCTGGCTGCTGGAACAAGGGTCTGGATGCTTTTGGCTCTGTTTTGGCCGCCGGAACGGGAGTCTGGACCCCTTTGGCTCGTTTCTGGCCACTGGAACAGGGATTTACACCCTGGGAACTCTTATCTTGCTGTCGGAATGGGGTTCTGAACCCTGGGAACTTTGTTCTGACCACCATAACAGGGTTTTGCACCCTGAAAACTCTGTTCTGGCTGCCGGAATGGGGGTTTGCGCCCTGGGAATTCTGTTCTGGTGGCCAGAACAGGGGTCTGCATCCTGGGAACTCTGTTCTGGCTGCTTGAATAGGGCTCTGCACCATGGGAACTCCTTTCTGGCTGCTTAAATATGGGTCTGCACCCTGGGAACCCTGTTCTGGCTGTTTGAATAGGGGTTTGCACCCTGGGAGCCCTGTTCTGGTTGCCAGAACAGGGCTCTGCACCCTTGGAACTCTGTTCTGGCTGCTTGAATAGGGGTCTACACCCTGGGTACCCTGTTCCGGCTGTTTGAATAGGGGTTTGCACCCTGGGAAATCTGTTCTAGGGTCCAAAACAGGGGTCTGCACTCTGGGAACTCTGTTCTGGAGGCCAGAACTGGAATATCCACCATGGGAACACTGTTCTGCACTTCTAATGGCCGGAATGTAGGTCTGCACCCTGGAAACTGTTTTGGAAGCTAGAATTGGTGTCTGTACCCCAGGAACTATGTTCTGCTTGTCAGAATGGGGGTTTGCACCCTGGGAGCTTTGTTATGGCAGAAAACTGTTTGGGAGTGATATGTGTGTGCATATATGTATATGTGTGTACGTTGACAATGTATGTATATGTGTGCGAAAGGATTCATGGTTGTCTGTAGCAGAGTATTCATGTGACAGAATGAGCATGTGCGTAGCTATTTATGTGTGTATACAAAGTATGTGTAAGTGTTAAGAAAAATATTTCTGAGTGTATTTTTGCATGTATTTATATGTGTGTTTGGTGTCTGGGCTTTTTGGGATCGTGTAACAATGTAAATGTGTGCGTGAGTGTATAGAGTGTAAGCATTTGTCTGTGTGTAGAAAGTGTGAAAAAGTCTGAATGCATGTGTGTAGGAGTGTGTGTGAAATAGAATGTGCATTTGTGTGATAGCAAAACAATATTTGTATAATGGTTTATTTAGCAACATGTTTTTATGTGTGTGTATATTATGTGTTTACCAGAGTGAGCATGTCTGTGTAGCTATGTATGTGCATTTAATATTGTTTGTGAGTTTGTAGCTGAGTGTGTGTATTAGTCTAGAGTAGCATTTGAGTTTGAACAAAGGCATACATCCATCCAGTCCAACCTACTCAGCAATACCCCCGTTCCTCATTTCCTGCCTAACTGTTGATTCAGAGGAAGGCAAAGAAAAAAAACACCAGAATTTTGTTCCTGACTCCATGTGACAATTGAAAATATCCCTGGATCAACTATACTTTATGTATTAATACAAGTGACCTGCAACATTCCTTGTTTTCAGAAACTCATCCAGCTTTTTTTCAAAAAAATCCAATGAACCTGCCATCACCATGTCCAATGGAAAAGTTCCATAGCTTTACCTTTCTCACAGTGAAAAATCTTTTCCGAACTTGAAGACTAAACTTCATTTCTTTAGGTCTTAAGGGATGTCCGTGTGTCCTCTGACATGCTCTATTGGTGAACAATGCCCCAGATAGTTTATTGTATGGCCATTAATGTATTTATACACAGTAATCATATCTCCACGAAAGCACCTTTTCTCCAGTGTATATAATTATAAATTTTTCCAGTCTCTCTTCATATTCAAGCTCCCCCAATCCCCTTATTAATTTAGTTGCCTTTCTCTGAACCCTTCAGATGTCCTTTTTGTACACAGGATTCCAATATTGCACTGCATATTCCAAATGAGGCCTTACCAATACTTTGTTAAGAGGGAGAATAACATTTTTCTCCCTTGAATCTATACCTCTCTTTAAACAAGAAAATATCTTTTGGCTCTGGCTGTTGCCGCCTGGCACTGCTTGCCAGGCCACAAAACACTGTGGCCCAGGCATGCATCACATACATTTATCCAACCATTGATTTTCATAGCCTAATGTGACATTCTATCTAGATTCCACCGCAAACCATTGCCATCCTCTAAAGTTTTATGGTCAGCAAAGTTTTCTGTCGTTGGCAAACAAAGAACCCTTGCGACAATACCCACATCTCTATATTGATAAAGCCCTGTTAACAACTACTCTCTGCTTCCTATCCATTAACCAACTTCTATTCTTGTACACTGTGCCAACCCAGCCTTACAGACCTTAGCTTATATGTTAGTCGCCTATGGGGACTGCATCAAAAAGCCTTATCAAAATCCAAGTAACTACATCTACACTATATTGTGCATATAGTCGGGGTGTGTTAGAAATTTTTATGTACGGTCTTTATGTGTGTGTATAAAGCAGTGATTGTGCACCAGTGTTGTGTTCATTTACATGTGTGCTTGTGTGTATAAGTGAGAATGTGTTGTATGTATTATTGTGTACCTAATCTTGGGAGTATTGTTAGCCAAGTGTGTGTGTTTAGCACAATAGTGCTATATATATTATGTATGTAAATTGGGTTTATGTATGTAATTGTTTCTATTCCCGTGTGTGGTGATGTGTGTACAGTGAGTGTGCAGCTGTGTAATCTGTGTGTTTGAATGTTCAGCAGTAAATGTCTGTGTAAGAGGTTTATGAGCAGATAAGGGACACAGGCAGAGGGACAGATGAGGGAAAAGCGAAGAACAGATAGAGGGACAGATAGAGAGACATACAAAGGACTATGATGGACATGCGAGAGACAATTGGGGACAGGCAGGGGCACAGACAGAGAGACAGACAGAGGGACAAATAAAGGACAGGCAGAGGGACAGATAGAGGGACAGAGGGATACATAAAGGACAGGCAAAGGGACAGATAGAGTGACAGACGAAGGTGATAGAGGGGCAGTCAGGGGGACAGATAGAGGGACAGGCAGAAGAACAGAGAGAGGGGACAGATAACGGGACAGGCAGAAGGACAGTATAGTATACCCATGATCAAAGTAAAATGCCCAAACATTCATTTGAAAAACAAAACAATACTGTTCATTTGCACTATTTTTCTATTATCTATTATCTATATCTATTCTATTTTTATCTATTAATGAAATAACAATCCCGGTAGAAAATAAAAATCGAACTGACCGAACTGCAAAAAGTCCATTGCCTCCAGCTAGAAAGGGGGAGGGTTTCCGGCATTCCAGTCATGTTCTGACTTTAAATGAACTCCAGTTACTGTCTGGACTGCAGGTAGTAAAATCCGGACCGACCAGAACACAATGACAGGTGCATTCCGGCTCAATGTGAAAAAGCCGGAAACATAAAGTTACCTCTTGTATGTGACAGAAATGCAGAAGGAAGAAACGATCAGTGAACACAGAAGAGCAGAGCACAGGATATCTGCACATCGGCAGATGCAGCAACCTGAAGCTTATGTGATGTAGGGGACACTGACAACACAGGGGTGGGAGGTGGGTGTCTGGCCCAACCTACTTTTGTGTCTGGGACTACCTACTTTTATCTCCCCTCTGGGCTGTCCCCTTGTCACCCTACCTGTCCCTTTAATCTGTCCCCCTGCTGTGTCCTCCTCTCTGTGTCACCCTGTCTGTCCCTTTGCCTGTCGTTTCGTGTCACTCTGCCTGTCCCAACTATCTTCCCCCCTGCCTTGCAGGCAGAGAACAACAGCGGGGCTGAAAGATGTAAGGTACCATGCAAGGGAACAGATGGACAGCAGAGAATGATAGAGGGAGGCGGGGGACAGACAATAGACAAGGGACAGATAAGAGACAGATAGGGTGACAGTAGAGGGAAAGGCAGGGGAACAGAAGAGGACGTCTGGGGGACGCAAAGGGGAGCAATGTCGGGTAACAGATAAAGGACAGGCAGAGGAACTGATGGATGAAAAAGCAAGGATGTGCCGATCAGGGACAGGTAGAATGACAGTCAGGGGTACGGATAGGGGACATAGAGGTGACAGAGGGAAAGGCAGGGACAGAAAGAGGACTTGCTGGGGGAATGATATGAGGAACGGCCTGGGGGACAGATAGATGGACAAGGCTGGGGGAAGATAGAGGGACAGGCCGGGGGACAGATAGAGGGACAGGCAGGGGGACCATATAGAGGGGGACAGCGAGGAACGTGATGGGGAAAAAGCAGGAGGGCGATACGTGACAGGCAGAAGGACAGGGCATGGGTACGGATAGGGGAACAGAGAGGGTGACAGAGGAAAGGCAGGGGACAGAAATGAAGGGACTGGCATGGGACAGATAGAGGAAACAGCTGGAGGGACAGATAGAGGGACAGGCGAAGGGACTGAATGGAGGACACAAGCAGGAGGACCGATAGGGGACAGGCAGGGGACGATAGGGACAGTCAGAAGACATACAGAGGGCAGAGGAGGGAACGGCAGGGGAACAGATAAAGGGCAGGCGATAAGGACAGGCAGGGAACAGATAGAAGGATAGGAAAGCATATACGATAGAAGGACAGGTCAAGGAGCAAAAGCTGGCCGCAGGGGCAGATAGTGGGACAGTGCAGGGTGGACATTAAGGGAAGGCAGGGACAGCTAGTGGGACAAGGCCGGTGGACAGATAGAGGGATAGGCAGGGGGACAGACAGAAGGGAGGGAAGGAGGGCGACAGAAGGGACACAGAAGGGAAGACAGGGGACAGAACAGGTGACAGGCAGAGATAAAAAGAAATGGAAAGGCAGGGGGACATAATAGATGGGACAGGCGGGGATCGATAAGGGACAGGCAAGGGGACAGACAGATGAACGAGGGACAGATAGAGGTAACAAGGCGGGGGAAGATAGATGGGGGGGACAGGCTGGACGACAGAGGGATGCTAGAGGGAAAGGGACAGCAGGGAACTGTGGAAGCGAACAATCGGATGGACCAATAGAGGGACAGGCAAAGGACATACAAGGGGATATAGTGGAAGACAAGGAAAGATAAAGGGCTTGGTATAAGGACATACGGGGACAGATAGAAGGATAGGCCAAGAAGACAGATGGAAAGGACAGGCAAAGGAGCAAAAATGGACCATCAGGGGGGTCCGATATAGGCACTGCAGGGGACAGATGGGGGACAGCAAGAGACAGATGGAGGGACAGGTCAAGAAGATAGACAGGGGACAATGATAGGACAGGCAAGAGGTGGCAAAAGATGGAAAGGCAAAGGGGATAGATAGGGGAATAGAGGGCCATATAGAGGAGCGCCAGGGACCCGATAGTAGGGACAGACGGGGACAGATAGAGGACCGAGTTGGGGACATACAAAGGGACAGGCAGGGGGTAGACGAGGGGCAAGAGGGGGGAACCGGCAGGGGACAACAGAGGGACAAGCAGGGGCACAGATGGGGACAGGCATGAGAACAGATGGAGAGACAAGGTAGAAGGATAGACCTGTGGGACAGTAGAAGGACGGCCGAGGTGCAACAAGATGGACAGGCAAGGAGGCAGCATAGAGGGACAGCGGGGACAGACACAGGACAGGCAGGAGATGTAAGGGGGGCAGGAGGGGGGCGGCCAGGGACCGACAGAGGGACAGGCAAGGGCAACAGATGGGGACAAGTCGAAGGACAGCAGTGTGTGTCAAAAAAGATGGACAAGGCAAGGGGGCAGATGAGGGACATGGCGGGGCAGATAGGCAGGATGGGACAGAGCAGGGGGACAGTAGGGACAGATGACGGGACAGGCAGGGGGACAGATATGGACAGCAAGGAGGCGATAGAGGGACAGGCAGGGGACAGATAAGGTCACGAAGGGAGACAATATAGGACAGGCAGGAGGGACAGACAGAGGGACGATGTGACAGGCAGGGAACCGATGGAAGGACGGTGAACGGATAGAACGACAGATAGAAGGCATGCAGAGGTGCAAAAAATGGACGCATAGCGGGGCAGAGGCGGACAGGAAGGGACAAATAGAGGACCGGCAAGGGGGGAAACGTAAAACACGCAAGTGAGGCAGATAGAGGGACCGGTGGGGGACGAGAGGGGGACAGAACAGAGGACAGGTCAGGGGGACAGACAGGGGCAAGGAGGGGGCAGGCATGGTGACCAGACGAGGACTGGTAGGGGCACAGATGGGTGACAGCATAGGACCAGATGGTAGGGACGGTCAAAGGATAGACAGGGGAAATAGAGGACAGCAGAGGTGCAAAACGATTGACGGCAAGGGGGCAGATAGAGGGACAGGCGGGGGACAGATAGAGGGACAGGCAGGGGGACAGGCAGGGGACAGCAAGGAGGCAGATAGGGACAGGTGGGGACAGATAGAGGGACCAGACAGGGGGACCGATAGAGGGATAGGGAGGACGTCAGGGGGCAGGCATGGGGGTATACAAGGGAAGGCAGGACACACACAGAGAACAGACGGGTGACGCAGAGGAACAGATGGGGACAGGTATGAAGGAATAACAGGGACGATAGAAAGGACGCGAGAGGGCCAAAAAGATGGCAGGCAAGGGGGCAGATAGAGGAACAGGAAGGGGACAGACATAGGGGCAAGGAGGGGACAGATAGAGGGGCAAGGAGGGGACAGGCAGAGGACCAGACCGGGATAAACAGATTGGACAGCGAAAGGAAAAAACAACAAAAAAAAAAAAACCACAATCAAAAAAAAAGGGGGGGTGGGGGGGGGGGTGGGGGGGTGGTTGGGTGGGGGGGGGGGGGGGGGGGGGGGCCCCCCCCCCCCCCCTGATTAGACGGTGGAAACAGGCGGGGGACAGACAGGGGGACAGATAGTGGACAGCAGGGGGAAGGAGGAAAGGCAGGAGGACAGACATGAGTGGCAGGAGGGGGAACAGACAGAGGGTGATGAGACAGAGGACACATGGGCACGATAGGAGGTACAGGTTAGAAGGATAAGACAGGGGGACCGGTTAAGGACGGCAGAATGTGCAAAAGATGGACAGGCAAGGGGGCAGATAGTGGACAGGCAGGGGACAGACAAGGGACAGGCAAGGGGAACAGACAGAGCGGCAGGAGGGGGGCTGGCATGGGTACAGACGAGAGTGAACAGGCAGGGGCCCGATGGGTGAAAGGCAGATGAACAATGGAGGACAGGTAGAAGGATAGACAGGGGACAGATTGAAGAGGACAGAGGAGAGGTGTAAAAGATGGACGGGGCACGGGGGCAGATATATGGGATCAGGCAAGGGGACAGATAGAGGGACACGGCGGGGGACAGCCGGGAACACAAGGCAGGCGATAGAGGGCAGGTGGGGGACAGATAAGGGATATGGGAGACCTCAGGGGACATATAGGGGATAGACAAAGGAAGGCAGGGGGTAGATATGAGGGACAAGGAGTGGGACGAGACCAAAGAACCAGGGCAGGGGACAATAGAGAGACAGGGAGGGGACAGACAGTGACAGCAGGAAGCAAAGGACTGAGCGAAGAAAGATGGACAGGCAGGGGGACATACAGAGGACCGTGCAGGGGGTTACAGACATGGGACAGGCCAGGGGGAAAGACGAGGGTACAGGCAGGGGGGAAGAGGACAGCCGTGGCCACAGAGGGACAAGGGCAGGGGGAGAGAGGGACAGTGCAGGGGCACCAGACAGAGGGACAGGCATGGGACAGCAGACAGACAGAGGACGGAGGGGACGAGGTGACAGGCAGGTAAGATAGAGGGTGGGACAGGATGAGATAAAGTAGGTAGGTAGGTATTGGGCCCCACACTCCCTCCTCCCCACCCCACCTCCAGTGTCCCCACTTGACTTTAGGTGCTGCTGCGTTATCTACAGAGAATCCTCTATCTGCAGGGCACAGACCGTTTTTTTTCTTCTGCATTCCGGCTTTTATACATTGAGCCAGAATGCCACCTTACACTGTTTACACGGACAGTTCATTTAAAAAGAGGGAACATGGGCGAATCGCCGGAACCTGCTGGTATATAAGCCCTCCTCCTCGCGGTCAGGCGGATTTTTGCGGTTTCCGGTCCGGCTCCGACTTTATTTTTTACCGCTACAGCTAAGTCGTTATCTTACCATAACCCCTTTCCATTACAGAGCACTTATACAACAGAGTTATTTATGGTGTCAGGTGGGGCACATTGATTATTAAATCTTCTTAATGCTCACCTTACATTATATCAATGTTAATTACTGAGTGCATAACGATTTCCTTTAAACTTTGGGTCCAATTGCACTTTGTTACGCGATGACATCATTGCGCCCAATACGCTACACCTTCCTCCTGGGTTACCTTTGTTACACTGTTTGAGTCCGCCTCAGGGACAGATGAGTTCTACCATTACAAATGTTAAGCTATAACTAGCACCTATAGGATACTGTCTGGGTACTCTTTTGGTCACTGTACCATATTCATGCACTTTATATAGCCTGCTTTCTTTACGATGCTGCTAATTGTAATATATATACGATTTTAACTTCTTTTCTATTGTTTCCTGCACATTATTATCCCTGGATATATATTATTCTACTAAATAGGGGATTGTAATTTTTTTCACAGACCTCAGTAGAGTGTGTCAGACTTCCTTTTTTTTCTTTCTATTTCGTAGTCCAGCCCCTCATGCTATACTGCCATTCCCCGAAGTACATTGAGGCAGCATTACTTTTAAACATGGCAGAGAGTTATGAGGGCCAGAGCGAGTCCTATACTACAAAAATTGGCTCTGGCTGTTGCCGCCTGGCACTGCTTGCCAGGCCACAACACTGCTTGCCAGGCATGCATCACATTACATTTATCAACATTGATTTTCATCAGCCTAATGTGACATTCTATCTAGATCCACCTGCAACCATTGCACATCCTCTAAAGTTTTTAATGGTCAGCAAAGTTTTCTGTCGTTGGCAAACACAGAAGCCTTGCTGACAATACCCACAGTCTATATTGATAAAGCCCTGTTAACAACTACTCTCTGCTTCCTATCCATTAACCAACTTTCTATTCTTGTACAACTGTGCCAACTCAGCCTAACAGACCTTAGCTTATATGTTAGTCGCCTATGGGGACTGCATCAAAAGCCTTATCAAAATCCCAAGTATACTACATCTACAGCTATATTGTGCATATAGTCTGGGTGTGTTAGAAGTTTTTAGTACTGCTTTATGTGTGTGTATAAAGCAGTGAGTGTGCACCAGTGTTTGTGTTCATTTACATGTGTGCTTGTGTGTATAAGTGTAGGAATGTGTGTAGAGGTGTATGTGTATATGTTGTACATAAATCTTTGGGAGTATATGTAGCCGAGTGCGAGTGTTTATCACAATAGTGCTTATATGTATGTATGTATGTAAATTGTGTTTATGTATGTAAATGTGTTTCTATTCCCGTGTGTGTGAGTGTGGGCTTGTGTGTATCAGTGAGTGTGCAGCTGTGTATCTGTGTGT
The DNA here is from genome assembly GCA_019447015.1 of Hymenochirus boettgeri. Classification (NCBI taxonomy): domain Eukaryota; kingdom Metazoa; phylum Chordata; class Amphibia; order Anura; family Pipidae; genus Hymenochirus; species Hymenochirus boettgeri. Next base: position 96,474,273 of record CM033474.1, read on the forward strand.
TTGAATGTGCAGCAGTAAATGTCTGTGTAGGGGGTATATGTAGCAGATAGAGGGACAGGCAGAGGGACAGATAGAGGAACAGGCAGAAGAACAGATTGAGGGACAGATAGAGAGACATACAAAAGGACAGATTGAGGGACATGCGAAGGACAAATTGAGGGACAGGCAGGGGCACAGACAGAGAGACGACAGAGGGACAAATAAAGGACAGGCAGAGGGACAGATAGAGGGACAGAGGGATACATAAAGGACAGGCAAAGGGACAGATAGAGGGACAGACAGAAGGATAGATAGAGGGGCAGTCAGGGGGACAGATAGAGGGACAGGCAGAAGAACAGAGAGAGGGGACAGATAACGGGACAGGCAGAAGGACAGATATAGTATACCCATGATCAAAGTAAAATGCCCAAACATTTCATTTGAAAAACAAAACAATACTGTTCATTTGCACTATTTTTCTATTATCTATTATCTATATCTATTCTATTTTTATCTATTAATGAAATAACAATCCCGGTAGAAAATAAAAATCGAACTGACCGAACTGCAAAAAGTCCATTGCCTCCAGCTAGAAAGGGGGAGGGTTTCCGGCATTCCAGTCATGTTCTGACTTTAAATGAACTCCAGTTACTGTCTGGACTGCAGGTAGTAAAATCCGGACCGACCAGAACACAATGACAGGTGCATTCCGGCTCAATGTGAAAAAGCCGGAAACATAAAGTTACCTCTTGTATGTGACAGAAATGCAGAAGGAAGAAACGATCAGTGAACACAGAAGAGCAGAGCACAGGATATCTGCACATCGGCAGATGCAGCAACCTGAAGCTTATGTGAGTAGGGACACTGACAACCAGGGGTTGGGAGGTGGGTGTCTGGCCCAGACCTACTTTGTGTCTGGGACCTACCTACTTTTATCTCCCCTCTGGGTGTCCCCTGTCCACCCTACCTGTCCCTTTAATCTGTCCCCTGCCTGTGTCCTCCTCTCTGTCGCACCCTTCTGTCCCTTTGCCTGTCGTTTCTGTCCTCGTGCCTGTCCCAACTATCTGTCCCCCCTGCCTATGCAGGCAGAGGACAGACTAGCGGGGCTGAAAATGTGAAGGTAACATGCAAGTGGGAACAGATCGGACAGGCAGTAGAATAGATAGAGGGAGAGCCGGGGGACAGACCATAGACAGAGGGACAGATAGAGAGACAGAGAGGGTACAGATAGAGGGGAAAGGCGGGAACAGAAGAGGACGCTGGGGGACGCAAAGGGGAGCAATGTGGGAACAGATAAAGGACAGGCAGAGGACTGATGGATGGAAAAAGCAGGATGGCCGATAAGGGACAGGTAGAAGGACAGCAGGGTACGGATAGGGGACATAGAGGTGACAGAGGGAAGGCGGGACAGAAAGAGGACTTGCTGGGGGACAGATATGAGGAACGGCCTGGGGGACAGATAGAGTGGACAAGGCTGGGGGACGATAGAGGGACAGCCGGGGGACAGATAGAGGGACAGGCAGTGGGACATGATAGGGGGGACAGCAGAGGAACGGATGGGGAAAAAGCAGAGGGCGATACCGGGACAGGCGAAGGACAGGGCGGGGACGGATAGGGGGAACAGAGAGGGACAGAGTGGAAAGGCAGGGGACAGAAATGAGGGACTGGCATGGGACAGATAGAGGAAACATGCTGGGGGACAGATAGAGGGACAGGCAGAGGACTGAATGGAGGACACAAGCAGTAGGACCGCTAGGGGACAGGCAGGGGACGGATAGGGACGAGTCAGAATGACATACGAGAGGGCAGAGGAGGGGAGGCAAGGGGAACAGATAAAGGGAGCGAAAGGACATGGCAGGGGCACAGATAGAAGGATAGGAAAGAATAACGATCGAAGGACAGGTCAAGGAGCAAAAGATGGGCCGCAGGGGCAGATAGTGGGACAGGCAGTGGTGACTCTACAGGGACAGGCAGGCGACAGATAGTGGGACAAGGCCAGGTGGACAGATAGAGGGATAGGCAGGGGGACAGACAAAGAAGGGGGGCAGGAGGGACAGACAGAAGGGACAGCAGAGGGAAAGACATGGGGTACAGAAGGAAAGGGGACAGGCAGAGATGAAAAAGAAATGGAAGGCAGGGGGACATATAGAAGGGACAGCAGGGGATGATTAAGGGACAGGCAAGGGGGACAGACAGATAGACGAGGGACAGATAGAGGGAACAGGCAGGGGGACAGATAGATGGCAGGCCGGGACAGGCATGAGGACAGCAGAGGGACAGCTAGAGGAGAAAGGGGAAGAGGAACTGATGGAGCGAACAATCGATGGACCAATAGAGGGACAGGCAGAAGGACATACAAGGGCGCATATAGATGGAAGACAAGGAACAGATAAAGGGCTTGGTATAAGGACATACGGGGACAGATAGAAGGATAGGCCAAGAAGACAGATGAAAGGACAGGCAAAGGAGCAAAATGGACCATCAGGGGGCCGATATAGGCACAGGCCAGGGGACAGATGGGGGACAGCAAGAGACAGATGGAGGGACGTCAAGGGATAGACAGGGGACAATAAAGACAGGCAGAGTGTGCAAAAGATGGAAAGGCAAAGGGGCTATGATGAGGGCATATAGAGGGCCATATGGGGACATGCCAGGGACCCGATAGAGGGACAGACGGGGACAGATAGAGTGACCGAAGTTGGGGACATACAAAGGGAACGAGGAGGGGGTAGACGAGGGGCAAAGGGGGGAACGGGCAGGGGTACAGACAGAGGGACAAGCAGGGGCACGATGGGGACAGGCATGAGAACAGATGGGAGAGACAGGTAGAAGGATAGACCGGGGACAGTAGAAGGACAGGCAGAGGTGAACAAGATGGACAGGCAAGGAGGCAGCATAGAGGGACATGCGGGGACAGACAACAGGCAGGCAGGAGGATGTAACAGGGGGGCAAGGGAGGGGGGCAGGCGAGGGACCAGACAGAGGGACAGGCAAGGGACAGATGGGACAAGTAGAAGGACAGCAGTGGTGCAAAAAGAGGGACAAGGCAAGGGGGCAGATAGAGGGACATGGCCAGGGGCCAGACAGGTCAGAGGGACAGGAGGGAGGACAGTTGGGGACAGAGGGGAAGAGGGACAGGCAGGGGGACAGATCATAGGACAGCAAGGAGGCGATAGAGGGACAGGCAGGGGACAGATAAGGTTCCAGAAAGGGAGACAGATATAGGAACGGCAGGAGGGACAGACAGAGGGACAGATGTGTTACAGGCAGGAACCGACTTGGGTGACAGGTGAACGGATAGAACGTGACAGATAGAAGGACAGCAGAGGTGCAAAAAGATGGACGCATAGCGGGGCAGCTAAGGCGTGACAGGAAGAGGACAAATAGAGGACCGGCAAGGGGGGAAACGTAAACACGCAAGGAGGCAGATAGAGGGACAGGCGGGGGACAGAGAGGGGGACAGAACAGGGACAGGTCATGGGGACAACCAGAGGGCAAGGAGGGGCAGGCCATGTGACAGACCGAGGACTAGGTAGGGGCACAGATGGGTGACAGCATAGGACCAGATGGTAGGACCAGGTCAAAGGATAGACAGGGGACAATAGAGGACAGGCAGAGGTGCAAAACGATGACGGGCAAGGGGCAGATAGAGGGACAGGCGGGTGACAGATAGAGGGACAGGCAGGGGGACAGGCAGGGAAACAGCAAGAAGGCAGATAGAGGGACAGGTGGGGGACAGATAGAGGGACCAGACAGGGGGACCAGATAGAGGGATAGGGAGGACGTCAGGTGGCCAGGCATGGGGGATACAGAGGGAAGGCAGGAACACACACAGAGGAACAGACGGTGACAGCAGAGGAACAGATGGGGACAGGTGAAGGAATAGACGAGGGACCAGATAGAAGGACAGCAAGGGCCAAAAGATGGACAGGCAAGGGGGCAGATAGAAGGGAACAGGAAGGGTGACAGACATAGGGGCAGGATGGGGACAGATATGAGGGCAAAGGAGGGGGACAGACAGAGGACAGACCGGGATAAACAGATTGGACAGCGAACAAGGGAACAACCAAAAAAAAAAAAACAAAAACAACAAAATCAAAAAAAAGGGGTGGGGGGGGGGGGGGGGGGGGGGGGGGGGGGGGGGCCCCCCCCCCCCCCCCCCCCTGATTTAGAGGTGGAACAGGCGGTGGACTGACAGGGGGACAGATAGATGGACGCAGGGGGGAAGGAGGGAAAGGCAGGAGGAACAGACAGAGGCAAGGAGGGGGAACAGCAGAGGGTAGATGAGACAGAGGACGATACATGGGACCGATGGAGGTACAGTAGAAGTGATAGACAGGGGGACCGGTTAAAGGACGGCAGAAGTCAAAAGATGGCCAGGCAAGGGGGCAGATAATGGACAGAGGGGGACAGCACAAGGGACAGGCAAGGGGAACAGCAGAGCGGCAAGGAGGGGGGCTGGCATGGGAACAGACAGAGTGACAGGCAGGGGCACGATGGGTGAAGGCAGAGAACAATGGAGGGACAGGTAGAAGGATAGACAGGGGACAGATGAAAAAGGACAGAGGAAGGTGTAAAAGATGGACGGGCAGGGGGCAGATATATGGGATCAGGCAGGGGACAGATAGAGGGAACGGCGGGGGACAGCGGCAAACAGCAAGGGGCGATAGAGGGCAGGTGGGGGACAGATAGAGGGAAGTGGGAGGACCTTCGGGGAACATATAGCGGGATAGACAAAGGGAAGGCAGGGGTAGATAGAGGGACAAGGAGGGGACGAGACCAAAGAACCAGGCAGGGGACAGATAGAGGAGACAGGGAGGGGAAGACAAGTGACAGAGGAAGCAAGGGAATGGCGACAGATAGAGGACAGGCGGGGGACATACAGAGGACTGCAGGGGTTACAACAGGGACAGGCCAGGGGGAAGACAGAGGATACAAGGCAGGGGGAGAAGAAGTGCCACAGAGGGACAGCAGGCAGGGGGAGAGAGGGACAGCAGGGCACAGACAGAGGGACAGGCGTGAGGGGACAGGCAGGGACAGACAGGGGCGAGGCCACGAGGTGACAGGCAGGTAAATAGAGGGTGGGAACAGAGAGACAAAAGTAGGTGGGTAGGTATTGGGCCCCCACTCCCTCCTCCCCACCCCCCTCCAGTGTCCCCACTTACTTTAGGGCTGCTGCTATTACAGAGAATCCTCTATCTGCAGGGCACAGACCGTTTTTTTTCTTCTGCATTCCGGCTTTTATACATTAGCCAGAATGCCACCTTACACTGTTCACCGGACAGTTTCATTTAAAAAGGAGGGAACATGGGCGGAATCGCGCCGGAAAACCTAGCTGGTATAAGTCCCTCCTACCTCGCGGAGGAGGAATTTTTGCGGTTCCGGTCCGGCTCCGACCTTTTATTTACCGCTACAGCTAAGTCGTGTTATCTACATGAACCCCTTTTCCATTACAGATGCACTTTACACAGAGTTATTTATGGTGTAGGTGGGCACATTGATTATTAATCCTTTATGCATCACCTTACATTTATCAATGTTACATGTACTGAGTAGCAACGATTCCTTTAAACTTTGGGGTCCAATTGGCACCTTTGTTACGCGATGACATCATTGCGCCCAATACGCTACACCGTCTCCTGGGTTACCTTTGTTACACTGTTGAGTCCGCCTCAGGGACAGATGAGGTTCTCCCATTACTAAATGTTAAGCTATACTAGCACCTATAGGAATACTGGTCTGTGGTACTCTTCTGGTCACTGTACCATATTCATGCACTTTATATATGCTGCTTTCTCTTTACGATCTGCTAATTGTGATATATATACGTATTTTAACTTCTTTTCTATTTGTTTCACTGCACATTATTATTCCCTGGATATATATTATTCTACTAAATAAGGGGATTGTAATTTTTTCACAGACTCAGTAGAGTGTGTCAGACTTCCTTTTTTTTCTTTCTATTTGTAGTCCAGCCCTCAATGCTACTACTGCCATTCCCACGAAGTACATTGAGGCAGCATTATTTTAACAGGCAGAGAGTTATGAGGGCCAGAGCGAGTCCTATACTACAAAAAAGGCAGAGGGACAGATAGAGGAACAGGCAGAAGAACAGATTGAGGGACACGCAGAAGAACAGATTGAGGGACAGATAGAGGGACATACAAAAGGACAGATTTAGGGACATGCAGAAGGACAAATTGAGGGACAGGCAGGGGCACAGACAGAGAGAGACAGAGGGACAAATAAAGGACAGGCAGAGGGACAGATAGAGGGACAGGCAGAGGGACAGATAGAGGGCGAACGAAGGTCGATAGAGGGGCAGTCAGGGGGACAGATAGAGGGACAGGCAGAAGAACAGAGAGAGGGGACAGATAACGGGACAGGCAGAAGGACAGTATAGTATACCCATGATCAAAGTAAAATGCCCAAACATTCATTTGAAAAACAAAACAATACTGTTCATTTGCACTATTTTTCTATTATCTATTATCTATATCTATTCTATTTTTATCTATTAATGAAATAACAATCCCGGTAGAAAATAAAAATCGAACTGACCGAACTGCAAAAAGTCCATTGCCTCCAGCTAGAAAGGGGGAGGGTTTCCGGCATTCCAGTCATGTTCTGACTTTAAATGAACTCCAGTTACTGTCTGGACTGCAGGTAGTAAAATCCGGACCGACCAGAACACAATGACAGGTGCATTCCGGCTCAATGTGAAAAAGCCGGAACATAAAGTTACCTCGTGTATGTGACAGAAATGCAGAAGGAAGAAACGATCAGTGCACTACAGAAGAGCAGAGCACAAGGATTATCTGCACATCGGCAGATGCAGCACCTGAAGCTTATGTGAGTAGGGACACTGACACAGGGGGTGGGAGGTGGGGTGCTGGGGCCCAACCTACTTTTGTGTGCTGGGAACCTACCTACTTTTATCTCCCTCTGGCTGTCCCTCTGTCACCCTACCTGTCCCTTTATCTGTCCCCCTGCCTGTGTCTCTCTCTGTCACCCTGTCTGTCCCTTTGCCTGTCGTTTCTGTCCCTCTGCCTGTCCCACTATCTGTCCCCTGCCTATAGGACAGGCAGAGGAACAGACAGCGGGGCTGAAAGATAGATAGAAGGACAGGCAAGGGGACAGATAGGACAGGCAGAGAATAGATAGAGGGAGAGGCAGGGGGACAGACAGATAGACAGAGGGACAGATAGAGAGACAGAGAGGGTGACAGATAGAGGGAAAGGCAGGGGGACAGAAAGAGGGACAGGCTGGGGGACAGATAGAGGGACAGGTAGGGGAACAGATAAAGGGACAGGCAGAGGAACTGATGGAGGAAAAAGCAGGAGGGCCGATACAGGGACAGGTAGAAGGACAGGCAGGGGGACGGATAGAGGGACAGAGAGGGTGACAGAGGGCCCTTGTCTATTGTCTGTTCCCCCTGGCTCCCCTCTATCTATTCTCTGCTGTCCTATCTGTTCCCACTGCATGTGTCCTTTCAGCGTATCTTTTCAGCCCCGCTGTCTGTTCCTCTGCCTGTCAAGGCAGGGGGGGACAGAAGTGGGACAGGCAGAGTGACGAAACGACAGGAAAGGGCAGACAGGGTGCGACAGAGAGGAGGACACAGCAGGGGACAGATTAAGGGACAGGTAGGGTGAACGAGGGGACACCCAGAGGAGAGATAAAAAGTAGGTAAGTCCCAGCACACAAAGTAGGTCTGGGCCCAGACCCACCTCCACCCCCTGGTTGTCAGTGTCCCTACATCACATAAGCTTCAGGTGTGCTGCATCATGCCGATTGTGACAGATATCTGTGCTCATGCTTTCTGTTAGTTCACCTGATGTTTCTTCTTCTGCATTTCTGTCACATACAAGAGGTAACTTTATGTTTCCGGCTTTTTCACATGAGCCGGAATGCACCTGTCATTGTGTTCTGGTCGGTCCGGATTTTACTACCTGCAGTCCAGACAGTAACTGGAGTTATTTAAAAGGTCAGAACATGACTGGAATTGCCGGAAACCCTCCCCCATTCTAGCTGCGAGGCAATGGATTTTTGCAGTTCGGTCCAGTTCGATTTTTATTTTCTACCGGGATGGTGTTATTTCATTAATAGATATAAATAGAATAGATAATAGATAATAGTAATAGAAAAATAGTGAAATGAACAGTATTGTTTTGTTTTTCAAATGAATGTTGGGCATTTTACTTTATAATGGGATTATACTATATTGTCCTCTGCTGTTCCCGTTATCTGTCCCTCTCTCTGTTCTTTCTGCCTGTCCCTCTATCTGTCCCCCTGACTGCCCCGATCTATACCTTCGTCTGCCCTCTATCTGTCCCTTTGACCTGTCCTTGATGTATCCCTCTGTCCCTCTACGTGTCCCTCTGCCTGTCCTTTATTTGTATGCCCTCTGTCTGTCTTCTGTCTGTGGCCCCTGCCTGTCACCAATTGTCCTTCTCGCATGTCTCAATCTGTCCTTTGTATGTATCTAATTGTCCCTCTATCTGTTCTTCTGCTTTTCCCTCTATCGTCCCTCTTTGCCTGGCCCTCATATCTGCTCATATACACCTCTTACACGCACATTACTGCTGAACATTCATAACACACAGATTACACAGCTGCACAACTCACTGCTACACACATCACACACACGGGAATCGAACACAATTACATACATAAACACCAATTTACATACATAATACTATAGCACTATTGTGCTAAACACACACACTTGGTAATAACTCCCAAAGATGTATGTACAAAATATTTACACATACAACACATTCTCAACTTATACACACAAAGCCACACATGTAAATGAACACAACACTGGTGCACATCACTGCCTTAAACACACACATAAAGACCGTACTAAAAATTTCTAAACACACCCAGGACTAATATGCACATATATAGCTGTAGATGTAGTATACTTGGATTTTGATAAGGCTTTTGATGCGTCCCATAGGCGGATAACATATAAGTAAGGTCTTGTAAGGCTGGGTTGGCACAGGTACAAGAATAGAAGGTGGTTAATGGATAGGAAGCAGAGAGTAAGTATGTTGGTAAAGGGCTTATCAATATAGACATGTGGGTATTGTCAGCAAGGCGTTCTTTGTTTGCCAACGACAGAAAACTTTGCGCCATTAAAACTTTAGAGGATGCAATGGTTGCAGGTGGATCTAGATTAGAATGTCACATTAGCTGATGAAAATCAATGGTTGAAAATGTAATGTGATGCATGCCTGGCAAGCAGTGTTGTGGCCTGGCAAGCAGTGCCAGGCTGGGCAACAAGCCAGAGCCCAAAAGTATTTTCTTGTTGAAAGAGAGGTATGAGATCAAGGGAGGGAAAAATGTTATTCTCCCTCTTAACAAAGTATGGTAAGGCCTCATTGGGATATGACAGGTTGCAATATTGGAATCCTGGGACAAAAGGAACATCCTGAAGGGTTCAGAGAAAGGCAACTAAATAATAAGGGGGAGTGGGGAGACTTGAATATGAAGCAGAGACTGGAAAAATTTTACTAATTATATACACTGGAGAAAAGGTGCTTTGTGGAGATATGATTACTTGTGTATAAAACATTAATGGCCATACAATATAAACTATCTGGGGCATGTTCAACCAAGAGCATGTCAGAGGACACAACGGCATCCCTTAAGGACCTAAAGAAATTGAAGTTAGTCTTAAGTTCGGAAAAAGATTTTTCACGTGAGAAAGGTTCAAGACTATGGAACTTTTCCATGGACATGGTGATGGCAGGTTCATTGGATTTTTTTTGAAAAAAAGCTGGATGAAGTTTCTGAAACAAGGAATTGTTGCACGGCACTTGTATTAATACATAAAGTATATTGGAGTTCCAGGGATATTTTCAATGTAACATGGAGTCAGGAAAAAATTCTGTGTTTTTTTTCTTTGCCTTCCTCTGAATAACAGTTAGGCAGGAAAGTGAGGAAGCCAGGGGTATGCTGAGTAGGTTGGACTGGATAGGATGTATGCACTTGGTCAAACTCAAATCACTCTAGACTTAATATCACAACTCAGCATACAAACCACAAAACAATATAAATGCACATACATAGCTGACACAGACATGCTCACTCTGGTAAAACAATAATATACACACACAACTTAAAAACATGTTGCTAAATTGAAACCATATAGTTAAAATATGGTTTTGCTATCACACAAAGGCCACATTCTATTTCACACACACTCCTACACACTGCATTCAGACTTTTTCACACTTTTACACACAGGAAAAATGCTTAATCCTATACACTACGCAACACAGTACAGTTACACGATCCAAAAGCCCAGGACACCAAACAACACTATAATAACATGCAAAAATACACTCAGAAATATTTTCTGTAAACACTTACACATACTTTGTATACCAACATAATAGCTACGCACATTTGTCATTCTGTCACATGATATCTGATACAGACAAACATGGAATCCATTCGCAACACATATACAACATGTCAACGTACACACATATACAATATTGCACCACACATATCATACCCAAACAGTTTTTTGCCATAACAAAAGCTCTCAGGGTGCAAACCCCATTCTGACAAGCAGAACATAGTCCTGGGGTACAGACACCAATGCTAGCTTCCAAAACAGTTTCCAGGGTGCAGACTACATTTCGGCATTAGAAGTGCAGAACAGTGGTCCAATGGTGGATATTCCAGTTCTGGCTCCAGAACAGAGTTCTCCAGGAGCTGCAGACCCCTGTTTTGGACACTTTAGAACAGATTTCCAGGGTGCAAACCCCCTATTCAAACAGCCGGAACAGGGTTACCAGGGTGTTAGACCCCTATTCAAGCAGCCAGAACCAGAGTCCAAGGGTTTGCAGAGCCTGTTATGGGCAACCAGAACAGGGCTCCAGGGTTGCAAACCCCTATTCAAACAGCCACAGAAACAGGGGTCCCAGGGTGCAGACCCATATTAAGCAGCCAGCAAGAAGGAGTTCCCTATGGTCGCAGGAGCCTATTCAAGCAGCCAGAACGAGTCCCAGGAGCAGACCCCGGTCTGGACCACCAAAACAGGAATTCCAGGGCGCAAAACCCCATTACGGCAGCCAGAACAGAGTTTTCAGGGTGCAAAACCCTTTATGTGGTCAGAAAAGTTCCGGTTCAGACCCCATTCCGACAGCAGATAGAGTTCCAGGGTTGTAAATCCCTGTTTCCAGTGGCCAGAAACGAGCCAAAGGGGTCCAGATCCCCGTTCCGGCGGCCACCAAAACCGAGCCAAAAAGCATCCAGACCCTTGTTCCAGCAGCCAGGAATAGAAACAAAGGGGTCAGAACCCCGTTCCGGCAGCCAGAAAACCAGAGCGAGACGACCAGAAGCATCCTGAACCCAGTCCGGCAGCCATGATACAGAGCCGAGGGGTCGGAGACAACCACGTTCCAGACCCAGACAGAACCAAAGCATACCCAATCAGTTCAACCATCCCTTTTGTCATCCCCCCCCTCGGTGGCTAGAAAGAGCTCAAAAAGCATCCAGAACCCCGTTCAGCCAGCCAGAACAGAGCCAAAAGATTTAGTACCCCTGTTCTCTGGCGGCCCAGAAGGAAGATAGTCAAAGGCATCGACCCTTATTATGCGCCGCAGAACAAGCCAAAGGGGTCCAGACCCCCGTTCCGGCCCAAGCAGAAAAATAGCCAAGAACCATCCCAGACCCCGTTCACGCAGCCAGAAGCAGCCAAAGGGGTCTCAGACCCCGTTCGGGGGGCCATGAACAGAGCCACAAGCACCCGCCCCCGTTCGGTGGCCCAAAACAGAGCCAAAAGCATTCATACCCCGGTGCCGGCAGCGAGAAAAGAGACATAGGAGTCCAGAACCCCCCGTTTGGCAAGCCAGAAACCAACCCAAAAGCATCCAGAACCCCCGTTCCGGCAACCAGAACAGAGCCAAAAGTAGTCCAGAACCCCCGTTCCGGCAGCAGAACAGAACCAAAACCATGGCAGACCCCCTTCCGGCAGCTTAGAACAGAGTCAAAAGCATCCAAGACCCCCCGTTCGGCACCAGCCAGAACAGACCAAAAGCATCCAGACCCCCTTTCCATCAGCACAGAAACGAGCCAAAAGGTTCCAAACCCCCTTCCAGGCGGCTAGAACAGAGTCAAAAGCATCAGAACCCCGTTCCGGCAGCCAGAAACAGACCCCAAAAGCATCCAGACACCCTTTCCGTGCAGCCAGAACAGAACAAAAGGGCGTCAGACCCCCGTTTTGGCGCCCAGCAGAAAGAGCCAAAAGCATACAGACCCCGTTCCCAGAGGCCGACAGCACAAAGCAGAACAGAACCAAGAGGTGTTCTAGACCCCTGTTTTGCGTGCCAGAAGAACAGAGTCAAAAAGCATCCAGACCCCCGTTCAGAGGCCAGAACAGAGCCAAAAAGGGTCTAGACCATCTCTTCCGGGGCCAAAAACAGATCTAAAAGGGTGGTTAGGTGTAAAAACCGTTATTCCAGGGCAAAAACAGAGCCAAAAGCATCCAGACCCCCAGTTCCAGAAGCCACAGCAACAGCACAAAGACCAAGCCCCATTCGGACCACCCGAACGGCCCAGACAGACAAAAGCATTCCAGGAACCAGCCCCTGATTCCAGCGGCTAGAACAGAGCCAAAAGCATCCAGACCCCATTCCAGCAGCCAGAAAATGACCCAAGCATCCAGACCCACGTTCCAGCAGCCGGAACAGAGCCAAAGGGGTCCATACCCCGTTACGGCAGCCAGAACAGAGCCAAAGGGTGTCCCAGGACCCCCGTTCCAGCACCCAGAACAGAGCCAAAAAGCATCCAGGACCACCCGTTCCAGCACCCAGTACAGAGCCAAAGCACCAGACCCCAATTCCAGCAGCCAGAACAGACCAAAAAGCATCCAGAGCCCCCGTTCCAGCGGCTTAGAACAGAGCCAAAAGCTCAGACCCCCATTCAGCAGGCCAGAACAGACCCAAAAGCATCCAGACCCCCCGTTCCGGCAGGCTGGAACAGAGCCAAAGGGGTCCATCACCCCCGTTACGGCAGCCAGAACAGAGCCAAAGGTGTCCAGACCCCCGTTCCAGCCACCCAGAAAGAGCCAAAAAGCATCCAGACCCCGTGCCAGCACCCAGTACAGAGCCAAAAGCATCCAGACCCCATTCCAGCAGCCCAGACAACGACCCAAAAGCATCCAGGACCCCCGTTCCAGCGGCTAGTCTAGTAAACAGAGCCAAAAGCATCACCAGACCCCCATCCAGCAGCCAGACAGACAGAGAACCAACAAAAGCATCACGAACCCGTTCCGGCAGCCGGGAGCAGAGCCCCAAAGGGGTCCATACCCCCGTTACGGCACGCCAGAACAAGAGGCCAAAGGTGTCCAGGACCCCCCGTGCCAGCACCAAGAACAGAGCCAAAAGCACCCAGCCCCATTCCAGCACCCCAGAAACAGAGCCAAAAGAACATCCAGACCCCGTTCCGGCAGCCAGAACAGGCCAAAGGGGGCCAGACCCCCGTTCCATCGGCCAGAATAGAGCAAAAAAATTCCAGAACCCCCGTCCAGCAACCAGAACAGACCAAAAGATCCAGACCCCGTTATGGCAACCAGAACAGACCCAAAAGCATCCCAGACCACCGTTCCGGAGGCCATCAGAACAGAGCCAAAAAGCATCAGACCCCCCGTTCGGCGGCAAGAAACGAGCCCAAAGTATCCAGAGACCTCTCTTGGGTGCCAAAACAGATCTAAAAGGGTTTAAACTTATCTCAGGCATCTATAATAAAGTGGTGTAATTTTAATGTCTTACACCTAGGTGGTTGCTGTTCATTTTCTGTTCCGGTTCCAAGCAAACGTGTTCGGTTTTTACTTAGTCCTTTAGCTGAGCAAACATGCAGAAAAGCCACGGCTAGAGATAGCAAGATACTTGTCTTGTATAAGAGAGGGAGGAAGATTCAGAGAGAGAAAAATATATCTCCCTCTTTACAGGCATGGTAGAGGCCTTCATTTGGAAATAGTGCAGTGTGCGTTTGGAATCTGCATAGGATATGTATTATTCTACTTAAATAAAGGAATTTGTATATATTTTTACATCAATAGAGTGTGATGCAGAACTTCTTTTTCTTTTCTATTTTAGATTGTGTTATTTCAGGTCTGTGTCAACACCCCCCTATTTTCTGCTGAGTTAGACTAGTGGCCATACCTCAATTTCAAACTTGTATTAGCGGGCTGGGACTTGACCCGCATCGTGTGATTGGTTGAAAGTCAGCCAAATCACAGACACGTGCGCCGCGATTGAGGTAACGGAGGGAACAAAGTTGATAATTGAAACACAAACATTGTGTAAATTTAAAGCACCGTCAGTATTAAAATTGACCACAGAAGGAAAATACTAGGTTTCAACTGGTTTGGTCACTTGGAATTTAGGCAGTGCAGGTTGACGAGTCTATGCGGCCTCAGTAGGGAGACCATCTCAGGATTGGGGGAAGAGTGGACGGCGATGAATAAATACCCAAGCTCCTGAATTGCTTCTTGTTGGTCTGGGGAGGAGAAAAAAAGCACCAAAGTTCTTTATATCAAGGCCGAAGGGGAGAGGATCTTGAAAATCAACTCTCACCGTGAAATTCCATGTGGTCCAGTGCTCTTGTGCAGCCATGGATGGTATCTTTGATTCAGTAATAGTGAAGCCTGCATATGATATTTGCGGTTGCTCCCCCCATTTGGGGGTTGTGCATAAAGCTCTATGTGCCCGGTCACAGTACAGGTTGCACTCTGACCATTAGGAGAAGGAAGAGAGTGAGGAACAAGCACCAGTGAGCAATCTCTATTCGACACCTATCTCTGGAAACACCTGTATTTACAGATCTGTGAGATTATTTTTGTGTCTCAACCTAAGGAGTGCTTACCCCAGGAGTCTTGTGACTTCGACCTGTGCCATTTGGAAGGCCATTGGGGTGCCTGGTCGGGGATAAGGTAGTCTGTAGTCTCTAATATTGCCTTGCAGAAATTTTTCTTTTTGTGGGCCATCTTTATGTTTATAACATACACACTCACATCGCTAGTAAGGGCTGCCCCAGGAACTATACAGTTTAGTCCCATGGGGGTTAGTATCAGCAATAAAAACTCTTCTGTGTCTTAATACTGCGTCTCTTATTTTTCATAAAGTACACATATTTTTCACCAGGAATAATTATCAGTAATGCTGTGCTATACCTAAAACCTTGTTTTTTTTTTTTTTTTGGCTACTGGCTAGATAGGGTCTGCTAAATCTTAGTACTAGTTTAAAAAACCCATGTTACTTTTTTAACATGGGTTGTAGGTTTTTTGTTTCCGAGTAGCATGGATTTTAATTATGTTAGAAAATTCACAGGTTTAGTTAGAAATAATTAACTTACCCTTAAAAACATCATCATAGTACAGGAACCAAAGATTTCATGCCCAGTTGAAATTCATAATGTGACAAACTGTTGTTCTCATCCAATGTTCAGATAAAAGGGGGGGATTCAATAGCGCGATCCATGTGTCTTACCTTTCCCCCGATCCATTAATGCAATATGGAAAGGAAGACGAAGGCTTTGCGCTAGTTAATACGCTCCCCAGTAAAGTATTGAGCTACGAGGTCAGCTAAACAATGGGAATTGTATCAGGTGTGCAAAAACCCTTTGGAAACAGTTGGGAAGTGTACACTGGAAAGTGTTATTATGTATATATTAACCCATATTGAATCTCCCTGATCATCTATTATAATTCGTGGGTGATGAATTTGGTGCCATTATGTGGATTTGAATTACTCCAATTTTGACGGAACTGCATAGATTTCCATTCTTTTGCCGATTATTCAGGAAAAAGTGTACAATGGCATGTGGAAAATAGATTGCATTATCATGATACTTTCACCGATTCCCTGGCTTTCAGTTATGCACAACATTAGCATCACCTAGCCTAAGCTTTTTCATTTCTGCCCACTCCATGCAGTGTTTCCAGCTTAAATATCGAGATTATTTAACAACTTTTTATACATAATGCAATCTTGTTCCTGTATCAACCATTATTCCCTTTTTGGAAACAGTTTAATGAACTGTCACTTGTTTTTTTTTTTAAGAACTTAAATCATATTTTTTACACTCCAGAATTGAACAAAAAATATCCCATCTAAAAAGACCTCTAAACTGTAAATTACCACTACAGTTAAATAGCAGTAAAAGAAATTAACCCCTTGAAGAACTGGATGAATAACTGTGTGTATGTACAATGACTGCGCACCCCCTGCTCCTCAGTCACATTGGATCCAGTCTGGATTTCACAGTAGGTTACAGTAGGACGTGGCCTAGGGGCGCCTGTGGCTGGAGGGGTGGCGTCCAATCTCTCACCACCCTTTCACCCCTATATTAGTTATTTCTTCACACAAAAAGGATGGGTGTGGTTGGGATGGGTCTGGGTTGTAGCGGTGTGTTATGGGTGCCATGTTTTATATCTTACAGGCTCCTGATATATCAAAATCTGCCCCTGCTGCTCCCTTGGCTTAATTTGTCCTGTTAAAAAGGATTGGCTAGAGGCTACTGGTGGGTGGACCAACGTAACTAGTTCCTGCATTATCCTAGGACCAGAGCATGTAAAGAACAATACTGTAAAGGTTTTAGTCGCACTGAGCAATACTGGAATGCTGGGAAATAAAAACACCAAACCCCAGTGTTAGATAGAGGCTAAATTTCTCACAAACCATATCAAAAAGAGAGGTGAGACACTGATTACTGCTTTTATATCAAGTGGTGATAATTCATATCCTGAATTTTGAGTTATTTTGATATTCATAACTCCATAATTCACACATTAAAAACTGATTGTACGGGAGATCAGATGTGCAAAATGGGTTTTTTTTTTAGCCTCTCTGTGCAGCTCTTCAGCGGTTGCTATTAGATGTGTCCTCTTTAGGGCTAGGCCACCATATTGCGCTCTTTTTTGCAGTTGCACTCGTGATCGTGCATGCGCGTCAGGCCATGCGATTTTTTGTTCTGAACAGCAATCCGAGGACACATGCGATTTGAGATTGTGTTTCCATTTCGATAAGCAATTGCATGGCATCACCGTTTAAGCGCAATCCAATGTGATTTCGTATCTCAAAAGAAGAAATCGCATGCGCAAACGCAGCAGAATCGTTTTGTGGAGCCAGTGTGGCCCATGCCCTAAAACAGAATGTTGGGAAGGTATTAAACTCCAAGTACACCGTTTTGTTGTATATGCAGAATATAACTTCCCATTGACTCAGGAGGATTTAAGTGAAACATTCAACTTTGTGTGAAAATTTCAACAAGCTCCACAAAACTGGTGGCAGAAAAAAGCGTGCCGGTTCATGTCCTAAATGTTTTTTTGGTGACACTCTCCCATGTTCAACATATAACTTTCTTTTTATAATTCGGAGAACATGTCACCATAACCCATTACTGTACACAGACCATTAAGAAGGGAGACTCTAACACCAGAGCCCGCAATAGTTAAGGGTAAGTCCCACCCGAAAATTTAACGCGTTGTTTTATTACAGCTATCATTAAAAACTCGCGCATACACAAAATTGAATTTCTGGCCCCAGCTTGTGCGTGTCTTTGCGATACTCGCACAAAGAAAGAATTACAAGTTGCAGAAATGATATGACTCCAAATGAACATTCTCAGCCACTCGTTGTAAATCTGGCGCAAGGTGCTAATAAACATAGCGGGAAATGAAATAAAAGTTCGGATCATTAAAAATGTGTACTAAGTTTGCCCCAATTCATCAGGTGATTATTAATATTGAAAGTATCTATCTGATTGGGTTAAGGGCAAAATTCAGCACCATTTTAACGATAAGAAATTTATTACATATCCATGTAAGTCTATTCAGTGCTTCCACACTTATATTATTTTTGGATCAGTTTTACCTCTTAACAAGCATAAATGCAAACATAAAACCGAATCCACTGGTATATATGTATGTCTTATGACTGTGCCCTGCAGGAAACTGAAATTCCACTAAACACATTGTTTATTGTACTGCTATAATGTGCAAATAAGACTGGTGGCGCTGGATTTTTCTGTTATTAATAAAACAATGCACACACAAGAAGCCAATATCTAAACAAGGCAAATAAAGAGATCCTGGAAGTTAGCTGGAGTCCAGTTTAACCCAACAAGACATAATGTGTCACAAGTGAGGAGCAATTATTACATATTACATTTGCATTTTTGGAGCAAACAAACAATGATAGTAAGTGGAACTGTATAAAAGCGGATCCCGAACTACATACCTGAAGACCCCGCACACATACACTCGACCACTCCTATGACCGTTCCTGCAATAGCTGCCTTTCGTAAGAAGTTCCAGTCTCAGTCTCAGTTAGAGTTTTCTATGTATATAGGAAATACGTGATATAAAATGAGTATTCTATGGCTTGACAGTCTCAGATTTAAAATCTGTTAACAAGTTTGGAGTAATAGTGGGTCTCTGCTGGTATCTAAAGCCATTTTAAAATATTGAAGCTTTGAACAAGCAAGATCCCCTTGTAACAGCTGATTCTGCATATAAAGAACACATACACAGCGAGCATCGCTGTAACGACCAGAACACGAACACCGAAAAAGCCTTCACAGTCCGGTCTTTTAAACGCATGTTTTCCTTTATATGCACAATCTCTGTTTACAGCAACTGATCGGGACCTACTGGTTAGGGGGGTGGTCAGGGGGCCCAGCTCTATATTCTAGAGTGTTTCAAAATGACAGAGCTATAAGTAGTACCAGCATGGATTAGAGCGGAATAGATCTTGTCAAACTAATACTTGGTTTTATAAGAAGTCAGTAGAATTAGAATCTGGCATAGACAGTAGATGTAGTTATACTTGGATTTTGCAAAGGCCAATGATACAGTCCCCCATAGGCGACGTAATTCATAAGCTAAGGTCGTTGGTCTGGGGAGGCATATTTGTACATGGATAGAAAATAGAAATTTATTGAATAGGATACAGAGAGTAGTGTTAATGGGGCTTTATCAGATAGGACTGAAAGTCCAAAAGTGGGCGTGACTACAGGGTTCTGTGTTGGGATTGCTCTATTAATGCGTTTATAAGATTTGGAAGTGTATATTGTCATCAAGGTTTCTGTGTGCTGACAGACACAAAACTTTGTCACCCCATGGAACTTCAGAGGAGGTTGCAATCATTCAGGTGGATCTAGATAGATGTCACATTGGGCTGCCTACAGTGCCAGAGAGATTCAAAGGTGATGCATTTTAGGCTGTGCCTGTTTATACTATAAATGGCTCTGTGATTAGTGAAACCCTGTTTGAAAAAGGATCTTGGAGTTTTGGTGATAACAAACGTAAAGGGTATGCCCCTGTCCCCCAGACGCCCAACCCTATGTTTGTATATAGAAATGCCCAAGAACTTTACTACCTTACCCTACTGCCTCGGCCTGCGCTGCGGCCCTCTGCTTGCAAGAAAAGCAAGCAGAGGGGCGGGACGGCAGTCGCGTCTGTGATTGGTGAGGCGGCAGCCAATCACCGGAACGTGGCTTGCCGGGGACGTCAGTGCGGCGGAGGCAAGAGGGAAGGTAAGGAAGTTTACTGGGCATTTTCTGATATTAAAATAGCGGTTGGGCTGGGGGACGGGCATGTTGCTAAAAAGGGGTTTGACACTAGGGAGAGGGAATCCAAATCGCGGGAGGGAAGAGGAGGGGGAGAAGGGCTGCAGTACGCATGCCAAACTTCTCCGGGGCCAGGGTAGGAGGCAGAGTCCTAGTGGGACTCCTCTGGTGGGACAGTTTTTGGTTGGGGGGGGCGGACTACAGGATAACCATATGGAGCTGTGATGTGTTAGGTAAGAGTATGAAACTACCTACATGTGGGGCCAAGTAAGTAGGGGGGGAATATTAGTTTTTGGGGGGGACAATGCCCTTAAATGTAGCAAACAGTGCCAGGCAGCAAACAGCTAGAGCCAGCAATGATATTGCTTGTTAGATAAAAGAGAGGGTAGGAGTTCAAGGGAGACAGAATGTTATTCTCCGCTTTACAAGCCCATTGGTAAGGCCCCTCATTTGGATATGCTGTGCCAATTTTTGGAATCCTGGTGTACAAAAAGGACATCTTTGAAATGAAAAGGGATTGGGGGAGCTTGAATATGAAGAGGGATTGGATAAGTTAACAATTATGTCACTTAGAGATAGGGCGCTTGCATGGGTGATTGATACTGAGTATAAATTCATTACACGGCCATACAATAAACTATCTGAGGCATTGTCAACCAGGAGAAACTATCAGATGGTAGCACATGGAATTGAAGAAAGAAGTTTAGGCTTCGAAATTCGGAAAGGGTTTTTCATGTGTGAATCGGTTAAGCTAAATATGGAACTGTCTTCCAGTGGACGTTGTTGCTATGGAAGGTTCAATTGGGACAGTTTAATAAACAGCTGGATGAGTTTCTGCAACACAAGGAATGTGGCAAGTTACTGGTATTGAACATAAAGTAGAGTGACTCCAGGGGAATATTTTCCGAGTGCCACTTGGAGGTCAGGAGAAGGAATGTTCTTCCTTCATAAATTTGGTGTTTACTTCTCTGGTATCAACAGTTTAGGCAGGCATGAGGCCATGCTAGATGGATGCGACATAGATGTCTTTGTAACCACAAACATACAATATATACCTAGAACAAGGCTGTACTGGTAGCAGAAGCAGGCGTTGATAGAGATGGAGACCCAAAACATGTTTTAGAAAGCAGGAGTGACTGGCAGGTGGAAGCGGGGTAGAAGGCAGGATACAATGCACACAGGAACAGGCGAGAAAAAAAAGAAAAGAGAGGAGCCAAGACAGGGAGCATTGATAGTACGTGCATGATAGAGATAAAGAATACAACACATCGGCACTGATGAAGCCGAACCAGCTATATAGAATACTTACAGGAGTAAGTCGACATAAAAACTCTGTATTGCATTGCACAAACATGCGCGACGGTGGGACGTCATACCATGGGCACATCCAGCAGGGGCAGTGTGGGCCCGTTGCCAAGAAGCCCTACGGCGGGCTCCTATTGGCTGAGGAGACCGATGCGAAAGGTCGCCGGAAGGTGCCTGACAGTACTCACACCCCCCAAAATATCTTTTTTTGTCTGTCTGTGTAGATGACACTACTCCAACCCTATAACTGCCCAGGTTTTAACTTAAAAAAGTGTCCACAAACAGACTTACCAAGTCTCGGTCCATCCGGCCTCTGACCTCTATGGCTACATTACAAGAAACAGATAGTAGCAACTAAGGGGGACGGACAGAAAGCCGCGGCAGTGTGGCTGAGAGTCAGCAATCACAGGACACGGCTGCCGGCTATGTAAGCGATCTGCGGGAAAACAAGGGGCGCTATTGATAAAAAAATCGATATCGTAAAATACAGATCGTTATGCAGTAAAATACCGATCGTTTATCGTAAATAATGATCGGATTAAGTTTTACAAACATCGTTATTTTTTGCGATAAACTGTGATTGATCTTTTAAACAATAGGGCCTAAAGATTGGTAAGTCTGCTTCTGTGCACTAAGTGTTATAAAACCTATCAGAGAAACATTATCAGCGAGATTCAATGTAAAATTGAGTTGGCTAATTTTTGTCCCCCAAACCAATCAGGTATCATTTAACATTTGAAAGCTAAATCTGCATAACAACCCCTGGAGTTGTTTTAAACTTTAACTGCCCAGCCGCGGATGGCATTTCAGATTAAGGGAGAGATGGAAGTGAGAGAGCCCCCCTGTGACATGCCAGGGAGGGAGGACCAGAGAGGTCGGCAGATACGGATTGACACACAGGATGGCTCCTACTCTTCACCTTTTTAGATTTGGCAGCCACTAGCGAGAGAGAGAACCATAGGGCCAGAGGAGAAATGTAAGGTTGTTTTAAAACATACACAGAGGGGCAGCCAACTGGGGCAAATTTAGTTTTGGGGTGGACATGCGTCACCGCGGCAGCAAATTAAGGTACAGTATTAAACTGGAATCCCACATTACCCAGAGCAATGCCGAGCCTAAGGAAATGAGGTCCCACCCTTGGTCTTATTAAGTGAACTTATTCCTCTTCCTACTCCCCCAGCACTTTAGAATGTTTGGACTTAGCATTATCTACTGGATTTATTGCTCTAAACGACTTGATTATACTGTCCTGTGTTAACACCGCTTGAAATACTGGTCTGTTGTATAATCAGATGGATTTATAGGGGCGCGATGCATAAATGTAATGGGATCGCGCCTTCCGCCGGGATCCAGATGCTTTAAGTCCCTGTGATTCTTATTGCATTAGATCCCTGCAGGAAAGGCTGAACTTTTTTAGTTCATTATAAGGCATCTAGTTAACGCAAACCTGTGCACATTATCTCAACTAAGGCTTTTACTATAAGGCTACCACACCTTGTTCTAAAACGCAAAGTTGGACAATGGCCGGGACCAGCGCTCGACATTAGTTGCCAACCTCCGCTCACCACGATATAGATTGAGTGCGTCAGTTTTGCTCTCTATTGGCCCAAAAAAATGGCTGATATTCTACCACCCATAGAATACAGGTGGAATTATTTCCATGCTTATATATATCCTTGCTGTCAGGTGTACTTTTAGTGTTGCCAAAATATATTATATGTATTGTAATAAATGGTGATGATGACTTGAAGTGTATCATTTATGTAATGGTGGTAGATGAGCAACAAGCGGAGAAGTATAAGTAGTATGATATTTCAGGCTACAGTAGTATTTTTTTCTGGGTTTAGTGAGCACAGCCAGAAATTATATTGCGTTTTGTCAGAATCTTGAACGGTAATTTTTTTGCAAGTTTTTACTTCCACATATAAAAAACATTTCTTCCTTTCCATAGGATGGTAAATCATCCACATGGTTTAGTGGTATTTGAATACATACAACCCATGCGTGACAAATACAATGCACCTTCTTAAACTTCTAAACCCCCATTGACACAAAAAAACTAATGTTCCCAAAACTAAAGTGGTTTTTTATAAATGTCATTTCACTTGTGTTTGTTTATTAAGGGATAGTTATACCCCGTTATTGGTAATCTAAGATATTAACCTCGTTCATCACCTAGGAATTCTCGAACTCTATTCCCCCGAGAATAATGTAGTACCAAGGGTTAGGGTTTGTGTCACCGCAGAAAACATCACACAACTGAACCAGTAGGGAGATGACGACTAGATTCATGGAAAAAGATGCCAGACCCTTCCGAAACCAACGTGGTTAAGACTACCTATTTCTGTTTAAATGAACGAAGAGAGGAAAGGAGTTAGTCTTACTCTCTATATTACTTGCAATTAACTTAGGAGACAGAGGGAAACACAGATAAATTTCGTCATGATCATGCTCCTCCAACTGCTCTCGGGACAGGTCCCGGACCATAGCCATACTCCCTTTCAATGTACGGCACCACGGTTGGTCGGATTGGGTGTCTGTTTAATTTTTCAGAATGAGATTAATAGTTTTAACAGTTGTGGCACAGATGCAGGGTCTGAAAAATACCATGCCCTGACAGTAGTACCCCTTTGCGTTGGCTGACCTATTAGTTGGGTGATGATTGACGTGCGATCGCCCGCTGTTGAAAACTGACTGAGCTCAACTATGGTTTCATTGAATAAAAAGCCTGAGTATTTGCTAGTATCTAATATAATTTTTATAAAATATACTGGTCTTATATTTTGGTTTTGCACAAAGTTATTTGATTTGTGCTGATGCAGAATTGTAGGAAATGTTTATATATTTGTCTGTGATACACAACACAATTTTATAGAAATGTAACTGACATGTTCCATAATGAAACATTGTGATGAACATACAACTTAGAACACACATAGGTAATTTAAAGCTTTTAAAAAAAAAACCCCAAAAAAAAAACCAATCCTTTTGGAATCCTATATAATAAAAGCCTACTGCTGCGTCATGTGCTTGCCGTGTAGTGCGTCACTTGCAGTTCCCTATTGACTCACCATCTGTGGAGAAAAGGTAAGATGTGTACTGCCGTTCCTATGATCACCGTTAGAGGGAAGAAACACAAGGAACTATGCACCAGAGGCAGAACACAATCAATTACACAGAGGCATTGACCACAGGGTAAGTGCTTGGGGACACTTAGAGGACAAACCTTGGACTTTAGACAAAGGAGGGATTCTGGATTTGGGACATGTGGGGACTTGAGATTTGGACTAGGGGGGACTCAAGAATTGGCGTGCAGTATTTGGGGACTTCTGCACGCTCATTGGGACACTGTCAAGAGAGAGACTCGAGTCAATGAGACCTGGAGGAGTGGGACTGTGGCTGGGGACACTAGCGGGTGGGTACACACCAGCAGTCACATGTACCAGGCCGAAATAATCTCGCATGGTGTGGGTGAGGCCGGTAAGCCGAACATAGGTCATGATTGAGTCCCGTTCGTCGGAATTTAAATCCCTGCGATACGTGCAGTTTCCCTTGGACCACACAATCGTCATGCGCACTGTAGACACACGGCCAGCTTATTACCGGACGACAGTCATTGTCTGTGTCGGGCTCGTCTCGGTCGGGACAATAATAGTCCCGTGTGGTAACAGGCCAAGGAGGGGTATTCTGGCCTTGGGAACATGGAGGCAGGAGGGGCTATGGCCTTTGTACACTAAGGGGGCACTCTGGGCTATAGCACCCGTTGATGTAAGGGCCTTTAAAAATTGGTCTAGTTAGGAGCAATAAAGGTGGACAATACTATATAACATAATCAAAATAAATTGTTTATTTAGGTTGTCCCTCGGGACCATTGTGGAATGATCACAA
Organism: Hymenochirus boettgeri; assembly: GCA_019447015.1. Taxonomy (NCBI): domain Eukaryota; kingdom Metazoa; phylum Chordata; class Amphibia; order Anura; family Pipidae; genus Hymenochirus; species Hymenochirus boettgeri. Next base: position 96,499,035 of record CM033474.1, read on the forward strand.
CATATAATTGGTTAAATGCGGTAGGAACACCATCCTATTGTCTACATCAGTCCTTCATATCTTTCGATCAACGATCAAACCAGAGACTTTGTTTCTAGACGAAGAATCACTAAAAAGCAAATTCCTTACGCCGTACAAATGGGCCCACAGTTTGTGAAATCTCAACCTTTCAAATGATCGTACAGGTGTCTGAGGTGTAGAATCTGCCTTGTAGCATGATATATCAGGGGGAGTGTGGTACTCTGGTGCTACTGATTGTCAGCTTCTAGGAAGCAAGAAGGCAGCTTCCTTGTTTAATTTTGAGCTCTACAGAGCGGGTGGTGAACTGTGTACTGTTAAGTAGTTAACTGTGATGACCCCAGTTCTTGCATGTTAATTTCAACAAACGTCACAAATACAGACCCAGAGGCTAGAGATACACAACAGCTGTGTTTTTTATTCTTTGTGAATGTTGCTCCCTTGGGACAAGGTATCTGAAGACTTTAGTTCATCATTTAAATAGAAGCCAGAGCCAAATAAGGTGTTTCATCTAAGTGCACCACTGTACACTATGTCTGGCTGCTTTCTGTTGATTATTAATATATATGTGGATTACTATAGCGCCACATCTTCCTAGTTGCTTTACATACCATAGATACATTTCAAATCAGCCCCTGCTCGAACTCGATCTAGCAATCTAAAGGCAGATGTTATCTTGACCATCCAAACCTATGTATGTCTTATATTACTTGTGGGGGACAACTGTAGTGCAGTGGAGGAAACCAACGGGTTTTAACACATAAAAACTCCATTGTGCCATTGTGGTCCTAGGGGGGCTGAACTTGGGACATCAGTGCTGTGCATGGCTAACTACCTTGAATGCCTTGCCAGGGATCTTGGGGGAGAGCCTAATCTGTATTATCAATGTATGTGGACAGAGAGGGAGGATTTATTCAAACTTGCCTACGTCATCTTAACAATGTACTATATCGCCAAAGTAACAAAGTCCAAGCTTGCAAGGAACTGTAAACTCACAAGATTTTAACGTCTTTGCCCTCGTTTTTATATTTGCTCGGGGGACGGAGACGGTTACGCTTCGTCCGCTAGCAAGCCGCTTCTGCCCAAGAAACAGCTGTTCTGTCCCGAGTGCGGCCTATTTTGTTATGGCGAGCGAATGCGCCTAAGAGAGGCGCAGTGTGTCGGGACAGTGCTGTTACAGAGTAGAGGAGGCTGCGATGGGGCAGGAGCGAAGGTAATTACCATGTCCCTGAGCAAAAAATATTATTCACAGGGAGGTGGAATTAGCATTTACTCCCTGTAATAATACCAAATGGAGGTAAAGACTTTAAAAATCTTTGGTTATGTGGGTTTACAGTCTTCACAAAACACAATGTAGATGGGTGTATAGCCCACAATGCTGGATTAGATAGGGGTTTACCCCTTGAGGCGTTTCGTATTGCAAGGTGTGCCACAATCAGACTCAGCTGTACTAATTTGCACTTTCCACGCTTACCTCTATAACTAGAATGCAAAGGGGTTTTATTGCATCTCCCCGTGGTGTTTTGGGGATTATAGACACATAGAAATGCTAATTAAAAATCATGTATGCTTTTGCATCATTAATACTAAAATATTACAAACATATACTACCTCACCCACAAGTATAATCAACCTCATAAGTGAAACACGTCTAAAATAAACTCACGACAAGCCAAGTTATTCTAACAAAGGCAGAATGACGAGCAGCTGGAGGGTTAGTAAGGGAGTTTGGATTTAATCCAGCAAAAAATGAATGCTGTGCACAAGTTTTTAACATCCTGCCAAGCCACCAACTGCCAAGCATTGCACTCGTCTTGGATCACTTCTGGGGGAGTGAACTTGTCCAAATCAATAACAGTAACGAATCTAAAATATATAAAATTATAAAGTGGGAATACAACAAGTTGCTTTCTTGGTACAGATTTACAAATTAAAGAACAGTTTGTCTAGTATAGTTTTCTCTGTTATATACATATGTGTTGGTTCATTGTTCACGTTTGTGTGGTGTCTCGTTTTTATTTCGATGCAACCAAGACCAACGCATTGCAATAGAGAGGTATTTGTCTTCAGTTACATGTAATAAAGACTTTCTAGGTTGGTGCTTAATTAACGTCAGTAGTCACTAATAAATTAAAAGGATGATGATTAAAGGCTTGTGAAACTTTTCCCTTTTCTGAATATGCAATGAAGGAACAAAGGATTCTGGAACTTCAGTTCCATAGAAAGCTCTTAGGAAGACTAATCTTAAACGGCTTTACAGCATTCACAGTTAAATGCAAAACTTGAGTGCCAACTCAGACCTGTTCGGCTTTATTGAGACTATGATCAGTGTAGATCAGGCTGTCTGGTTTGGCAGTGTGAAGTGCCTAGGGACAGACGTCACTAATAAATTAAAAGGACAATTATACTACACATCCCTCCGCTCCTCTTCTTTTTCATTACTGATTTACCAAGGTGAGGACTTGGAACCCGCTAGGGGTCCTCACCCCTGGGTTTGCGTAACTAAGCAGAGTCTTAGACGCAAACACTGCTATGGTAGGCCCCCCACTCCTCTCCTTGCGCGACAATGCCACATAGGAAGGCCAAATTTTGCAATAGGAAGGCAATTTGTTGCAAACGTGCTTCCGTATTGGCCTTGTCGTCGACAAGGGAGGAGGGGGCAGAGCCTACCAGAAGCAGCGCGAATGCCGATATTAAATCACGAGTGCCTGTTGTGCCAGTGTCTTTTGTGAAACCGGTTGACAAGGATGGAGTTAAAGTCGTTCGTAGTTTTGTGTTGATTGCTCAGCTTACGGGGTAAATGTGTCTATAGAACTGAAAACGTGATACTGAAAATTTGGAAAATGTTTAATCTCTGATTCAAAGTATGATGGAAATTATTTAAAAATTCTCCTTGTTCTCCGTAGGACAGAGGAGTGCTCATCTTATTTAAAGTGGGAGGATTATCGTTCATCCCTATTAAAGAACAGGTCATATTCTTTGGTACGACCCAAATCTGGCATGCTGAAGAGCATTGTTTAAAACTGGAGTATATTTTTATCATCAAAAAAGGGGGTTTTTTAATCATCATTTCCACATGACAGGGAAGTCTGTTTGTTAAACTGCCTCGTGAGCGGGGGATATGAGGTAGGAGGAAACAAAATGGAATATTAAAGGTTTCAACTAGGGAGCAAACACCTATCATTCATTTTACAGTAGCGTGAAACCTATAAAACTATAGTAGAACATACAAATTCTTAAAAACTCACAAATGCAGGAGGTTCAAGAAAATGCGAGACATGGAATTAGAGGTTAGGGGATTTTGAGCAATGGCGTAATTAAGAATCACTGATCACCAGACAGGTGGTGTTACGAGGGTCTTGGTCTGACAGCTACCAGGGGCCTGAGCTGCAGAGGGGCCCTAGCAATCGCCAAGAAAAATGAATTTTACACTTTAAATGCCACGAAATACGAGTATATGATCTGCAGCAATTCTTAAAGGATTTTTTTTTTAAATGTTCCCAGGCACCATACAGATTACCCTGTTTCGCCCCCGAAAAACAGATGTGGGAATCAGGAGTTTTAACCCTCAAATGCCGTGACCATACAGGAAGGACAGCTTTCCCAACGGCCATGCCATAAGGGCCCGGTGATGTCAGAGGATTCCCTCTGCACCGGGGTCTTCCCTTAGCTTTCTCCACTGCCGTTCCTTGTGGTGTAAGTACGTGGACTGCACTGTGATCTCATTGCAGTCGCAGGTTGTGGTACCTGCTAAATAGTAGCTGTCACATAATGAGTCGTAATCCATTACAAAGAGATTGACTGATTTACATCGTGGGAAGGATTAAAAAAAAATTTAAGTGAAAACACACAAAAAAATTTAAAGGGATTTTTTTTCAACAATACAAACCACATATAACTGAAAAATGGTCTGTTTGCCAAGGGTCCCCAGGAAAGTTAAACAGACTTATTAGCTTCCCAATTTCAAGGGAAAATAAGCACTCATTACAAATAAAGATTTTAGTCAGGTACAAAAAGCAGACGCACTGAATTTTTTATGTTTTCTAAATATAGCCAATATAGGGCCAATCCTGTCGGGTACCTTCGGATTCGCCATTGGCTCTATATGCTAGTGTCGTGAACGGCTGAAACAATGTTTTCCGTTGCCAAAGAATGTCGCCATTGGAAATGATGTTCTGCCGGAAGAAATTCCTTGGCCGCCGGTTGGCCAGAGTCATAAACCATTTACCCTAAATCTTGCAGATTCTGTCTATCAGTGAAAATCTTTGACCAATGGTACTGGTGTTACCCACCTTAAGAAACCTTAAGAGAAGTTTTTGTGATTGTCCCCAGATGTTAAGACTTTGATTATGGGCAATAGGGCTGACAGCTGGCTTTCTTTTTAGAATCTAACGTGGAATGTATACTTTTATTACAAAATAGTTTCTAGACAGTAGAAGTTGAAGAACAGGAGTTCTACAGGGTATCTTTAACAGTCTGAAAAATTACAAGAGAATAAGGGAATCTCACACATTAGCATAAATGTATATACATCTGGAGAAGTACAGTTATTTGCTGCCGGAAAGGATTTGAAGTGTAGAAACTCGTCAGGAAAGTTTGTTTTACTTTGCCATCATCCTTTTATGTTCAGAACATATAGTTATTCAATAAGGTCAGACACATTTGCTGAGCTGTTAATTGCTTACCAATCAGAGATAGTTTTACTAATAGAGGCCTTACAAACAGTTTATTGAAATTGGTTATGTAAAGAATTTTTAATCAAATATTAATGATGCCACCTTGCCTTCAAAATGACATGTATAAATGATTGTTGTGACCTCTGGCATTGTCAGATTGTGAAGGTTGTAATTTGATCACGCTTTAAGCACACAGATATTTACGTCATCAAGAGAAAATATATTAATTGGTTGTGCTTCTGTTTACAGGAGTGCAAGTCACAAGAGCACATCATTCTAAAAACTTAAATATTATATAAAATCCTTATAGTGGCTATTAACTGAGAACTGGAAACAATCAAGCAAACTTTTATGGGGTTGTAAATAAAAGCACACTACCCGTTAAAGAGTGTGTGGCTAATTGTAAAGCGAAGACCAAGTAAAAGAAACAACGTGTTACAGTCAGTTCGAGCGTCGGCGGCTCCTCTATTCACAACCCGCAGTGGGGAGTGCAGTCAAATGGTGCTCCGGAAGCATCCAAGGCAGAAAATACTATAGAAGAAAGGCTTGGGAACGGACTGCTACAACTGCGAATAAAACGTTAAACTTTTAGGCGAAACATAGGCATGCTCAAGAGGTAAGACAATTGTCTCCAGTTGTGAAGCATGCCTTGTTCGGCAATTTAATTATGTTTTAATTCGCAGTTGGTAAGGTTAGCAGGCTCTGTACATCATTTCTTATATAGTATAACTTGTAAAGCTAGCGTTACAGTGGCGAACTAGGAACCACGAGGCGCCCCCCAGTTGTTTCATTCATAGGGTTTTCTGTGAGGAGGCATTATTGTCAAGAAAAAAAATATAAGAAGGTGCCCCCTTGGCTCCTGGGCCCCCTTGTGGTCTGCTTTCTTCTGCTCCTGGGATGTTACACCCTCGGCTAGTTATATTTTAAAAAAATCCTGTGGCTAGACCTGACACTTTGACAGGGCGGTCTGCCGGATTAAGTGTAATTGGCAGTTAACATTGTTTTAGCAGTTAATAATTTAAAAAATAGTGAAGAGATTGAAAGAGATTAGGGATTGATCTCCAAACTAGATTATATACTAAACGTATAATAAAAAAGGCATAATTGCGCTTCTTACCATGTAACATAAGTAAATTACACCACCTATGGGGCCTATATGTACCAAGAGTGCCATCAGTACAAGGGAGATTCATGCACTTATTCAATATACGCATAGCAGCTTCAGTATAAATAAGTTATTTTTAGTTAAAATTTAAACCAGCCTCAGACTGGACAAAAATTGGCAATTGTGGAATAATGATAGGGTGAATGTGGAGGTGACAGTTTGCTTCCAAGAAAACCAACGCAAGTAGCTGCAAACATCCCCCCCCCCCACCCCCCCTATTGTAAATCACACCTAACTCTTTAAAAAGGTTAGCGGGAATTTACCAACAGTTTGTGCTCAGTTTATGTGAATAGTAACTACTGAATATATTCGAGTATAAACGCGGTACCTATTTTTACCATGAAAAAAAGTAGTAAAAGGAAATTGACTTGAGTATAAACCAGGGGTTAGAAACTTATGCACCCCTATTGGTGTCTGATTCTGTATTGTGTTGAGGCTTTTGTTGCCCTTTAAATGGACAGCAGAATTCCATACAGTAGTAACACTACAATAATAGCAAAATCCGAGAGGCTACTACTGTATGGGACTGCTGTATGGGAATGCCTGTTTGTCCATTAAAGGGCAACATGAAAGCTCAAAATACATGTAGAATCAGAAGGACACAATTAATACCATTCGTGTTCTGATTCTGTATTGTTTGAGACTTAGTTGCCCTTAAATGGAACAGCAGAATTCCATGCAAGTCAGTCCATTACAGAGAATTCTTGCTGTCCATTATAAAAAGACAACTAAAGCCACTCCAGATGTTGGGAACAAACTCCAGCATGCTTTACTATATTTTTAACGATAAGAACTTTTAATAACTATCTCCCGAAAGTTGCATAGTATATTTTAAATAGCATGCGAGGTTAATCTATCATCTTGGGATACAAACAAGCGAGAAAGCAGAGGGAGGGAAAAGCAGAATTATTAAAGAGAAGAAAGTATGCATCCATTGATTTTTGCCAATGAAACTGGTATAAGAAGGATAATCTAAGTAAATCCTATAAACAGAGCAATGGCCAAAGTCATTTGTTGGTTTTGTTCTCTTCAGACTGGCCAATGACTTATTAAGTAAACAAATTGAAACATATCTATTGTATTCAAGCTAGATCAACTCGATATTAAAGTTTAGTCTTGGAAGACTGCACAATTAACCAACACACAAAAAAAAAAAATATCACCGCAGGGGGACAGTATTCATAATAGGCTGTTACAAGTTCATAGGATCACCAGTAGAACATTATCATGACTCTTTGTGGTTGTTTTCAATTTCATTTGTACAAACAACTGGGAGTAGTAACAGAAACTATAATATACATAAAGAGGATGAGATTAGTATGACATTTGTACCGTGAATTCTTGCATACTTTCAAGATAATCTCCCAGTTAATCACGGAAGATTCTTCTTGATTACATGTATACTATAGGTTAAACATCCAAACACAACCAGCGGCATACGTGACTTGTGAACTCCTGTAAAGTACCAATTGCTAAACAATCCCATATTTCCAATTTAACACTTATCTGTAAAGGCAGATCCACATGGTACAACAAAAAATTTTGGTATTCAGTTTATGAAGAATGGGAGGTAAAGGAGAGCTTGGTCTTACCTCCCTTCCTCCGATAAAACCGCAAGGACGCGGTGAGAGAGACGGTCTAAGTTAACTTACCCAATCACCCAGATATCAATCACTTGGCCTATCTGAACAGGGCCGATGATTAGTTATCTATCTGTGCAGGGTGATTGCGCCAGAGAATTCACTTTGAGGGACCGTCAGTATGACGTTTTAGTTTAAAGGGCATGTTCCACCATTTTGAAAGGGCAATTTCAACCTCTGGTATAAAACTAGACTTTTAATATATTTTACCGCATGTCCTCCCACCCCCAACCAACTATATTGGAACTTAAAAAGCTATACTTAAGCTCTCATTCCAGCGTCGTTTTGATAGCCACATCCCTAACAAGCTGACTGCTGGCTGTGGTGATGATAGCAGGCCACGGCTGGAATGGCTGCTCTTCAGCCAATCACAGCGTGGTACAGCAATACAGAGCGAAAGTTCGTAAGTAGAGTTCTAATTCTATTTAAAGTGGCAATATTAGCAGTTGGGGGTGGAAAGGCATGCCCTGGGATATCTAAAGGTTTTTTTCGTTGCATGAAGGGAAGCCAGGGAAGGTGTGAGAGGGAGGGAGGGGAGGGGGTTAATGGGGCTCCCCTGCACCATGTCATAAGCAACTGAGAGGACACAATAGAGCCAAGCAACATTTTGGACAGCAGACAGCCTCCACCACTTTCAATTCTTGGACTTTGAAGAGCGACTACAGGGAAACAACCAAAGGAGCAAGGATTGTAACGGTAAGGATTTTTTTAAACTGTACAGTGGGGCGTCGTAGTGGGTATTACCAATTTTAGTTTGGGGGGACATGCCCTTAAACAAAAAAAATGGCCATACTGTATGTCGAACTACCCCAAAACCAGCAATATATTCAGCACATTAATTACCGTTTTACTAGCAGATATTTTAAGGGCAATGTGGTCTCAAAACAATGAGGGCGCGAGATTTCCTTTATTTTAAATGAACCAAACAATCACATCTCTGCTTTTTGGAGCCGCTGTGAGAAATTTCAACATGCAGATGAATGTTCAAACTTCCTTGCTTCCAGTGGTGAGTGACATCACTGACCTATGCCAGTGCCCCTCCACCCTGGGGGAGAAGCATGCTCAGTTAAGACTTAATGCTCGGGGAAATCAGAAAGTACACTGGGGGCAAAAAACTGCGGTTGCGAAGGGGAAACCTATTAATCAGGCAGAGGCTAGTCACATGACTACAAGGGTTACATGGCTGAAAATAAGAGTGTTCAACCAGGAAGTTACATTGCTGAAACCTTTTCCAGCATGAAAATATCCAAATAATTGATCTAGAGTGTGTATTAGTTTTATTTTGAGGTTATGAGGAAGGCTCTTTTAAATATCCTCTATGTTTGAAAGAATTCAGACCACGTACCTTTAGGATAATATGCCTCCATTCTGGCAGAGTAAGAGGTCTCCTTCCTCATCACAGACAAATCCAGTGTGATGAATGTGAAATCACAAACCAAAATGACTGTGATTCCCCTGCCTGGCCTCACTCTGCACATGCTCAAGCTTAAAAAGCTCGGTAGAACCAAAGGTGGAGGCAGATAAGAACCTATACAAAATGGAAAAAAATTATGATTAAACGTATTTGGTTACAAATGCAATGTAATAAACTGGGTAAAACAGCGTAGGGGTTGCGGCAGACAAACTGACACAGTTTTTGTTGTAAGGGTGGACATGCCAAATTTTCTAATATTTGTTTTCCTGGAATGAAAAGTTAGAGTTTCGACCAAATTTTCAAAATCCACCAGATTGATGGCAACTAACCCTTTTTATACATTTTTGCTCTCCGTACCCAAACTTCCATTTACCACCAACACTTGTAGTCTCAAACTAAACCGAGATCCACATTACATCTATATAGTAACATAATAATTGAGTTAAATAAAGATGTAAACGTATTTTGGAGCTCACAACCTGTTTAAAACCCTCCTCTTTAACCCTACTTAAGAGGTGTTGATCCAGATGGGAAGGCAAACAAAAATCAACTAAAAAGGGTGGGGGGGGGGGGTAGAATTCACTTCCTGACTCCAACTGGCAATCGGGAAAGCATCACCTGTATAACCAGAACTATAAAGTATATATATTTAATAATTCTCAAGATTTTTTTAATTTAGATACAATCCAGCCATAATCACATCAGAATGTAAACTTGGCCATCTGCTTGGGTGCATCAAATTGGAAGTCTGTTTCTGGGCTGGTTATGTCTTGCTCTCGTGTTATCCTGTTTTCTCCTATCTGTTGATTCTCTAGTTTCTGTTAGGATTTTCACATATTTGTTATTTTTATTTGGCTTCCATGCTTGTTTATTATTTTTTCATGGTCTCTGTAAAGATACTAGTTTAGGTATTTATTGTTGTGTGGGTGTTCACTGTGGCTAGTTATTGGTTAACGGTATTGTGTGGTTTGGAAATAAACAGTTTCTCACTAGTCTCTGATATCTGCTGAGATTGCACAATAAGTTCTTAATCCTGTACAAATATATCTGAGATTAGAATGCACTGGCACAGTCCTCCCTCAAGGAGCACTTTATCAAGCCGAAACATGGACCATTATATTACAAGAGAGAATAAAATATGTAATGTGGCCACCTCTCTACATTCCCACAATGCATAGTATCACAGTGAAGGTATTAGCGGAACCCCAAGGTTAAGGTGCCTCCTTTAGACAATTAGTTTTTGCGTGACAAAGTGTGCAAAAGTATCAATTTTCTTATTGCGATGGGTGAAACCAAGTGCTGTTAGGAGAAACAGCCGGTAGGACCCTGCTAGTTACGAGTTTTAAAGGGCCCATGTCAATCCTTTTACATCAGGAATCATGGTTTTTACTCTTATTAGGGCCTGATTAATATAATTTACTATTTGAGCAGTCAAACCCATAGTCCACTGGATCTCCGACATATTATGATATATCAAACACTGTAGAGCCATATTTTAGTAATATTTCCATAAAGCTCTATTCATTGTTGTAAAAATGTTTTTGAACATGCTATTGTCTCTTTATATCCACACACACTTTTAGGTTGTGTTTATAGTGATTTTATAGTTGCTCTCAAATATTAGGACACGGAAAAGTATGTCATATAAAGTTTATCTTTGATGGATAAACAGTAAGGGTAATTATGGACCGGGATCAATGGGAGGAGTGTATTATGACGAGGGGGGGCGGAAACCTGATTTAGGGAAGTATGGTTGCTGTGATGTACATCTGATGACGGCACTGAGGATAGCTGAAACGCGAGATATTGTGTTAATAAAATTATTGTTTTTCCAAGAGCCGCAGGGAGTGGCTTGGTTATCTACCTTTATATGTACAAATATCCGACAGTAGACCACGGCAGTTGTTTTTGAAGCGAGGAGTGCAGGAACAAGACTATATGTTGGATATCTATATATCAATATATATTTAAAATCTCTGGATCTCTGTGTCACCATCATCTGAAGAAGGTGCTCTGTGTAGCACCAAACACGGTCAACTTAACTTTGTCAACGGTTATTAAAAGAAGGCGTGTCGAACAAATTTGTTACTTTATAGTAGAGAAATCAGCAGAACGCTTAGAGACAGGACAGGCGCCAGAAAGGAGCAAAAAGCCCTTCACTGAGCATAAAAAGGAGCATATAAAATGAGCCTAAAAAAAGTTCAGTGCTATATGATAGCATGCCCACAAAATCTAAGAAACAAGAAGCAATTTCTTACTCCAGGTTCCCCAGAATAAAGGACGGAGATATGCAAAATAACTCCTTTATTGTCCCTTAGCTTATGCAGTGGTCTAGAACCGCTGGCTTAATGAAACATGCAATATAGCAATAATATATAGAGGCCCCCCCCCCCAAATCATACTGACGCAGACATGTTTCGATCTGTGATAATCTCATCTATATAGAAAAAAAAAAATATATATATAATATCTAGTTAAACCGGCTTTACCGCACACCTCCATATCTCACCTGTGCTGATGTTATAGGAGTATAGCTAGATGACTCCCTTATATGTATAAACCACACAATGATATATGACCGCACACAGGATTTTAATGTTTATCCTTTATTGTACATCAGTAGAGTACTGTGTACGGGGGATTAAAGCACTCCCTTCATCAAGTAACAAAGACTAGTATATTAAGACTTGCAAAACCTTACGTACTTACTTCCCCAGCATTCTGAACTGAGATACTGTGTCGAACTCACCATCCTCTTGCCGGTCCCTCCGGGTTTCATCAAAGCAGTAGTCAATCACAGCCTGGATGAATGAACTAGCAACAATGAATGAGGCTGCCTCCCTTCATGCTGGGTAACAAGCTCGAATAGATATAAGGATGTACCCACGAAACAGTGAACTTTTTTTTTGTGCTTATTAATTGAAGAAAGATGAGGTAAGGACCTGTGTCTTGCAATTACTATTAGGGGGAGCCAGGAACCCCCCCCAAAGCACTTCAACTTACCGTTAAGTGCACTCCCTCGCTGATTTACCTGACAGGTCCTGAATTTTTCCATGATTCTTGAACTGAAAACTATAGTCTGCATTAGCCTGAATTGAATCTGAAACAGTCGAGGACCGTCAGGTGATAGGCGAGGGTTGTTTTGAGGGAACTAATGCGGCACCAATCGAGGAGAGGACAGTGGAGTGTAGAGTTAAGTATTTTAGGGGGAGGTAAGTTTTCGAAGTTGAGGACTTTCGTGGGGTGGGGAAGTAAATGTGCATTGTTCTATAGCAAAACATCGGAACCAATCAGATTACTGGTTATTTGATCCCCGCTTAAACTTGTTCGACATTCCTGTGTTCTATTAATTCCCCCACCCCCAGAGTACGTTATTTCTTCAGCATTCACCTCTGTCCTGAGTATACAAGTTAAAAAGAGAAGTGAAGATTCAATTTACAATTCACTCCCGCTTGAGCATGTCAATCAAAGCTCCTACAGCATGCCATGTAGTTGGTAGGCTACACAGGGTTTCAAGCAAGTCACCCAATCACTTCCTTCCTTCTCAAAAATGCTTGGCAAATATGGGTTATTAAAAACAAAGTAAAGGGAAGGAGAAGTCCCCCTCCTCGCCAAAGTTTCACCGATTGATTGCCTGTCACAAGGGGGACGGTCGGGGCTGCAGTGATTCAGTTCTCCAAACTCCCCACTTCCCCCCTTCCCATTCATTAAATAGCACTATCTTGCAGAACAGAGAAATTCCTCTCTAACAGGCTTACATACACGGGTTTTTTTTTTTTGGTTTACAAAGGTTAGAGTGATGTTCATGTGTGAGAGGATTAATGGGCATGGCGGCTTGTTTCACGGCTAATTTACAGCTGGACTAAAGAAGGGGGAATGAACCAGACAGTGTGCAAACACGAGCCACAGAGGAAGGGTGGAATGGCAACGCAGAATACACTAAACTTTTATGTATGGTGGATCAATGTATAAATTTCACTTTAGATGTCCTTTAAGTGAATACTTTAAAACTTGTAAAAAAAAATGCTGACAACAACTATTCATCTGAAGCACTGATCGTGAGGTATTTTGGAGCTGGAAATGTAAGAAACAGAGTTTGTATGGGGGTGACATGACCCTTAAATAACGTTAAATGCTGAGTGAGTCAGTTTTGGACACTGGGCATCTTAAAGGGCATGTCCCACCCTTATAATACCTTTCACATATAATAGGTGCATTCCCCCAGCACCAACGCTATAAAATAATTGTAAGAAGTGCCCCGATCTCGGTTGAAATTACTTCCCTGCTCCTCAGACGCATTGCCGGCCTTCTGCTTGCAATACACTGCAAGCAGGTGGCGGGGACGGCAGCCATCAGTGATTGGCTGAGAGGCAGCAATCACCGGACGTGGCTTGACGGCTTCTCAGAAGCCGGGGGAGGGGACGGTAGTAGAGTTGGGGGATCTTAAAGATTTTTTTTAGGGTGGGGTGGGAAGGAAACACTAATACATGGCCAAGGTTTCTATGGTAGAGGAGAGGATCGGAGGAAACGGGACGGGAGAGGGAGAAGGGCTGCAGTGCCGCCTGCCAAACTTCTCCGGAGGCGGAGACAGGAGGCAGAGTCATATATGGACTCTGCTCATCCTCCTGGTGGGCAGTTTTTGGACTTTGGGGGGGGACTAAAGGAGAAACCATATGAGTGGGATGTTGAGGTAAGGATTTTATTACATTACATGGTGGGGCCATTGGTGGGCGATATAGTTTTGGGGGAAGTTGGACATGCCCTTTTAAACTCACTAGTATCACCTTTGAAAAGAATCAACCCTGACCCATCTAGCTGAATGTCGCAAATTTATGCGACTTAACAAGTGCTGTCTCCCTCTTATCATGACAAGGCATGTGCCTTCGTTGTTTAGCAAAAATGTGTGAAGGATAGGAAACATGCCTCGGACCATCAGTAGAGAGATATAGCAACTGGAAACAGCTTGTGCCGGGTGCTGTAAATACGAATTGATAGAGCTGCATCCAGAAGGGTCAGTTTAGACATTCAAGGTAATAAAAAGGGATTTCATACGCAAGTATGTTGTGTGACACAAAAATAACAGTCACCCTGTAATTAGCAGTCTGCATTGTCAGAGTTTACTCTGCATTTTTCAAAAATACTTCATGCAAATCATCTCCAGTTTTTCCAAACAAGTAATACTTTGGCTGATCTAGAGCAATTGCCTTGGAAAGGAGTTTTATAGTTTTATTTCAGAGTGGATAACTTGACATTAAAGTTTAAAAGGAAAAATTCGCGATTAGAGCCAGGACTAGAAAATGTTGGTGTCAAAAAAAACAGGAGCGTTGTTTAAAACATACCCTGTTTCAAATTATAATCCTCGTCCTAGATATAACTACTAGTGAACTGTGATCCTCAGTGTCTTTCCTGGCAGGTCAGAGTGCGCCCCCTTCCCCACCTGTGTGACCTGTGTAATGTATATGTCGCATTGCCAAAAATTTTTCCCACCCCAAACAACATTTATCTTGGGGAAAGGCTCATATAACCTTTGACTATGTTGTAGAGTATGCATACAAAACATTTATATACTGGGATGCATCAGTGGATACACGCCAAAAAACGTAACCAAATAACTTAGTTTCAAATTAATATTTTATTACAGAGGTTTAATAAATCTTATAAAAAACCTTAAGTTCTCTTTGTTTTTGATTGGTGCAATGTACAAAATATAAGAAGGAGGTTTTGACTTTGTTCGATGTTTTCTCCCACAAGCAATGTTCTCCCACAGCAATTGTAAACAGCAATGTTAGTCTTGAGCGTATTACTCTGTATGATTTACACCTACTAGAAACTGTTGTTAAAGATAAGTCATTTAATAAAGAAGACTTGATGAATGGCTGAGGCCAACGATATGCCGTGATTTTGGACTCTTACAAAGAAGTTTTTTGGTAAGAATAGCATCTTGCCTGGTAAGCTGTCACTCTAGGGTCCCTGAGTCTCACACCCTTGTGTAAAATGGATAGGGTTTGGGCATTGGTGGCCAAGGATTTGGCGTTGGATAGTGTATATTTAAAAAAAAAAAAATAATACAGTGTGTCCCTCTGTCACCCTACCTGTCCCTTTATCTGTCCCCCTGCCTGTCTCTTTGCCTGTCTTATCTGCCCCTCTGCCTGTCCCACTATCTGTCCCCTGCCTATAGGACAGGCAGAGGAACAGACAGCGGGACTGAAAGACAGATAGAAGGACAGGCAAGGGGACAGATAGGACAGGCAGAGAATAGATAGAGGGAGAGGCAGGGGGACAGACAGATAGACAGAGGGACAGATAGAGAGACAGAGAGGGTGACAGATAGAGGGAAAGGCAGGGGGACAGAAAGAGGGACAGGCTGGGGGACAGATAGAGGGACAGGCAGGGGGACAGATAAAGGGACAGGCAGAGGAACTGATGGAGGAAAAAGCAGGAGGGCCGATACAGGGAGAGGTAGAAGGACAGGCAGGGGGACGGATAGAGGGACAGAGAGGGTGACAGAGGGAAAGGCAGGGGACAGAAAGAGGGACTGGCTGGGGGACAGATAGAGGAACAGGCTGGGGTACAGATAGAGGGACAGGCTGGGGGACAGATAGAGGGACAGGCAGGGGGACAGATAGAGGGACAGGCAGAGGAACTGATGGAGGAAAAAGTAGGAGGGCTGATACAGGGACAGGCAGAAGGACAGGCAGGGGGACGGATAGAGGGACAGAGAGGGTGACAGAGGGAAAGGCAGGGGACAGATAGAGGAACAGGCTGGAGGACAGATAGAGGGACAGGCTGGGGGACAGATAGAGGGACAGGCAGAGGAACTGATGGAGGAACAAGCAGGAGGACCGATAGAGGGACAGGCAGGGGGACGGATAGAGGGACAGGCAGAAGGACATACAGAGGGCAGATGGAGGGCCAGGCAGGGGAACAGATAAAGGGACAGGCATAAGGACAGGCAGGGGAACAGATAGAAGGATAGGAAAGAATACAGATAGAAAGACAGGTCAAAGGATCAAAAAGATGGGCCGGCGGGGGGCAGATAGTGGGACAGGCAGGGGGACATTTAGAGGGACAGGCAGGGAGACAGATAGTGGAACAGGCAGGTGGACAGATAGAGGGATAGGCAGGGGGACAGAAAGAGGGGCAAGGAGGGGGGCAGACAGAGGGACAGACAGAGGGACAGAGAGGGGGACAGACAGGGGGACAGGCAGAGATGAAAAAGAATGGAAAGGCAGGGGGACAGATAGAGGGACAGGCAGGGGATAGATAGAGGGACAGGCAAGGGGACAGACAGATAGACAGAGGGACAGATAGAGAGAAAGGCAGGGGGACAGATAGAGGGACAGGCTGGGGGACAGATAGAGGGACAGGCAGAGGGAGATAGAGGGACAGGCAGAGGAACTGATGGAGGAACAAGCAGGAGGACCAATAGAGGGACAGGCAGAAGGACATACAGAGGGCAGATAGATGGAAAGACAAGGGAACAGATAAAGGGATGGGTATAAGGACATACGGGGACAGATAGTAGGATAGGCAAGAAGACAGATAGAAGGACAGGCAAAGGAGCAAAAAGGCAAAGGCCAATACATCCATCCAGTCAACCTACCAAGCACTACCCCTGTTCTCATTCCGGCCTAACTGTTGATTCGAGGAGGGCCAAAGAAAAAACAAACACCCAAATTTTGTCCTGACTCCATTGTGAACAATTGAAACATCTAGTGATACCAACTATACTTTATTGTATTAATACAAGTTGCCTGCAACATTCCTTGTTTTCAGAAATCATCCAGCTGTTTGTTCAAAAAAAATCCAAGGAAACCTGCCATCACCATGTCAATGGAAAAGAGTTCCATAGCTTTACCGTCTCACAGTGGAGAAAATCTTTTCCGAAACTTGAAGACTAAAACTTCATTTCTTTAGGTCTTAATGGGATGTCGTGTGTCCTCTGACATGCCTCTATTGGTGAACAATTCCCCAGATAGTTTATGGTATGGCCATTAATGTATTTATACCACCTATAATCATAGCTCCACGAAAGCACCTTTTCTCCAGTGTATATAATTATAAATTTTTCCGTCTCTCGTTCAATATCAAGCTCCCCAATCACCTTTATGTAATGTTGCCTTTTCTCTGCAACCCGTTCAGATGTCCTTTTGTACACAGGATTCCAAATATTGCACTTGCATATTCCAAATGAGAGGCCTTACCAATACTTTGTAAGAGGGAGAATACATTTTCTCCCTTGAATCTATACTCTCTTGTAAACAAGAAAATATCTTTGGCCTGGGCATGTTGCCGCTGCACTTGCTTGCACAGGCCACAAACACTGCTTGCCAGGCATGATCACATCTGTAACATTTATCAACATGATTTCCATCAGCTTAATGTGACATTCTATCTAGAATCCACCTGCACCATGTTGCACATCCTCTAAAGTTTTTAAATGGTCAGCAAAGTTTTCTGTCTTGGCAAACACAGAAAGCCTTGCGGACAATACCCACAGTCTATTTGATAAAGCCCGTTAACAACTACTCTCTGCTTCCTATCCCATTAACCAACTTCTATTCTGCGTACAACTGTTGCAACCAGCCTTACGACCTTAGCTTATAGTTAGTCGCCTATGGGGACTGCATCAAAAGCCTTATCAAAATCAAGTATACTACTCTACAGCTATATGGTGCATATAGTCTGGGATTGTGTTAGAAATTTTTAGTACTGCCTTATGTGTGTGTATAAAGCAGTTGAGTGTGCACCGTGTTGTGTTCATTTACATGGTTGTTGCATTGTAGGTATAGTGTTATTGGTGTTGGTGTATGTGTATATGTTGTAACATAAATCTTTGGGAGTATATTAGCCAAGTGTGTGTGTTAGCACACATAGGCTTACTATGTATATGTATGTTAAATTGTGTTTATGTAGGTAAATGTGTTTCTATTCCCTGTGTTGTGTGTGAGTGTTATCAGTGGTGTGCAGATGTGTATCTGTGTGTTTTGAAAGTGCAGCAGTAAATTGTCTGTGTAGAAGGTTAGGTAGCAGGATAGGGGACAGGCAGGGAGGGACAGATAGAGGGAAAACGAAAAAAGCAGAAGAAAAACAGATTAGAGGGACAGATTAGAAGACATACAAAAGGACAGATGAGGGAACTTGCGAAACGGACAAATTGAAGGACAGGCAGGGGCACAGACGAGAGACAGACAGAGGGACAATATAAAGGACAGGAGAGGGACAGATAGAGGGGACAGAGGGATACATAAAGGACAGGCAAAGGGTGACAGATAGAGGGACAAGAGAGAAGGATAGATAGAGGGGCAGTCAGGGGGAGGACCAGATAGAGGGACAGGAAAGAAGAACCAAGACGACGAGAGAGGGGAAGAAACGGGACAGGGCAGCAGAAGGACAGATATAGGTATACCCATGATCAAAGTAAAGCCCAAAATTTCATTTGAAAAACAAAAAATTACTGTTCATTTGCAAACTATTTCTAGATAGTCTATTATCTATTATCTATTCTATTATATTACTTATATTGAGAATAACAATCTCCGGTTAAAAATAAAAATACGGAAAACTGGACCGGGGAACTGCAAAAGTTCCATTGCCTCCAGCTAGAAAGGGGGGGAGGGGTGTTCCGGCAATTAGCCAGTCATGTTCGACTTTCTAAATGACTCCCAGTTATGTCTGACTGCAAGGTAAAGTAAATCCGGAAAACCGGAACAGACACACAATGACAGGTTGCATTCCGGATCAAATGTGAGACAAAAGCCGGAACATAAAGTTACCTCGTGTATTTGTGGACAGAAGAGACAGAAGGAAGAAAAGATCAGTGCCACATACAGAAGAGCAGAGCACCAGGATTATCTGCACATCGGCAGAATGCGCACCTGAAGAGCCTTTATGTGAGTAGGACACTGACACGGGGGTGGGAGGTGGGGTTGCGGGGCCCAAGCCTACTTTTTGTCTGGTGCTGGGAACTACCTACTTTATGCTCCTCTCGGCTTGTCCCTCTGTCACCCTAACGCTCTCGTATTTGTCCCCTGCTGTGTCTCTCTCATGCTCCTGTCTGTCCCTTGCCTGTCGTTTCTGTCCTCTGCTGTCCCACTATCTGTCCCCGCTATAGGACAGGGCAGAGGAGAACAGACAGCGGGGCTGAAATATCGAGCTATAGAAGACAGGCAAGGGGACAGATAGGACAGGCAGAGAATCGATAAGGAGGAGAGAGGCAGGGTGGACAGACAGATAGAAGAGCGGACAGATAGAGAGACAGAGGGGGAGGGTGGACAGATAGAGGGAAAGGGCAAGGGGGGACAGAAAGAGGGACAGGCTGGGGGACAGATAGAGGGACAGGTAGGGGAACAAGTATAAAGGGACAGGCCAGAGGAACTGATGGAGGAAAAAAAGCAGGAGGGCCGATGATCAGGGACAGGTAGATAGAAGGAAGGCAGGTTGTAGACGGATTAGAGGACAGAGAGGGTGACAGAGGGAAAGGCAGGGGACCAGAAAGAGGACGGGCTGGGGGAACAGATAGGAGGAAACAGGCTGGGGCAATAGGGAAGGGCTGGGGGACAGATAGAGGGACAGGCTAAATGTCACGAGGCGCCGGAGCGAGAGAGAGAGAAGAGAGGAGAGAGCTATCGGAGGGATCAAGGGACCGGTAGTAGCCGTGAGGGCAGAGCCACGCAAGATTAGATAGATAGATAGATAGCAGTTAGATAGTAGATAGTAGAGAGATAGATAGATAGATAGCAGCAGTTCGTAGATAGCAGGTAGATAGATAAAGTTAGATAGATAGATATATAGCAGATAGATAGGATAGATAGAAGATAGATAGACGCATGCTGATAGATAGCAGTTAGATAGATAGATAGCAGTTAGATAGATAGATAGATAGCAGTTAGGTAGATAGATAGATAGCAGTTAGATAGATAGATAGCAGTTAGGTAGATAGATAGATAGCAGTTAGGTAGATAGATAGATAGATAGATAGCAGTTAGCTAGATAGATGGATAGAAGTTAGATAGATAGATAGATAGAGATAGATAGCAGTTAGATAGATAGATAGCAGTTAGATAGATAGATAGCAGTTAGGTAGATAGATAGATAGCAGTTAGATAGATAGATAGATAGATAGCAGTTAGATAGATAGATAGATAGCAGTTAGATAGATAGATAGATAGATAGATAAAGAGAGAGAGAGGGACAGATAGAGATAGATAGGGGCAGAGGTCCGTGTAGAAGGTATAAGGCGGCCTCCCTGGCCAAAGGCGTGGGCAAGTGTCTGACTACAACTGAACACAATAGTAAGTTTTAAATGACCAAATTGCTACCAGTATATAATGAAATTGCCAGTTTACTGTGCCTTTGTGTCATTAATTTGTGTCTCTCTGTCCAACTCTCTGATCTCTATCTCTGTCTGTCTATCTCACTGTCTTTCTGTCTGTTTATCACTATCGGCCTGTGTATCTATGTTTGTGGTTGTCTATCTGTCTGTATCTTTTTGGTAATCTCTATAAGTACATAGTGGGTGTGGCTTAATTGGGGGCGGAGAAAGGGGCGTGGCCTAAACATTTTTCGACATGGAGTGCCCAAAAGTGCCCCTGATCTTCTTAGACCCTAGATACGCCCCTGAATTGATCAGATGTTTTCCCATTATAAAACTGAAGTAATCCTCTAGTATGCAAACTGTCATAGAAGCCGCAATTCATTCCATGCTCCTTGATCCCTTTGGTGCGGGGACCTCTTTGTTTTTCTTATACTTTTTCCACTGTATCAAATGGATGACATGTTTTGTTGGTTGGGAAAGCTCCCCCGTATTTTATATTTCTTACCTCCTTTAATTTTGGCACATTTTTTCTTCTAACGGCCTATTTTTGTTGCTAACCATTTTCTTTCTCTCCAGTCAGATCCACATAGTCCCTCACATTGGGGTTCAGTGGGAGACTAGGGGATATTTTTCTCGTCAAATTGAGAGAAATGGAACACATCCTACTCTTTTCAATTAGTTTAAATATTTAAAGATCGCACCTTTGGCTCTAACTTCAATGCAGGTTCAGATTTTTATGTATTACCACTCAGTGCAGTAATATGCAAGCTTATTGCCAAGAGGGGTGCCATTTTTCCCTGTTGTGGACAAACCCTATCCCACTGATTCAGTGATTCATCTATTTTGGGATAAGGATACGGTTTTTTTCTTCAAGAATAGGGGAACCCCCTAGGGGAATTGTCACCAAATCCTGTCATTTAAAAAGACAATTTCCTAAGAATGGGAACCTAAGATTACGAGGATATCAAAAAATCAAACACACAGGTGACCTAACCTGCCATACCGAATAACCCATCAATACAAAATCTCACATAAATAGAAAAAATCCGAATTTAATCTGGAAGAGCACAGTCCCATACGTCCGACTAGGTGAATCACTGAAATTAGCAGGGGCCATAAAGGAAAACAAAAACCCCCTGTCATGAACGGAATACAAAGAACCCAATAAAAAAACATACCCTTTTAAAAAGAGGCAGAACAACCACTTGTAAAGTCAGTCACAACAACATTAGAGTGTTAAACGGCATCCACAGATGTTGCTACAATAGATGTCACGTTTTTATAAATGACACAATTCATAAATACACAACCCCCCCTGCGAACAACCGCAATATATCCAAAAGCTCAGTGGGGTCCGATATATATAATCAACACTGAAAGGGAATGTTTTAATATATACTTTCCATAATTGTCTTGAAAGGCTGCATTATTGGAACGGAAATAAATGTTTGTTCTATCTGCAAATATTTTAAACTCAATAATGGCAATGATGATGTTGTTTTAAATTTATATCTAGTTACCCTTTAATCTGTAATGCCAATGTAATTATACAGTAGATCAGTAGATTGTGGTACCTGTGTCAGGTTGGGGGGTAAAAACTAACTTTTTTATGTTTGGTAACATTAGTTTTTTTTTACTAAGTTACCCATTAAATATGGGCCTGCCACCGAGATGGAGGTTAGGTGTCATTTTGTGGGTGTACCTTTGGGTGTGTATCCCTGTGTCGGTTTGGGGCTAAAACACTACCTTATTTAAAATCTGTCAAATTTTTTTTTGACTAGAGTTTTATTCTTAAAAATGGCTGCCACCTGAAAGTTAGTTTAAGTTACTTGGTGTGTGGACCTGGTGGTCAGTTTTGGGGGGTGTTTGATGATTCCTCAAAATTTGTTTTTTGCATTATAGCCTACCCTTTAATTATGGACTTGCAAGACAAGTCGAGAGAACACTCCTGCACACCACTGTTGCTGTTTGCCAGAACAATCTCCTCCACCCTCCACTCCGAGGGCCAGAGAGTCTATAGCAAGAAGATATGAGGGAGCACCCTACAATGGTAAATAAAGAATATTTTTCAAACAAAATACAATGTTCGGGATGCCTTTCCCTTCTCAGGTAAGGAATGGACAGGGCGTAATGGCGCCATGGGAATGAGGGGTGGGGTGGTAGGTGTGTGCCCTGTGTCCAGGTTGGGAGTTATATGCTTGTCTTATTTTTTTGTTTGTTTGTTTGTTTATGACCATTCCTAACTTTTTTGATGATTGATAAAATTAGTTTTTTGACTATATTTACCCTTTAAACCGGTTACCACAGAATGGAGGGGGTATGTCAGCAAGTGTGTGTAACAATAGAAGGTTTGGATGTACCTATACAGTGAAAACTTTAAACATTTATTCAATATATATGCTGAAATACACAACCTTTCGGTGTCACCCCTTCCCTCATGCAAGAATCACATTGAATGAAAACACATTAAATAACCAATACTTGCCAAGCCCACCATTTGGGCGGGTTTTAAAATACACTACGTGCCTCTTTAATGCTTCTAAATACGTGTGTCCATACTGTTGGGGAAGAGGTTATCCTTCATGACAGTCACAAAAAGTGGTTTCATACCATTATCTAAGTAACACTAAATTGTGGAATTATTATGTTGTTTCCAATCTTGATAGTGAAACCAAACAAAGAATACAAATTTAAAATTACTATATGACATTTTAATTTAGTAATGGTCTTCTCAGTTAATGGAAAATAAGTTTGAAATTTATGTCCATTTGGTAAAAATAAATCCATCCACCTCAATGCTATAGTACAAATTTGTGTCAGGGGGCATATCCCACCTCAAACACTAGATGGCATAGTGCACAGACGAGGGTGAAATTAAACTGCAACAATGGTTAATATACATTAAGCATTTAATAAAAACAATGTTTTGCCATCTCCTAATAAGGACAATGAGCTTGAAGTACAAGTACATAAAGAGCATACCAAGTGATCAAATCCGACTCCTAGTTATACATCAAGGTTTTTTAGGTTTCTAGTGTTTAATCCACCATATTTCCCTTTCTTTGAAATTTACCACCTCATAACTGCAGGTTTAAAACCATCCTCTATCAATTGCCACCATGGTAGTTGTAAACTCATTTGTGTAAAGAGAAATGTCTGGATACTTTGTTATCTGCTTGCTTGCCTTGAAGTGGGTATATCTCGTTTTATGTTCACCTAAAACATATTCTAAACCTCAGTTTTGTTGAACCCATACCCATATCCACATGGTGGACATTTTATATACTAATATAATCACGCCCTGTGTCATACATTTGCATAATCGTGTCATGGAGTTACTGATCCTTTTATGGAACTATGTTGCCTTGAATAATTGAACTGCACATTTGCAAGAGCTCTGCAGGGAAGGTACCGTACATTTTGGTGTTCCTATAAATATTTGCGCTGTGGTTTTAAAATCTTAGGCAACAAATCTGAATGGTGTCAAGCTGCTCCCCCAGGTTATTGCCCTTCTATATGAAAATAGGGCTTATATTCTGGAATTAGATTTTTCATATTTCAATTTTTAAAACAACACCCCAATGTTTTAATGAGGATGTCGTTACTGTCATGAGTTAACAAGTTATAATCATTTCAATGGTAAATTCGTAAACCATCATACTGTTCTTTTTTTTGTTACTCAATAATGATGCTCTAGGAATAGTCGTGCCCTAGAACGCTCGGCTAGGTATTCTTTGTTGTAGCCACTTTGTCTGAATTTATCAACATTTTATGTATTAATGTAGCATATTTATTAGGGATCGATTACTAACTCTTATAACTCGTATAAATTGACTGTATGGAAGTCCTTTGGTAACACCCTCTGGTGGAAGCTAGTAGCAAGAAACATATTATTCTATCATAATGTTTTAGTATAAAAATCCATGGCAATGTATTAACCTTCCTTATATACAAGTACAACACATCCAAAACATTCAACAGGTTACCATTACATGTACGGTAAATTTCAAGAGAGCATTATTCAACCTATTACACATATTCCTGACAGATTTGATATTCCCTCCCATAGGAAGAATATATCTCTATATAAAAATAGATATCCCCTAGTAAAGGGGTTTAAATTGTTTGTTGCCAAGATAGAACAAATTTGCAATCCCATGCTGTAGCTTGTTTTTGAAGGTAGAATTAGAGTGTGATTTCTTATATCCCGCTAGTATTAAATTAAATGATTTCCACAATTGTGTTTAATCTTAAGACAACAATTGATCTTTGGTTTTGGGGTCAATTGGGTTCAAAAAAGTATTAATTAAATGCCCAAGGTGTAAAATGGATCTCATCACCCCTGATACAATCGTTCCTTATCATAGTTTTCTGGATTTTGGGTAATAGTAAATGTACAGGGGTTCTAGTGAAACTCACAGTCGGGAAGTCTTTTAATTATTATCTATTAACCCGTACTAATCTCCTAGAAGTTCATTATCATCCTTTTATATTTTAATGTGGGGTCCGCCTCAAATTTCACATAATGTTTTCGACAAGAATGCATTTTTTGACAAATATCAACAGTGGACCTCCCATTGTGGGCAATTACTTAGAGGTGTTTAAACCTGCAGAGAGGTGGTAAAATGTGAAGAGGTGGATTAACACTTAGAAACACGAACCTTTTAATTAGACCACATCATGATAGAAGTATTTTTTGGAATCATTAATAGGCATATTTTATAGAAGAGCGGAAAAGTAGGCGAATGTTTTTCGCATTCGCTTTTCGCATGGGTTTTCCGCCAAAAAAAGACCATTAACGCTATTTATTAAGGTACGTTAACGAATGGCGAAACAGTTCCGCGATCTATCGCTAAACCCTTTTCGACCTTATTCCGCAATGGTATTTAGCGAAAAGGTCATAAACGCGATTTAATAAAAGAGCGAAAGGTGGTTTTTTTTTTGCTTTAAAAAGAGCGAAGATTAGCGCGACCCTGAAAGGTGGTGAAAATCATTGTTTGAGCGAAAAGACATTCTACGGTAATATGCTTGAAAAAAGCTAATGCGCATTAGAAGGTCGATCGCTCATTTAAATGAAATCTGCCTTGGAAAAGCGACAATTAGAAAGGCGAACGCACCATTAAGCAGGCGACCACGCATTATAGATGGGAGATATGCCTTGGAAATCGTCCGCACATTAGAAGGCAATGTGCGTGCAAAAGAAAATTGGTATTCATTGAGAAATCTAAGAAGATTTACTCAATAGACATGCCTTAGTCTTGATAACTGTAGGTGCCTTTTGAACTTGACAATCATTTTCTAGTGGGGCTTTCTGGTTGAATGGTTTTCGAAGCAGTCTTCTTAGATCTTTAAGTTTTCGCTGGCTGCGATACGTTTCGCTCTTTAAGCTTGCCCGTTCTGCCTTTTTTCAGCCGCAAAGTGTTTTTTTTTCGCTTTTTTATAAATAAGGCGAAACGAAGCCCCAAATGGCGCTATTTTTCCTTCGCTGCAATGTGCTGGTTCTGATATTTGGCGAAAAGACAGCTTATAAATATGCCCCATGATGCTCCTATATTGTGTTTTAAAACCCAACCCTAAAAGGTGGGCGTTGGCTAAGATATTGGTATTTATTGTTCTCATTCACTGTGATTTTTGCCTTGCGGAAAAGGAAAACCCCGAACTTGTGTATTTCACAGCTATATTGAATAAATGTTAAAGTTTTTGCACTGTATAGATTGCCCTACCTTCTAATTGTACTATGTTTTCCCTGTTCGCTCCAGTTTTGTGGGGTGTCTCATATTTTGCTCGGCTATTCTAATTTTTGACTATAGTACCCTTTACACGTAGACTCTCTAGAATGGAAGGGTCAGGGATTTTTCCAATTATAGTCAATGGGAAAAAATTATTGAAACTGCATATTGATAACACCGAACAGTTACCAATTGATTCTTTAGCCTAGCTAATAGCACAGCTTATCTTATGCCCCACATGTATCTACTACCGAATTTCGGGTCTTTCTTGAAAACTATGGAGTGAGATACAGTCCAAAAGGGAGATTAAAAGAGAAGAAAGAACTAAATAGAAAGAAACTTGTAATTTGGCTCTTCAGCCTACATTAAATAATACAAAGCTGTCAGGCATCCCTGACAGCCCAAATGTCATCCCAGATAGACTCCATCAAGATGGGCCCACCATATAACATATCCCTCATCAATACATCCAGATCCTCCATATAAAGGCAACCACCCAAGCCCAGTTTGCGCACACCTATGATATAAAATCGGAGTCCAACTAGATATTGGTATAAAGCCAGTCCTGATATGATGTGTTCCTACTTCAATAGGGAAAGATGCAGCTTGTAAACTGGCCTCATCTGCATGCTAAATAGGGGTCCTCTGAGTCACATCTGTAAATATGTGTAGGAAATTGCAAGCCTATTTGATCCTCGTGCCGTGCTTGATCTTGTTTTCTATTTTTCTTAAAATTTTGGGGCAATGCTATTCATATAGCATAGACTTGCAAGATGCCTTCTGTTATAAGAAGGTTTTCTTCTTCTCCATTTTTATGTTCAGTTTGGGGGGGGCTTTTTTTGCTACTTTTGTGGTTTGGCCCCCCTCTCCCTAAGCCTTTCTAGCTGGGTTGCCTACTAAATTGATTAAAACTGTGCCCAAATCTGCCCTAGGTTGCCCTATGTCATCTCTCCCCCTACTCAGAAGGACCAATCTAGAATTTGAATTGGAGTTCACACACCCATCATCTTGCACACAAACTGGCAAATCTGTTTTGATTGGTGAATACTTGATCATCTTCCCTCTCCCTCTTTGCCCTTCCAGACCATCTAACCGTACCCAGCTGCCCTTCCTGCTTGTCCTCCCCCGCTGTACTAACTGACCTATTTTATTTTTCCTGCTCAGTGAGCAAAATGAGCTTCTTCTTATTCCCCTGTGATGACGTAGATGTTGAATAGAATTTTACGTTCACTGCACACTGGCTGTAGCAGAAGACGTCCCATTATTTTTTAGACGGTTTTTGCGATTGATGCGGATATGATGTGCCGGTCATCCTGAGTGGACTCACTGCCACTAAGTGAATTGAGTCCCATGATGGTTTTTTAATACACACTTATTTCCATATTTCAAAGATGGTCATATTAACCATTAATCTTGCTACCGAATCATGTCCCATTTTAATTGCCTGTAGATATTCCTTCACACCACTTCCACTGTAAATAGCAAGCCAGGGTGCTACCGAGAGGGCTACAGAGTATCTATTTGAATTATATGTCTTAAGTACTCTGTGAAAAACAATCAATCCTCACACAATCTACTCAGTGGATATATAAGTAGAAACAAAAAAACAATCCATTTTATTTTAAAATTCTAGTATGTTACCTTCACTAATTCATCATCATAAGCACTGTCAACAATTTGATTTATAGTAAATACTTATCTTCAGTAGATTACAAGCCAGTAAGATGCAAGCAGAATTGATTGAGACATGAAACAATCTGTACTGTCGGGGTTTTTGCGGGGTGACTGAACGGATGTAAATCCTTAGTTAGGAAGAGAAAACAAACTTCTATATATATTGTATAAACATATATAATCTGTCATTGTCTGGGGCATTTAAATCAGGACCATTAATAAAACAATATCAATGGAGGAGGAGTTGTCCTGAACATCTGGTCTCAACATCAAGTGCTGGTTGTTGCTAGGTGAAGTACAATCACAGAAAGGATATTAGTGCATAGTCTTAAAAAACCCCTGAAAAAAAAAAAAATGAAAATACCGAGCCCAAAAGGAAGGTAAAAAAACTGCATTTATGAACAATAAGTTGGTAGAATTTAAGATAGATATGAAAGGTATTAGGCCCTAAACTCATCTGGTGGGTCTCTGTCTTATATTTCCTGGTGAGACCCAACAGTCTAGTCCGACACTTGTTTGTATTTATGTATGCTTAATGACTCTGCCCTGCGGTGCCACTCATGGACGTTACTAAACCCATTGTGTATGTCATGCTAATAATTGTGGCAAATTAAGACTGTGTGTTGGCGCTTGATTTTTTTTTGTTATGAATAAACAATGCACACACAGAAGCCCCAATTCTAACAGGCAAATGAAGAGATCCGGGAAGGTTAGTTTGAGTCAGTTAAACCCCAACAAGACATTAAGTGTCAACAAGTTTAGAGCATCAAGCCAAGTATTCCTGTTACAGATGCTACATTTGGCATTATTTGGGGCAAACAATTGATAGTAAGTGGGAACTGTATAAAAGCGAAAATATATGAAGAACAATAAGACAATCTACTGAGTTTTCCCTCCAGTTCTGTCTGCCTTTAAGGAATCAGTTCCATCCGCCTATTCTAAAGTTTTCTACCTTATTTTACCAATATTTTTCCTGTCATTAAGCATTAATTTTAGGCAACGGTGTAAATCTCTATTTGTACTTAGCAACTAGGGTTCTGGGTTGGTGTTAAACATTTATGGTTTTTTTCATTTTTTTGTACAGTAATACATTGGGATCTAAATGAGTATCCTGCCTGCAGGTTTAATGCAGCATATTAACGGTTCTCATCCAGGTTTTCTTCAGACTCCTGTAAATTTCCCTCAAGTTCTCAAAGATAATACCGAGGAATTGTACATTTAAGTACAATTATTTTAATACCGAAATAATTCATATATAATGTTATTGTATAATCTGTTATATTTGTATAATTTTAATGTATTTTTGATTAATTGATTACTATAAACGAAAGAGATTGTAAAAATATATTCATCCTTTTTATGTTCACCCCCGAACATGAAACTTGGTTAAGGGTTTCTGAGAGTGTCCCATCCATAAATCCCATTATCTTGTAAAATCACAATCAACACCACCTTTTAAAAGGATTGCGTGGCTGCACCTCAAATGTTTTGTAACACACCGCAAATTAGTTTGAATACTTGTACTTTTAGTGTTTTGGTGCCAACTTATAGGATTAATGGCATGGAATTGGGGAATTTACCAATTACATTTAAATAAAATATACCCCTCCACAAGAACCCAAAGGCATATTTGCTCAAGTGATTTATCGGAGATAATCATCACAACATGTTTAGTTTCTGTGTGTCCCCAGTTATTCTACATCTACACAGTTCCTGAACATTTTGAGCTATATCTCCAAAATCACTGTGAGCACTGCCTTTGGGCTTTGTGTGGATTTATTTTGATTTATCAAATACTGCTGCCTGGGTATCTATCTGTGTTGCTTGGTGGATATAACCCAATCTCCCAGTTTTGGTCTTAGTCCCCTTGGCCTTTAATACCTTATATTTGATGAGGTTAGAAATAATGCAACTGTACTTCTCCAAATCCCCTCCCCTGCATTCACATTATAAAGGATAACTATCGTGTGTATAAAGTTTTTTGAAAAACATTAAAAACCTGCAAAGTTAATTGGGGATAGAATTAGAATTGGGTCATCCTACCTCCAAAACTGTTCTGTTGAGGAGCACCAGCCCAAAAAAATAATGGGTCTTCTTCCTCCTGGCTTCAGCCAACTATTTTAATAAGGATTACCAGGACATAACTTAGCAAATAAAACTGTACACATTGTAGCTCCTAAACAACGCGATATTGTGAGTTAAGAATAATCAATCCACCCCCTGCCCCAGGTAACTTTTCATTTTTCAAATGTTCATTTTTACTTGAAAATTGTCTTTACGAAGACCTCTCTAAAACTCATCAGATATGCAGATGCAGACATATTGTGATGATGCATTATTTTTCCTCCTTAGCCATGATCACTGCTCTGTTCATTCTGTGATTGTTTCGGAGTGCTTTTCTCTCTTCTGCTTCTGCAAACTCAGAAGCAAGCCAGTACGTCTGGCCGGATGCCGATGAGAATTAATGAACGATATGCCTTTTTTTCCACCATTTTGGGCAAACTTTTTTAGGACGTCTTCAAAGGTAGATCAGAAAAAACTTTCCTTTTCCTTTACTGAATAACACAAATAAATAGTTTTAAACTACTTACTGCAAAAACAGTCACAAGCTATTTGGTGACTTTCGGTGAGTGTAACATTAAAAGTATAGTTTTTTTATGCCTTGTTTTAGTAGTTTTTTAAATTCAGTTTTGTTTCTTCTTAAATTTATTATATTTTAGCCTTTCATTCACTTCAGTTATATTGATGTTTTATGCCGGGTTCCG
Source organism: Hymenochirus boettgeri (assembly GCA_019447015.1). Classification (NCBI taxonomy): domain Eukaryota; kingdom Metazoa; phylum Chordata; class Amphibia; order Anura; family Pipidae; genus Hymenochirus; species Hymenochirus boettgeri. Next base: position 96,529,433 of record CM033474.1, read on the forward strand.
GCTTCTGTGTGCATACGGATGAGGGCCATTGATTCAGAGATCTGCATCTTCAAACATATTTAAATCATTTCCTCACCTTTACTGCACTTTTTAACTGCTTAGTTTTTAAACCGCATCCCTGTTTCATCTGAACTTATATTTTCCAACTACGGTTTTATATTTGTCATGCTTTCTTTCTTTCTTTTCTTTCTTTTCTCTTCTTTCTCCTTCTCATTTCATCTCTATTGGTTCTCTTTCCTTTCCTAGTGGGTTCTCGTCTCATACCAGGATTAGACGTATCTAGCTCAAAGCTTTTAGCCCATGCCTGGATTTTATTAGCCCGCAGCGCTGAAGAATTAAGAAGAGACCCATGGCGGATTATGAAATACTAAAAATCGTTGCCTGTAAGGAAGTGTCCAGTTTCCTAAACTAGAATATTATATATACTGTAGTTTTTTATCTTGTCGGTGTAATCTTTTTGTAGGGTTCCTTACCTTGGCTCACTGCCAATAAACATATTGTCCAGGCCTCAATTGTTTATGTTTAAACTGCTTAACTCTACTCAGCCTTGCTACTTTGTATTAATAGGTGCTCTATTTGAATCTTGTCAAAATATTCTTTGGAAATGCTTAAAAAAATATTTATTTCGACTAATCATCATGGGAAAAAACGCAATATAACAAGTGTAATTGGTTAAGCGGGTGTAAAACCCACAACTAACCAAGGTTTTTTAGTACAATGTAGGTTTTACACTCACTTTACAATTGCACACTTAGGAAATGCCTCAATGTTATTCGATTTGCTTCCGATAAACTAACGTTTGTTCCTCCTCTTCTCCTATGGTGGTAAATTAACCTCATGTTTTGGTGGATGTTGGATTTTGTCATTGCTAAAGAATACAATATCCTTCTTTAGTGGTTTTAAAACTTGTGACAAGTTTTTTTTTAATGAAATATTTATCAAAACCTAAACAGTGTTTGTTTTTTTAAATGTTATTTTTTATGGTATTTTTTGCATTTATACTGTAATGTTATATAAGGGACAATCTCCCTAACATTTGTAAAATAAGGATCATAAGGAGCTTTTTTCAGGTCCAGCATGCATGGCTTATTTAATGACATGAAATATTATTCACCCACTAATAAGTTAGCCTGTTACATAATGTCTGCTAGAATCCCAGAGTGCCCCCCTTATGTTACCAAGCCATATCCCCCCTCTTCCATGTTCCAAGGCCAGAGTTCCCCCCTCAGTGTGGCAAAGCCAAAAGTCCCCCCGGTGTATCAAATCCGGTCTCCTCGTCCCAAATCCCAGAGTCCCCCCTCGGTCGTGATCCAGACCCCCCCTCTGTCCCTCATTCCCCCGAAATCAGAGCCCCCCTGTAATATATCCCAAATCCAGCCCCCCTCTGTCCCAAATCCACCCCCTGTCCCCCCCCCCCCCCCCCCCCCCCCCCCCCCCCCCCCCCCCCCCAATGCAGGGTCCCCCTCTTCCCAAATCCAGGATTCCCCTCTATCCCAATTCAGCCCCCCGTCCCACATCCATGGTCCCCATCCTGTCCCAGATCCAGCCCTCCTCCTCTGTCCCAAATCCAGGATCCCCCCTCTGTCCCAAATCCAGTGTTCCCCTCTATCCAAATCCAGGGTCCCCTTGTCCCAAAATCCCGCCCCCCCCTCTGTCTCCAAATCCATGGTCCCCCCTCTGTCCCCCATACATTCCCCCCTCTCTCCAAATACAGACATCCCTTTTCCAAATCCAGGCCCTTGAATCCAGGGCCTCCTCTGTCCTTCTTAGTCCCAAATCCAGCCCCCCCTGTCCAAATCCAGGGCCCCTCCTCTGTCCCAAATCCCATCCCACCCCCTCGAGTCCCAATCCATGGTCCCGGCCCCCTCTGTCCCAATCAAGGTTCCCTCTAATCCTCAAATCCAGAGCCCCCCGTCCCAAAGCCCCCCCATCCCCCCCCGTCCAAATCCAGGGTCCCCACCCTGTCCCTAATCCAGCCCTCCTCCTCTGTCCCAAATCCAGGGTCCCCCCTATGTCCCAAATCCAGGGTTCCCCCCTCTGGCCCCAAATCCAGAGTCCCCCCCTCGTTGTCCCAAATACAGGCCGCCCCCCCCCCCTCTGTGCCAAATACAGCCCCTCTATCCCAATACCTGGGCCCCCCCTCGTCCCAATTACAGCCCCTCCTTCTGTCCCATCTAGGGTCCCCCCCTCTTCCCCCTCTGTCCCAAATAGTGGGTCCCCTCTGTCCCAAGTCTAGGGCCCCTCTCTGTCCCAAATCCAGGGTTCCCCCTCTCTGTCCCAAATCCAGCCCCATCCTCTGTCCCAAATCCAGGGTCCCCCTCATCCCAAATCATACCCCCCTCTGTCCCAAATACTGGCCCACCTCTGTCTCAAATCCAGAGTCGCTCCCCTTTGTCCCATTTTAGCCCCCTTCTGTCCCAAATACATCCCCCCTCTGTGCCAAATACAATCCCCCCTCTGTCCACAAATACAGGACAGCCCTCTGTCCCAAATCAGTGCCCCCCCCCCCTCTGTCCCTAATACTGGGCCCCCCCTCCTGTCCAAATCCGGAGGAGGTCCCCCCCCCGTTGTCCCAAATACCGCCCCCCCTCTGTGCCAAATACAAGAATTTTAAAACAAAAAAAGGCCCCCCCCCCCCCCCCCCTCTATCCCGCAAATACTGGGGCCCCCCCCGCTGTCCCAAATACAGCCCTCCCCTCTGTCGCCCAAATCTAGGGTCCGCCTCTGTCCCCCCCCCCCAAATAGTGGTCCCCTCTGTCTCCAAGTCTAGGTGCCCCTCTCTGGGTCCCAAATCCAGGGTCCCCCTCTCTGTCCCAAATCCAGCCCCTCCTCTGGTCCAAATCCAGGGTCCCCCCTCATCCCAATCATACATACCCCGCCTCTGTCTCCAAATACTGGCCCACCTCTGTCTCAAATCCCGAGTCCTTCTCCCCCTTTGTCCCATATTTAGCCTCCCCTTCTGTCCCAATACAAGCCCCCCCTCTGTGCCACATACAACCCCCTCCTCTTTCCCAAATACAGGACAGCCCCCTGTTCCCAATCAGGTCCCCCCCTCTGTCCCCCAAATACTGGGCCCCCCCCTCTGTTCCCAAATCCAGCCAACCCCCCCTCTGTCCCAATCTAGGGGTCCCTCCTCTGTCCCCAAATAGTTGGGCCCCCTCTGTCCCAAGTCCAGGGCCCCCTCTCTGTCCCAAATCAGGGTCCCCCTCTATCCCAAATCCAGATCCCCCCCTCTGTCCCAAATCCAGCCCACCTCATGTCCCAAGGGGCAGAGTCCCTCTTAGTGTTCCAAGCATGGTCCCCCCTCAAGTGTCACAAAGCCGATACCCAACCCCCTCTGTAATCACATCCCATAGTCCCCTTCTCTGGTCCCAAATCCAGAGTCCCCCCCCTCTGTCTTGATCCATCCCCCCCGCTCTGTCCCCATTCCCCAAATCCCAGCCCCCTCTGCCCCAAATCCCAGACCTCCTCCTCTGCCACAAATCCAGCTCCCCGTCACAAAAATCCAGCCCATCCCCCTCTGTCCCCAAATCAGGGTCCCCCCTCTGTCCCAAATCCAGGGTTCCCCCCCTCTACCCAAAATCCAGGATCCCTCTTTGTCCAAATCAAGCCCCCCCACTGTCCAAATACAGGGTCCCCCTCATGTCCAATACAGTCCCCCTCTGCTGTCGTCCTCCAAATACAAGGCCCCACTGGTTGCCAAATCCAGGGGCCCCCTCTGTCTCGATCCGAACCCCCCCCCTTTGGTTCCTAGTCCCAAAACCAACCCCACCTCTGTCCCAAATCCAGAATCCCCCTTTGTCCCAAATCCAGGATTCCCTCTCTATCCCAAATCCAGCCCTCCGTCCCAAATCCAGGGTCGTCCCCACCCTGTCCCCAAATCCAGAGCCCTCCTCCTCTTTCGCCAAAATCCAGGGTCCCCCCTCCTGTCCCAAATCGGGTTCCCCCTCTATTCCAAATCCAGTCCCTCCTTTGTCCAAAAATCCATCCCCCCCCTCTGTCCCAAAACAGGGCGCCCCTCTGTCCCAAATACAGTTCCCTTGCGGCTGTCCCAAATACAGCCCCACTCATCATCCCAAATCCAGGGTCCCTCTCTGTCTCAAATCCAACCCGCCCCTCTGTCCCTCAGTCCCAAATCCAGCCCCCCTTCTGGTCCCAAATCCAGGGCCCTCCTCTGTCCCAAATCCAGCCCGCCCTCTGTCCCAATTCCCATGTTCCCCGCTTCCCCCTCGTCCCAAATCCAGTCATCCCTCCTCATCTGTCCCAGAATCCAGGCCCCTCCTCTGCCACCAATCCAGCCCCCTGTCCAAATCCACCAGCCTCCCCCCCCCTGTCTCAAATCAGGTCCGCCCCCTCTGTCCCAATCCAGGGTTCCTTCCCCGCTCTATCCCAAATCCAGGATCCCTCTTTTTCCAAAATCAGCCCCCCCACTGTCCCAAATACCGGGTGCCCCTCGTCCCAATTACAGAGTCCCCACACCTCTGTCCCAATACAGCGCGCCACTGTCCAAATCCATGGCCCCCCCTCTGTCTCGAATCCAACCCACCCCCCCTCTGTCCCTCAGCCCAAACACCCACCTCTGTCCCAAAATCCAGAAATCCCCCCCTGTCCCAATCCAGGATTCCCTCTCGAATATCCCAAATCCAGCCCTCCATCGCTCCCACATCCAGGTCCCCACCCTGTCCAAAATCCAGCCTCCTCCCTCTGTCCCAAATCCCAGGGTCCCCCCTCTGTCCCACATCCATGTTCCCCCCCTCTATTCCAAATCCAGGGTCCCTTCGCGTCCTTTGTCCCAAAATCCAGCCCGCCCCTCTGTCCCAAATACAGTTTCCACTCTGTCCCAATACAAGCCCCACTATCCCAAATCAGGGTCCTCCCCTCTTCTCGAATCCAACCCCCCTTTAATATCCTTTATCCCTCATCCCAAAATCCAGACCCCCTTCTGTCCCAAATCCGGCCCTTCCTCTGTCCAATCCAGCCCCCCCCCCTCTGTGTCCCAAATTCATGTCTCCCCCCCCCGTCTTCCCAATCCAGCCTCCCCCTCATCTGTCCCAAATCTCAGGGTCCCCCCCCCCCCCCCCCCGTTTTTCCCCTGTCCGAAATCCAGGGTTCCCCTCTCTGTCCAAATCCACAAGCCCCCCCCCGCTCTGTTCCACAATACCGTCCCAGTCCCACCCCCTCTGTGCCAAATACAGCCCCCCCTCGGCTCCCTCAAATCCAGCCCCTCTGTCCCAAACCAGTGCCTCCTCCCCCCTCTGGTCCACATACTGGGCCCCCTTCTGATATCCCCCTCTGTTCAAATACTGGGCCCCCTCTGTCCCAATCTAATCCAGGGCATCTTCGATCCCAAATCCAACGCGCCACCCCCCCTCTATTCTCAAATCCAGGCCCCCTCTCTCCTTCCCAAATACTCTGGCCCCCTCTGTCCAAATGCCGTCCCCACCTCTCTGTCCAAGTCCAGGGCTCCTCTGGCCCAAATCAAGGGTACTCATCTATCCCAATCCCCTCCAGACCCCCCCCCCTCTGTCCCAAATACAGCCCCACCCCTTTGTCCCAAATCCAGGCCCCCCCTTTGTCCGCAAATCCAGGCCCCCTTTTGTTCCTCAAACAAGCCCCACCTCTGTCCCAAGATCCAGGTCCCCCCTGTCCTCAAATCTCTCCTGGTCGCCCCCCTCTGAGTGTCCAAATACTGGGCCCCCTCTGTCGCAAAAACAGCCCCCCCTCTGTCCCAAATCCAGGGCCCCTTCCTCCCTCTTCCCCCAATCCAATTATTCCCAGGTCCCCCTCTGTCCATCCACAGCCCACCCCTCTGTCAAATCCATCCTGCTTTCCCCCCTCTATCCCAAACAGGGTCCCCCCCCCTCTGTCCCAAATCCCACCCCTCTCTCCCAGCAACCTTACCACGCGGTCTGCGTCATTGCTGTGTTCTGCCTCCGTGTGTGTTTCCTGTGTTTTCCCCCTCTAGTGGTGAGTCAATAGGGACTGCAGAGACAATTCCTTTTTTTTTTAAAAAACAATTCCCCTTTTGGCCTTTTCCCCCCTGCCTCTAGTGGTGATTCCATAGGAACGGCATTCACACACGGACCACAGCACGTGACGCAAGCAGTTGGCTTTTAATTATTTTAGGTGTGTTGTCCTTTAAAATACGCATACAATACCAAAGGGGGGGGGATTTCCTTTTCTCTTTCATAAATAAAGAACATTTCCATGGAAATGAGCATGCTGAAAACAAGAAAAAGACTGTTTGTGCGACTTGAAATGTCAGCTCGCTACTGACCACACATAGAATAGAATTGAAATGAACTGATTTTTAGAAGATATAGTAGATAATAGTGTACCCCAACAATAAATTATAGAGGTCTTATAAAATTACCGAGGAGTTCTCGTGCTTTTGGCAATATATGGTTATATGGTATATGACTTTAATGCTCAATCAAAACCTGGAGCAATATGTTGTGCACCCGCTATCACACCTCTCAGCTTTTAATTATCCCCTCCTTCCTCCTCTCTTCCATTTCAAATCCCCCCCCCCCCCCTTCAGACACAAATTTACAACATTACAAATCAATTACAACAATTACAAAAACAAACCGTTACTCTGTACGTACTCTTGTCACTACCATATGTCAAGACACCCTTCAGCACAAATTCTATCCAACAACTCCCCACACACACACGCACAAAATTCTCACCCACTCTCACCTCCCTCACACAATCTCCCCTCCCCCACTCTCTTAAAATATGTTAAATTTAAAGGTGAACTTATTCTCCTATTTGTCAGGAAACAGCAGTAAATAAACTGGCCTGAGCAAACCGTAATAGGAAATGTTCACATAGGCAAAGTGTCCTTATGTAAAGCTCACAGAGCTGCCAAGCAGTGAGAAAAAAAAAACGTCTGCATGCATTTAATGCAGTCTTCTCTTCACTGAATTGTAACTTATCTCCCTATTTTCAGGAAAAAGCAGTAAAAATAAACTGTGCCTGATGCCATACCGTAATAGAAATGTTCACATAGGCAGAAGTGTTCCGTTTAGGGAAAGCGTCACAGATGCTCCAATGCAGTGAGAACAAACGTTCTGCATGCATTTATAATGAAGATCTTCTCACTGAATTTGCGGCTTCTATGAACAGTTTGTCCGTTTTATAATGGTGAAAAAACAGCTGACTCAATTCAGGGGAGTGTTATCTAGTGGTACTACACACAAGAATGTCGAGGTGGACAACTTCTTGACGAGGCCGCTCCATGGCGGGCGCAGCGCGTCCGAAAATGTTAGGTCCACGCACGCACTTTCCTTCCTCCCCCCAATTAGCCACACCACTATGTTACTTATAGAGATTACACAAAAAGATCAGACAGATAGACAACCACAAACATAGATACACAGGCCGATATTGATAACAAGACAGAAAGACAGTATGATAAGACAGACAGAGATAGAGATAGCAGAGAGTTTGGACAGTAGGAGACACAAATTAATGACAACAAAGGACAGCAGCTAAACCTGGCAATTTTCATGTATATACTGGTAGCAATTGGTCATGTTTAAAAACTACTGTGGGTGGTTCGTTGTAGTCAGATGCTTGCCCACACCTTTGGCCAGGGAAAAATCTCGACTTTTCTTCTTCATGGATACACCTCTCAGGGATCTCTGCCCCTATCATCTGCTGTCTTTGTCCCTCTCTCTCTCTGTGAATCGGTATATCTCTCCCTCTCTCCTCTCTCTGGTATATCTATATCTCTGAATCGTGTCCCCTCTCTCTCTCGTAATATCTGTCTATCTGACTCTTGTAATTTAATTAATAACAATGTATCTGATTTTGTCTATCTCGGTAGTCTTATCTATCTATCTAACGCTATTAGTACATACCCGTCATACTATCTATCTATTATCTACGCTAGCTATCTATTCAGTATCGTATCTAGTGTTCTAACTGCTATCTATCTATCTATCTATCTATCTATCTATCTAACTGCTATCTATCTATCTACACTGCTATCTATCTAGTCTATCTATCAACTGTATCTATCCAATCTATCTACAGAACTGCTATCTATCTATCTACCTAAACTGCGATCTATCGATACTATAACTGTCATCTATCTATCTAGAACTACTATCTATCTATCTTATCTAAAACTGTGTCTCTATCTATCTAATGCGCTGAAGTAATCCTCTAGTATGCAAACTGTCATAGAAGCCGCAATTCAGTGAGAAGACTCATTATAAATGCATGCAGAACGTTTTTTTCTCACTGCATTGGCAGCTCTGTGAAGCTTTACATAAAGGAACACTTCTGCCTATGTGAACATTTCTATTACGGTATGGCATCAGGCCAGTTTATTTTACTGCTTTTTCCTGACAAATAGGGAGAATAAGTTCACTTTAACATATTTTAATGAGAGTGGGGGAGGGGAGATTGGTGAGAGTGGTGAGAATTTTGTGTGTGTGTGTGTGGGGAGTTGTTGGATAGAATTTGTGCTGAAGGGTTGTCTTGACATATGGTAGTGACAGAGTAACGGTGTAAATTTGTGTCTGAAGGGGGATTGAAATGGAAGAGAGGAGGAAGGGGGATAATTAAAAGCTGAAGAGGTGATAGCTGGTGCACACATATTGCTCCAGGTTTTGATGCCTTAAAAGTCATATACCATATAACCATATAAAAGCACGAGAACTCCTCGGTAATTTATAATAACCTTATAATTTATTGTTGGGGGTACATTATCTACTATATCTTTTCTGAAAAATCAGTTCATTTCAATTCCTATTCTATGCTGTGGTCAGTAGCGAGCTGACATTTCAAGTTCGCACCAACAGTTCTTCTTTGTTTTCAGCATGCTCATTATACAGACCCCTTTTCCAAATCCAGGGCACCGGCTTGAATCCAGGGCCTCCTCTGGCCCTTCTTGTCCCAACCAGCCCCCTCTGTCCAAATCCAGGGCCCTCCTCTGTCCCAAATCCAGCCCACCCCCTCAGTTCCAAATCCATGGTCCCGGCCCCCCTGTCCCAATCAATGGTCCCCTTCTAATCCCAAATCCAAGCCCCCCGTCCCAAGCCACCCCCGAAATCCAGGGGTCCCCACCCTGTCACCTAATGCCTTAGTCCTCCTCCCATCTGTCCGCCCAAATCCAGGGTATTTGGGACAGAGGGGGACTGTAATTGGGACAGAGGGGCACCCTGTATTTGGGACAGTGGGGGGGCTTGATTTTGGACAAAGAGGGATCCTGGATTTGGGATAGAGCGGGGAACCCTGGATTTGGGACAGAGGGGGGACCCTGGATTTGAGACAGAGGGGGAGGCTGGATTTGTGACAGGGGGGCTGGATTTGTGGCAGAGGAGGGGCCTGGATTTGGGACAGATGAGGAGGGCTGGATTTGGGACTGAGGGGGGAACATGAATTTGGGACAGAGGGGGGCTGGATTTGGGACAGAGGAGGGCCCTGGATTTGGGACAGAGGGGGGCTGGATTTGGGACTGAGGGACAGAGGGGGGTTGGATTTGAGACAGAGGGGGACCCTGGATTTGGGATAGTGGGGCTGTATTTGGGACAGAAGGGAACTGTATTTGGGACAGAGGGGCGCCCTGTCCCTCTCTGTCCCAAATCCAGATCCCCCCTCGGTCTTGAAGCAGGACCCCCCCCTCTGTCCCTCATTCCCAATCCAGCCCCCCTATTAGCCCAAATCCAGCTGCCACCTCTGCCCAAATCAACACACCCCCTGTCCCAAGTGCAGGGTTCCCCCATTGCGACTGTCCCACCCAATGCCAGGATTCCCCCTCATCACAAATTCAGCCCCGTCCAAATCCAGGGTCCCATCCTGTCCCAGATCCAGCCCTCCTCCTCTGTCCCAAATCCAGGATCCCCTCTGTTCCCAAATCCAGGGTTCCCCGCTCATATCCCAAAATCCAGGGTCCCCTTTGGTTACCAAAATCAGCCCCCCCCTCTGCCAAATCCAAAGGGCCCCCTCCTGTCCCAAAACAGTCCCCTCTCTTCCAATAGATACAGACCCCCTTTCCAAATCCAGGGCCCACCACTGTCTTGAATCCAGGCCCTCCTCTAGGCCCTTGTCCCTATAAGCCATTGTCAGGCTCTGGTCCCCCAGAATCGGCCAGCATCCCTCGTCCAAATCCAAGCCCACCCCCTCAAGTTCAAAGAATGTCCATGGTCACCCAGTGCCCTGTCACAATATGTCAATGTGGTGTCCCCTTCTATCCCAAATCCAGCCCCCCGTCCAAAAATCAGCGGTCCCCACCCTGTCACCTAATCCAGCCCTCCTCCTCTGTCCCCAAATCCAGGGTCAGGGGGACAGATAGAGGGACAGGCAGGGGGACAGATAGAGGGACAGGCAGAGGAACTGATGGAGGAAAAAGCAGGAGGGCCGATACAGGGACAGGCAGAAGGACAGGCAGGGGGACGGATAGAGGGACAGAGAGGGTGACAGAGGGAAAGGCAGGGGACAGAAAGAGGGACTGGCAGGGGGACAGATAGAGGAACAGGCTGGGGGACAGATAGAGGGACAGGCAGAGGAACTGATGGAGGAACAAGCAGGAGGACCGATAGAGGGACAGGCAGGGGACGGATAGAGGGACAGGCAGAAGGACATACAGAGGGCAGATGGAGGGACAGGCAGGGGAACAGATAAAGGGACAGGCATAAGGACAGGCAGGGGAACAGATAGAAGGATAGGAAAGAATACAGATAGAAGGACAGGTCAAAGGAGCAAAAAGATGGGCCGGCAGGGGGCAGATAGTGGGACAGGCAGGGGGACATATAGAGGGACAGGCAAGGAGACAGATAGTGGGACAGGCAGGTGGACAGATAGAGGGATAGGCAGGGGGACAGAAAGAGGGGCAAGGAGGGGGACAGACAGAGGGACAGACAGAGGGACAGACAGGGGGACAGACAGGGGGACAGGCAGAGATGAAAAAGAATGGAAAGGCAGGGGGACAGATAGAGGGACAGGCAGGGGATAGATAGAGGGACAGGCAAGGGGACAGACAGATAGACAGAGGGACAGATAGAGGGAAAGGCAGGGGGACAGATAGAGGGACAGGCTGGGGGACAGATAGAGGGACAGGCAGAGGGAGATAGAGGGACAGGCAGAGGAACTGATGGAGGAACAAGCAGGAGGACCAATAGAGGGACAGGCAGAAGGACATACAGAGGGCAGATAGATGGAAAGACAAGGGAACAGATAAAGGGCTGGGTATAAGGACATACGGGGACAGATAGAAGGATAGGCAAGAAGACAGATAGAAGGACAGGCAAAGGAGCAAAAAGATGGACCATCAGGGGGGCCGATAGAGGCACAGGCAGGGGGACAGATGGGGGACAGGCAGAGGAACAGATGGAGGGACAGGTAGAAGGATAGACAGGGGGACAGATAGAAGGACAGGCAGAGGTGCAAAAAGATGGAAAGGCAAAGGGGCAGATAGAGGGGCAGATAGAGGGGCAGATAGAGGGACAGGCAGGGAGACAGATAGAGGGACAGACGGGGACAGATAGAGGGACAGGTTGGGGGACAGACAAAGGGACAGGCAGGGGGGTAGACAGAGGGGCAAAGAGGGGGACAGGCAGGGGGACAGACAGAGGGACAAGCAGGGGCACAGATGGGGGACAGGCAGAGGAACAGATGGAGAGACAGGTAGAAGGATAGACAGTGGGACAGATAGAAGGACAGGCAGAGGTGCAACAAGATGGACAGGCAAGGAGGCAGCATAGAGGGACATGCGGGGACAGACACAGGCAGGCAGGATGATGTACAGGGGGGCAAGGAGGGGGGCAGGCAGGGGGACAGACAGAGGGACAGGCAAGGGAACAGATGGGGACAAGTAGAAGGACAGGCAGTGGTGCAAAAAGATGGACAAGGCAAGGGGGCAGATAGAGGGACATAGGCAGGGGACAGATGGGGACAGGCATGGGACAGAGAGAGGGACGGCAGGGGGACAGATAGAGGGACAGGCAGGGGGACAGATAGAGGAACAGCAAGGAGGCAGATAGAGGGACAGGCAGGGGACAGATAGAGGTACGAAGGGAGACAGATATAGGGAAACAGGCAGGAGGACAGACAGAGGGACGATGTGACAGGCAGAGGAACAGCTTGGAAGTGACGGTGAAGGATAGACTGTACAGATGAAGGACATGCAGAGGTGCAAAAAATGGGACCCGAAGCGGGGCAAGAATGGCGGACAGGAAGGGGACAAATAGAGGACAGGCAAAGGGGGGAAACGAGAACATCCAATGAGGCAGATAGAGGGACCGGTGGGGGACGAGAGGGGGACAGACAGAGGACAGGCAGGGGGACAGACCAGGGCAAGGGGTGGCAGGCCAGGTGACCAGACAGAGGGACAGGTAGGGCACAGATGGGTGACGGCAGAGGGAACGATGGTATGGACAGGTCAGAAGGATAGACAGGGGACAATAGAGGACAGGCAGAGGTGCAAAAAGATGGACGGGCAAGGGGCAGATAGAGGGACAGGCAGGGGGACAGATAGAGGGACAGGCAGGGGGACAGGCAGGGCAACAGCAAGAAGGCAGATAGGGACAGGTGGGGGACATATAGAGGGACAGACAGGGGGACAGATAGAGGGATAGGGAGGACCGTCAGGGGGACAGGCAGGGGGTATACAGAGGGAAAGGCAGGGACACACACAGAGGAACAGACGGGTGACAGCAGAGGACAGATGGGGACAGGTTGAAGGATAACAAGGGACAGATAGAAAGGACAGCAGAGGTGCAAAGATGGCAGGCAAGGGGGCAATAGAAGGACATGAAGGGGACAGACATCAGGGGCAGGATGGGGACAGATAGAGGGGGCAAAGGAGGGGGACAGACAGAGGACAGACCGATAAACAGTTGGACAGCGGGGACATCAAGTAGGCCTGATTTAGAGGGACAGGCGGTGGACAGACAGGGGGACAGATATGGACAGCAGGGGGGAAGGAGGGAACAGCAGGAGGAACAGACAGAGTGGCAGGAGGGGGAACAGACAGAGGGTAGATGGAGAACAGAGGACATACATGGGACATATGGAGTGACAGTTAGAATGATAGACGGGGGACGGTAGAGGACAGGCAGAAGTGCAAAAAGATGGCAGGCAAGGGGGCAGATATGGACAGCAGGGGTACAGACAAGGGACAGGCAGGGGACAGCAGAGCGGCAGGAGGGGGGCTGGCATGGGTAACAGACAGAGTGAACAGGCAGGGGCCCGATGGGTGAAGGCAGAGGAACAGATGGAGGGACAGGTAGAAAGGATAGACAGGGGACAGATAAAAAGGACAAGGCAGAGGTGTAAAAGATGGACGGGGCACGGGGGCATATATGGTCAGGCAGGGGACAGATAGAGGGAACCGGCAGGGGGACAGGCCGGGAACAGCAAGGAGGCGATAGAGGGCAGGTGGGGGACAGATAAGGGAATGGGATGACCTTCAGGGGACAGATAGAGGGATAGACAAAGGGAAAGGCAGGGGGATAGATAGAGGGACAAGGAGGGGACAGACCGAAAGACCAGGCAGGGGGACGATAGAGGAGACAGGGAGGGGACAGACAAGTGACAGCAGGAGGCAATAGAGGACATGAGCGGGAACAAGAAAGAGGGACAGGCAGGGGGACATACAGAGGGACAGGCAGGGGGACAGACAGAGGGACAGGCAGGGGGAAAGACAGAGGGACAGGCAGGGGGAGAGAGGGACAGGCAGGGGCACAGACAGAGGGACAGGCAGGCAGGGGGAGAGAGGGACAGGCAGGGGGACAGATGGGGACAGGCAGAGGGACAGGCAGGGGCACAGACAGAGGGACAGGCAGGTAGATAGAGGGTGGGACAGGAGATAAAAGTAGGTAGGTAGGTAGGGCCCCAGCACTCCCTCCTCCCCACCCCACCTCCAGTGTCCCCACTTACTTTAGGTGCTGCTGCTGATATACAGAGAATCCTCTACTGCAGGGCACAGACCGTTTTTTTTCTTCTGCATTCCGGCTTTTATACATTGAGCCAGAATGCACCTTACACTGTTTACCGGACAGTTCATTTAAAAGAGGGAACATGGCCGGAATCGCCGGAACCGCTGGTAGTAAGTCCTCCTCCTCGCTGGAGGCAGTGGACTTTTTGCGGTTCCGGTCCGGCTCCGACATTTATTTTTACCGCTACAGCTAAGTCTGTTATCTACCAGAACCCCTTTCCATTACAGATGCACTTAACACAGAGTTATTTATGGTGTAGGTGGCACATTGATTATTAAATCTTTAATGCATCACCTTACATTTATCAATGTTACATTTACTGAGTAGCACTATTCCTTTAAACTTTTGGGTCCAATAGGCAACTTTGTTACGCGATGACATCATTGCGCCCAATACGCTACACCTTCCTCCATGGGTTACCTTTGTTAAACTGTTGAGTCACGCTCAGGGACAGATGAGTTTACTCCATTATCAAAATGTTAAGCTATACTAGCACCTATAGGAATACTGTCTGGGTACTCTTGGTCACTGTACCATATTATGCACTTTATATATGCTGCTTTCTTTACGATGCTGCTAATTGTATATTATATACAGTATTTTAACTGCTTTTAATTGTTTCCTGCACATTATTATCCCTGGATATATATTATTCTACTTAAATAAGGGGATTGTATATTTTTTCACCTCAGTAGAGTGTGCTACAGACTTCTTTTTTCTTTTCTATTTTAGTCCAGCCCCTAATGCTACTCCATTCCCAGAAGTAGCATTAGAGGCAGCATTAACTTTTAAACATGGCAGAGAGTTATGAGGGCCAGAGCGAGTCCCTATACTACAGAAAAAAGTTAATTTTGGAGTGAAGATAGCCTAACGTGGTAGGGCATTTTGCTGCCCTGGCTGAAATGTATAATGGCCCCTGGGCCAATCATCACAACGCCCCCTTCCCAGCAAACCACAGCCGCAACAATGGGTAAAAAATATAGGACATTCCTACCAGAACGTTCTTCCTCTTTCAGATGATAGTCAGACAGACAGACGGACTGACAGATGTAAAGAGGGAGTTTAAATGTTCTGCCTTCTCTTTGTTACTGTCCAACAGATTGCCAGTTTCTGAAAGCCTGAAAGCAACAGACCCACCTCATCTTGTTTTTTTTTTTTAATTTTTACTATTAATATATTTAAAAAATAGTTTTTATTATTAAAAGCCTGTTATTCTGGTGCCCCAGAACTACTGGATTTTCCCATGTTGGACTCCCCAGTCCCATTGTTTGGAGGTATAGTGATGATTTATTCACCAAGGAATTAGGAATACATACTGTATCAAGGAATACACATATCTGGTAGTATGTAAATCAGGTTGAACCCTAGTATTTTCTGTAACTATAATAGTTACTTAGCTACGTAGCTGAGTGATTATTATGAACTTCTACTGTTAATCTATCCTGCGTTTCCCCATCTAAAAGGCTCATAAGTTGACCAGATGTTATCCCATTATGAATCTGAAGTAATCCTCCAGTATGCAAACTGTCACAGACCCATTATGAATCTGAAGTAATCCTCCAGTATGCAAACTGTCACAGAAGCTGCAATTCAGTGAGAAGACTCATTATAAATGCATGCAGAATGTTTTTTCTCTCTCACTGCACTGGCAGCTCTGTGACAGTTTACGTACCAAAGGAATATTTCAGCGTAGTGAAAATTTCTATTATGATATGGCATTAGGTCAGTTTATTTTACTGCTTTTTCCTGACAGTAACTTAACTTTAATTAGTTAAACATTTAATTAGTAAAGTTAGTTTCATTAAAAGAAAAACCTTCTTATTATAAATAACATATATTATAAGAAATAATAAAATTATAAAAGCATTTAGTTTTTATATGTATTATATGATCATAGAACTTTGACTTAAAAAGTTGACTTAAAGGGGAAGTTAAGTTTTAAAAAAAATATGATATTAAAATTAATAATTTATATTAAATTAGTTATTCTACATATTCTTATCTGAAAAATCAGTTCATCATATCTTTTCCTATGACCTGCTGTGGTTAGTAGCGAGCTGACATTTCAAGTTTGCAACAGTTTTTTTGTTTTTAGGATGCTCATTTTCTTTTAATGTTCCAGACAGAAAGTTTTAACCCCATTGGCTGTTGAATAGGTCAAACATGCTCTGATCTCACCTGATTCATAATAAACCTCCCCATTATGGCGATTTAATGAATCACATCTATCCAGCGACCAAAACCGAGAAGATCTCTCCCATACCATCCAACACTATTTCCAAGAAAACAAAAGCCATGAGATAACAACCTCTCTTTGCTTTGGACAGCCCACAAAGTGATAATCCAAATAGCAGCAAAAATTAAGAAAGCTAGAGAAGCAAGGATCTTAGAACTAGTCACAGTCTCATAAGGACCACTGACCAACAATTAAGTAAGACATGGAGCGAAAAGCTGAATCAGACACTTATAAGAGGGAATTAAGCCAACTACTTAATATAAGAGCAGAAAAAACATGTTGATTTCCTAAAAAAACATCTTTACTACAAATATCACTTTCCCTGCATCTGCAAATACAACAAACCCAACACCAGGCTCGCTAACAAATTAAAAAATAAAATAATGATCTACAATGGATCACCAATCATTTCACCCAATATTATCAAATTTTGTATAATGGCCACACCACCCAACAAAATACAGACACTTAAGACAAAAATGAAAATCTTTTTCAAAAAACTCAAACTTCCTCAAGCACAGAACAAGCCACATTATTAATATCTTCAATTACCAGGCCCTGACTGGTTCACAATCATATATTACAAAACAATTTTCAAATTTTCTGTCACCATACTTACTAAAATTGTTTAATGAAATTCTTACAGGAAAGGAATCCTTCCCAAAAGAGATGCTAGACGCCCATATCACAGTAATTCCCAAACCAGATAGAGACACAACACAGATACAAAATTACAAGCCAAAATCACTAATAAACACAGATGTGAAAAAAATTCTAGCAAAAAGATTAAAAACAAATCAATCAGAATTGATTTGTCATGCATCGCCAACCCACGGACAACTTCAGAATGGCATTAAATCTAATGCAAATCATCTTACTTAATAATACACCGTCAATGCTTCTCTCACTGGCCATGGAGAAAGCTTTCCACAGGGTAGATTGGCAATATCTTCACAAGGTTTTAACTCAATTTAGTATCCCAGAAAGATTCTCCCAAGCTATATTTAGTCTGTACCGAGACCCCAGAGTGAAAGTGAGGAATATGGGCTACCCCTCACAGGAAATACTCATTCGCAATGGCACTAGGCAAGGGTGTCCACTCTCCCCACTACTTTTCGCCATTAGCATTGAACCCCTAGTCATACAACTAAGAAAAAACACAGATATTACAGGGATTAAAATAGGAGAGATGGAAACAAAATTATCGCTTTATGCGGACAACAAAAAAGTTAATGAGGAGGGGCACTCTTACTGTGAATTCAAATCACTTTATTCAATCTCATCAGCACACAACGTTTCAGGGACTACAATGTCCCTTTCACCTGATGAAAGGGACTTGTGGTCCCTGAAACGTTGTGTGTGTTGATGTGATTAATAAAGTGATTTGAATTCACAGTAAGAGTGCCCCTATCATGAACTTTTTTGCTGTGCTATAGCAGTAGGTCCATGGTGAGGACCTGAGAAGGGAGCACCTTAGAAGACGTTGGCTAGTAGCCACAAAGGAGTGCCTAGGCCCGAAAACCAATTATGCGGACAACACCCTACTGTATGTCACTCACCCACTTCGATCCTTACCCAACGTATATAAAGAACTAAACATATTTGCCGAAATCTCCGGCTTTAAAACTAATCACTCCAAATCTGTGGCTTACAGTATACTTACGTCCAACAATGATCACAAGATATTACAAACAAAATACCATTTTAAATGAGCAGAAGGTTCCTTTCGCTACCTCGGGATCCAACTTAGCGCAGAACCACAGTTACTACATTCCCATAATTACACTAGGATATTCACCTGCTTAATTAAATTACCAAAAGAATGGTCTCCCTATCAACTGTGCATGGTAGGAAAAATAAAAGCTGTTATAATGACCATCCTACCTAAAATATTATACAGTATCTGTTTTGAGGGCCCTCCCGTATCTCAGAAAAAAGGATACACTACGAGTGAGAGATCAGAAAATTCACCTGGCAAAACAAAAGACCTAGAATTAAATATTCATATTTGGCTAGACCAAAAGATAAAGACTCCCTCCCAGATATTTACTCATACTATTTAGCAGCTAGAATGAGGAGGGGATCAAGTCAGGTGTATTGACCTTGGGTACAACCCCACAATAGAAAATTACACTTGCCTCAACAGGAATACATTATCCGTTCCTCCTTGTGCATAAATTCAATCTAATCCCATTTCCTTCAATACTAATGACTTTGTTCCCCACCCCCGTACTTTGGTGGAAAACCATCTGTGGTTGATGATGAAATCTGGATGAGCCTGGGGATGAGGAGAGTGTCGGACATCGATGTCCATGCAGGCCCACGAATGCCTTGGTCGGATGCACACAAAACAAAATACCCCCTTTACTATGGTACCCATATACCAGAATATCTTATGCAAGAAACATACTGTTGAAATGTACAGAACATAGATTTGAAATTTTCAGTACTAGTACAGGACCAAAGGAGCAATCTTCTTACTATATAAACTGTTAGGTTTTTATATATTCTGTATAATCACTTAGCCTAATAGCAGCCATTTTGTTTTCGACTCCATTTTGTGCACATATTACTTAGTCTGTTTTTCTCAAAATGTACCAAGCTGTACCTAGCCCAAGCTGTTTCCATGGCCATAGATAATACGTTATCTCAAGGTCTTCTGCCTCCTATGTCAACTGTCTCTTTCTCGCATTCCAAGACATGTTTTATTATATTGTTTACAGACATAAAGTCTGGTAAAGCCCCTTTTCGTCATGCAAGGTTTTTCCTTTGTTCATATATGCCAATGTATGACCCAAATAAACTGAGATAGTTTGTACATGCCTGTGTGTGTGGAATTTATTTCCCGCAGCTGTGAGGCTTTTTCAGTGTTCTAAGAACTAGGCATCAAATAATGGTTGGACCAGTGTAGGATATATTATTCTTACATAAACTATTATGGCATGACAGACAACCAATAAAAGAAAAAAACATACTTAAATGGGAAATTAGACTTGGATGACTCACAGTGGTCCAGAAAAACTCAGCAAAATGCACCTCAAATATAATTATTAAAGAAACATCATACAAAATTATGTACGACTGGTACACCACTCCAGCCTTCTTAAATAGAATATCCCCTACAATACAACCATTATGCTAATGAGGATGTCAGAAATTAGCAGACCAATATCAGTTGGTGGGAATGTACAGAAGTTCAAACAATATGGTTATTAATGAACAAATTCTCAGAGAAATATTCGTCCATTCCCTTCAACTATCCCAGATAACGGCACTATTCATATGTCCCCTTGAAAATATAATACACATGCCAATAGATTAATAGCAATTATATGTGGTGTAACTAGATGCTTAATAGCAAAATCATGGAAGGGAGGGGCTATAACAAAAACGGAGTTACTGTAGTAAACAGAGCATGGTGGGTGCATGGTTGCGAATATATGGCCAACATGATAAATAACAACCTTAAAAGTTGGTCCAAAATTTGGGACATCTGGATACAACTCCCAGATACTACTCCATAATAATATCTCCATAGAAAAAATGGGGGCTGCCAGACAGCCGCAGGTCAAAGTGGAATTTAAAATCTAGAATCAGAACTTAGAATCTGGAACTTACTACCTAAAATGTGATAAGAACAATCAAGCTTTTACTGCTGATTTTATGTATGCACCGATAAGACTATCATTAAGGTTAGAACTCTCAAAACTAAAATTGCTGTGAAAAGGAAACATATAAACATAGATATGTATGAATATTCCACTTCCAATTTTTTGTACAGTTTCCTATCCATCCCTTGGATATTGTTATCAGGGCCACATCTACCATTAGGCAGAATGAGACATTTGTCTCAGGCAGCACCCCTGCACTGAAGAAGAAAGGTGGCAGACAGGCAGTGGTGAAATTCCCCTCCCCCCTGACCGGCAAACGTGCATGCACGGCCATGAGAAGTGTGAGCGCCGCCCGCATGACTCCTATACACGGTACCTTGACGTTCTCTTCTCCACTTTTCCACTTCACTTTTTTTCCCACTCGTTTGTTAGGCTAGGTCAGTCTAGTTATGCTGGTTAGATCTAGTTATGCTGAAACTAAGAGTCTACCTTGATGTGGTGGCAGGCTTACAAATCTTTTGTCTAAAATCTACAGAAAGACTACAGGAAGTATGGCATTTCTAATGTATTGTAACTGTTGAACCAACATATATAGCACAGGATATAAAATTTGTTATTTTGAAAACCTGAAAGGAGCAATATGGTAGTGGGAACACAAACTGTTTGAGAAAGGGATGTCATATCTGTTTCTAGTAATTTACATTTTTGCTAATTGACTGTCTGAGGAACTGTTTAAATACCTATCTATGTGATAGGAAGTTCAAAATAGTAAAAATGTACACACGCCCACAAGCAAAACCACGTCCATGGACAAAGCCATATCTACTTTAACCCAGGAGCACGTAAAGGGCGGAATTCAAAAGTTTGGCTCAGGCAGCAAAAAACTGGAGAAGTGCACCTGATTGTTATTCTTTTTATGTACATGTTAATCAGAATTTATTTAGAAAACCCTGTGCTGTCATTGGACATCCGAGCTTCCCTAAGGTCTTTCCCCACTTCCTCCCTGGTGGTCTAGTGCAGTAGTAAACTGTGATTGGGTTCCGATCGCAGTTTACTACTGAGTAGAGATGTTCGAAACTGTTGAGTTTCATTCAGTTTTCCGGAAAATTCAAAAATTCGAAAACAGACCCATAGAAGTCTACGGGACAAAAAATTTTGAAAGTTTCTGTCCTAGTAATAGTAGGTTACTGTAAATGACACAGAGACCTAGGGAATGGTCTGGGGAACCCGTAAATATAACCAAAACTTATTTTAAAACTATCTTCCCTCACGATCGGGCTGTTTTCGAGCTTCCACATTCCATTTTCGAGAGTTACCGAAATCGATTGTTATTTTCTAGGATTCAATTTTTGATAATCGTCTGCTTTCGATTTTCGATAATAGTCTACTTTCGATTTTCGATAATCGTCTTCTTTCGGTTTTCGATTTTCGATAATCGGCTACTTTAGATTTTCAATAAAAAGCAAAAATTCTAAAAATACGGGTTCCGTGAAATCCAGGAGTTCTGAAAGTTTCTTCGGGACTTCGAAACCCCCAGATTCGATTCCAAAGTGGGTTCTATTCGAACCCACATTACATCTTTACTACTGAGCTATAGCAAGCAGGCACTGTGTGCCTGCTTGCTAGAGTATTTGTGAATTAATCAGTGATTCATTCACAAATAGAGTATATTTGTGCTAGTTTACAAAGACTTAGGGAAAAAAATGGGCACTGAGATCAATACTGATCACTTCTGATCACCAAATTATTGTTCTTTGCCAATGAATTATTATTTTTTTTCCGGGAAGTGGTTGCCCGTATTCGAAGTTTGTTACCATTCCCAATGATGATCTGATGATCATCTTTAGAAATGGTGACATTTTTTATAGTGTAACACATACGTATAAAAAAATTAAAGTGACACACACACATTTCTCCCCCTTTAACCTAAAACTACAATCAGCAAGGAAATCTGCATTCTCCAAGTTGTGCCAAGTACCCAGGGGAATGGTAAAAGTAAATTTTGATTAGTAGTCCACCGATTTCAAGGGAAACAATTACACATGCAAGGAATTTTGTGCATCGACTCTGTTTTGAGTTTGTTTGCTGGCCATGTTTCTGTGTGCACCCATGCATATAGCATACCATTTAATTCAGGACTAGACATGGGCGAAACTGCTAAAATCTGTTCCGCCTGCAGATTTGTGAATTTTCAAAAAAATTAGAAAATTCCTGGAAAAACCCATTAAAGTCAAAGGGAGAAAAAAATCCACACAGATCTGCAAAAATATAACGTAAACTACCAATGGTAACTTACTGTAAATGGCTCTGCGACCTGGGAAATGATCTGGGGAACATGTCCATATATCCAGAACTTTAAAGAAATACATTTCCTCATGATAGCACTGTTTTTCGATGGGGAACCCCCCCCCCCCCCGGAAATTTCCGCCTAAAATAATCATTTAAATAGCAATGGTAACTTACTGTAAATTGCTCAGGGACCTTGGTAATGTTCTGGGGAACACATAGCAATGGCCACAATCTTTAAAAAATACAGTCTAGTACCAAAAATTTCACGAGCTTCCATGTTTTTGGCATTCGCCCTAAACACAAGTTTTTTTTAAATACAGGATTTTTCAAAAATACGCAATTTATTGAAAAGGAAAAACCTTTCTGCATGCTCAGTGCAATCTGCTTTTCTTCTTCTCCTGGGACTGTTACATAGATTGTTACATTGTTAATTGAGCTGTGAGTTAGAAGAAGCAGTTTTTTGTATCAAAAATGTATCATCTGCCCTGCGAGTGACAGCAGCATAGAGAACTGTATCAACATTAAAGGGCAAGTCCACCCCCAAAACTATAATTTTATGTTATTTTCCATGAGTCTAGCTTTAAAACAAGCCATCCCCCATTAAAACCCGTTCAGCCAATTTGAAGATACACACATTTTTCCAACATGCTTTTTGCAGACCAGGAGCAGCTCACTGTAATCCAAGCTCTCTGACGTCACCTCAAGCCGAGCCTTTTCCGTGCCTTCAGCCTCCCATTGCACCCCCCTACCACCATCCTTATTCATCCTCGGTCCCCCTGTATCCTATCATAAAATCCTTTTAGGATATGACAGATGCCCCCTGCCCAGACCTAAACGCCATATTATTTTTAAAAAATAATAATCGTAACTATACTTACAGTCCTTCATTCCCTTACAGCCCTTCATTCCCGCAGCGCTTTCTCATGACGTCAGCTGCGTCAGTGGACTTGTCCTTTAACCCTGAAGCTACTTGAGGTGATTGCCAGGTTTGGGTTTATATACAATACTTACTGTACCTACTACACTGTGATGGAGCTTAGTGAGCAGGATTAGGGACATCAGGAAATCCTAGAGGTGTTTGTATAGCCGACTGTCAACATTGTATTATATATACATAGGAATGATTGTTCCATATATTCTTTATAAAGAATGATCATTCAATGTGCCCATACATGGTCTGATTTTATTGTCTCCTTCTACTGTAGTAAAGGGAACTGGTAAAGGAAAATTTCCATCTTGCCTGATAAGTCCCAAAACCAACAATATTCAGCAAATTCTGTCAGATCCACCATCAGTGTCACAGCTCCAACTTTGAAAGACACTAATGATAATGTAGAACAAATGTAAATGTCTCAGTAAAAAATAACTTTGTCCCGACCATTTGCCGATATCGTGCACGATCGGTAGTTATTTACTGTCATGTCCGACTGCCCTTTCATCTGATCCAGCGGTCGCAGCCAGCCACTGAAATAAGATTTTTGCCCCCAAGAATCTACTCATGTATGTACACAACTAATGAATATACTTTATAATAAAAGTAAAGGATATATCTGTATTGGTTACCTGTCATAATAATTTTGGCAAGTTGAGAATACATATAATATTATATGACATATATATATAATAGAATATATGGATCTATGTATGTTAGATAAAGAAACTTTGTTAGATATAGAAACTATGTTGCAATTCTACACTGATTAATAGGTTCATTTCATTTTTTGGTCCTTAGAAATCTCAATAATTTCATATTTTTATATGTTGATGTTTTTATAATTAAAATGCGTATTTCATTGTTAATATGCTAATTATGTATATTCCAACTCTTTCTGTATATAAGGGTGTTGTTAATATGATAATTATGTATATACCAACTCTTTCTGTATATAAGGGTGTTGTTAATATGCTAATTACATATATACCACCTCTGTGTGTATATAAGGGTATTGGTATATATGCTAATTATATATATACCACCTCTGTGTGTATATAAGGGTATTGGTATATATGCTAATTATATATATACCACCTCTTTGTGTATATAAGGGTATTGGTATATATGCTAATTATATATATACCACCTCTGTGTGTATATAAGGGTATTGGTATATATGCTAATTATATATATACCACCTCTGTGTGTGTATATAAGGGTATTGGTATATATGCTAATTATATATATACCACCTCTGTGTGTATATAAGGGTATTGGTATATATGCTAATTACATATATACCACCTCTGTGTGTATATAAGGGTGTTGTTAATATGCTAATTACATATATACCACCTCTGTGTGTATATAAGGGTATTGGTATATATGCTAATTACATATATACCACCTCTGTGTGTATATAAGGGTGTTGTTAATATGCTAATTACATATATACCACCTCTGTGTGTATATAAGGGTATTGGTATATATGCTAATTACATATATACCACCTCTGTGTGTATAAGGGTATTGGTATATATGCTAATTATATATATACCACCTCTTTGTGTACATAAGGGCATTTCACTATCACACTTGTAAAGCGGCGCCCAACCATCTACCCTCCCCTCCTCCATCTTCTACTGTGCAGCAGGACGCAGTGCTCAAGTGCCGTTATGTGTGTGCCTTTACCCATTTACAAATAAAGGTGAAGTTTTAAAACCCTCCAGCTTGACGCCCGTAGTTTGCAATATATATGTTTTCAAGGACTGCGGCACCATGCTGAAATGCCGCTGATGTGGAGCTCCGCTGATGGAAGGGGTAGATGAACATTCCCCTTAGTCTATTTTCTGTTTAGGTTATGGAGCACTAAAGTCGAGGAACACGGATTTGAGCTTTCGATAATTATTGTAAATTCAATAATCATTAAAAGTTCACTTGCCGTGGTGAAGTATGAACATCAGGTATCCCACCCCTCCCGGGAGTAGTGGGAGTCTCCCTGATTTTGGGGTGGTTTCTCGCACACCTGTGAGACCGCCCCAAACTCCCGCAACCGAAACCTACCAGACAACCTGCCTCCGGAACGCCTCCTTTTTTCTGGCCACACCTCTTATGTGACATAAATTACATCACACAGGCCAGTCATGCCCCTAGCCACCCTTCTAATGTGACGTCCTTTGGTGACGTCAGTGACGTCACGTCACTCCGTCACGCCACCCTGAAGCCAGATTCATCAGGGTGGGATGTCTGGAACATAGCATGTTTAGTTTGAACCACGTAGTGTGGCAGGATTTCCTGGGTCTATTCTCAGACCTGTGTAAAGATTCTATATCCACTTTATCCACACATAGCAAAACATACACACACATAATTTCCACTGTGCACCAACGGGCACACTTTTGCTAGTATATATATATATATATATATATATATATATATAAATAGTAGTATTTTTATAAATAGTATATTATATTTATTTTATAAATATATAAATATGCAGGGAGATTCAATAAAAGTTCTTATCGTTAAAAATTGTGCTAATTTTGCCCCAACCAATCAGATGTTAGCTTTCAAATGTTAAATCAGATCTGATTGGTTGGGGAAAAATTAGCACCATTTTTAACGATAAGAACTTTTATTGACTCTCCCTGATAGTTATTTGGGGAGTATTTCTGAGTTAGGGGGGTGTTTTGTGGAAAAAAATAGACTATTCAAATTTGGAATTGGCTGAATATTTTTTCACTGTTTTTGAGCCATTGTGCATTGTCTCACTTTGTGGCTAGTCACTTCCATGTCCGCATGAATATGGCACACACAGCAAATAGAAAATAGAGGCCGCACTTCCGGAAGATCCAAAGTCAGCTTTATTGATACAGCATAAAAACTCCAAACAGGGTCAGGCTCATCTGACACGTTTTGGGGTCCGCCCCCTTAGTCATAGCTCATACCCTTTGATTCAGGACATTTGGGAGATTGATATTTTGTAACTTTTTTTTTACATTACAAGGGTTTTGGCATGATTTCTACCTTTGAACTTGCTTTCCTCTAAAAGTGTGAACTTCTACAAAGAACTGCAGCCACACCATTGACTGAATGAATAAACAGCGTAATGTAGCTAAACATATTTAGATTCCAAGAATATCTAGTTTGTTAGGGGTATTTCTGAGCTAGGGGGAGTTTTGTGGGAAAAACAGCATACTGTTCAAATTTGAAGTTGGGTGAATATTTTCACTGTTTTTGAACAATGGTGCATTGTTTCACTTCGTAGCTAGTCGCTTCCACATCTGCGTGTGTAACCATGCATATGGCATGCCATTTGGTTCAGGTCATTTGGGAGATTGATATTTCATAACATTATACATTACATGGGGTTTTGGTATGATTTATACCTTTGAAAGTGGCTTTTTGTTTATTATTTTAGAAAATCTGCTAAAAATAAGAACTTCTATGAAGAACTGCGCCCACACCATTGATGGTTTGAATGAAAGAATAACAGCGTTACATAGCTAAAGGTGTGTACATTCCAAAAATAGATAGGGGTTATTTCTGAGAACCAGGGGTGTTTAGTGTAAATAAATTGCAGACTGTTCTAATACAGAGCTGGCTATTTATTTATTTTTTACTGTTACTGCCATTTGACATTGGTCCCCCATTGGGTTAGTTGGTAGCCATGTCTCAGTACACCCATGAATGTGGCATACCATTTTATTCGGGAGGGATTATGCTTTCATATTTCGGATATTTTCAGGAAAATATGAGGAAATAACTTACAATAGGATGAAGAACTAAGCCTTGGTATTTGCATGTTGATAGAAACCTACCTCACTCATAAAATCCTGCGGGTGTGTAGTTTCTAAAAACTTCTCACTTGTGGGGATATTTTAATTAATTTAGAAAATATTCTATGTTAACTGTCAGTAGTGGTTATACATTTTAATTTGGTGTAATATTCTTGAAGGTGCTGTCTTAGTTTGGGGGGGTCTCCTGTACAGAAAAAGTGGGGTACCTACATATATCTGGTATTGCTGTACTCTGGAGTATCAGAGATTTTAGAAACAGTAAGATTTTGGTTTGTAACCTTAAGATAACTATAAATAAAAATGGGAAAAATCCATTACCATTTGCAAATTTTAAATTTGTTTTATATATTTTACCCAAAAATCCATTAAAATCTCCAGAAAAGTTAGAAAATTCTGCTATCTTGTTAAAGTTCACTTTGTGCTATTTTTTTTAATAATATTTCTGATTTACTGGGTTTCCTACTGTACAATTAGTCTGAACCGATTGAGGACAAAATCCTGAAAATTCTTCTGGCACAAAGGATTGGAACATGGGAAACTCTGCTGGCACTGAAAGGGTATCTACACCAGAAATATTGTTACAGGAATCCATAATTCATGTTAAACATCAATGTTTCATGTTTTCATCTTGATCTGTCACCTGCTTCTTTATATATACAATCTGAAGCACGGTGGAAAATTGTCTTTGCCAATGTTGGCTCTTAGTGCTTACTGAGCATGCTTAACTCCACAGAAAGTCATGTCAAGTGGAAGGGGGAGTCAGTTATCAGTGGGAGGGGGACACTGGGCACTGAAACTGAGCCAGAGGCTATATGCCTTCTTGATTGAAGGCATATAGCAATACACACATTTCAAAGTAAGTGCTGTTTACATATAATTATTTATAGATTAAGAAGGGGCAATTTCGTTTTTTCAGTATACATACCTTGAATCATTCTTTATCAAAACTGTCACAGAGGCAGTCTGATGCAGAGAGATGAACAACACATATTGCTCAGATGTCATGTGTAAATAAATGAATTATGTCATTACATAAGCCATGTCATGGCTGATCTGTATAAAACCTTTTTTTAAATATCCTAATCCTTATATTATAATGTAAGGACATATTGTCCCTTATATAGCATGCAGTATAAGATGCAAATAATGATATAATAAATAAAATTTAAAAAACAAACACTTTTTAGTTTTGATAAGTTTATTTTATCAAGATTTTTTTTGTTGTTAATGGATTTGAAACCACTAAAGAATGATCATTGTATTCAATGCATAATCCAAAATCCACCAAACCCATGAGGTTGTTTACCACCCTAGGGGAAGAGGAACACAAAGTTAGTTTATCTGGAAGCAAATACAATTCAAAAGAAGCAATTCCTGTTTGCATATGTAAAGTGAGTGTAAAACCTACATTAACCTGATATAACATTGGGTAGCATGGGTTTTTATATTCAGAAGGTGTCTTATAGTCTCATGCTATATGAATAGCATTGCTCACAAAATCTAAGAAGAAGTAATTTCTCACTCCCAGGTGTCCCAGAGTTAGGGGCGGAGATATGCAAAATTTCTCCTTTATGTCCTATGGCTTAAGCATGTGTCCAGAACTGCTGGCTTATTAACATGCAATACAGACAACGAGTTAGCTGTTAATCAGTTTAATCAGGCCTTAAAATTCTGTTTATTTTCCAGTCAGCCGAAGTTATGGAACCCTACAAAAAGATTACACCTTAAGAGAAGAAACTACATTATATATACATTCTAGGAAACTGACACTTACAGCGAACAGATTTTTAGTATTTCATAGATCCGTCATTGGGTCCTCTTAATTCTTCAGCGCTGCGGGCTAATAAATCCATGTCATGGGCTAAACGCTTTTGAGCTAGATTACTTAATCCTGGTATGAGACGAGAACCCACTAGGAAAGAGAAACAATAGAGATGAAATGAGACAGAGAAATCGATGACAAATATAAAACCTGTAGTTGGAAATATGTTCAGATTGAAAGCAGGGTGCGGTTTAAAACTTAAAGCAGTTAAAAAGTGCAGTAAAGGTGTGGAAATGATTTAAATATATTTGCAGAATGCAGATCTATGCCATATCCATGGCCCTTAGAGCACAACAGAAGCCGGAAAACCGGCATAAAACATCACATATAACTTAAGGTGAATGAAAGGCTAAATATAATAAATTTAAGAAAAAAACTGGATTTAAAAACTATTTAAAAAGGCATTAAAATACTTTTATACTTTTGATGTTACACTTTTGACTTGTTTTTGCAGTAAAACTATTTATTTGTGTTATCAGTAAAGGAAAAGGAAAGTATTTTTTCTGATCTTACCTTTGAAGACTGTCCCTAAAAGTTTGCCCAAAAATGGTAGAAAACGTGCATATCGTTCATTAATCTCATCGGCATCCGCAGAACTTACTGGCTTTGCTTCTGAGTTTGCAGAAAGCACTCCGACTAATACACAGATGAACAGAGCAGTGTACATGGCTAAAGAGGAAGATAATAGCATCATCACAATATGTCTGCATACTGTATATCTGATGAGGTTTAGAGAGTGCCTTAACTACTAGTAAACTGCTAGGGGAGGGTGATTTGGAGCAGTACATGATGGCCACCCTCAGATTATGGAAGTATACACATTTGGGTTTAGTTCTCTTTTAAAGGTTGTCTTCTTGATGTATGGGAATCTCTATTGAGAACACATCTCTGCATCATATAAATAAAGTTAAATGGACCCTGTTAAAAGTGAAAACCTGAGATATATGAAACATTTCTTTACATCATCGGATGCTGTCTTGCAACTGATACAAAGAATGTCAATTACACCCTTGTTGCTAGAGTGCCCTGTAGTGCAGAACGTAACCTATTTTCGTGATTTCCAACAAAACATAACCAGACTTCATTAGTATATACATACAGTACATATTCAGCTGTAATAACCCAGTTATCCCAATGCAGTGAGATCAGCCCCAATACAGCTTCCCCTGTTCATGAACTTTTGAAACTTGAAGGAGCTAATTAGCATCATAATACCATAATAGCCTAACGATATCAGATTCCCATAGCAATATCTACTGCAATGTTTCTCAACCTTTTTATCCTTGCAGAACCCTAACAACAATTTTCATTTTTTTATAATATGTCTTATGACAGAAAATATTGGTATAATAAGGTAAAAAAGCTTACTGAATAGACTGGATAGCTGGAACTGTTCCTTAAAGGCAGAACTTGCAGGGAACTCAGTAGATTGTCTTATTCTCTTCATATTATTCTCGCTTTTATACAGTTCCACTTACTATCATTGTTTGCCCCAAATATGCAAATGTAGCATCTGTAACAGGAATACTTGTTTGATGCTCTAAACTGTGACACATTAATTCTTGTTGGGTCAAATGGACCCAAACTAACCCTCCAGGATCTCTTCATTTGCCTTGTTAGAATATTGGTTTTCTGCGTGTGCATTGTTTTATAAATAACAGAAAAAATCCAGCGCACACCAGTCTTAATTTGCACAATTATTAGCACAAACATTAACAATGGGTTTAGTGATATTTCGGTGCCACACAGGTCACCTTCATAAGACATACATATATACAAACTGTTTGGGGTGGAATTACTGATGGCCACAATCGCTGGCCTCCCATTAATTTAACATAGAGGAAGCAGCTCGGGGTAAATTGTTAACTTGCGCTACGCTCTGTTTGACTTTAATGAAAGCAATTAGCTGGTGTTGGAATTTGTGCAAAAAAATATTGCCAATGCTTTATTTAATAGGTTGCATCTGCTGCATGATCTTAAAGGGATAATTATAGATCACGTACATACCCAAAAGAGGGGAGGCAATTGTTACAATATATTAATGCCCAGAGAGTCCTATTCAATATATGTATCATTCAACATAAGGGCCTGAATACCAACTTGGGACTGGAATGTTTCCTAAAAGATAGGTAACTTGTTGGAGAGATGCAATATTGTTTTATTTTTTGACAATGTATTTACTTGATGTATACATTTCATTTTATTAGGACCATTACAAGGCCACCGTAACTTCCTTGTATGCTATCAAAGGCAGAAAACTAAGGGCTAGGCCACACTAGGGCATTTTAATATGCAATCCATTGCCTAAACACTCCTAAAGACATACAGGGAGATTCAATAAAAGTTCTTATTGTTTAAAATGGTGGTAATTTTGCCCCATAATATATTTACAGTTGCATTCATTTACAAACCATAGAAATCAGGTATAAAGAGACCTAAACGTAATTTTTTAAAAATCCTAACCGGAAAGCTTTTCTCTCCCCAAGCAACCTAAGCATTGTCAATATTTTTTCTAGTTAAGTTGCATTTAGTACATTTAAGTAATAGATTCTGTAACAAAGAAGGCTTCCATGTTATTGCCAGTACAACTCACAGCCCAAGTAAGCTTCAAAGAACCCCACCATCTGACCCCAGGATCACTGTTTTTATGCACAATTTTAGCTTCTGTTTTTAACGAAAGATAACATTTCTAAATGCACCTTTGTCCAACTGCTGGTGGTGCAACATATAAATGCCATGTTTTTAGGAACATTGAGCCCAAGAAGTCACGGGTTCAAATCCCCAGGCTTACTTAATCTACAGACAGCTGCTATTGCTCCCCCATCCATCTGTAGCAATTATTCATTTTCCCAATTGTGGCCACGGGTAAATCCATCCACGGTTTTACTCAGTTTTTAATCCTATATGTTGGCAGTAACACACTAAAAGCTACACATTATTAAACTAATTGCAGGTGTGTCACAAAACATTTGAGGTGCAGCCACCGCAAATCCTTTCTAAAAGGTAGTGTGTGATTTTTAGAAGATAATGGGATTTATGGATGGGAAAAGCAAATGAATTGTGAGGCGCACACTTAAGTGGTGAATCACAAAATCTTTATTTTATCACGCACACACAACGTTTCAAAGATCGCTATGTCCTATTCCTCAGGTGGAGGAGAACCTTCAACAACTGGCTAATAGCCACAGAGGGAGTGCCTAGGCCCAGAACAAAATTGTTTTATGGATGGGCCACACCAGATTATGGAAGTATACACATTTGGGTTTAGTTCTCTTTTAAAGGTGTCTTCTTGATGTATGGAATCTCTATTGAGAACACATCTCTGCATCATATAAAAAGTTAAATGGACCCTGTTAAAAGTGAAAACCTGAGATATATGAACATTTCTTTACATCATCGGATGCTGTCTTGCAACTGATACAAGAATGTCAATTACACACCCTTGTTGCTGAGGTGCCCTGTAGTGCAGAACGTAACCTTTTTCGTGATTTCCAACAAAACATACCAACTTCATTAGTATATACATACAGTACATATTCAGCTGTAATACCCCAGTTATCCCAATGCAGTGAGATCACCCCATACACAGCTTCCCCTGTTCATGAACTTTTGAAACTTGAAGGAGCTAATTAGCATCATAATAACATAATAGCCTAACGATATCAGATTCCCATAGCAATATCTACTGCAATGTTTCTCAACCTTTTTATCCTTGCAGAACCCTTAACAACAATTTTCATTTTTTATATATGTCTAATGACAGAAATATTTGGTATAATAAGGTAAAAAAGCTTACTGAATAGACTGGATAGGCTGGAACTGTTCCTTAAAGGCAGAACTTGCAGGGAACTCAGTAGATTGTCTTATTGTCTCTTCATATTATTCTCGCTTTTATACAGTTCCACTTACTATCAATTGTTTGCCCCAAATATGCAAATGTAGCATCTGTAACAGGAATACTTGGCTTGATGCTCTAAACTTGGACACATTAATATCTTGTTGGGTCAAATGGACTCCAAACTAACCCTCCAGGATCTCTTCATTTGCCTTGTTAGAATATTGTTTTCTTCTGCGTTTGTGCATTGTTTTATAAATACAGAAAAATCCAGCGCACACCAGTCTAATTTGCACAATTAATGCACAAACATTAACAATGGGTTTAGTGATATTTCTGTGCCACACAGGTCACCTTCATAAGACATACATATATACAAACTGTTTGGGGTGGAATTACTGATGGCCACAATCGCCGGCCTCCCATAATTTAACATAGAGGAAGCAGCTCGGGGTAATTGTTTAACTTGCGCTACGCTCTGTTTGACTTAATGAAAGCAATTAGCTGTGTTGGATTTTGTGCAAAAAAATATTGCCAATGCTTTATTTAATAGGTTGCATCTGCTTGCATGATCTTAAAGGGATAATTAAGATCACTGTACATACCCAAAGAGGGAGGCAATTGTTCAATATTAATGCCCAAGAGTCCTATTCATATATGTATCATTCAACATAAGGGCCTGAATACCAACTGGGACTGGAATGTTTCCTAAAAGATAGGTAACTTGTTGGAGAGATGCAATATTGTTTTATTTTTTGACAATGTATTTACTTGATGTATACATTTCATTTTATTAGGACCATTACAAGGCCAGCGTAACTTCCTTGTATCTTCAAAGGCAGAAAACTAGGGCTAGGCCACACTAGGGCATTTTAATATGCAATCCAATTGCCCTAAACATCCCTAAAGACATACAGGGAGATTCAATAAAAGTTCTTATTGTTTAAAATGGTGGTAATTTTGCCCCATAATATATGATTGTTGGGGCAAAATTAGCACCATTTAAACTATAAGAACTTTTGTGTGAATCTCCCTGATATATATTTATTATGTGATAATACAGTAAATTTGCAAATTAAGACTAGTCCCCTAGTATCCTTCTAAATTTACCACCCAATCATGAGAATTGTTCAACCATGTTTCTCTACTAACATTACATCATTCTTTTCAGTCAAAGCAATTACTCCATTTCTCCATTTTTTCAGCCAGGTTTTTTGCATTTGCAAACATACATTTTAGATTATGATCCTATAATTTATTTATGCATTTTAATACCAATGCCCTCCATATCCTCATGCTAGCCCCTCCCTCCTTTCCTCCACCACTGGCCCATTTATACCCTGCTTACCCCTGTGCTATCTACCCCATTGATTTAGACAGTACCCTCCCCCAAACATCAGTGAGGTGCAAGCCATCCCTAGTAAGAGCCTGTAGCTGACAGAAAACACTGCCCAGTTCTCTAAAACCCAACTCCTCCTCCTCTATCTTTGTCATTGGAACCAATGTGAACCAAGTCACTTCCTAGCTCCACCCAAAAATCTTTCACTATCTACATGGCTTACCACATGTCAA
The DNA here is from genome assembly GCA_019447015.1 of Hymenochirus boettgeri. Classification (NCBI taxonomy): domain Eukaryota; kingdom Metazoa; phylum Chordata; class Amphibia; order Anura; family Pipidae; genus Hymenochirus; species Hymenochirus boettgeri. The sequence continues at coordinate 96,563,484 of CM033474.1, forward strand.
CCCCAAATCAGGCAGGCAGGCAACACACTGGCATGTAGGGTCCACCTTTCTAATAATGGTGTCCATCCACACCACCTGCCTGCCTTACAGGCACTAAGTACCACTTCCTTGTATTAGAGATGCAAGCCCCTGGGGCTCAAGAGATTGGGTGCTCTATATTTGCTACTTCTGAGCTGATCTCCTGTGCTTCATCACCTAAGACTAAAATCTGTAGGGATGGCCAAACAGGGAAAATTGTTGGGATGGCCCACTCCTGCCTACTGTCCCCCAAGTTTGCCTAGCCCTGCAATTCCACATTTTTCCCCCTTAGAATCTCCACCTCAGATTCCAAATGGCAATCCACTCGCACCTGATACAGGTATAGGTCATCTGGAACGACTTCTCCAAGTTCCTATACATGGGTCAGGATGCTATTATTTATACAACAACTGTCCCTACTAAAACACACCAACCTGTTTAACTGCCTTTCTTTTTTCATGTCATTCTTTACTATGTCCTTAATAAAAAGTCCTTTATAATGAAGAGTTTAAACAAGTTCAACACTTCAGTTTGTTTCACAATAATTTAAAATGAAACAATGTTTTATGCGGTAAAGTAGTTCATTATAATGGGCACAATATTGGAGTATTAAGCTATAATAGTTATTTAGCTACATAGCTGAGTGACTATTGTAAACTTCCAAACCCTCATTTCTACTATAATCTATCATGTTTTTCCCAACTTAAGCCATAAAATGACCAGATGTTTTCCCATTATGAATCTGAAGTAATCCTCTAGTATGCAAACTGTCATAGAAGCCGCAATTCAGTGAGAAGACTCATATAATAATGCATGCAGAATGTTTTTCTTTCTCACTGCACTGGCAGCTCTGTGACAGTTTCATACTAAATGAACATTTTGCTTGTGTGAAAATTTCTATTAGGGTATGGCAAGCAGTCGTTTATTTTACTGCTTTTTCCTGGAATAGGGAAAATAAGTTCATTTAGCTAGTTACATATTTAATTTAAGAGTAAAATGAGCTAAAGCATAACCTTTTTATAAATAACTTATTTATTATAAGAAATAATAAATGATAAAAGCACTTGGTGTTGGCCTTGTGCTTTTATAAGGTCATTGAACTCAAAGGGGTTATTCAATAAAGTTCTTATCGTTTAAAATGTGGTCTAATTTTGCCCCAACCAATCAGAGGTGGGCTTTCAAATGTTACATAGTTCTGATTGGTGTTGGGTAAAATTAGCACCATTTTAAACGATAAGAACTTTTATTGAATCTCCCTGAAATACTTAAAAAGTTAGTTTTAAAAGAAAATCATAATTTTAAAAATTATTTTATTTACTTACCTACTGTAGGTATTCTATATATTCTTATATTTTCTGAAAACAAGTTAATTTCAATTCCTATTCCCTGCTGGTGTCAGTAGCGAACTGACTTTCAAGTTTGCAACAGTTCTCTTTTTTCAGCATGCTCATTTCCATGGAATGTTCATTTATTTATGAACAGAGAGTCGTTTGGGTATTGTATGGTATTTAAAGGGCATGTCCACCCCAAAACTAAATCCCCCACTACTGGCCCCATCATGTAGTGTAGTTAATCCTTACCTCACATCCCAGCTCCATAAGATTCTCCTGTAGTCCCCCCCCAAGTCCCAAAACGCCCACCAGGAGGATAGCAGAGTCCATATAGGACTCTGCCCCTATTGGTCCGCGAGAAGATTGGCATGTGTACTGCAGCAATTCCCCCCTCCCTCTCCTTCCCCTCCCTCCCGTTTGCTATCCCCCCCCCCTACCATAAACCCCTTGGCCATGTAATAAAATATGTTCCCCCAGCCCCAACCACGCAATAAATAATTTTAAGAAAGTCCCCAGAACTTACTTACCTTCCCGCTCTTCACCGGAATTCTGAGAAGCCGGCAGCCGTGTCCGTGATTGTTGCCTCTCGCTGCCGGTCCGCCCCCTGCTTGCAGTGCCTTGCAGCAGAAGGCCGCCCGGGTGTCGGAGGAGAGGAGAAGTGTATACTGGTCACTTTAAAAACTTTTTTATAGCGGCTGGGCGGAGGAACATTACTATTATATGCCAAAAGTATAATAAGGGTGGACATGCCCTTTAAGGACGCACTAACCCTCATAATACACATGTATTCCAAATATAATAGGAGTTAATACTGGTGTATTTTCTTATAAATCACATAGATTATTCTACTGTTCTCCCATCATATTTGTTTCCCTACCTAATTTAAATTCATATTTCCTTATTTGAATGTTTAAAGCACAAATGGGCTTACCTGTGTTCCCCAATATGTTCAGAAATCAATAATTCTGTTTTTTTAATCTTTCTCCCATTTCTTTACATATACAATCTGAACAACGGTGGGAAATTGTCTCTCCCAGTGTTGGCTCTCAGTGCTTAAATGAGCATGTTTGACTTCTCAGAAGCTGTGAGATGGAAGGAGGGGGTCAGTTATGATTGGGAGGGGGACACTGAGCACTGACACTGAGCCTGAGAAAACATGTTCTGGATTGAAGGCATGCAGCAATAAACACACTGTACTGCCCTCGCGACACTGTACTGTTGTTGTGCACTAGTCAGCTAAATAAATATCAGAATCTTCAATAAACAGAAAGAGTAGCTTTCTTGTAATGTTTACTGGTCAATTCTATAGATTATATAAACTGAAATCACAATACATAACATAGTGTCAGTATATAATACATAACCATACACAGGAAAACTGTAACTGTTAATTATACACATTTACTTTCGTCTTCCTCTTGCTTGCGGCAGATAACACATTTACGAAGATGTCAGGCATTTGCCACCAAGGATCCAAATCCTGCAGCTCTGGCTGCACCTTCTGTTATATGACACCCTTGGAGAACACTTGATTGTGATAATATCTCACAAGCAATGTTGCATGTGATAAGAAGATAAGGCTAATATAGGCTGCTTTTCTTTCTTCTGTCTGGATAGACGTCCACCAACTCTTATTAGTCCATCTTTATCATAATAGGACTTTAATTTCTTAAGATGGCTTTGTTTTGGAAATGACCTTTGGTTTTGATGCAGCCATATTCTTCTCCAAAGTGTTTGTATTGAACAGATGAGATGACACGATTTTAGCTTGATAAAGTTCTCCCAAGCTGGCTTGTTGTGGAAACTTTTCCATTTTCCAGTTTTGGTTATCTATTTTGTTTCTTGAATTATTTGGCACATGGATGAGTTCAGGTATAATCTAATGTCTTCCAGTTAAAACCTCTCAAAATAATGTAAATACTATTGTAGTCCTAGTGCAAAGCTTGCAACCCTGATTTAATTTCCGGATCAACTTCAGGCTCTATGAGAGGGTAAATTTGTTTTCATCTGATTCTGTTTATCAGGTTGGTAAGAAAAGATGGTCCTGAAAATCAAATACAGTTCTGAAGGCAAGCTATCTGTGTGGATAACATTATTTTGGTGTGGGCACAAACGCTCATATTATACGACCGGTGCATACGCTACACATCTAGCTTATTGGAGCCATAAACGCTTTTTGTATTTGACCTCTTGTAGTGCAATGTGCCTTTTTTTTAGTGGGGCCTTTTTTGAGGGTTGTCTTTGGCCTCGTTTTGCTATCTGTGTGGGCCTAGTAGCATAATCTGCTGGGTTTTTATCTGTGTGCACATAGAACCATTGATAAGGATATGTTCTTGTCTAATTCATTTACTCTGTTAGAAACACATAAAAGAATCTTCTTGTGGTATTCTAGATGTACACCAGGACCGTTTTGCTATCCGTGAAGAATTTTACACCATGGATGTCCACATCTATTTCATCTAGAATTAGCTCAACAGTTCAACTGCCATTACAGCAGCACTAACTCCAGACGAGAATTGTGTGTGCTGGACTTCGACTCAATTAGAGTTTCCCATAACAAAGCCGACGTGACACACACCTCTCAAGTAACTACTGCACTATTGCCATAGTTATTAAGCATCTGAGAAAATACCACAGTCTCTAGGCTGTAGATAGTGAAACTAAAACATAACATCTGGCTATCTTTAAAGGGCAAGTCCTGCCCCAAATGAAAATTACCTACAGGTAATCACCCCCCAAAACCCTAACGATAAATAGTTTGAAACCTGAAATATATAAGTCTAACCTGAAACCTGCACAAATGTCCTGTTTCCCCTGTTTCTGCTTCCTGGTGCTTCCTGTTAGCAACTGTCAGTTATGATTTTACAGTTGACATCACAGCCAAATGACTGAAGGTTAATCCCCTGTCTGCCTCTCTGAGCGCCCAGGCCAGTACAGGCTCAGTACAGGTTTCTAAATTGCTCAGTTTCCATGAGGCATCCAGAAGCATAGCAGGCATACGTAATGAATTCATAGAACAAACTATGATATATTAACATATTTTAAAGAGGCCATTCTTTCTAAAAAGATGTTCTTATGAGGGTGGAGTTGTCCTTTAAGGTTTTTAATGTTTTTTTCCAGTGAACCCATTCACACAATTTTTCTGATGGAGTAATCCATCCCATTCACTCTTCCCAGATGACAGTTCACGAACTAAGGCTTTACCTTTAATTGTTTGGTGCTACAAATCCAAGGGATCGTAAAGACTATTCTCTGTAGATAGAATTCCTCTGCGTGTACAATTTCTTTCTCTGGAGAAGCTTAAAACACAAAACAATCTTTTTCTAGTTTCCAGCTCAAACGTAAACTCTTCTGTAGAGGAATGGTATTGGTACCCATGCAAAATCTTTAAGGTTGTAGCTCTAACTTCTGCAGGAAAATCTTCCATTACCTGTTTATTGGAAGCAATCTAATGAACCATAGATTGGATTCTGCTAACATCGTTTATTGTGTGGTGCTCACAGAAGCAAGTCCATTATCTACTATAAAATTTCTCATGGTAAAGTGTTTAGCATCTTGTCCATAATGTTCGTCCACCCTTTTGAGCTGCTTTACACATGCAGTGTAAACAGCAGGAGAAGGCGGTACTCGAATTCTGTACTCAACTACTTCTTTGTCTATATCATGTCTTTGTACAAGAAAGCGTAAATATCTCAATGATCTTCTCTTACTAGAAAACAATTTAGGAAAATAAACCTCAAACGTTTGAGTGGAAACGCGAAAGTGGTCTCCCGTCGTATTTTCGAGGATTTCCAAACTTCGAAGATATTTTCAAAAATTAATGAAATGCTCAGTACTCAAAAATCTTCGAAAATTCGAAGATTGTTCCGAATCCTGAAATCGGAGGATCCATCCAGATTTGGGCGGATCCATCGGATTTCAGAACGAGAGGTTCCGTGTCAGACCCGCCCCATCTCTACTGTTCTGCTTCCATGTATTGTCTGCCTCTGCTGCAGCATCCCTACTCTCTGACACTGTGTCCTTTTTGCTTCTAGTTCTACTTTTTCTTGCAGTATTTTTGCTTCCTTTTCAGCAAATGCTAGCTGCACATGGCCGCTTCTGCTTAGGCACGTGCTTTATTGCTAGGGAATCGTAGGGGATAGTTTGGTAGATATTGAAGATTTGTGTAGCTCAGCCTGCTACACACTGGGGCTTTTCTCCTGCCATGCTGTGTCACAGGCTGCATATCCTCAGATTTATATTTCTTGATTGAATTGTATTCCTGATCTCAGGCTCATATTTTCTGTCAGTGACTTCTGTATTCAAGCCTGTCCCTTTGTCTTTTCACTGTACTGCCCTTGTGGCACTGTACTGTGTGTGTGTGTGTGGGCGCGCAACTAGAGTCGCTAAGCAATATCAGAATCTTCAATAAACAGTGAGGTTGTTTTCTTGTAATTTTACTGCTCAATTCTATAGATTATATAATTTTGTGAACTGAATACATACAAATAACATAATGTCATTATATACACATAACCATACCCCTGACCTTGGTGAGAACCAGAAGGGCCCCAGCCAGCCTAATTAAAACCCCAGAACTAGGATAACTAATAACCAACATATCTTATTACTAGAATTATGACACAGACACAGACGTTTGGGTAAATGGCCAGCCACGGCTTTTTTAATAAATTAAATCATTTCCATATACCTAATCTACTACATATGCTCCTTAGCATATTAATCCAACGTACACCCTTGCACTCATAACCATCATGTTGTTCCATTTTAGCCATAAATCCCTCGGGAATGCCAACATCTGTGTTATCAGAGGCATTTAACGGCTCCATAAATATCTCAGCACGTGTGTACCTCCCAGCCCTGAATCCAACAATTTAAACACACAATAATATACAATAAACGGGAGAGAGGGAGGGATGTGTTTTTTCCCTGGTCACCGGCGAACCTAAAATAAGATCCGGGTTCATTTTCGGATCTTCGGAATATTCCCGAGATCCGGGAATCCAAAAACAAAACGAAACTAGTGATTTTTGGCCATCTCTACTAGGTATACATAATATAAACAAATTTTTAAAATGATATTTCCAATGAACTTTCCCTTTAATCATTCTTTATAAAAACTGTCTCAAAGCAGAGAGATGAGCAAAACATATTGCTCACAGTCATGTGTACGGTAAATAATGACATGTCATTACATCATAAGCCATGTCATGCCTGACCGAAACAAAGCTCTTTTATTATCCTTTCCTTTTAGTACAATGTTAGGGTGTATTGTCCCTTATATACACTCAGTATAAGATGCAAATAATACCATAATAATAAATTAAAAAATAAACAAACACTTTTAGTTTTGATAAGTTTATTTCACAAGATTTTTTTTTTTTATTGTTAAAGGTTTTTAAACCACTTTCATTGTATTCTTTTAGCAATGCATAACCAAATCCACCAACCCATGATTCATTTAACACCCTAGGGGAAGAGAACACAAAGTAGTTTATCTGGAACAAATACATTATTAAAATTGTGCAATTCCTAAGTGTGCATTTGTAAAGTGAGTGTAAAACCTACATTACCTGAATTAACAAACTGTCTGATGAAGGGACCACACCGGTTCCGAAATGTTACATAATAAAGTTTATTCACTTAAGACTGGTGTGCCCACCTATTATCATTTTTGATATAACATTGGGTAGTGTGGGTTTTCACCCGCTTAACCAATTACACTTGTATATTGCGTTTCCCCCATGTTGATTCAGGTCTAACTTAAACATTTTTGCTGCAGGTATAAGCATTTCCAAAGACTATTTTTGAAAGATCAAATGGAAACATATTAATGCAAATGTAAAAGCTGAGTTAAGTTCGTACACATGTGCGATTGCGGGTCCCGTCCTGTGACGCACGTTTGTACAAACGAATATTTCGGCTTATAATCGGCCCATGTATAGGCATTTTTATTGCCCGAAATGGCCGTTCGTTTGGGGACGTTGCCCGATCCACCGAACGAGCAGCCATTTCGGACATAAGTGCCCATACACGGGCTGATTATCGCCGAAACGTTAGTTCGTACACATCGTGCATCGATTGCATGTGTGTACAACCTTTAGCTGTTAAGCAGTTTATTCATAACCAATTGAGGCCTGACTTCTGTTTATTTTTCAGTCAGCCAAAGATAGGAACCCTACAAAAATTTACACCAGCAAAGAAACTACATTATGTATAATTCTAATAAACTGATCCTTCCTTACAGCAAACGTTTTTAGTATTTCATAGTCCGCCATTGGGTCCTCTTATTCTTCAGCGCTGCGGGCTAATAAATCCATGTCTGGGCTAAACGCTTTTGAGCTAGATTACTTAATCCTGGTATGAGACGAGAACCCACTAGAAAGAAAACATAGAGATGAATGAGACGGAGAAATCAATGACAAATTAAAACCTGTAGTTGAAAATATGTTCAGATTGAAAGCAGGGTGCGGTTTAAAACTTAAAGCAGTTAAAAATTGCAGTAAATTGTGGAATGATTTAAATATGTTGTGCAGATGGCAGATCTATGCCATATCCATGGCCCTTAGCACAACAGAAGCCGGAAACCCGGCATAAAACATCACATATACTTAAGTGAATGAAAGGCTCAATTATAAATTTAAGAAGAAAACTGAATTTAAAAACTACTAAAAAGGCATTAAAAAAAATCTATACTTTTAATGTTACACTGCACCGAAGTCACAATAGCTTTGACTCGTTTTTTCAGTAAACTATTTATTTGTGTTATCAGTAAAGGAAAAGAAGTATTTTTTCTGATCTTACCTTTGAAGACTGTCCCTAAAAGTTTGCCCAAAACGGTAGAAACGTGCATATCGTTCATTAATCTCATCGGCATCCGCAGAACTTACTGGCTTGCTTCTGAGTTTGCAGAAAGCACTCCGACTAAACACAGATGAACAGAGCGTGTACATGGCTAAAGAGGAAGATAATAGCATCATCACAATATGTCTGCAATCCTGTATATCTGATGAGGTTTAGAGAGTGTCTAACTACTAGTAAACTGCTAGGGGAGGGTGATTTGGAGCAGTACAGTTCATTCATTTTAAATCTCATCGAATATAGCTTTAAAGGGAACTAAACATAACTTTTTAAAAATCCTACGTGAAAGCTTTTCTCCCCAGAACACCTAAGCATTGTAATATTTTCCTCTAGTAAGTTGCATTTAGTACATTTAAGTATAGATCTGTAACTTAGAAGGCTTCCATGTTTTTGCCAGTATAACTCACAGCCCAAGTAACTTCAAACAGCCACGTCCCCAGATTCACTGTCTATATGCAAGAATTTATCTTAGTTTCATTGAAAGATAACATTTCTAAATGCACCTTTGTTGATTGTTAGCTGCTGGTGGTGCATATATGCCATGTTTAGGAAAACAGCCCAAAAGTCACAGTTTCAAATCCCAGACTTACTTAATCTACAACAGCTGCTATTGCTCCCCCCTCTATCTGTAGCGATTATTTTATATCCAAATTGTGGCGACGGGTAAATCCATCCACGGTTTTACCTCATTTTTTAATATCCTATATGTTGGCAGAAACACACTAAAAGCTCACAGCATTATTATACTAATTGCAGGTGTGTCCACAAACATTTGAGGTGCAGCACCGCAAATCCTATCTACAAGGTAGTGTAATTTTAGAAGATAATGGGATTTTGATGGGCCACAATTAGATTATGGAAGTATACACATTTTGGGTTTAGTTCTCTATTAAAGGTTGTCTTCTTGATATATGGGAATCTCTGTTGAGAAAAAATCTCTGCATCATACAAATAAAGTTAAATGGACCCTGTTAAATTTAAACCTGAAATATATGAAACTTTCTCTACATCATGGCATGTTTTCTGACAACTGTACAAAGAATGTAAATTACACCCTTGTTGCTAGAGTGTCCTGTAGTGCAGAACATAACCTATTTTTAGGCATAGGCCACCTAGGCAAAGAGCTAGGTGCCTATGTTAAAACCAGGGCACCCAGTGTTCTCCCTAGTATCTCCCTGTTTACTTGCTGTGTCAGAACTGCTCTCCTTGTTCTGCTGTAATTTGTAACATTGTATTGAGTAGAGACCATGAACTCCACACACTCTACTTTGATAAATGTTACAAATGAACTGAAGTGTAAGGAAGGAGGAGGGAGGATAGCTCAACAATAGTACTGAGGGGAACAGTTCTAATGCCAGGTAAAAGCTGCTGTAGACTACTAACAGTGACCCTGTGACTAGCAGTAATGAGATCCCTATCCCTGCCTCTTTCTTCCTTCCACCCAACTCTCCAATTAGAACTCAGAGTGGGTGGGAGTTGAACAATTCAATGAGGGACATGGAAAGCAGGTACATACTATATATCATGTCAATGCTGGCAGCTGGAAGGGTTAAAGGTAATCCTCTTCTGTAACTGAAAATATTAATAGCAATCTCTAGTAAAGTGCTAGCAACTGAAGGTTTAATGGCAATACCCTGGAACGTGGCTGGCACTGAAATATTTGTAGGAAGTCTGCTGGCACTGAAGGGTTATGGTAATACTCTTGGAGGACAGGCCACACTACTGCACTTTAAGCCGATGGATTTGTGATTTGATCACGCTAGCACCAAGATGGCTGGAAATGGGCCTGCTTATTATTGCCATTTCCAACAAAGCATAACCAGACTTCATTAGTATATACATACAATACACATGCAGCTGTATTAATCCAGTTATCCCTGCGTAGATCAGCCCCAATACAGCTTCCCCCTGTTCATGAACTTTGAAACTTGAAGGAGCTAATTAGCATCATAATAACATAATAGCCAACGATATCAGATTCCCAGAGCAATATCTCTCTGCAATGTTTTCTCAACCTTTTTATCCCTTGCAGAACCCTTAATACAATTTTCATTTTTTATAATATGTCTTAATGAACGAAAATATTGGTATAAATAAAGGTAAAAAAAGCTTACTGAATAGACTGGATGAGGCTGGAACTGTTCCTTAAAGGCAGAACTTGCAGGGAACTCAGTAGATTGTCTATTGTCTCTTCATATTATTCTCGCTTTTATACAGTTCCACTTACTATCATGTTTTGCCCAAATAATGCAAATGTAGCACGGTAACAGGAATACTTGGCTTGATGCTCTAAACTTGTACACATTATGTCTTGTTGGGTTAAATGGACTCCAAACTACCCTCCAGGATCTCTTCATTTGCCTTGTTAGAATATTGGCTTTCTGTGTGTGCATTGTTTTATTAATAACAGAAAAATCCAGCGCACACCAATCTGAGGCTGAGGCAGTAAATCTCGTACACAATCACAAGCGTTATTGCAAGCGATTGCGTGTGCGATTTCTGTGCGTTGTCACGCGTTGTGCCGCGTCTGCATATTCACTTTTGTAATTTAATATTCTAAAAACGCATGTGTTTGAGTAAAAAATGGTGCCACACCGAACGTGCAATCCATCGGAAATTGTGGGAAATTTTGCGTTCCCATGATTTCCATGTTAAACAAAATTGCATGCACACCGCTTAAATGCGCTAAACTCGGTAGTGTGGCCAGCCCTTAATTTGCACATTTATTAGCACAAACATAACACTGGGTTTTAGTGATATTTCTGCATCACACAGGTCACCTTCAATAAGACATACTTATACAAACTGTTGGGGTGGAATTACCGAGAGCCATAATCGCTGGCCTCCCAGTAATTTACTATAACGGTTGCCGGCTCGAGGTAGATGTGTGACTTGCGTTACGCTTGTTCACTTTATGAAAGCATTAGTAACTTTGGAATTTGTGCAAAAAAATGGTGCAACCGCTTATTAATAGGTTACGATCTGGTGCTTGGTCTTTAAGGGTGATTATAGATTGTGTGTCTTACTTATATACAATACTTAGTGTTATATACAACGTACTTAGTGTTAATACAAATTAACTTGTTATATACAAAGTAACTTAGTGTTTATATACAAAGTTAAACTTAGTGTTTAAACAAAGTAACTTAGTCTTATATACAAAGTTAACTTAGTCTATATACAAAGTAACTTAGTCTTATATACAAAGTAACTTAGTGTTATATACAACGTACTTAGTCTTATATACAAAGTAACTTAGTCTTATATACAAAGTAACTTAGTCTTATATACAAGTAACTTAGTGTTATTACAACAGTAACTTAGTGTTATATCGCAAAGTAACATGTTATAGAAATAACTTAGTGTTATTACAAGAACTAGTGTCTATAACAAAGTAACTTAATCTTATATACAAAGTAACTTAGTCTTATATAACAAGTAACTTAGGTCTTATAACCAAAGTAACTTAGTGTTATTACAAAGTACTAGTGTTTATTACACAATACTTAGTCTTATATACCAGTAACTTAGTCTTATATACAAGTAACTTATGTTCTTATATACAAATAACTTGTGTATATACAGACTTAGTCTTATATACAAATAACTTAGTGTTATATACAAGTAACTTAGTGTTATATACACCACAAGTAACTTATCTTATATACCAAAGTAACTTAGTCTTATATACAACGTAACTTAGTGTTATTAAATACTCAGTTAATACAAAAGTAACTTAGTGTTAGTATACAAGTAACTTAGTGTTATAATCAAGAAACTAGGAATACAAAGTACTTAGTCCTTATCTACAAGTAACTAGGTCTTATATACAAAGTATTGGAAAAGAGGAATTTACTCACCACTGATTGTTAATAATTTGCGACCACAAGAAAGCAGTGGCTACCAATTGTGATATACATTGATATTTTTAATACTTATGATGAATTTCCTATTCTCAGAACATGTGTTTAATTTTATTTTGTCTTTTCTTATTTCTAGGTTGGAGTTACCTATGTTGCAGAGCGTTCCACTTTCTTCACAAGAAACTATTTGAGTCTGAATCCCATTCAACCATATGGTGATACGTGTTAAGGGACAGTTCATGGAAATTTTAATATTTGTTAAATTGTTATTTGTGGTATGTCCTTCTTAGTTTTTTCTACATATTTTCTCCCATTTTGAAAATCAGTTGATTTTAATTCTACCCTTTGCTGTATACTAACAGTATTAGTGTTTACTATACAAAGTACTTAGTGTTATATACAAAGTAACTTAGTCTTATATACAAAGTCACTCTTAAGTGTTATATACAAAGTAACTAGTGTTATTATACCATAACTTAGTGTTATTACAAAGTAACTCTATGTTATATCAAAGGTAACTTGAGTGTTATATATCACAAGTAACTTAGTGTTATAACAAGAAGTTAACAGTAACTTAGTCTTATATACAAAGTAACTTAGCTCTTATATACCAAGTACTTAGTCTATTCATAACTTATAGATCGTAACTTATGTTATCTACAAATATACTTAGTCTTATATACAAAACTTGTTTATATACAAAGTAACTTAGTCTTATATAACAAAATAACTTAGTTTATATACAAAGTACTAGTCTTATAACATAATTAGTGTTATACAAAGTAACTTCGTGTTATATACAAAGTAACTCTAGTTAACCAGTACTTAGTATATCAAATAATTAGTGTTATATACAAGACTTAGTCCTTTAAAATAACTATGTATACCAAGTACGTTACAATACTTGTATACCAGTCACTTAGTTATATCCAAGATAACGATTAGTGTTATATACACGTAACTAGTGTTATATACAAAGTAACTTATTTATGACATAATTCTTATTACAAAGTAACTAGTGTAGTCAGTATATGTTATATCCGTACTAGTTATATCAGACTACTTAATTACAAAGTAACTTAGTCTATAACAAAGTAACTTAGTCTTATATACAAAGTATTGAAAAGAGGAAGTTACCCACGATTGTTAATATTTTGGACCCACCAGAAGCAGTGCTAAACTCTACTATTGTAAGATATACATTGATATTTTATACTTAATGATGGATTTTTATTTACCTATTCTCTCAGCATAGTTTTATTTATTTTGTCTGTTTCTTATACTTCTAGGTTGGAGTTCCTAATGTTATCAGAGCGTTCCACGTTCCTTCACAAGACTATTTGATCTGAATCCTCATTCAAACCATATGGGTGATACTTGTTTAAAGGGACAGTTCCATGTGAATTTTATATTTGTTAAATTGTTAGTTTTGTGTAATGCCTTCTTATTTTCTTACTATTCTCTCCCACTTTGAAAATCATTGATTTCATTCACCCTTTGTCTGTTTCCCTGCTGTTGACTTAGTTGGCTGATTTTCAGGTTCAACTGTCCTTCTTCTTTCCCAGGATGCAAACCACATCCTGGAATGTGCTAACAGTTATTTCTACTCTTGGCTGTTGGATGGTCAAAGATGCCTCAGATCTCTACTGAGCACACTGAATCACCCAGGCCTGGGTCAAGGGCAAACCATAACGGTCTCTATAGGGGTCCTGCACAGAAGTCAATATTTCGGTTGCATTTAATTATCACCACAGACAAAATGCTGATTGGCGAATTAGGTAATGGGATTAAAAACACTCGTCTTTTTTTCTGAAAAGCTATGATTTGCCTGAACTTCCCCTTTAAGTAGCATGATCCATTGTGCCTCTGCTTTTTATAACTTTTATCAAAACAACCAACCTCTTCTTAATTCTTTTACACTTCTAACAACTTGCCATTTAATTTCCTTTACTGAATGTTTTGTTTTGAAAAAAATTGCCTAAACTAAGAGGTGTTTCATGCCTCAATTGGTGTCCCATTTGTATTTACAATGTCTCTTTTATGTTTAAGTTAATTCTGATATTTAACTTCTGCATTTACCTACATACTCTTCCACACAGGGAGTTTCAACAGTGTAGATGCATCCCTTTGTATGACACTCTGGTAAATCTTTAATCTGTATCTTCATTGTTCTTTACGAGGTACAATATACTATTCCACCGCCTAGTATGTGCATTCCATTGCCTGCGTTTCCTACAGAGTAATGTGTCTTTTTGAAGTTCCTATGACCGTTTTTCTTCTCTTATTGAGTGGAAACAAAATCTGCTTGTACCAATTAATTGCCCAGATTAAGGATTTTTCTGGAGAGAAGTGGGGTTCCCACAAAATAATGGACTGAATTCTGATCTGCCTGTAACAATCCCCAGTGTTTTTTATACTCTCCTATTTTTCTCTGATTTGTATTGAAGGTCATGCAAAAATTCTCATTCTTTTTGAGCCTGTTTCTTACTAATAGTAAAGTTTTTTGGTCTATGATTTAACTCCTCTGTTCTGTTTTTGAATAAACTCATTGATACCCTTTTTTTAAAAACAACTTTGTCACCCATCTCATTCCAATCTCGTTTACACACCTGGTCGTCATTAACAATCCTCTCCCCCCTTAATAGCTGACTACAAAGGAGACCCTCTTGGGCTTTAGAGTGAAAGCTTTTCAACTTGGAGGAGGGTTATTTCCATCTAGTTGGTTTCGTAAGTTATCTGTCATTATTTTACTCCCTTTCTAATCACTGCAAACGTCAAGAAATAATTGCATGTTGGATCATATGTCATAGTAAATTCACATGTTTGGTGACATCAGTTAACCATCTGATGGCTTCCTCGGAGGGTAAACTACCCTCCCATGATGAAGTAAGAGGTCATCTACATATCCTGACATGACTCCCTTCATATTACTTTTCCGTCCCTCATTCTCCACACATTTTCATCTTCTCAAATCCAGCCACAAAGATGGTTTGGCATAGGTAGGGGCAATGGGCTATCGTATTTGAAGTAAATGAAATTTAAAAAGGTTAGAGTTTGAACCTTCCAGACTGGTTTACCATTGATTGGTTGGAAGGCTTTTCTTCATGTGAATCACAAGTAATGTATCTAAAACCCCTTTGTTTATTGCCAGTGTGCAGATAATATGATATTGTATGGGGCCAGGAAGTGCATTGATTCTTTTTCTATGTTTGTATGGGGGCAAAATGCACCCATACTGGTGCCTGTGCTTTGAAAAAAGTGTAGTTAAAAGAAAAGCTTTTTGTAAGACAAACTCCAGCGTCCATAAGAACTAAACCATTTTACAATCAATACCACCAGTTCAGTAATACAATTCACACTTTCCTAGCCATGTGTGTGCTTTCATGTCTATAGAGGCAAAGATAGCTCTTCTTCTATGGTGCCAAGGGTTTCCAGCGTCTTAAAATTCTCAAGGTATCCTTTAAAGGCAAGTTTATTATTCCACTATTGCTATGTAAATAAGTCTATTGGTATTTTCCCATGGCTGTCGTAATGAGTCATGCCTAACGATTAGACACCCGGCGGTTTTGTCCACGGTTTTTATGTTTTTGGAGAAAATTTACCAATACCAAGTATCTCGAGTATCATTACTCAAAAATTCTCTAGTCCTTCCTTTATTGATAATTCCTTGGGAAAATGCCTCCTCCAATAGGAATCACCACTGCTCCTTTTTAATCTTATGAGTTGGATCACTGAAATATGGGTAGAAAGACCTTATTACAAGCTGTTGGTCTGCCTCTTCATATAGGCCTTTATTATCCAATACACTAAGCCCCCACCTTTATCTGTCAACATAAGGGCCTGATAACCAACTTGCGGCTGGAATGTTTTCTAAAAGATAGGTAACGTTTAACTTGTGTGAGATGCAACATGGTTTTAATTGTTTTTATTCATGACATGTACATTTATATTACTTCATGTATAATACATTTCAGTTTATTAGTAGTGACCCTTAGATGGGCCACCTGACTATCCTTTGGTGTTTCTATCAAAGGCGGAAAACCAAGGCTAGGCCACCACTAGATATTTTAAACATCTGCATGTTAAAAATGCTTTAAAAAGCGTTCGCTAGTGTTGGCTAGTCCTAAGCCAAGTAGGGTGGGCTGTTCGGTCTTCTTTTTCAGAATGCTTCGATAAAGATTTTTGTAATCAGATGTGCTCCTATACCGCGTCAACTGTGTGCAAGATCGCCGCAATCGGGCCAGCCCCATGTGAAGCATGCATGTTCCCTGCACCTTAACATTGTGTCTACGGAGGCCCCGCCTGATAATTTGTATATATATATATATATATATATATATATATATATCTAGATATATATATATAATTCTGTATATATCTGATGGGAGCACTAAACTCCCTACTTTTCGTATGTGCTAATAAATCTGCAAATTAACACTAGTTCCCTAGTTACCTTCTAAATTTCAGCCCTCATTAAAATTGTTCAAACCCATGGTTTTCTGCTATACTTTACAATATTCTTTTCAGTCAAAGGCCATTATCTAATCAATCTCCCATTTTCGCCATGGCTTTTGCATTCCAAACATCACCTTTTAGATTTTGATCCTGTAATTGTTCATGCATTTTAATAAACATGCATTCCCTATCCTCTATGCTAGCTCCTTCCCTCCTTTCTCCCTGGCCCATCTAACCCTGCTTACCCTGTGCTATCTACCCCCATAAGTAAGACAGTACCCTCCTCCCCCAAACTAGTTTAAAAATTCCTCAATCCTCTAACCATTTTCTTCGTCCGAAAACTGCTGCACCAACTACTACTAAAAAGCCTGTATCTTGACAGAAAAAGTCTGCCCAGTCTCTAAAAAACCAAACCCTCCTCCCACTATCTTGGGCATTGGCACCCCCCCCAATGAACCAAGACCACCATGTCCACTAACTTCCATCTCCACCAACTAATTTTCACTATCACACGATTCACCCAACAGTTGAACTCCCAGAATCAGGCAGCCAGGTAGGCATTACACTGGCTGTTCCTATAATGGCGTCCCATACCACACACCACTCTTCCTAGCCTTCCTGGCACTAAGTTCGCTCCCTTTATAGATGAGGAAGCCCCTGGTGATTGGCTACTCTATATTTTACTATACGCAGCAGGAGAACGGCGGGTCAAGGAGCTGCACGCAGGGCGGCAGCCCATCTCAGGTTGCGCATCTTTAAAGGTATAAAGTTCTTCAAATTTCTATATGAGCTTTTCTTTTCACAGAGGTAGAAGTTCCTACTAGACAGGAATGCGTTGTTGGATGGTGATATCTATAGCCCGAGCTTCATTATTGAGTAAGGTGTAATGGGAACTAGGGAATATGTGACCATATATATGTCATTTAACTATAGTTGCAAAAAACTAAAGTGCACTGCCCCGCTACCCTAACAAAAACTTTTACTTTAGGAAACTATTTTATATGCTTTTAAAGGAATCGCTCCTGCTCATAGACTGGGGAACTGTTTTCGTCAGTAAATGAACTGAGCAGATGTGGGACCACTGTTTAAGGGATATTAAACTATTACATTTGCAAATCGGTACCTTAAGGTAACAATGTAAAAAGATAGGTCCAGTCCCTGCTGGCTAATGCTCTGTAAAACGGAAATGGAAAAAAAAAGAAGGTTTTTAAAAATTTGAAAAACAGAAGGCACAGAACGGCTCAGGGAGTCAAACTCTGTAATAAAGATCAAGGTAACGTGGGTGGGGCGATCAGGTAGAGCAATAACTACTAAAAACCAACATAAATGAAATAGAACTGATAGGATTGCCGAACAAAGCAAGTCCACCCCAAATTGTTTTTTAGTATATAATGTAAAAGATAAGGACTGAGAATGTGGGAACCATTAACAATGGAGCTCAGTGGGTTTTGTTAGAGATGCCGAAAAGGCCTAATCTGCGAAACGTTTTTTTACAATCATTTTTTACCTTGGTTTGAGAATCCCTTGTCCTTACAGTGGTGATTGTACGCAATGTGCAGGAAAAATGAAGATGTTTCACATTGATAACTAGATATGGTACGGAACAATTAGACAAATTTTAATATCAATCAAGCGCCAGGCAACCAGATGGATTGCATCCTAGTATTTTACAAGGAGCTTAGTTCAGTTATAGCTAGACCACTGTTTCTCATATTTTCAGATTCCGCTTTTGTCTGGGGATGTGCCGGCTGATTGGAAAAAGCCAGTGTAATACCAATATTCAATAAAAAGTAGTCGTTCCACAGCCTGGGTAACTATAGACCTGTAATCCTAACATCAGTGTAGGGAAGGTGACTGGAACCTTTGTTAGATGACATATCCTTACTTTGTCTCCGATCATCTTTATAGTATGTCAGCATGGATTTATGAGAAATAATCATGTCAGAACAATATTTAATTGGTTTTATGAAGAAGGTGAGTAAGAAGTTGGCGCAAGTCCCCACAGCAGTGATGTGGACCTTGGATTTTTGCAAAAAGCTTTTGATACTGTGCCACTAGGCGACTAATGTTAAACTAGGACTGTTGGCTTGTAAGAAACATTTGTTATGATAGATGAAACTGGTTATTGGACCGCAAACAGAGAGTGGTGGTTAATGGACTACGATCTATGTGAGCTAAAGTTCTAAGCGGAGTGTCCTCAGGGTTCTTTACTGGTGGCCTCTTCTGTTTAAATCTGTTTATTAATGACTTAGAAGGGATAGCTGAGAGCAAGGTCTCTGTGTTTTGCTGATGACACTAAATTATGGCAAAGAGCTTTGAGAACTTCCAATGATGTGCAGTGCGAAGCAGACCTAAGATTTAATCAAAATGGGCGCAAGAAGTGGCAGATGAGATTCATGTAGATAAATGTAAGGTGATCCTTTTGGGATTTTAATACTCCCTGTGCCATCTACACCATAATACCTCTGTGTTAGAGTTCATCTGTAATGGAAAAAGTATTTGGGTTCTGGTAGATAAGGCAGCCCTACTGTAGCAAACATGCAAGGTAGCAACAGCTACGTAGCTAGCAAGATATTGTCCTTGTATAAAGGGGAATAGATTCAAGAGAAGAAAAATATATTTCTCCTCTTAACAAGCAACTGGTAAGGCCTCATTTGGAATATGAGGTGGCAACTATTAATAAGGGGAATGAATGGGCTTTGAATATGCAGGCAGAGTTAGACAAGTTAGGGCTGTTTACATGGAGAGCGGCGGTGCGTGGGGACATATAACCTTGTACAAAATCTATTAATGGGCTATACAATGAACTCTCTGGGCATTTGTCACTAATAGTGTCCATATCGAGACACGTGACTCCTTTAGGTTGGAAGAAAGAATTTCAGCTTCAGGCTAGGGAGAGGGTTTCCTTTACGAGTGAAGAACGGTGAAACTGTGGAACTGTCCTTCACAGCAGAGGTGGTAATGGCAATGTTCATTAATAACTTTAAAAAGGCCTGGATCAAGTTTCTAAAAACTAAAATTTTTAGAACTTATCCAGGTATTTTAATGCATATAGACTCGGTTGATCCAGGATATTTTCCGCTTTGCCGTTTGAGGCACGAAGATTTTTTCCCGACCCCCTTTTATCTGGGGTTTTTTGCCTTCCACTGATCAAACTGTTTAGGTAGGGTGTAAAAACAAATTTGATGGACGTATGTCTGTTATTTCAACCTTAATACTATGTTACTATGTTACACTACTACTTCTGAGCCTACCTCTGTGTTTCATCATCTACGACCCAACTCTGTTGCATGGCAAACAGGGAAATTTGTTGGGATGGCCCTGTCAGTGGCCTGCTGTCCCCCCAGGTTTGCCGAGCCTGCAAATCAATGTTGCTCCTCCCTCTCCACCTCAGATTAGAAAACAGACAACCCACTCACACGTCACAGATAAAGGTCACTGAGAATGACTGACTCCAAGTTCCTATCATGGGCAGGATGCAATTTTACACTGGATCACAAATTTCCCTACTAATAAACACACAGCCACACACCAACCTTGGTTAACTCACGCTTCCTTGTTTTCAGTGTCCTCTTTTTATTACGTGTATTTCTTATAAAAAAAAAGTCCTTAATAATGATTTTGTGTTCACCACAAATTTACACCCGGCTTCATTGTAAATTAAAACACTGTTTTATATGCAGTAAAGTATTCATTATATGTGCACAACAGTGGAATATTAGTCTCACTGATCTGATACTATTATAACCTTTAAAGCCACCCATTGTTACTATCAATCATCTGTTTTTCCTTCTCAATTGAAAAGGCCTCATAACATTGAAGTCCAGTTGCGTATCCTACGGTAAACATCGGGCCGTGCCCCGGATTTTGCAAAGTGCCCCGAATGTTTCCCCGCTGTGCCCCTTGGCAAGTGCCCTCGAACTTCCGATTTCCCGCTGCGCGATACACCTCTGGAACTTCGCGCATCCGGCGCAGTCGCACACAGTGACGTCATGCGCAATGCCGGCGCCCAAGTGTCATCGAGCCGCTGAGCGCGAGAGAGCTAATCGGAGGAATCCCAGGGACAGGTATTAGCAGTGGCAGGCAAGCCAAGCCAGTTGATAGATAATGATAGCAGTTCAAATAGATAGCTAGATAGATAGATAGATAGATGATAGATAGCGTTAATGATGCAGTTAGATTAGAAGTTGATAGATAGATGATAGCAGATAGATAGATAATTAGATAGATAGATAGATAGCACTTGCTATCTATCTATCTATCCTAATGCATGTCTTTAAGCTATCTATCTATCTATCGACTGACTGCTATCTAGTACTATCTAACTGCTATCTATCTATCTAAACTATGCTATCTATCTATCTACTCATCTATGCTATCATCTATCATCTAATACTGCTTCTATCATCTATCTATCTATCTACTACTGCTATCTCCTCATTTATTTTCTATCTATCTAACTGCTATCATGCAGTTAGATATGATAATAGCAATAGATAGATAGATAGATAGGTAGCATGCTTCTATCTATCTATCTACTGCTATCTATCTTATCGATCATCTATCTATTTCTATCTAAGCGGGATCTATCTATCTATCTAGCTAACACTGCTATCTATCTATCTACTCTATCAGTGCAGTTAGATATATAGTAGAGTCGATCGGCATTAGATTATTGCATTAGATTATGTAAAAGACAGTTAGATAGATAGATACGTTAGTAGATAGATAGATAGCAATTTAGACTAGATGATAGTTGAATCATCTTAGCATTAGAGTAGATAGATAGACTAGATAGTATAATAGATAATATCAGTTAGATCAATAGATAATAGATAGCAGTTAGGTCATAGATAGATGCAGTTAGTAGAGATATGATGAAGTTAGTAGATAGATAGCGTTAGATAGATAATTAGATAGATAGATAGCAGTTAGATAGATAAGATAGATAGATAGATAACGATAGCAGTTAGATAGTTTATACAGTTGTATATAGATAAGTAGAAGAAGATCAGTAGATATAAGCGAGATAGACAGAAGCCAGTAGACCATAGTTAAATAGATAACAAGAGGCAGATAGACAATTACAGAGAGAGAGGGACAATAGAGATAGATTAACAGAGGAGAGAGAGGGAGAGATATATATAGAGAAGAGAGGGACAGACAGATAACGATAGTGGCAGAGATCCATGCAAGAATGGAGATCCATGAGAAGAAATCTCCCTGGCCAAGTGTGGGCAAAGCTCTGCTACAACCTGAACCAACAGTAAGGTTTTTAAAATGACCAATTGCTACCAGTATATAATGAATTGCCAGTTTAACTGTGCCTTTGTGTCATTAATTTGTGTCTCTCTCTCTGTCAACCTCTCGATCTCTATCTCTGTCTGTCTATCGACTGGTCCTCTGTCTGTTTATCACTATCGCCTGTGTATCTATGTTTTGTGGTGTCTATGCTGGTCTGTATCTTATTTTGGTAATCTCTATAAGTACATAGTTGGGTGGTGGCTTAATTGGGGCGGAGAAATGGCGGTGCCTAAACATTTTCCGACGCGCTGCGCCCGGCCATGGATTGCCCAAAAGTTGCCCCTGACTTCTAGACCCTAGATACGCCCCTGAATTGATCAGATGTTTTCCCATTATAAAACTGGAAGTATCCTCTAGTCATGCAAACTGTCATAGAAGCCGTTCAATTCAGTGAGAAGACTCCTTGATAAATGCATGCAGGAACGTTTGTTTTCTCCTGCATTGGGCGCTCTGGTAGCTTTACATAAAGAAACACTTCTACTGCCTATGTGAACTTTCTATTACGGTGATGGCATCAGCGCAGTTTTATTTAGCTGCTTTTTTCCTGACAATAGGAGAATAATTCACTTTAAACATATTTTAATGAGAGTGGGGGAGGGGAGATGGTGAGAGTGGTGAGAATTTGTGTGTGTGTTGTGTGGGGATTTTTGGCATAGAATTTGTGCTGAAGGTTTCTTGACATAGGTGTGGAACAGAGTACCGGGTAAATTTGTGGGTCGAAGGGGATTGAATGTAGAAGAGAAGGGGGGAAATTAAAACTGAAGGTGATATCTGGTTGCACCAATATATGCTCCAGTTTGATGCCTATAAAAGTCTATACATATAACCATATAAACGCACGAGAACTCCTCGGTAATTTATATAACCTTATAATTTATTGTTGTGGGTACATTATTCTACTAATCTTTTCTGAAAAATCAGCTTCATTTCACTTCCTATGATCAGCTGTGGTCATAGTCAGAGCTGACATTTTCAAGTTCGTCACCAACAGTTCTTCTTTTTTCATCATGCTCTCATTTCCCAGGAATGTATTTATTATGAACATGAGAACTATTTGGGTATTGTATGTATTTTAAAAGGACAACACTATCCTAAATAATAAAGCCCAACTGCTGCTCCGTTCTGGGGATCCGTTGTGTGAATGCCGTTCCTATGGACTCACCCTAGAGGCCATGTAACGATTGTCTCTGCCTTCCCGATTGACTTCACCACTAGAGGGGAAAACACCAGGAACACAACCTGAGAGCAGAAACACACGCAATTACGCAGACCGCGGGATAAGGTTGCTTGGGAGAGAGGGGTGGGATTGGGACAGAGGGGGGGACCCTGTTTGGGATAGAGGGGGGAGCACGGATTTTTGGACGAGGGGGGCCTTGCTTTTGGACAGAATGGGACCCTGGATTTGGAGAGGGAGGCCCTGGATTTGGACAGAGGGGGGGCTGTTTTTGCGACAGAAGGGGGCCCCGTATTTGGCTCACAGGGGGACCCTGGTTTGGACAGGTGGACCCTGGATTTGTGACAGAGGGGGCTGTATTTGGGCACAAAATGGGGGGCCCTGGATTTGGGAAAGGGGGGGCCTGGATTTTGGGACACAAGGGGGCTGTATGTTGGGACACGAGGGGGGTCTGATTTGGGGATAGATGAGTACCTGATTTGGGCCAGAGAGCCCTTGACTTGGGACGAGAGGGGACGGTATTTTGGGGACAAGTGGGCCCAGTATTTGGAAGGAGGGGGCCTGATTTGGAATAGAGGGGGGGGGTTGATTTGGGATAGAGATGCCCTTGATTTGGGACGATGGGTCCCTATTTTGGAACAGAGGGGGATCAGAGGGGGCCCAGTATTTGGACAGCGGGGGGGAGCACCTGGACTTTGGGACCAGAGGTCGTTGATTGAGACGAGGGGGCTGTATTTGGCACTAAAGGGGGGACTGTATTTGGACAGAGGGTGGGTCTGGATTTGGGACATGAAGAGGGGAGACCTGGTTTCGGACCGAGGGGGGACCCTGGAATTTGGGACAGATGAGGAGGGGCTGGTATTTGGGAACAGAGTGGGGGACACATATTTGGACCCGAGGGGGGGCTGGATTTGGGACAGAGGAGGCCCTGGATTTGTGGACAGAGGGGTCTGGATTTGGACCGAGGGATACGAGGGGTGTTGGATTCGATACAGAAGGTGGGACCCTGATTTGTGGATAGTGGCTGTAATTGGGACGAGGGAACTGTCTTTGGGAGCAGAGGTGGGCTTGGTTTTGTGACAAGGAGTGAGCCCCTGTGATTTGGATAGAGGGGGAAACTAGGATTTGGACAGAGGGGGACCCTGGATTTGGACAGAGGAGGCAGGGCTGGATTTTTGTTGGACAGGGTTGGGACCCTGTGATTTGGGACGAGGGCTGGATTTGGATAGAGAGGGAGTCCTGGATTTGGACAAAGGGGGTATTTCTGATTTGGGACAGGTGGGTGGTTTGGAACTGAGGACAGAGGGGGGGTTTGGTTCGAGAGACGAGGGGGCCCGGAATTTGGGACAAGTGTGGGTCTGTATTTGGGACAGATAGAGGGGACGTATTGGGACGAGGGGCACCCTGTAATTTGGGACAGTGGGGGGGCTTGATTTTGGACAAAAGGGATCCTGGTTTGGGATAAGTCGGGGACCCTGGGATTTGTGGACAGAGAGGGGACCCTGGATTTTGAGACAAGGGGGAGGCTGGATTTGTGACGTGAGCTGGATGTTGTGGCGAGGCGGGGTCTGGATTTGTGGGCAGATGGGGTGCTGTGATTTGGTAATGTGGGCACAGAGGGGGGGACTGTATTTGGGAACAGAGGGGGGCTGGATTTGGGCAGCGAGAGGGAACCGGATGTCGGACATGAGGGGGGACCCGTGGATTTGGGACAATGAGGAGGTGCTGGATTGGGAACAAGGGAACATGCATTTGGGACATTGAGGGGCTTGGATTTGGGACAGAGAGGGCCCTGGATTTGGACAGAGGGGGGCTGGATTGGGACTGAGGGAACAGAGGGGGGTTGATTTGAACAAGGGTGACCACTGATTTGGGATATTGTGGGCTGTATTTGTACAGAAGGGACTGTATTGGACAGAGGGGCGCCCTGTTATTGTGACCGAGAGGGGGGCTGGATTTGGACAAGGAGGGACCCTGGATTTGGTAATAAGGGGGAACCCTGGATTTGGTACAGAGGGGGACCCTGGATTGGGACAGAGGAGAGGCTGGATTTGGGGACGGGTGGTGACCCCTGGATTTTGGGAGCTGAGGCTGGATTGGGATGGAGATGGAATCTGGATTTGGACGAAGGGAGTCGGATTTTGGGACAAGGTGGGTTGTTTGGGACTGAGGGACAAAGGGGTGGGTTGGATTGCGAGACAGAGGGGGGCCTGGATTTGGGCCAGTGGGTGCTGGTATTTGGGACAGACGGGGACTGTAATTGGAACAAGGGCACCCTGTTATTTGGAGCATGGGGGCGGCTTGATTTGGCAAAGAGGATCTGGATTTGGGATAGAAGGGGGGTAAACCCTGGGATTTTGGGACAGAGTGGGACCCTGGATTTGGGACAGAGGGGAGGCTGGATTGTGACGGGAGCTGGATTTGTGGCAGAGAGGGTCCTGGAGTTGGGGCGGAGGGTGGCTGGATTGGAAATGGGGGGACATAGGGGGCTGGATTCAAGACAGATGAGTGGGTGGACTCTGATTGGAACAGAAAGGGGACTCTGGTATTTGATAGCAGAGGGGGTACTCTGGCTTTGTGACAACTGAGGGGTACTTCTGGCCTTGGACCCTAAGAGGGACGCTGGGCCTTGGGGAATGGGTGGCTGGATTTGGGTACAGAGGGGGGGACTCGTATTTGGGATAGAGGGGACCCTGTGATTGGGACATACAGGGGGCCCTGGGACTTGGGACAGAGGGGCCCACTATTTGGACGAGGAGGGACCCTAGATTTGGGGGACAGAGGGTGGGCTGGATTTGGGACAAGGCGGGCCCATTGTTGGGACAGAGGGGGCACTGGATTTGGGACGAGGGGCTGTCTTATATTGGTGACAGAGGGGGAATTGTTTTGGCCATAGGAGGGGGCTTGTATGTGGGGACAGAAGGGGGCCTAATATGGACAAGGGAGGACTCTGGATTTGAGACAGAGGTGGGGCCATATTTGGGCCAGAGGGGGTGATTTGGTAGGGGGGAACCTGATTTGGGACAGAGGGGGGCTTCGCTTTGGGACAGAGAGTGGGACCTGGATTTGTGGACGAGAGGGGCCCTAGACGTGTGGACCGAGGGGACCCACTATTTGGGGACAGAGGGGGACCCAGTACTTTGGACAGAAGGGGGGCTGTATTTGGGACAAGGGTGCAAGTATTGGGATAGAGGGGCGTTATTTGCACAGGGGGGGGGGGGCTGTATTTGAGGTAACACCGGGAGGGACTCTGGATTTGGGACAGAGGGGGCTCCGTATTTGTGGGACAGGGGGGGCACTGGATTTGGGACAAGGGCTGTCCTGTATTGGACAGAGTGGGGATTGTAGTTGGCACAGGGGGGGGCTGTATTTGGACAAAGGGTGGGCTACATTGGAACAAAGGGGAGGGAACTCTGGATTTTAGACGAGGTGGGCCAGTATTTGGGACAGAGGGGGTATGTATTGGGATGAGGGGGACCCTGGATTTTGGGGACGAGGAGGGCTGGATTTGGGACAGAGAGGGGACCCTGGAATTTGGGACGAGAGGGGCCCAGCACTTGGGACAGATGGGGAACCCACTATTTGGGACAGAGTGGACCCTATATTGGGACAGAAAGGGGGGCTGTTTTGGCAGAGGGGCCAAGTATTTGGGATAAGGGGCTGTATTTTGGCACAGAGGGGGGGGCTGTATTGGTGCCCAACAACGGGGGACTCTGGATTTGGGAAAACAGAGGGGGCCCCTGTATTGGGACAGGGGGGCACTGGATTTGGGACAGAGGGGCTGTCCTGTATTGGGACGAGGGGGATTGTATTTGGCACAGAGGGAGGGCGTATTTGGGGACAGAAGGGGGGCTAAATATGGGACAAGGAGGGAGGACCTGGATTTGAGACAGAGGTGGGCAGTACTTTTGGACAAGAGGGGGGTATGATTGTGGGATTGATGGGGACCCTGGATTTGGCGATAGCGAGATTTGGGACAGAGAGGCTGGTTTGGGAAGAGAGGGGGACCCTGGATTGGCAGAGGGCGATGGGACATAGGGGACCCACTATTTGGGACATAGGGGACCCTAGATTTTGGACAGAAAGGCGGTGCTGTGATTTTTGGACGAGTGGGGCCATGTATTTGGGATAGAGGGGCTGTATTTGTCACATGGGGGAGGTCTGTTTTGGGACACGGGGTGGTAAAAAAAAAAAACTCGGATTGTGGGACAGACGGGGGAATCCTGGATTTGGGACATAGGGACCCTGGATTGGGACGAGGAGGAGGGCTGGATAGGACAGGGTGGGGACCCTGTAGTTGGACGGGGGGGCGTGGATTTGGTATAGAGAGGCACCCTTGATTTTGTGACAGAGGGGGTGACTCATGGTATTGGACTGAGGGGTGTTGCTGGTATTTGGGACAGAGGGGCCCTGATTGGGGACAGGGGGGCTGGAATTTGGACTAAGGGACAGATGAGGGCTGGATTCAAGACATGGGTGGCCTGGATTTGGACAAGGGGTCTTGTATTGGGAGATATGAGGGGACTGTATTTGTGGAACAGAGGGGGGCCTTTATTTGGAGCAGAGGGGGGGGCTGGATTTGGCCAAAGGGGGACCCTGTATTTGGCGTAGGGGGACACCTGGATTTGGACTGAGGGGTGTCTGGATTGTGGGACAGAGGAGAGGGCTGGATCTGGACAGGTGGGGACGCCTGGATTTGGGAACGGTGGGGCTTGAATTTGGATATAGTGGGAAAAAAAAAAAGCCGCGATTTGGGGCCAGAGGGGACTCCTGCATTTGGGACAGTGGGTGGTGTATTTGGGGACAGAGGGGGACTGGACTTTGGGATTAACAGGGGGCTTGATTTGGGACTGAGGACGAGGGTGGGTCCTGGATTCAAGACGAGGGGGGACTCTGGATTTTGGGACAGAGAGGGGGACTCTGGGATGATCAGAGGGGACTTTGGCTTTGCCACACGATGGGGGCTCGGGCCTTGGAACATGGAAGGGGGGATATGGCTTTGGTAACACTAAAGGGGGCACTCTGGGCTTCTACAGCCATTAATGTAACAGCTACTTCTTAGTGTGTTGAATAAATTACCGTAATACTCGAGTATAAGCCGACCCGGTCAGAAGCCGAGGTACCGCTTTTTACCTAAAAAGTAGGGACATTGATTGACTCGATGTAAAGCCGAGGGTCCCTTCCCCTCCCTCCCCTGAGAGGTCCCCCCAGTTGGTCCTTACCCGAGCTGGCACACCTCATGTGAGTGCATGTGTGACTCCCCCTTGCCTCCCTCCCCTGAGAGTCCCCCCAGTTGGTCCTTACCCTGGGACCCCGAAGCTGCACTAGTCATTGATGCATGTCGTAGTTACAATCCCCCTTCCCTCCCTCCCCTGAGAGTCCCCCCATTGTTAGAGTCCCCCCCAGTTGGTCCTTACCCCGAAGCCTCACTCCAGTGATGATCGCCGTCTCCTTTGGGCCAAATCCGGCTGCTGCACCTGGATAATACGTAAGAGTCCTGTTGGATTTTCCGGTCCTTACCCCGAAGCTGCAACTCCAACCTCCAGGATGATCGTCCGTCTCCTTATGGCCAATCCCTGCCGCACGCTGATACGGTAAGTCCTTGGATTTGCCGGCTGACGTCACTACTCTGCGCCTTCTCACAGCCTGCGCCTAGTAGTGACATCAGCCGGCAAACCCACAGACGTTACCCAGTTGCGGCAAACCGGATTGGCCATAAGGGATCAGCGCATCATCTGGAGTTGCAGCTTCGTGGACATTGACTCGAGTATAAAGCCGAGGTAATGTTTTTTAGGTTATTTTAAAACCTAAAAACCTCGGCTTATACTCGAGTATATACGGTACATGTCCTTACATAAGCCATGCCATGCCTGTACCTGACCAAAAGCTCTCTTATTATCCTTATTTTACAATGTTAGGGAACATTGTCCCTTATAATAACATACAGTATAAGATGCAAAAACCCCATAATAAATAACATTTAAAAAACCAACACAAACACGGTTTCAGGTTTGATAAATCTATTTCATTAAAAAAAACTTGTCAAAAGTTTTAAAAAAAAACCCTAAGGTGAAAGGAAAAAAAAAATCATTGTATTCTTTTAAGCAATGCAAAATCCAAATTACCACCAAACCCCTGAGGTCAATTTACCACCCTAGGAGAAGAGGAACACAAGTTAGTTTTTCCTGGACGCAAGAGCAATAACATTGATCAATTCTAAGTGTGCAATGTTACAAGTGAGTGTAAAACCTACAGTTACCCTAAATAACATTGGTCGTGTGGGTTTTACACCCTCCCCCCCCCCTTTACCCAATTACCTTGTAATATTGCGTTTCTCCCCATGATGATTTCGTCTAACTTAAATATTTTTTTTAAGCATTTCCTTCCAAGATTATTTTTTGGCAGATCAAATAGAGCACATATTAATACAAATGTCGCAAGCTGAGTTATATGTAAGCAGTTTTTATATACATAAAGATTGGGCCTGACAATTCTGTTATGTTGCGTGAGCCAAAGGTAAGGACCTAACAAAAAGATTACAAAACACCGCAAGATAAACACTACATTATATTATATTCTAGGTTTCGGAAAACTGACCCCCCCAAAAACCCCCTTTCCTTACAGCAACTTATTTTTAGTAGCTTCATAGATCCCCATTGGGTCCTCTTAATTCTTCGCGCTGGCGGGCTTAATAAACCATGTCATGTCCACTTTGCCAGGGATATCTTCTTCATGGATCTTCACCTTCTCATGATCTCTGCCCCTATTCTATCTCGGTCTGTCCCTCTCTCTCTCTGTATATTATCTTCCCTCTCTCTCTCTTGTATATCTTCTCTATCTGTCCCTCTCTCGCTCGTATATTGTCTATCTGCCTCTTGTTTATCTATTTTTTTTTTTTAACTATGTCCTAGCTTCTGCTTCTTGGCTATCTCTCTGTCTCTATCTTCTATCTAACGCTAATCTATCTATCCTATCTTATCTATCTTTCAAGTTTCGCACCAACAGTTCTCTTTGTTTCAGCATGCTCCTTTCCATGGAATGTTCATTATGTGAATGAACAGAGAAATCCTTGGGTATTGTATGGTATTTAAAGGACACACTATCCTAAATAATTAAAAGCCCAACTGCGCGTCCGTGCTGTGGTCCGTGTTGTGAAATGCAGTTTCCTATGGACTCACCTACTATGAGGCAGATGGTAAGATGTCTTGCAGTCCCTATTACTCACCACTAGAGAGGGAAAAACACAGGAAACACACACGGAGGCCGAAAACACAGCAATTACGCAGACCGCAGTGTAAGGTTGCTTGGAGAGGTGGTGGGATTTGGGACAGAGCGGGGGGGACCCTGGATTTGGGATAGAGGGGGGAGCAGGATTTTGGACAGAGGGTGGGGCCGGATTTGGGACAGGGGGACCCTGGATTTTGGGAGAGGGAGGCCCTGGATTGGGACAGAGGGGGGGCTGTTTTTGCGACAGAGGGGGCCCAGTATTGGCTCAGAGGGGGACCCGTGGATTTGGGACAGGGGGGACCCTGGATTTGGGACAGAGGTGGGCTCTTGTATTTGGGCAAAGGTGGGGCCCTGATTTGGGACAAAGGGGGGCCTGGAATTTGGGAACCAGGGGGGCGTGTATTTTGGGACAGAGGGGGGGGTGCTGGTTTGGGGATAGATGAGTCCCTTGATTTGGGGCCAGAGGGATCCCTGGATTGGACAGTAGGGGGAGGGGGACGGTATTTGGACGAGGGAGGCCCAGTATTTGAGAGGATTGATGAGAGAGGGGGCCTGGATTTGGAATAGAGGGGGGGGGCTTGGATTTGGGTCAGAAGATCCCTGGTTTGGGACGAAGGACGTATGGACAAGAGGGGGCCCTGACAGGCCAGTATTTGGAAAGAAGGGGGGAGTAGAGGGGGCCCCAGTATTTTGGAAGAGGTGGGGAGCACTGATGTGGGACAGAGGGGGCTGTTTGAGACGGAGGGGGGGCTGTATTTGGCCAGAGGGGGGGGGGGGACTGTATTTGGAACCGAGGTGTGGGCTGGATTGGGGACAGAGAGGGGAAACCCTGGATTTACGGACAGAGTGGGGACCTGGATTTGGAGACAGATGAGGAGGGCTGGATTTGGGGGACAGAGGTGGGGGGGAACCATGATTTGGGACGATGGGGGACGGAAGGGTGGGCGGAGGAGAGAGGCCCTGGATGTTTGGGACCGAGGGGGGTCTGGATTTGGGAACTGAGGGATAAGGTGGGGTTGGATTCGAGGACAGAGGGGGACCCTGGATTGGGATAGTGGGGCTTTGTATTTGGGACAGAGGAACTGTATTTGGGACAGAGGTGGTGGCTGGATTTTGGACAAAGGGGGACCCTGGATTGGCAAGAGGGGGAAAACTGGATTTGGGACAAGGGGGACCCTGGAGTTTGGGAAGAGGAGGAGGGCTGGCTTTTGGAAAGGGTGGGACCCTGGATTTGGGAGGAGGGCTGGGATTCTGGGGATAGAGAGGGAATCCTGGATTTGGGACCATAAGGGGGATTCTGATTTGGGACCGAGGTGGGTTGGTTGGGGACTGAGGGACAGGAGGGTGGGGTGATGGATTCGAGACATGAGGGGGGTCCCTGGATTTGGGACAGTGGGGCTGTATTTTGGGACAGAGGGGACTGTAATTGGGACAGAGGGGCACCCTGTATTTGGGACAGTGGGGGGGCTTGATTTGGACAAAGAGGATCCTGGATTGGGGATAAGGGACCCGGAGGGCAGGGGGACCGATTATCGAGGGCTGTTTTGTGACAGGTGGGATTGGGAAGAGGCGATTGGCAGGGGGGGCTTGGATTTTGATGCACAGAGTCTGTTTTGAAGTGGTGGATTGGGGACAGAGGGAGCGGTTGTGACGGGCCTTGATTTTGGACAGAGGGGGACCTATTTGGGACAGTGGGAGGGCTGGATGTGGGGACTAGGGGGGTGGAACATGAATTTGGGACAGAGGGGGGCTGGGGATTGGGACGAGGGGCCCTGGATGATGACAGGGGGTGGCTGGGATTTGGGAATGAGGGACAGAGGGGGTGTTGGATTTGAGACAGAGGGGGACCCTGGATTTGGGATAGTGGGGTGCTGTATTTTGGGACAGAAGGGAACTGTATTTGGGGACGAGGGGCGCCCTGTTTATTTGGTACAGAAGGGTGGGGCTGGATTTTGACAAATGAGGGACGCCTGGATTTGGAATAGAGGGGGAACCCGGATTTGGGACAGAGGGGGACCCTGGGATTGTGGGACAGAGGATGAGTGGATTGGGACAGGGTGGGGACCCTGGATTTTTTGGGACGGCGGGCGGATTTGGGATTAGAGAGGGAATCCGGGATTTTGGACAGAGTGGGATTCGGATTTGGGACAGATGGTTGGGTTGGTTGTTGGGGGACTTAGGACAAGAGGGGGGAGTTGGATCGGCGAGAGGGGGCCGGGATTTGGAGACGTGGGGCTGTATTTGGGACCAGAGGGGACTGTAATTGGGACGAGGGCACCCTGTATTTGGGAACAGTGGGGGGGCTGATTTTGGACAAAGAGTGATTCCTTGATTTGGATAGAGGGGGGGAAGGACCCGGATTTGGGACAGAGGGGGGGACCCTGAAATTGGGGACATAGGGGGAAGGCTGATTTGCATGGCTGGGAAGCTGGATTGTGGAAGAGGAGGGTCTGGATTGTGGGCAGAGGGGGGCTGGATTTTGGAATGGGGGATCAGAGGGGGGGCTGATCAAGACAGAGAGGGGGGACTCTTGATTTCGGGACGAAAGGGGACTCTGGATTTGATACAGAGGGGACTCTGGCTTTGTGACCGTGGGGACTCTCGGCCTTGGAACAATAGAGGGGACTCTGGCCTTGGGGACAGTGGGTGGCTGGATTTGACAGAGGGGGGGACTCTGATTTGGGATAGTAGGGGGACCCTTGATTTTGGCAGAGAGGGGCCTGGACCTTGGGACAGAGGGGCCCACGCTTTGGG
Organism: Hymenochirus boettgeri; assembly: GCA_019447015.1. Lineage (NCBI taxonomy): Eukaryota > Metazoa > Chordata > Amphibia > Anura > Pipidae > Hymenochirus > Hymenochirus boettgeri. The sequence goes on from CM033474.1 coordinate 96,596,471, forward strand.
ACAGAGGAGGACCCTGATTGGGACAGGGGTGGGCTGGATTTGGGACAGAGGGCGGCCCAGTGATTTGGACAGAGGGGGGCAACTGGATTGGGACGAGGGGCTCTGTCCGTATTTGGGAAGAGGGGGGTTGTATTTGGCACAGAGGGGGGGCTGTATTTGGGACAGAAGGGGGGCAAATAGGGAGACAAAGGGGGACTTGGATTTGAGTACAGAGGTGGGCCAGTATTTGGACAGAGGGGGTAGATTGGGATGAGAGGGGGACCCTGATTTGTGGACAGAGGAGGGCTGGATTTGGGGACAGAGAGGGGGACCCTGACTTTGGGACAGAGAGGGCCCTCTAGTTGGACAGAGTGACCCATATTTGGGACACGAGGGGGGACCCTAGATTGTGGACAGAAGGGGGGTGTATTTTGGGACAGAAGGGGGCCCAGTATATGGGATAGAGGGCTGTATTGTGCACGAGGGGGGGGCTCGTATGTGTGGTACAAACCGGGGGACTCTGGATTTGGGACGAGGGGGGCCCAGTATATTGGGACAGAGGGGGCACTGGAGTTTGGGACAGTAGGCTGTTCCTGTTTTTGGGACAGAGGGTGGGATTGATTTGGCACAGAGGGGGGGGCTGTTATTTGGGAAGAGACAGAAGGGGGGCTAAATATGGGACAAGGGAGGACTCTGGATTGGAGACAGAGGTGGGCCGTATTTTGGACAGAGGGGGGTATGTATTGGATGAGGGGGACCCTGATTTTGGGACAGAGGAGGTGGATTGTTTGGGACAGAGGGGGGACCACTGGAATTGGGACAGAGAGGGGCCCTAGACTTGGACGAGGGACCCACTGATTTGGGCAGAGGGGGACCCTAGATTTGGACAGAAGGGGGGCTGTATTGGGACAGAGGGGGGCCCAGTATTGGGATAGAGGGGCTGTATTTGGCACACAGGCGGGGGGTGTATTGTGGACAACGGGGGGGACTCTGGACTTGGGACAGAGGGGGACCCGGATGGTAGGGGGCCCTGTTGGGACAGGCTGGATTGCAGGGGGACCATGGGCGGGGCTATGGATGAGACCCTGGATTTGGGACAGAGGGGGGTTCCATGTATTTGGATGAGGGGGGGGAGTATTTGGACACAGAGGAGGCGGCTCGATTTGGGACAGACAGGGGGGCTAATATGGGACAAATGGGAGGACTCTGGATTTGAGACAGAGGTGGGCCATTTTATTTGGGACCGATGGGGTAGATTTGGGGATGAGGGGGACCTGGATGTGGACAAGGAGGGGCCTGGATGTGGGACAGAGAGGGGACCCTGGATTTGGGACAGAGAGGGGCGCCTAGACTGGGACAGAGTGGCCCACTATTTGGGACAGAGGGGACCCTAGATTTGGGAACAGAAGGGGGGCTGTATTTGGACAGAGGGGCCATATTTGGGATATAGGGCCTGTATTTGGCAATAGGGGGGGGGCTGTATTTGGGACAACGGGGGGTATTCCTTGATTTGGGCACAGAGGGGGGATACCCTGATTTTGGACATATCCAAATTAATATTTAATTTTTTTATTTATTTTAAATAAAATATTTTTTTTTTATTTCCATGTTCCCACCTCTGTCCCAAATCCATAATCCCCCCGTTGTCCCAAATACACCCCCCCCCTATGTGCCAACTACAGCCCCTCTATCCCAAATAACTTGCCCCCTCTTTCCCAAATACGCCTGCCTTTCTGTCCCACATCTAGGGTCCCCCTCTGTCCTCCACTGTGTGTCCCCTCCTGTCCCAAGTCTAGGGCCCCTCTCTGTCCCAAATCCCGGGTCTTTATGATTGGTTGGGGCAAAATTAGCACCATTTTAAACTATAAGAACTTTTGTTGAATCTCCCTGATATATATTTATATATGTGATAATACAGTAAATTTGCAAATTAAGACTAGTGCCCTAGTATCCTTCTAAATTTACAGCCCAATCATGAGAATTGTTCAACCATGTTTCTACTATACCTATTACATCATTCTTTTCAGTCAAAGCAATTATCTCCATTTCTCCATTTTTTTCAGCCAGGTTTTTTGCATTTGCAAACATACATTTTAGATTATGATCCTATAATTTATTTATGCATTTTAATACACATGCCTCCATATCCTCTATGCTAGCCCCTCCCTCCTTTCCTCCCACCACTGGCCCATTTATACCCTGCTTACCCCTGTGCTATCTACCCCAGTGATTTAGACAGTACCCTCCCCCCAAACATCAGTGAGGTGCAAGCCATCCCTAGTAAAGAGCCTGTAGCTGACAGAAAACTCTGCCCAGTTCTCTAAAAACCCAAACTCCTCCTCCTCTATCTTTGTCATTGGAACCAATGTGAACCAAGTCACTTCCAGCTCCACCCAAAAATCTTTCACTATCTACATGGCTTACCACATGTCAAACCCCAGAATCAGGCAGGCAGGCAACACACTGGCATGTAGGGTCCACCTTTCTAATAATGCCATACCACACCACCTGCCTTGCCTTACAGGCACTAAGTACTCACTTCCTTGTATTAGAGATGGCAAGCCCCTGGGTACTCAGAGATTGGGTGCTCTATATTTGCTACTTCTGAGCTGATCTCCTGTGCTTCATCACCTAAGACTAAAAATCTGTAGGGATGGCCAAACAGGGAAAATTGTTGGGATGGCCCAGCCAGTGCCTACTGTCCCCCAAGTTTGCCTAGCCCTGCAATTCCACATTTTGCCCCCTTAGAATCTCCACCTCAGATTCCAATTGAACAACCCACTCGCACCTGATACAGGTATAGGTCATCTGGAACGACTTCTCCAAGTTCCTATACATGGGTCAGGATGCATATTACATGGTATCAACAAACTGTCCCTACTAAATACACACCAACCTTGTTTAACTGCCTTTCTTTTTTCAGTGTCATTCTTTACTATGTCCTTAATAAAAAAAGTCCTTTATAATGAAAGAGTTTAAAACAAGTTCAACACTTCAGTTTGTTTCACTCAATAATTTAAAATGAAAACAATGTTTTATGCGGTAAAGTAGTTCATTATAATGGGCACAATATTGGAGTATTAAGCTATAATAGTTATTTAGCTACATAGCTGAGTGACTATTGTAAACTTCCAAACCCTCATTGCTACTATAAATCTATCATGTTTTTCCCAACTTAAAGCCTCATAAAATGACCAGATGTTTTCCCATTATGAATCTGAAGTAATCCTCTAGTATGCAAACTGTCATAGAAGCCGCAATTCAGTGAGAAGACTCATTATTAATGCATGCAGAATGTTTTTCTTTCTCACTGCACTGGCAGCTCTGTGACAGTTTACATACTAAATGAACATTTTTGCTTGTGTGAAAATTTCTATTATGGTATGGCATCAGGTCAGTTTATTTTACTGCTTTTTCCTGGGAATAGGGAAAATAAGTTAACTTTAGCTAGTTACATATTTAATTTAAAGAGTAAAAATGAGCTAAAAGCATAACCTTTTTATAAATAACTTATTTATTATAAGAAATAATAAAATGATAAAAGCACTTGGTGTTGGCCTTGTGCTTTTATAAGGTCATTGAACTCAAAGGGGGTTATTCAATAAAAGTTCTTATCGTTTAAAATGGTGCTAATTTTGCCCCAACCAATCAGAGGTGGGCTTTCAAATGTTACATAAGTTCTGATTGGTTGGGGTAAAATTAGCACCATTTTAAACGATAAGAACTTTTATTGAATCTCCCTGAAATACTTAAAAAGTTAAGTTTTAAAAAGAAAATCATAATTTTAAAAAATTATTATTTATATTACTTACCTACTGTAGGTATTCTATATATTCTTATATTTTCTGAAAAATCAGTTAATTTCAATTCCTATTCCCTGCTGTGGTCAGTAGCGAACTGACATTTCAAGTTTGCAACAGTTCATCTTTTTTCAGCATGCTCATTTCCATGGAATGTTCATTTATTTATGAACAGAGAAGTCCGTTTGGGTATTGTATGGTATTTAAAGGGCATGTCCACCCCCAAAACTATAATCCCCCACTACTGGCCCCATCATGTAGTGTAGTTTAATCCTTACCTCACATCCCAGCTCCATAAGATTCTCCTGTAGTCCCCCCCCAAAGTCCCAAAAACTGCCCACCAGGAGGATAGCAGAGTCCATATAGGACTCTGCCTCCTATCTGGCCTCCGGGAGAAGATGGGAATGTGTACTGCGCAATTCTCCCCCTTCCCTCTCCCGTCCCTCTCAGCCCTCCAGTTTGCTTATCCCCCCCCCCTACCATAAAACCCCTTGGCCATGTAATAAAATATGTTCCCCCAGCCCCAACCGCATAAAAATAATTTTAAGAAAGTCCCCAGAACTTTACTTACCTTCCCGCTCTTCACCGGAATTCTGAGAAGCCGGCAGCCGTGTCCGTGATTGGTTGCCTCTCGCTGCCGGTCCGCCCCCTGCTTGCAGTGCCTTGCAAGCAGAAGGCCGGGCCGGGTGTCGGAGGAGAGAGGGAAGGTAAGTAAATATCTGGTCACTTTCTTAAAACTTTTTTATAGCGGCTGGGGCTGAGGGAACATATACTATTATATGCCAAAAGTTTATAATAAGGGTGGACATGCCCTTTAAGGACGCACTAACCCTCATATAATACACATGTATTCCAAAATATAATAGGAGTAATACTGGTGTATTTTCTTATAAAATCACATAGTTATATTCTACTGTTTCTCCCATCATATTTTGTTTCCCTACCTAATTTAAATTCATGATTTCCTTATTTGAATGTTTAAAGCACAAAAGTGGGCTTACCTTGTGTTCCCCAATATTGTTACAGAAATCAATAATTCTGTTTTTTGTTAATCTGTCTCCCATTTCTTTACATATACAATCTGAAACACGGTGGGAAATTGTCTCTCCCAGTGTTGGCTCTCAGTGCTTAAATGAGCATGTTTGACTTCTCAGAAAGCAATGTGAGATGGAAGGAGGGGGTCAGTTATGATTGGGAGGGGGACACTGAGCACTGACACTGAGCCTGAGAAAAACATGTTCTGGATTGAAGGCATGCAGCAATAAACACACTGTACTGCCCTCGCGACACTGTACTGTGTGTGTGCAACTAGTCAGCTAAATAATAATCAGAATCTTCAATAAACAGAAGAGGTAGCTTTCTTGTAATGTTTACTGGTCAATTCTATAGATTATATAAACTGAAATACAATACAAATAACATAGTGTCAGTATATATACACATAACCATACACAGGAAAACTGTAACTGTTAATTATACACATTTACTTTCGTCTTCCTCTTAGCTTGCGGCAGATAACACATTTACGAATGATGTCAGGCATTTGCCACCAAGGATCTAAAATCCTGCAGCTCTGGCTGCACCTTCTGTTATATGACACCCTTGATGAGACACTTGATTGTGATAATATCTCACAAGCAATGTTGCAGTGTGATAAGAATAATAGGCTAATAATAGGCTGCTTTTCTTCTTCTGTCTGGATAGACGTCCACCAACTCTTATTAGTCCATCTTTATCTATAATAGGACTTAATTTCTTAAGATGGCTTTGTTTTGGAAATGACCTTTGGGTTTTGATGCAGCCATATTCTTCTCCAAAGTGTTTGTATTGAACAGATGAGATGATCACGATTTTAGCTTGATAAAGTTCTCCCAAGCTGGCTTGTTTGTGGAAACTTTTCCATTTTCCAGGTTGGTTATCTATTTTGTTCTTGAATTATTTGGCAACATGGATGAGTTCAGGTATAAAGCGTTTGTTGTCCAACAAACGGCCACAGAAACCAATTGTTAATCATAAACAAAAAACAATAGCTTGCCTTCAGAACTGTATTTGATTTTCAGGACCATCTTTTCTCTACCAACCTGATACAGAATCAGATGAAAACAAAATTTACCCTCTCATAGAGCCTGAAGTTGATCCGGAAATTAAATCAGAGGTTGCAAGCTTCTGCACTAGGACTTCCAAAGCTCTTATTTCATTTTTTGAGAGGTTTTCTGGAAGACATTAGATTATGAGCAAACATATTATAGCCTATTATTCTTCTTATCACACTGCAACATTGCTTGTGAGATATTATCACAATCAAGTGTCTCATCAAGGGTGTCATATAACAGAAGGTGCAGCCAGAGCTGCAGGATTTGATCCTTGGTGGCAAATGCCTGACATCATTCGTAAATGTGTTATCTGCCGCAAGCTAAGAGGAAGACGAAAGTAAATGTGTATAATTAACAGTACAGTTTTCCTGTGTTGGTTATGTGTATATATACTGACACTATGTTATTTGTATTGTATTTCAGTTTATATAATCTATAGAATTGAACATTACAAGAAAAGCTACCTCTTCTGTTTATTGAAGATTTGATTATTATTTAGCTGACTAGTTGCACACACACAGTACAGTGTCGCGAGGGCAGTACAGTGGGTTTATTGCTGCATGCCTTAATCCAGAACATGTTTTTCTCAGGCTCAGTGTCAGTGCTCAGGTGTCCCCCTCCCAATATAACTGACCCCTCTCTTCCATCTCACATTGCTTTCTGAGAAGTCAAACATGTCATTAAGCACTGAGAGCCACACATGGGAGAGACAATTTCCCACCGTGTTTCAGATTGTATATGTAAAGAAATGGGAGAAGATTAACAAAAAACAGAATTATTGATTTCTGTAACAATATTGGGGAACACAGGTAAGCCCACTTTTGTGCTTTAAACATTCAAATAAGGAAATCATGAATTTAAATTAGGTAGGAAACAAAATATGATGGAGAAACAGTAGAATATAACTATGTGATTTTATAAGAAAATACACCAGTATTACTCCTATTATATTTGGAATACATGTGTATTATATGAGGGTAGTGCGTCCTTAAAGGGCATGTCCACCCTTATTATAAACTTTTGGCATAATAGTATAGTTCCCCCAGCCCAACCGCTAAAAAAAGTTTTAAGAAAGTGACCAGATATTTACTTACCTTCCCTCTCTCCTCCGACCCCGGCCCGGCCTTCTGCTTGCAAGGCACTGCAAGCAGGGGGCGGACCGGCAGCGAGAGGCAACCAATCACGGACACGGCTGCCGGCTTCTCAGAATCCGGTGAAGAGCGGGAAGGTAAGTAAAGTTCTGGGGACTTTCTTAAAATATTTTTATGCGGGTTGGGGCTGGGGGAACATATTTTATTACATGGCCAAGGGGTTTTATGGTAGGGGGGGGGGATAGCAAAAACGGGAGGGAGAGGGAAGGAGAGGGAGGGGGAGAATTGCTGCAGTACACATGCCAATCTTCTCCGGAGCCAGATAGGGGCAGAGTCCTATATGGACTCTGCTATCCTCCTGGTGGGCAGTTTGGGACTTTGGGGGGGGCTACAGGAGAACCTATGGAGCTGGGATGTGAGGTAAGGATTAAACTACACTACATGATGGGGCCAGTAGTGGGGGGATTATAGTTTTGGGGGTGGGATGCCCTTTAAATACCATACAATACCCAAAAGGACTTCTCTGTTCATAAATAAATGAACATTCCATGGAAATGAGCATGCTGAAAAAAGAGAACTGTTGCAAACTTGAAATGTCAGTCGCTACTGACCACAGCAGGGAATAGGAATTGAAATTAACTGGTTTTTCAGAAAATATAAGAATATATAGAATACCTACAGTAGGGAAGTAATATAAATAATAATTTTAAAATTATGATTTTCTTTTAAAACTTAACTTTTAAGTATTTCAGGGAGATTCAATAAAAGTTCTTATCGTTTAAAAGGTGCTAATTTTACCCCAACCAACAGAACTTATGTAACATTTGAAAGCCCACCTCTGATGGTTGGGGCAAAATTAGCACCATTTTAAACGATAAGAACTTTTATTGAATAACCTCCTTTGAGTTGAATGACACTTATAAAAGCACAAGGCCAACACCAAGTGCTTTTATCATTTATATTCTTATAATAAATAAGTTATTTATAAAAAGGTTATGCTTTTAGCTCATTTTACTCTTTAAATTAAATATGTAACTAGCAAAGTTACCGTATATACTCGAGTATAAACGAGTTTTTCGCTGAAAATCAGCCTGAAAACTCGGACTTGGTTTATACTCGAGTCCAACCACTTACCTGGGCATTCCGGCAGCCGCGCGATCCTTTTCTGCACTGGCGCGCCGGCCTGACGTCACTGCCCGGCACAAGCCGGCCGGGCAGTGACGTCAGCCGGTGCGCTGGTTACAGGAGATGGGCGGCGGCTGCCGGAATGCCGATGCCGTACCTGCCAGGATGAGGGAGGAAGGCCCACAGATAGAAGAAGAAGAGTTGTCCAAGAGAGATCCACAGGAAGAAGTCCACAGGGAGAAGAGTCCACAGGGAGAAGAGCACAGGAGAAGAGTCCACAGGGCGAAGAGTAACCACCGGGAGAAGAGTCCACAGGGGATAAGAGAAGCGTCCACAGAGAGTCAACAGGGAGCAGAGTCCACAGGGAGAAGACGGGCCACAGGTACAAAACTGAAACGGAGGGAGTGGGGCATTCAAGAGTTGGGAACTACATACTCCCAGCATGCTTTATTAGCTGGGAGTTGTGTTTCGCCAAACTTCTTGAATGCCACATGTTTCTTACCCTCGGTTATATATGGTCAATAACTTTATTAGGATTTTTAGCTGAAATTGGGTACCTCGGTTATACTCGGTCGAGTTTATACGCGAGTATATACGGTAAACTTAGGCTGCTTTTCTTCTTCTGTCAAACTTGCAGAGGATAGACGTCCACCAACTCTTATTAGTCCATCTTTATCTATAATAGGACTTAATTTCTTAAGATGGCTTTGTTTTGGAAATGACCTTTGGGTTTTGATGCAGCCATATTCTTCTCCAAAGTGTTTGTGTTGAACAGATGAGATGATCACAATTTTAGCTTGATAAAGTTCTCCCAAGCAGGCTGGCTTGTTTGTGGAAACTTTTCCATTTTCCAGGTTGGTTATTTATTTTGTTCTTGAATTATTTGGCAACATGGATGAGTTCAGGTATAATCTAATGTCTTCCAGAAAACCTCTCAAAACAATGTAAATAAAGGCTTTGGAAGTCCTAGTGCAGAAGCTTGCAACCTCTGATTTAATTTCCGGATCAACTTCAGGCTCTATGAGAGGGTAAATTTTGTTTTCATCTGAATTCTGTTTATCAGGTTGGTAGAGAAAAGATGGTCCTGAAAATCAAATACAGTTCTGAAGGCAAGCTATCTGTGTGGATAACAATTATTTTGGTGTGGCACAAACGCTCATATTATACGACTCGGTGCATACGCTACACATCTAGCGTTTATTGGATGCCAATAAACGCTTTTTGTATATTTTGACTCTCTTTGTAAGTGCAATGTGCCTTTTTTTAGTGGGGCCTTTTTTGAGGGGTTGTCTTTGGCCTCGTTTTGCTATCTGTGTGGGCCTAGTAGCATAATCTGCTGGGTTTTTATCTGTGTGCACATAGAACCATTGATAAGGATATGTTGCTTGTCTAATTCAATTACTCTGTTAGAAACACATAAAAAGAATCTTCTTGTGGTATTCTAGATGTAACCTAGGACCGTTTTGCTATCCGTGAAGAATTTTACACCATGGATGTCCACATCTATTTCATCTAGAATTAGCTCATACAGTTCAACTGCCATTACAGCAGCACATAACTCCAGACGAGGAATTGTGTGTGCTGGACTTCGACTCAATTTAGAGTTTCCCATAACAAAGCCGACGTGACACACACACTCTCAAGTAACTACTGCACCTATTGCCATAGTTATTAGATGCATCTGAGAAAATACACAGTTCTCTAGGCTGTAGATAGTGAAACTAAAACATAACATCTGGCTATCTTTAAAGGGCAAGTCCTGCCCCAAAATGAAAACTTACCTACAGGTAAATCACCCCCCAAAACCCTAAACGATAATAGTTTGAAACCTGAAATATATAAGTCTAACCTGAAATCCTGCACAAATGTCCTGTTTCCCCTGTTTCTGCTTCCTGGTGCTTCCTGTTAGCAACTGTCAGTTATGGATTTGACAGTTGACATAACAGCCAATGACTGAATGTTAATCCCCTATCTGCCTCTTCTGAGCATGCCCAGGCTCAGTACAGGCTCAGTACAGGTTTCTAAATTGCTCAGTTTCCATGAGGCATCCAGAAGCATAGCAGGCATACAGTAATGAATTCATAGGACAAACTATGATATATTAACATATTTTAAAGAGGCCATTCTTTCTAAAAGATGTTCTTATGAGGGTGGAGTTGTCCTTTAAGGTTTTTAATGTTTTTTTTCCAGTGAACCCATTCACACAATTTTTCTGATGGGAGTAATCCATCCCATTCACTCTTCCCAGATGACAGTTCACGAACTAAGGCTTTACCTTTTAATGTTGTGGGTGCTACAAATCCAAGGGGATCGTAAAGACTATTCTCTGTAGATAGAATTCCTCTGCGTGTACAATTTCTTTCCTCTGGAGAAGCTTAAAACACAAAACAATCTTTTTCTAGTTTCCAGCTCAAACGTAAACTCTTCTGTAGAGGAATGGTATTGGTACCCATGCAAAAATCTTTAAGGTTTGTAGCTCTAACTTCTGCAGGAAAATCTTCCATTACCTGTTTATTGGAAGCAATCTAATGAAGCCATAGATTGGATTCTGCTAACATCGTTTTATTGTGTGGTGCTCACAGAAGCAAGTCCATTATCTACGTAAAAATTTCTCATGGTAAAGTGTTTAGCATCTTGTCCATAATGTTCTGCACCCTTTTGAGCTGCTTTACACATGCAGTGTAAACAGCAGGAGAAGGGCTGTACTCGAATTCTGTACTCAACTACTTCTTTGTCTATATCATTGTCTTTGTATCAGAGAAAGCGTAAATAATCTCAATGATCTTCTCTTACTAGAAAACAATTATGGAAAATAACCTCAAACGTTTGAGTGGAAACTCGAACGTGGTCTCCGGTCGTATTTTCGAGGATTTCCAAACTTTCGAAGATATTTTCAAAAATTAATGAAAATAGCTCAGTACATTCAAAAATCTTCGAAAATTCGAAGATTGTTCCGAAGTCCTGAAATCCGGAGGATCCATCCAGATTTGGGCGGATCCATCGGATTTCAGAACCGAGAGGTTCCGTGTCAGACCCGGATCCCATCTCTACTGTTCTGCTTCCATGTATGTTGCTGCCTCTGCTGCAGCATCAGCTACTCTCTGACACTGTGCATTTTTGCTTCTAGTTCTACTTTTTCTTGCAGTATTTTTGCTTCCTTTTCAGCAAATGCTAGCTGCACACGGGCCGCTTCTGCTTAGGCACGTGCTTTAATTGCTAGGGAACTCGTAGGGGATAGTTTGGTAGATATTGAAGATTTGTGTAGCATCAGCCTGCTACACACTGGGGCTTTTCTCCCTGCCATGCTGTGTCACAGGCTGCATATCCTCAGATTTATATTTCTTGATTGAATTGTATTCCTGATCTCAGGCTCATATTTTCTGTGCAGTGACTTCTTGTATTCAAGCCTGTCCTTTTGTCTTTTCACTGTACTGCCCTTGTGGCACTGTACTGTGTGTGTGTGTGCAACTAGATAGTCAGCTAAGCAATAATCAGAATCTTCAATAAACAGTAGAGGTTGTTTTCTTGTAATGTTTACTGCTCAATTCTATAGATTATATAATTTTGTGAAACTGAAATACAATACAAATAACATAATGTCATTATATACACATAACCATACCCTGACCTTGGTGAGAAACCAGAAGGGAACCCAGCCAGCCATAATTAAAACCCCAGAACGTAGGATAACTAATAACCAACATATCTTATTACTAGAATTATGACACAGACACAGAACGTTTGGGTAAATGGCCAGCCACGGCTTTTATTAATAAATTAAATCATTTCCATATACCTTATCTACATATGCTCCTTAGCATATTAATCCAACTGTACACCCTTGCAACTCATAACCATTCATGTTGTTAACCATTTTAGCCATAAATCTCCTCTGGAATGCCAACATCTGTGTTATCAGAGGGCATGTAACGGCTCCATAAATATCTCCAGCACGTGTGTACCTGCCAGCCCTGAATCCAACAATTTAAACACACAATAAATATAACAATAAACGGGGAGAGAGGGAGGGATGTGTTTTTCCCTGGTCACCGGCGAACCTAAAATTAGATCCGGGTTCGGATTTTCGGATCTTCGGAATATTCCCGAGATCCGGGAATCCAAAAACAAAACGAAACTAGTGAGTTTTGGCCATCTCTACTAGGTATACATAATATAAACAAAGAATTTTAAAAATAATGATATTTTCCAATGAACTTTCCCTTTAATCATTCTTTATAAAAACTGTCTCAGAAGCAGAGAGATGAGCAAAACATATTGCTCACAGGTCATGTGTACGGTAAATAAATGACATGTCATTACATCATAAGCCATGTCATGCCTGACCGAAACAAAAGCTCTTTTATTATCCTTATCCTTTTAGTACAATGTTAGGGTGTATTGTCCCTTATATAACATACAGTATAAGATGCAAATAATACCATAATAAATAAAAATAAAAACAAACAAACACTTTTTAGTTTTGATAAGTTTATTTCATCAAGATTTTTTTTTTTTATTGTTAAAGGATTTTTAATCCACTTTCATTGTATTCTTTTAGCAATGCAAAATCCAAAATCCACCAAACCCATGAGGTCATTTAACACCCTAGGGGAAGAGGAACACAAAGTTAGTTTATCTGGAAGCAAATACATATTAAAATTGTGCAATCCTAAGTGTGCATTTGTAAAGTGAGTGTAAAACCTACATTAACCTGAATTAACAAACTGTCTGATGAAGGGACCACACCGGTTCCGAAATGTTACATAATAAAAGTTTATTCACTTAAGACTGGTGTGCCCACCTATACTTATCATTTTTGATATAACATTGGGTAGTGTGGGTTTTACACCCGCTTAACCAATTACACTTGTATATTGCGTTTCCCCCATGTTGATTCAGGTCTAACTTAAACATTTTTGCTGCAGGTATAAGCATTTCCAAAGACTATTTTTGAAAGATCAAATAGGAAACATATTAATGCAAATGTAGCAAAGCTGAGTTAAAGTTCGTACACATGTGCGATTGCGGGTCCCGTCCTGTGATGCACGTTGTGTACAAACGAATATTTCGGCTTATAATCGGCCCATGTATAGGCATTTTATTGCCCGAAATGGCCGTTCGTTTGGTGGACGTTGCCCGATCCACCGAACGAGCAGCCATTTCGGACAATAAAGTGCCCATACACGGGCTGATTATCGGCCGAAACGTTAGTTCGTACACATCGTGCATCGATTGCATGTGTGTACAAACCTTTAGCTGTTAAGCAGTTTATTCATAAACAATTGAGGCCTGACAATTCTGTTTATTTTTCAGTCAGCCAAAGATATGGAACCCTACAAAAAGATTACACAGCAAGAGAAACTACATTATGTATATTCTAATAAACTGATCCTTCCTTACAGCAAACTGATTTTTAGTATTTCATAGATCCGCCATTGGGTCCTCTTAATTCTTCAGCGCTGCGGGCTAATAAATCCATGTCATGGGCTAAACGCTTTTGAGCTAGATTACTTAATCCTGGTATGAGACGAGAACCCACTAGGAAAGAGAAACAATAGAGATGAAATGAGACGGAGAAATCAATGACAAATATAAAACCTGTAGTTGGAAATATGTTCAGATTGAAAGCAGGGTGCGGTTTAAAACTTAAAGCAGTTAAAAAGTGCAGTAAAGGTGAGGAAATGATTTAAATATGTTTGCAGATGGCAGATCTATGCCATATCCATGGCCCTTATGCACAACAGAAGCCGGAAAACCGGCATAAAACATCACATATAACTTAAGGTGAATGAAAGGCTAAATATAATAAATTTAAGAAGAAAACTGAATTTAAAAACTACTAAAAAAAGGCATTAAAAAAATCTATACTTTTAATGTTACACTGCACCGAAAGTCACAATAGCTTTTGACTCGTTTTTTCAGTAAAACTATTTATTTGTGTTATCAGTAAAGGAAAAGGAAAGTATTTTTTCTGATCTTACCTTTGAAGACTGTCCCTAAAAGTTTGCCCAAAAACGGTAGAAAACGTGCATATCGTTCATTAATCTCATCGGCATCCGCAGAACTTACTGGCTTTGCTTCTGAGTTTGCAGAAAGCACTCCGACTAATACACAGATGAACAGAGCAGTGTACATGGCTAAAGAGGAAGATAATAGCATCATCACAATATGTCTGCATACTGTATATCTGATGAGGTTTAGAGAGTGCCTTAACTACTAGTAAACTGCTAGGGGAGGGTGATTTGGAGCAGTACAGTTGCATTCATTTAAAAAACTCATAGAAAATCAGGTATTAAAGGAGAACTAAACGTAATTTTTAAAAATCCTAACGTGAAAGCTTTTCTCCCCAGAACACCTAAGCATTGTAATATTTTCCTCTAGTAAGTTGCATTTAGTACATTTAAGTAATAGATTCTGTAACTTAGAAGGCTTCCATGTTTTTGCCAGTATAACTCACAGCCCAAGTAGACTTCAAACAGCCACGTCCCCAGGATTCACTGTCTATATGCAGAGATTTATCTTATGTTTTCAGTTGAAAGATAACATTTCTAAATGCACCTTTGTTGATTGTTTAGCTGCTGGTGGTGCATATAAATGCCATGTTTTTAGGAAAACACAGCCCAAGAAGTCACAGGTTCAAATCTCCATACTTACTTAATCTACAGACAGCTGCTATTGCTCCCCCATCTATCTGTAGCGATTATTTATTATCCAAATTGTGGCGACGGGTAAATCCATCCACGGTTTTACTCAGTTTTTAATCCTATATGTTGGCAGAAACTCACTAAAAGCTACACATGCATTATTATACTAATTGCAGGTGTGTCACAAAACATTTGAGGTGCAGCCACCGCAAATCCTATCTACAAGGTAGTGTAATTTTTAGAAGATAATGGGATTTATGGATGGGCCACAATTAGATTATGGAAGTATACACATTTGGGTTTAGTTCTCTATTAAAGGTTGTCTTCTTGATATATGGGAATCTCTGTTGAGAAAAAATCTCTGCATCATACAAATAAAGTTAAATGGACCCTGTTAAAAGTTAAAACCTGAAATATATGAAACATTTCTCTACATCATGGCATGTTTTCTTGCAACTGATACAAAGAATGTAAATTACACCCTTGTTGCTAGAGTGTCCTGTAGTGCAGAACATAACCTATTTTTAGGCATAGGCCACCTAGGCAAAGAGCTAGGGTGCCTATGTTAAACCAGGGCACCCAGTGTTCTCCCTAGTATCTCCCTGTTTACTTGCTGTGTCAGAACTGCTCTCCTTGTTCTGCTGTAATTTGTAACATTGTAGTGAGTAGAGACCATGAACTCCACACACTCTACTTGGATATAATGTTACAAATGAACTGAAGGTGAAGGAAGGAGGAGGGAGGATGAGCTCAACTAATAGTACTGAGGGGAACAGTTCTAAATGCCAGGTAAAAGCTGCTGTAGACTACATAACAGTGACCCTGTGACTAGCAGTAATGAGATCCCTATCCCTGCCTCTTTCTTCCTTCCACCCAACTCTCCAATTAGAACTCAGAGTGGGTGAGGAGTGAACAATTCAATGGAGGAGACATGGAAAGCAGGTACATACTATATATCATGTCAATGCTGGCAGCTGGAAGGGTTAAAGGTAATACTCTTCTGGTACTGAAAATATTAATAGCAATACTCTAGTAAAGTGCTAGCACTGAAGGGTTAATGGCAATACCCTGGGAACGTGCTGGCACTGAAATTATTTGTAGGAAAGTCTGCTGGCACTGAAGGGTTAATGGTAATACTCTTGGAGGACTAGGCCACACTACTGCACTTTTAAGCGCGATGGGATTGTGATTTGATCACGCTAGAGCACCAAGATGGCTGGAAATGGGCCTGCTTATTATTGCCATTTCCAACAAAGCATAACCAGACTTCATTAGTATATACATACAATACACATGCAGCTGTATTAATCCAGTTATCCCAATGCAGTGAGATCAGCCCCAATACAGCTTCCCCTGTTCATGAACTTTTGAAACTTGAAGGAGCTAATTAGCATCATAATAACATAATAGCCTAACGATATCAGATTCCCATAGCAATATCTACTGCAATGTTTCTCAACCTTTTTATCCTTGCAGAACCCTTAACACAATTTTCATTTTTTTATAATATGTCTTAATGACAGAAAATATTGGTATAATAAGGTAAAAAAAGCTTACTGAATAGACTGGATAGGCTGGAACTGTTCCTTAAAGGCAGAACTTGCAGGGAACTCAGTAGATTGTCTTATTGTCTCTTCATATTATTCTCGCTTTTATACAGTTCCACTTACTATCAATTGTTTGCCCCAAATAATGCAAATGTAGCATCTGTAACAGGAATACTTGGCTTGATGCTCTAAACTTGTGACACATTAATATCTTGTTGGGTCAAATGGACTCCAAACTAACCCTCCAGGATCTCTTCATTTGCCTTGTTAGAATATTGGCTTTCTGTGTGTGCATTGTTTTATTCATAACAAAAAAAATCCAGCACACACCAGTCTTAATTTGCACAATTATTAGCACATACCTAAACAATGGGTTTAGTAACGTATGAGTGGCACGCAGGGCAGAGTCAAAGTAAGACACACAATCTATAATCATCCCTTAAAGACCAAGCACCAGACGTAACCTATTTAATAAAGCGGTTGCACCATTTTTTTGCACAAATTCCAAAGTTACTAATTGCTTTCATTAAAGTCGAACAGAGCGTAACGCAAGTTCACAATCTACCTCGAGCCGCAACCGTTATATTAAATTACTGGGAGGCCAGCGATTATGGCTCTCGGTAATTCCACCCCAAACAGTTTGTATATATGTATGTCTTATGAAGGTGACCTGTGTGATGCAGAAATATCACTAAATCCATTGTTTATGTTTGTGCTAATAAATGTGCAAATTAAGGGCTAGGCCACACTACCGAGTTTTTAGCGCATTAAGCGGTTGTGCATGCAATTTTGTTTAACATGGAAATCATGGGAACGCAAAAATTCCCACAATTTCCGATGCGCATGCAGTTCGTGTGCAGTCCTCGTGTGTTTCTCCCAATCTTCTTTAACCATTTATTCTTTCTTTTTTAACTCGAGCTTGCCACAGATGATTCGACTAGCAATTTCGCTTACTTGTGTTGATATTATGATGTCAGACGCTCTCTTTTGGAGATTCGTTGATCTCTGTCTCGAACGCAATGCTTAGCAACTAGAGTTTCGTGAGTAGTCACGGATTTCGCGCTCACCTCTTGGCCGATTTATCGATTTGGCTGGCCACGTATCTGGCGCTAGGTGGGTTTAGTGCCTCTCGCAGTATCTCATTGAATTCCATTGCAGCATCGCATATGACCGAGAGCATTAGATGCTCACTTATGTCAGATCCAGGCACGATTAGTAATGGTAACCGTGCGTAGTATCTATGAGCAAGTAGCACTACATTCCTGCAATTCTGCACTTTTTGGGGCAGCACACAATTGATGAAGTGGAACTTATAAAACGCGAGTTCTTTTGAAATCAATAAAGCATCACTGAAGTTCCCTGCAAGTTCTGCCTTTAAGGAACAGTTCCAGCCTATCCAGTCTATTCAGTAAGCTTTTTTACCTTATATACCATATTTTCTGTCATTAAGACATATTATAAAAAAATGAAAATTGTATTAAGGGTTCTGCAAGGATAAAAAGGGTGAGAAACATTGCAGTAGATATTGCTATGGGAATCTGATATCGTTAGGCTATTATGTATTATGATGCTATTAGCTCCTTCAAGTTTCAAAAGTTTCATGAACGGGGAAGCTGTATTGGGGCTGATTCACTGCATGGGATAACTGGATTAATACAGCTGCATGTATTGTATGTATATACTAATGAAGTTGGTTATGCTTTGTTGGAAATGGCAATAATAAGCCGGCCCATTTCCAGCCATCTTGGTGCTAGCGTGATCAAATCACAATCCCATCGCGCTTAAAGTGCAGTAGTGTGGCCTAGTCCTCCAAGAGTTACCATTAACCCTTCAGTGCCAGCGACTTTCCTACAAATAATTTCAGTGCCAGCACGTTCCCAGGGTATTGCCATTAACCCTCAGTGCTAGCACTTTACTAGAGTATTGCTATTAATATTTTCAGTACCAGAAGAGTATTACCTTAACCCTTCCAGCTGCCAGCATTGACATGATATAAGTATGTACCTGCTTTCCATGTCTCCTCCATTGAATTGTTCACTCTCTCACCACTCTAGTTCTAATTGGAGAGGTGGGTGGAAGGAAGAAGAGGCAGGATAGGGATCTCATTACTGCTAGTACAAGGGTCACTGTTATGTAGTCTACAGCAGTTTACCTGGCATTTAGAACTGTTCTCCCTCCGTACTATTAGTTGAGAGCTCATCCTCCTCTCCTTTCCTCACCTTCAGGTATTTTGTAAACATTATATCCAAGTAGAGTGGTGGAGTTCATGGTCTCTAATCATACAATGTTACAAATTACAGCAGAACAAGGAGAGCAGTTCTGACACAGCAAGTAAACAGGGAGATACTAGGGAGAACACTGGGTGCCCTGGTTTAACATAGGCACCTAGTCTTTGTAGGTGGCCTATGCCTAAAAATAGGTTATGTTCTGCACTCAGGACACTCTAGCAACAAGGGTGTAATTTACATTCTTTGTATAGTTGCAAGAAAAACTGCATGATGTAGAGAAATGTTCATATATTTCAGGTTTTAACTTTAACAGGGTCCATTTAACTTTATTGTATGATGCAGAGATTTTTTCCAACAGAGATTCCCATATATATCAGAAGACAACCTTTAATAGAGAACTAAACCCAAATGTGTATACTTTCATAATTAATTGTGGCCATCCATAATCCCATTATCTTCTAAAATTACACTACCTTGTAGATAGGATTTGCGTGGCTGACCTCAAATGTTTTGTGAACACCTGCAATTAGTATAATATGCATGTGTAGCTTTAGTGGTTTCTTGCCAACATTAAGGATTAAAAATGGTAAAAACCGTGGAGATTTACCCGTCGCCACAATTGGATAATAAATAATCGCTACAATAGATGGGGGAGCATAGCAGCGTCGTAGATAAGTAAGTTGGGATTTGAACCTGTGACTTCTTGGCTGTGTTTTCCAAAAACATGGCATTTATAGCACCACCAGCAGCTAAACAATCAACAAAGGTGCATTTAGAAATGTTATCTTCAACTGAAAAACATAATAAGATATACAAAGTAACTTAGTGTTATATACAAAGTAACTTAGTGTTATAAACAAAGTAACTTAGTCTTATATACAAAGTAACTTAGTCTTATATACAAAGTAACTTAGTCTTATATACAAAGTAACTTAGTGTTATATACAAAGTAACTTAGTGTTATATACAAAGTAACTTAGTGTTATATACAAAGTAACTTAGTGTTATATACAAAGTAACTTAGTGTTATATACAAAGTAACTTAGTCTTATATACAAAGTAACTTAGTCTTATATACAAAGTAACTTAGTCTTATATACAAAGTATTGAAAAGAGGAATTTACCACTGATTGTTAATAATTTTGACCACAAGAAAGCAGTGGCTACTCAATTGT
This sequence comes from Hymenochirus boettgeri, assembly GCA_019447015.1. Lineage (NCBI taxonomy): Eukaryota > Metazoa > Chordata > Amphibia > Anura > Pipidae > Hymenochirus > Hymenochirus boettgeri. Next base: position 96,616,153 of record CM033474.1, read on the forward strand.
AAGATATAACATTGATATTTTAATACTTAATGAATGTAATTTACCTATTCTCAGAACATGTGTTAATTTATTTTGTCTTTTCTTATTTCTAGGTTGGAGTTACCTAATGTTACAGAGCGTTCCACTTTCCTTCACAGAAAACTATTTGAGTCTGAATCCTCATTCAAACCATATGGGTGATACGTGTTAAAGGGACAGTTCAGTGGAAATTATTAATATTTGTTAAATTGTTAGTTTGTGTAATGCCTTCTTAGTTTTTCTACATATTTTCTCCCCTTTTTGAAAAATCAGTTGATTTCATACCCTTTGCTGTAACAAAGTAACTTAGTGTATAATACAAAGTAACTTAGTGTTATATACAAAGTAACTTAGTCTTATATACAAAGTACTTAGTTTATATACAAAGTACTTAGTGTTATAACACAAATACTTAGTGTTATTATACAAAGTAACTTAGTGTTATATAACAAAGTAACTAGTTTTATATACAAAGTAACTTAGTGTTATAACACAGTAACTAGTCTTATATACAAAGTAACTTAGTCTTATATACAAAGACTTAGTCTTATATACAAAGTAACTTAGTGTTATATACAAATAACTTAGTGTTATATACAAGTAACTTAGTCTTATTACACAGTAACTTAGTGTATATACAAAGTAACTTAGTCTATATAAAATAACTTAGTGTTTATATACAAAGTAACTGTCTAGATACAAGTAACTTAGTGTTATATACAAAGTAACTTAGTGTTATATACAAATAACTTATATCAATAATTATGTTTATACAAAGTAACTTAGTCTTATACACAAGTAACTTAGTGTTTACAAAGTAACTTGTATACAAAGTAACTTGTTTATATACAAAGTAACTTAGTTTATATACAAAGTAACTTAGTCTTATATACAAAGTACTAGTTTATATACAAAGTAACAGTGTTATATACAAAGTAACTTAGTGTTATATACAAAGTAACTTAGTGTTATATACAAAGTAACTTAGTCTTATATACAAAGTAACTTAGTCTTATATACAAAGTAACTTATTCTTATATACAAGTATTGAAAAGAGAATTTACCACTGATTGTTAATAATTTGACCACAGAAAGCAGTGGCTACTCAATTGTAATATAACATTGATATTTTAATACTTAATGAATGTAATTTACCTATTCTCAGAACATGTGTTAATTTATTTTGTCTTTTCTTATTTCTAGGTTGGAGTTACCTAATGTTACAGAGCGTTCCACTTTCCTTCACGAAAACTATTTGAGTCTGAATCCTCATTCAAACCATATGGGTGATACTTGTTAAAGGGACAGTTCATGGAAATTTTAATATTTGTTAAATTGTTATTTGTGTAATGCCTTCTTATTTTTTTTTTTTTTTTTTTGTGTTTTTTGTTGTTTTTTTTTGTTTCTATCCTTCTCCCATTTTGAAAAATCAGTTGATTTCATACCCTTTGCTGTTCCCTGCTGTTGACATTAGTGAGCTGATATTTCAGGTTCTAACAGTCCTTCTTCTTCCCAGGATGCACCACATCCTTGGAATGTTGCTAACAGTTATTTCTACTGATTGGCTGTTGGATGGGTCAAAGATGCTCAGATCTCTACTGAGCAACTGAATCAACCCAGGCTCTGGGTCAAGGGCAAGACCATAACGGTCTCTATTAGGGGTCCTGCAAACAGGAAGTCAATATTTCGGTTGCATTTATTTATACACAGACAAAATGCTGAATTGGCAGATTAAGGTAATTGGGATTAAAAAACACTGCTCTTTTTTCTGAAAAGCATATGGATTTGCACTGAACTTCCCCTTTAAGTATATGGATCCATTGTGCCTCTCTTTTTAATAAACTTTTATCAAAATCACCACCTCTTCTTAATTCTTTTACTACTTCTAACACTTGCCATTTAATTTCCTTTACTTGATGTTTGTTTTGAAAAAAATGCCTACTAAGAGGTGTTTCATGCCTCAATGGTGTCCCATTGTATTTTACAATGTCTCTTTTATGTTTATTAATTCTGATATTAACTTCTCATTTACCTACATATCTTCTCCCACAAGGGCATTTCAACAGGTAGATGCATCCCTTTGTATGACACGTGGTAAAATCTTTAATCTGTATCTTACAGTAGTTCCTTTACGAGGGTAATATACATATTCACCCCGTATTATTGCATTCCAGTTGCTGCAGTTCCTACAGAGTAATGTGTCTTTTTGAAGCGTTCCTAGGAACCGTTTTTTCTCTTTATGAGTGGAAACAAGATCTGCTTGTACCAAATTATTGCCCAAGTTAGAGGATATTTTATAGGAGAGAAGTGGGGGTTCCACAAAATGATGACTGAATTCTTGATCTGCCTGTAAAATCCTCCAGTGCTTTTTTATACTTCTCCCTATTTTCTCTGAATTTGTATTGAAGGTCATGCAAAAGATATTCTCTCATTCTTTTTGGAAGCCTGTTTCTTATCTATAAGTAAAGTTTTTTGGTCTATGAGTTTAACTCTCTCTTTCTGTTTTTGAATAAACTCAATTTGATACCCTTTTTTAACAAACTTTTCACCCATCTCATTCAATCTCTGTTCACACAACTGGTCGTCATTAACAATCCTCTTCCCCCTTAATAGCTGACTACAAGGGAGACCCCTCTTGGTGCTTTTAGAGTGAAAGCTTTCAGCTTGGAGGAGGTTATTTCCATTAGTTGGTTAGTAAGGTATCTGTCATTAATTTACTCCCTTTCTTAATCACTGAAACGTCAAGAAAATTAATTTGCATTTGATCATATTTCATAGTAAAATTCAATGTTTGGTGACCATCAGTTAACCATCTGATGGCTTCCTTCAAGGAGGGTAAACTACCCTCCCATATGAAGAAGATGTCATCTACATATCTGACATATCCCTTCATATTACTTTTCAGTACCTCATTCTCCAACACATATTTCTTCTCAAAGTCAGCCACAAAGATGTTGGCATAGGTAGGGGCAAAATGGGCTAATCGTATTTGAAGTAAATGAAATTTAAAAAGGTTAGAGGTTAGGACCTTCCAGACTGGGGTTACCTTGATGTGGTTGGAAGGCTTTTCATTCATGTGATCACAGTAATGTATACTAAAACCCCTTTGTTTATGCCAGTGTGCAGATAATATGATATTGTATGGGGCCTAGGAATGTGCATTGATTATCTTTTCTATGTTTGTATGGGGGCAAAATGGGCACCCATACTGGTGCCTTGTGCTTGGAAAAAATAAGTGTAGTTAAAACGAAAGAAGTTTTTAGTAAGACATAAACTCAGCAGATCCATAATGAAATAAACCAGTTTTACATCATACCACCAGTCCAGTAATACAAGTTCCACACTTTCCATGCCATGTGTGTGCTTCAATGTCTATAGAGCAAAGATAAGCTCCTTCTTCTATATGGCCAAGGGTTTCCAGCTGTCTTAAAAATTCTCAGGTATCCTTTAGGCAAGTTTTATTACTTTCCACTATTGATTGTAAATAATAGTCTATTTATTTTCCCAATGGCTGTAGTAATGAGTCGATGCCTGAGACGATTAGACGACCCGGCGGTTTGTCCAGGTTTTTATGTATTTTGGGAAAAATTTAAAATACCAGTATTCTCGAGTGATCATTACTCAAAAATTCCTTAGTTTCTTTATTGATAATTCCTTGGGAAAAGGCCTCCTCCAATAGGATAACCACTGCCTTTTTAATCTTATGAGTTGGATCACCTGAAATATGGGTATAAAGAGCCTTATTACAAAGCTGTTGGTCTGCCTCTTCAATATAGGCTTTATTATCCATAATCACTAAGGCCCCACCTTTATCTGCCAACATAAGGGCCTGAATACCAACTTGCTGCTGGAATGTTTCCTAAAAGATAGGTAACGTTAACTTTGGTGAGATGCAACATTGTTTATTGTTTTATTCAATGACAATGTACAGTATTTACTTCATGTATACATTTCATTTTATTAGTAGTGACCATTAGATGGCCAGCCTGACTTCCTTTGGTGTATGCTATCAAAGGCGGAAAACCAAGGGCTAGGCCACACTATGATATTTTAACATCTGCATGTTAAAAAGTGCGTTAAAAAGCGTTCGCTAGTGTTGGCTAGTCCTAGCCACAGTAGGTGTGCTTCGCGTATCGGACGTTTTCAGAATGCATTCGTTAAGATTTTTTGTATCAGATGTGCTCCTATACCGCTACATTGTGCAGATCGCAGCGCATCGGCAGTAACATGTGGAAGCATGCATGCTTTCCCTGCACCTTAACATTTGTCGTACGGAGGCCCCTGCCTGATAATTGTTTATATAATATATATATAATAATATATATATATATATATATATATATATTCTGTATATATGTCTGATGAGGGAGCACTAAACATCCCTACTTTATCTATGTGCTAATAAATCTGCAAATGAACACTAGTGCCCTAGTATCCTTCTAAATTTACAGCCCCGTCATAAAATTGTTCAACCATGTTCTGCTATACTATTACATCATTCTTTTCAGTCAAGCCATTATATCAAATTCTCCCATTTTTGAGCCAGGCTTTTTTGCATTCCAAACATACATTTTAGATTATGATCCTGTAATTGATTCATGCATTTTAATAAACATGCATCCCTATCCTCTATGCTAGCTCCTTCCTCCTTTCCTCCCCTGGCCCATCTATACCCTGCTTACCCCCTGTGCTATCTACCCCCATAAGTAGACAGTACCCTCTCCCAAACCTAGTTTAAAAATTCCTCTAATCCTCTAACCATTTTCTTCTCCCAAAACTGCTGCCCCAACTACTACTAAAAGCCTGTAGCTGACAGAAAGTCTGCCCAGTTCTCTAAAACCCAACACCTCCCCACTATCTTTGGCATTGGCACCAATGTGAACCAAGACCACCATGTCACTTCCAGCTCCACCAACTAATCTTTCACTATCTACACGATTCACCAAATGTTGAACCCCAGAATCAGGCAGCCAGGTAGGCATTACACTGGCATGTTCCTAATAATGGAGTCCCATACCACAACCACTGCCTAGCTCCTGGCACTAAGTTCTCTCCCTTGTAATAGAGATGGCAAGCCCCTGGGATTGGCTACTCTATATTTACTATACAGCAGCCAATCCCAGGGGCTTGCCATCTCTCTAAAGGTATAAAGTTCTAATTTTCTATATGAGCATTTTCTTTCACAGATGGTAGAAGTTCCTACTAGACAGAATGCGTTGTTGGATCTGGTGATATTAATAACCCTGAGCTCATTATGGGATGAAGGTAATGGGAAGCTTAGGGAATAGTGACCATGATAATGTGTCATTTAATATAGGTTGCAAAAAACAAAGTGCACTGGCTTAACAAAAACTTTTAACTTTAGGAAAGCTAATTTTATGCTTTTAAAGAATCGCTCCTGCTCATAGACTGGGGGGAACTGTTTCTAGGTAAAGAAACTGAGCAGATGTGGACCACTTTTAAAAGGATATTAAACTATTACATTTGCAAAGGTACCTTAAGGTAACAAGTGTAAAAAATTAGGTCCAGTCCTGCATGGGTTCATGCTCCGGTAAAAGGAAATGGAAAAAAAAGAAAAGGTTTTAAAATTTTGAAAACAGAAGGCACAGAAAAGGCTTACAGGGAGTACAAAGCTGTAATAAAGAGTGTGCAAGAAAGCAATTAAACTAGCTAAATAGAAAATGAAATACGGATTGCCGAACAAAGCATCCAACCCCAAAATGTTTTTAAGTATAAAATGGTAAAAGATAAGGACTGAGAATGTGGGACCATTAAACAATGGAGCTGAGGTGGTTGTAGAGGATGCCGAAAAGGCTAATCTGCTAAATTTTTTTACATAGTTTTTACTGTTGAGAATCCTTGTCCTTACAGTGGGATTGTAGCAATGTGGCGGGAAGAAATGAAGAGTTTTCACATTGGATACGGAGGATATGGTACGGAAACAATTAGACAAATTTAATATCAATAAAGCGCCAGGACCAGATGGATTGCATCCTAGGATTTTAAAAGAGCTTAGTTCAGTTATAGCTAGACCACTGTTTCTCATATTTTCAGATTCGCTTTTGTCTGGGGATGTGCCGCTGGATTGGAAAAAAGCCAGTGTAATCCAATATTCAAAAAAGGTAGTCGTTCACAGCCTGGTAACTATAGACCTGTAAGCCTAACATCAGTGGTAGGGAAGGTGATGGAACTTGTTAAGGATATATCCTTGACTTTGTCTCCAGAGATCATCTTATTAGTAGTAGTCAGCATGGATTTAGGAAATAGATCATGTCAGACAAATTTAATTGGTTTTTATGAGAAGTGAGTAAGAGAGTGGACTCAGGCACAGCAGTGGATGTGGTATACTTGGATTTTGCAAAAGCTTTTGATACTGTGCCACATAGGCGACTATGTAAAACTGAGGACTGTTGGCCTTGAAGAAAAATTTGTTCATGGATAGAGAACTGGTTATTGGACCGCAAACGAGAGTGGTGGTTAATGGAGCTACATCTATGTGAGCTAAAGTTCAAGCGGAGTGCCTCAGGGTCTGTTACTGGGGCCGCTTCTGTTTAATCTGTTTATAAATGACTTAGAAGAGGGCATTGAGAGCAAGGTCTCTGTGTTTGCTGATGACACTAATTATGCAGAGCTTGGAAACTTCCAATGATGTGCAAGTGCGCAAGCAGACCTAGATAGATTATCAAAATGGGCAGCAGAATGGCAGATGAGATTCATGAGATAATGTAAGGTGATGCATTTGGGATTTAATATCCCTGTGCCATCTACACCATAAATAACTCTGTGTTAAGTTCATCTGTAATGGAAAAGATTTGGGGTTCTGGTAGATAACAGACTTAGCTGTAGCAAACAATGCAAGGTAGCAACAGCTGAGCTAGCAAGATATTGTCTTGTATAAAAAGGGGATAGATTCAAGAGAGAAAAATTATCTCCCTCTTTACAAGGCACTGGTAAGGCCTCATTTGGAATATGAGGTGCAACTAAATTAATAAGGGGAATGAGATGGGCTTGAATATGCAGGCAGATTAGACAAGTTAGGGCTGTTTACATTGGGAGAGGGCGGTTGCGTGGGGACTGATAACCTTGTACATATATTAATGGGCTATACAATGAACTCTCTGGTGCATTGTTCACTAATAGGTCATATCAGAGGACACGTGGACATCCTTTAAGGTTGGAAGAAAAGAGTTTCATCTTCAGGCTAGGAGAGGTTTCTTTACAGTGAGAACGGTGAAACTGTGGAACTGTCTCCAGCAGAGGTGGGTAATGGAAAGTATTGAATAACTTTAAAAAAGGCCTGGATAAGTTTCTAAAACTAAAAATTTTTAGAAACTTATCCAGGTATTAATGCATATAGATCTGGTTGATCCAGGGATATTTTCCGATTGCCGTTTGGAGTCACGAAGGAATTTTTTCCCCCTTTTTAGCTGGGGTTTTTTGCCTTCCACTGGATCAACTGTTAGGTAGGGTTAAAAAAAAAAATTTGATGGACGTATGTCTTTATTCAACCTTAATTACTATGTTACTATGTTACTACTACTTCTGAGCCTACCTCCTGTGTTTCATCATCTAAGACCGCAAATCTGTTGGCATGGCCAAACAGGGAAATTTGTTGGGATGGCCCTGTCAGTGCCTGCTGTCCCCCCAGGTTTGCCGAGCCCTGCAAAGTCACATGTTGCTCCCTCTCCACCTCAGATTAGAAACAGACAACCCACTCACACTTACAGATAAAGGTCACTAGAATGACTGCTCCAAGTTCCTATACATGGGGCAGGATGCATATTACATGGTATCAACAAATTGTCCCTACTAAATACACAGCACCAACACACCAACCTTGTTTAACTGCCTTCCTTGTTTCAGTGTCCTTCTTTTATTACTGTATTTCCTTAATAAAAAAAGTCCTTTATAATGATTTTGTTTCACTCACAAATTTAACACTGGCTCATTTAAAATTAAAACACTGTTTTATGCAGTAAAGTAGTTCATTATAATGGGCACAACAGTGGAATATTAGCTACATAGCTGAGTGACTATTATAAACTTTAAAGCCACCATTGTTACTATAAATCTATCCTGTTTTTCTCAAATTGAAAGGCTCATAAATTGATCCAGTGGCGTATCTACGTTAAAACATTCGGGGCACGTGCCCCGGATGTTTGGCAAAGTGCCCCGAATGTTTCGCCGCCTGTGCCCCTTGCAAGTGCCCCGAACTTCCGGATTTCCCGGCTGCGCGAACCTCTGGGAACTTCGCGCAGCCGGCGCAGTCGCACACAATGACGTCATGCGCAATGCCGGCGCGCCGACTCTGGATTTGATACAGAGGGGGGACTTTGGCTTTGCCACACTGAGGGGGGACTCTGGCCTTGGAACATGGAAGAGGGGGGATATGGCTTTGGTAACACTAAGGGGGCACTCTGGGCTTCTAGCAGCCATTAATGTAACAGGCTTACTTATTAGTGTGTGAATAAATTACATGTCATTACATAAGCCATGCCATGCCTGACCTGAACAAAAGCTCTCTTATTATCCTTATTTTACAATGTTAGGGAGAATTGTCCCTTATATAACATACAGTATAAGATGCAAAAAAACCCATAATAAATAACATTTAAAAAACAAACACTGTTTAGGTTTGATAAATTTATTTCATTAAAAAAAACTTGTCAAAAAGTTTTAAAACCACTAAAGAAGGATCATTGTATTCTTTTAGCAATGCAAAATCCAAAATCCACCAAACCCATGAGGTCATTTACCACCCTAGGAGAAGAGGAACACAAAGTTAGTTTATCTGGAAGCAAATAGAATAACATTGAGCAATTCCTAAGTGTGCAATTGTAAAGTGAGTGTAAAACCTACATTAACCTAAAATAACATTGGGTAGTGTGGGTTTTACACCCGCTTAACCAATTACACTTGTATATTGCGTTTCCCCATGATGATTTAGGTCTAACTTAAATATTTTTTTTAAGCATTTCCAAAGAATATTTTTGGCAGATCAAATAGAGCACATATTAATACAAATGTAGCAAGGCTGAGTTAGATGTTAAGCAGTTTATACATAAACAATTGAGGCCTGACAATTCTGTTTATTTTGCAGTGAGCCAAAGGTAAGGAACCCTACAAAAAGATTACACCGCAAGATAAAACACTACATTATATATATATTCTAGGTTTAGGAAACTGACACTTCCTTACAGCAACTGATTTTTAGTATTTCATAGATCCGCCATTGGGTCCTCTTAATTCTTATTATGTTTTTCAGTTGACAGATAACGATTTCTAAATGCACCTTTGTTGATTGTTTACTGCTTGTGGGCCTATAAATGCCATGTTTTTCGGAAACCAGCCAGAAGTCCAGTTCAAATCTCCATACTTACTTCGGGATCTACCGACCGCTGCGATGCTCCCCCATCTATATGTAGCGATTATTGTAAGTTACCAATTTGTGGCGACGGGGTAAATCTCCACGTTTTTACGCATTTTTAATCCTCTAATGTTGGCAAGAAACTCACTACAGCTACACATGCCAATATTATACTAAATTGCAAGGTGTTCACAAAACTTTGAAGGTTCAGCCACTGCAATCCTACTACAAGGTAGTGTAATTTTAGAAGATAATGGGAGTTATGGATGGGACCACAATTATATTATGAAAGTATACACATTTGGGTTTAAGTTCTCTTTAAGGTTGTCTTCCTGATATATATGGGAATCTCTGTTGCGAAAAAATCTCTGCATCATCAATAAAGTTAAATGGACCCTTTTTACAAGTTAAAACTGAAATATATGACACATTCTCTACATCATTCAGTTTTTCTTGCACTTATACAAAGAATTTAAATTTACCCCTTGTTTGCAATGTCCTGGAGTGCAGAAACATAACCATTTTAGGCATAGCCACCTATTCAAAGACTATGTGTGCCTATGTTAAACAGGCACCCAGTGTTCTCCTAGTATCTCCCTGTTTACTTGCTGTGGTCAGAACTGCTCTCCTTGTTCTGCTGTATTTGAACATTTATTGAAATTAAGACCATAACTCCACCACATCTACTTGGATATAATTTTACAAAATACCTGAAGGTGACGGAAAGGATGAGGAGGATGAGCCCAACTATAGTACGGAGGGAAACAGTTTCTAATGCCAGTACAATCTGCTTAGACTACATAACAGTGACCCTTTATCTAGCAGTAATGATATCCCTAACCTGCCTCGTTCTTCCTTCCACCCACCTCTCCATTAGAACTTAGAGTGGTGAGTAAGTGAACAATTTTCAATGGAGGAGACCATGGAAGCAGGTACATACTGTATATCCATGTCAAGCTGGCAAGCTGAAGGGTTTTAAGTATACTCCTTCTGGTACTGAAATATTAATAGCAATACTCTAGTAAAGTCTGCAACTGAGGGTTAATTGGCAATACCCTGGAACCGGGCTGGCACTGAAATTATTTTGTAGGAAAGTCCGCTGGCAGGCCTGAAGGGTTAATGGTGAACTCTTGAGGACTAGGCACACTCTGCACTTTTAAGCGGGCGAATTTTGGGGATTGGATTTGATCACGCTTAGCACCAGAGGCTTGGAAATGGGCCGGCTTATTATTGCCCATTTCCAACAAAAAGCATAACCAAACTCATTGTATATACATACAATTACATGCAGCTGTAATTAATCCAGTTTATCCCAGTGCAGTGATATCGCCCCATACAAGCTTCACCGTTCATAAGACTTTTGTCGAAACTTGAAGGAGCTAAGTAGCATCATATACCATAATAGCCTACGATAGCAGATTCCCATAGCAATATCTACTGCAAGTTTCTCACCCTTTTTTCCTTGCAGAACCCTTATACAAGTTTTCCATTTTTTTATAATATTCTTAATGACAGAAAATATGGTAATAAGGTAGAAAAGCTTACTTAGACTGATAGGCTGGAACTGTTCCTAAAGGCAGAACTTGCAGGGAACGCCGTAATTTTCTAAAGGTGAGTTGCGACACAAACTACACTTCATAATTAAAGGATGGTTGGGGGGCACACAAAAAAGGGGAGGGAAGGGGGAGGGGGGGGGGGGACTCGACGATTATTATAAGTTCCACTTCTATCAATTGTGTGCCTGCCCCAAATAAGTCCGCAGAATGTAGCATCGTGTAATGTAGTAGCTACGTTGGCTCCACTAGCATACTAAAGCCCGCACTGGCTTGACGCATTACTAGATCGTGGCCTTGGATCGTGACATAAAACCCGTGTGGGGGGAGCATGGCAAGTGCTCTCGGTCATATGCGATGCGACAATAGAATTCAATGAGAATACTAGCGAGAGGCACTAAACGCCACACTAGCGCCATGATAACCGTGAAGCCCCAGCCCAAAATCTGAGCTAGAAGTCGGCGCAAGGGGAGAGTGAAAGCGGCGAAAAGCCTAGCCGTGACCGTACTCGTATCGCGAAACATCCTAGTATGCTCAAGCAGCGTTCGAGACAGACGATCTAACGAATCTCCAAAAGAGAAAAGCGTCTCATCGATAATATCAACACAAGAAAAATACTGCTAGTCGACATACATACTGTAAAGGCAAGCTCGAAGTATAAAAAAGAAAGAGAAGTAAATGGTTAAATGTGTAAGATATGAGAGAAGAGAAACGACTCGCAATCGAGGACTGCACACGAATGCATGCGCATCGGAATTGTGGGAATTTTTTGCCGTTCCCATATTTCCATGTTAAACAAATTCATGCACAACCGCTTAAATGCGCTAAAAACTCGTCGGTGGGGCCCTGCCTTAATTTGCACATTTATTAAGCACAAACATACACATGGATTTATTATTGATATTTCTGCCTCAAACAGTCAACCTTCATAAGACATACATATTACAAACTGTTTGGGGTTGGAATTAAACCGAGAGCCATAAATCGCTGGCCTCCACGTGAGATTTGAATATAACGGTTGCGCTCGGGTAAAATTGTGAACTTTGCGTTACGCTCTGTTCGACTTTTAATGACAGCCAATTTAGTATCTTTGGAATTTGTGCAAAAAATGGGCAACCGCTTTATTAAATAGTTACTCTGTTCTGGTCTTTAAGTAATATGATTATAATTGTGTGTCTTACTTATATACAAAGTAACTTAGTGGTTATATATCAAATAACTTAGTTTTATATACAAAGATACTTGTGTTCTAGACAAAGTAACTTAGTTGTTATATAAAAATAACTTTGTTATAACACAAAAGTAACTTAGTCTATATACAAAGTAACTTAGGTCTTATATAGAAAAGTAACTTAGTCTTATTACAAAGTAACTTAGTGTTGATACTCCAAGTACCTTAGTGTTATATCCACAGTACTTAGTCTTATATACACGTTAACTTACGTGTTATATATCACAAGTCCCTTAGTGTTATAACCAGTACTTAGTCTTATATATCAAAGTACTTAGTCTTTATACAAGTAACTTGTGTTATATACAAAGGAACTTAGTGTTATATACAAGTAACTTAGGTTATATACAAAGTAACTTAGTGCTTATATACAGTACTTAGTCTTATATCCAAATAACTACTTTCGTCTTAGTGTTATAACACAAGTACTATAGTCTTATATACAAAGTAACTTAGTGTTATATACAAAGTAACTTAGTGTTATATACAAAGTAACTCATGTTTAGACAAAGTATTGTGTTATATACAAGTAACTTAGTGTTATACAAAGTAACTTATCTTAATACAAAGTAACTTACATCTTAATATACAACGTATTGAAAGAGGAATTTACCACTGATTGTTAATAATTTGACCACAAGAAGCAGTGGCTACTCAATGTAATATACATTGATATTTTAATACTTATGAATGTAATTTACCTATTCTCACCGAACATGTGTTAATTTATTTTGTCTTTTCTTATTTCTAGTTGGAGTTACCTAAGTACAGAAGCGTTCCCTTTCCTTTACAGAAAACTATTTAGGTCTGATCCTCATTCAACCATATGGGGATCCGTGTTAAGGGACAGTTTCAGTGGAAATTGATTATATTTGTTAAATATTGTTAGTTTGTGTAATGCCTCTTAGTTTTTTTTCTACAATTCTCTCCCTTTTGAAAAATCATTTGATTTCATACCCTTTGCTGTTCCCTTCTGTTGACATATTGAGCTGATATTTCAGGTTCTAAACATTCCTTCTTCTTCCCCAGGATGCACCACATCCTTGGAATGTGCTAACAGTTATTTCTACTGGATTGGCTGTTGGATGGGTATCAAGATGCTCAGATCTCTACTGAGCAACTGAATCAACCCAGGCTCTGGGTCAAGGGCAACCATAACGGTCTCTATTAGGGGTCCTGCAAACAGGAAGTCATATTTCGGTTGCATTTATTTATACCCAGACAAAATGCTGAATTGGCAGATTAAGGTAATTGGATTAAAAACACTGCTCTTTTTTCTGAAAAGCATATGGATTGGCACTGAACTTCCCCTTTAAGGTAGATGATCCATTGTCCTCTCTTTTTAATAAACTTTTAATCAAAATCACCACTCTTCTTAATTCTTTTACTACTTCTTAACACTTGCCATTTAATTTCCTTTACTTGATGTTTGTTTTTGAAAAAAATGCCTTACTAGAGGTGTTTCAATGCCTCAATGGTGTCCCATTGTATTTTACAATGTCTCTTTTATGTTTATTAATTCTGATATTACTTCTCATTTACCTACATATCTTCTCCCACAAGGGCATTTCACAGGTAGATGCATCCCTTTGTATGACACTGTGGTAAAATCTTTAATCTGTATCTTACAGTATTTCCTTTACGAGGGTAATATACCATATTCACCCCGTATTTTGCATTCCAGTTGCTCAGTTCCTACAGAGTATTTGTCCTTTTTGAAGCGTTCCTAGGAACCTTTTTTTTCTCTTTATGAGTGGAAACAAGATCTTGCTTGTACCAATTTATTGCCCAAGTTAGAGGATATTTTATAGGAGAGAAGTGGGGGTTCCACAAAATGATGGACTGATTCTGATCTGCCTGTAAAATCCTCCAGTGCTTTTTTATTTTATCTTCTCCCTATTTTCTCTGAATTGTATTGAAGGTCATGCAAAGATATTCTCTCATTCTTTTTGGAACCTGTTTCTTATCTATAAGTAAAGTTTTTTGGTCTATGAGTTTAACTCTCTCTTTCTGTTTTTGAATAACTCATTTTATACCCTTTTTTTAAACAAACTTTTCACCCATCTCATTCAACTCTCTGTGTCACACAACTGGTCGTCATAAACACCTCTTCCCCCTTAATACTGACTACAAGGGAGACCCCTCTGGTGCTTTTAGAGTGAAAGCTTCAGCTTGGAGGAGGTTATTTCCATTAGTTGGTTAGTAAGGTAATCTGTCATTATTTACTCCTTGCTTAATCACTGAACCGTCAGAAATTAATTTGCTTTGATCATTTCATAGTAAAAATGCATGTGGGGACCATCAGTTAACCATCTGAATGGCTTCCTTCAAGGAGGGTAACCACCCTCCCATATGAGAAGATTCATCTACATATCTGACATATCCCTTCATATTACTTTTCAGTACTCATTCTCCACACATATTTCTTCTCAAGTCAGCCACAAAGATGTGGGGCATAGGTAGGGGGGCAATGGCTAATCGTATTTGAAGTAAATGAATTTAAAAAGGTTAGAGGTAGGACCTTTCAGCCTGGGGTTACCTTGATTTGGTTGGAAGCTTTTCATTCATGTATCAAAGTAATGTATACTAAACCCCTTTGTTTATGCCGGTGCGATAATATGTATATTAAGTTGGTGCCTAGGAATGTGCATTGGATTATCTTTTCTATGTTGTATGGGGGCAAAATGGGCCACCCATACTGGTGCTTGTGCTTGGAAAAAATTGTAGTTTAAACGAACAAAGTTTTTTAGTAAGACATAAACTCCAGATCCATAATAGGAATAAACCAGTTTACATCTATACCACCGTCCGTAATACAAGTTCCACACTTTCATGCATGTGTGTGCTTCAATGTCTATAGAGCAAAGATATCTCCTTCTTCTATTAGGCCAAGGTTTCCAGCTGTCTTAAAAAATTCCTCAGGTTCCTTTAGGCAAGTTTTATTACTTTCCACTATTGATTGTAAATAATGTCTATTTATTTTCCCAATGGCTGTATAATGAGTCGATGCCTGAGAACGATTAGACAACGGCGGTTTTGTCCAGTTTTTGTTATTTATTTTGGATAAAAATTTTAAATACAGTATTCTGAGTGATCATTACTCAAAATTCCTTAGTTTTCTTTATTGATAATCCTTGGAAAAGGCGCCTCCAATAGGTAACCACTGCCTTTTTAATCTTATGATGTTGGATCACCGAAATATGGGTATAAAGAGACCTTATTACAAGCTGTTGGTCTGCCTCTTCAATATAGGCTTATTATCCATAATCACTAAGGCCCCACCGTTTATCTGCCAACAGAAGGCCTGATACCACTTGCTGCTGGAATGTTCCTAAAAGGATAGGTAACGTTACTTTGGTGAGATTGGCAACATTGTTTATTGTTTAATTCAATGACAATGTACCGTATTTACTTCATGTATACATTTCATTTTATTAGTAGGCCATTAGATGGCCAGCCTGACTGCCTTTGTGTATGCTATCAAGCGGAAAACCAAGGGCTAGGCCACACTATGATATTTTAAAAATCTGCATGTTAAAAGTGCACTTAAAAAGCGTTCACTAGTGTTGAGTAGTCCTAAGCCACAGTAGGGTGTCTTCGGTCTCTTTTCAAAATGCATTCGATTAGAGATTTTTGTAAATCAGATGTGCTCCTATACCGCTACATTGTGCTATCGCAGCGCACGATCGGCAGTAACATGTGGAAAGCATGCATGCTTTCCCTGCACTTACATTGTCGTACGGAGGCCCCTGCCTGATAATTTGTATTTTATATCTAATATATATATATATATATATATATATTTCTGTATATATGTCTGATAGGGAGCACTAAACATCCCTACTTTAATCTATGTGCTAAAAATCTGCAAATAACACTATTGCCCTAGTATCTTCTAATTTTACGCCCAGTCATTAAAATTGTTCAACCATGTTTCTGCTATACATTACACTCATTCTTTTCAGTCAACCATTATATCAAATTCTCCCCATTTTTTGAGCCAGGCTTTTTGCATTTCCAAACATACATTTTAGATTATGATCCGGTAATTGATTCATGTCCATTTTAATAAACATGCATCCCTATCCTCTATGCTAGCCTCCTTCCTCCTTTCCTCCCCTGGCCATCTATACCCGCTTACCCCCTGTTGCTATCTACCCCCATAAGTAAGACAGTACCCTCCTCCCCAAACCTAGTTTAAAATTCCTCTAATCCTCTAACAATTTTCTTCTCCAAAACTGCTGCACAACTACTACTAAAAAGCCTGTAGCTGACAGAAAAGTCGCCCATTTCTCTAAAACCCAAACCCCCCTCTCCACTATCTTTGGCATTGGCACCAATGTGAACCAAGACCACCATGTCACTACCCAGCTCCACCAACTAATTCTTTCACTATCTCACACACGATTCACCAAATGGTTGAACCCCAGAATCAGGCAGCCAGGTAGGCATTACACTGGCATGTTCCTAATAATGGAGTCCATACCACACACCACCTGCCTAGCCTTCCTGGCACTAAGTTCTCTCCCTGTAATAGAGATGGCAAGCCCCTGGATTCTACTCTATTTTACTATACAGTAGCCAATCCCAGGGCTTGCCATCTCTCTAAAGGTATAATGTTCTTATTTTTCTATAATGAGCATTTTCTTTCACAGATGTGTAAAGTTCCTACTAGACAGAATGCGTTGTTAGATCTGGTGATATCTAATAACCCTGAGCTCATTATGAGATATGAAGGTAATGGGAAGCTTGGGAATAGTGACCATGATATAGTGTCATTAATAGGTTGCAAAAAACTAAAGTGCACTGGCTTAACAAAAACTTTTAACTTAGGAAAGCTAATTTTAGGCTTTTAAAGGATCGCTCCTGCTCATAGACTGGGGGGAACTGTTTTCTAGGTAAAGAACTGAGCAGATGTGGACCACTTTTTAAAAGGGATATGAAACTATTACATTTGCAAATCGGTACCTTAAGGTACACAGTGGTAAAAAAATTAGGTCCACTCCTGCATGCTTAATGCTCAGGTAAAAAGGGAAAGGAAAAAAAGAAAAGGCTTTTAAAAATTTTTTGAAACAGAAGCACAGAACAGCTTACAAGGATTACAAAGCTGTAATAAAGAGTGCAAGAAAGCAATTAAACTAGCTAAATAGATAAATGAAATACGGAATTTCCGAACAAAGCAAGTCAAACCCCAAAATGTTTTTTAAGTATATAAATGGTAAAAGATAGACTTGTAGGAATGTGGACCATTAAACAATGGAGCTGAGGTGGTTGTAGAGGATGCGAAAGCTAATCTGCTAAACCGTTTTTTACATCAGTTTTTTACTGTTGAAGAATCCTTGTCCTTACAGTAGGGATTGTAGCAATGTGCAGGGAAGAAATGAGAGTTTTCAATTGGATAACGGAGGATATGGATACGGAAACATTAGACAAAGTTAATATGCAATAAAGCGCCAGGACCAATGATTGCATCCTAGATTTTAAAAGAGCTTGTTCGCAGTTATAGCTAACCACTGTTTCTCATATTTTTCAGTTCCGCTTTTTGTCTGGGGATGTGCCGCTGGATTGGAAAAAAGCCAGTGTAACCCAATATTCAAAAAAGGTAGTCGTTCACAGCGGTAACTATAGACCTGTAAGCCTAACATCAGTGGTAGGAGGTGATGGAAACTTGTTGAAGGGATCATATCCTTGACTTGGTCTCCAGAGATCATCTTATTAGTAGCTAGCTCGCATGGATTTATGAGAAATAGATCATGTCAGACAAATTTAAATTGGTTTTTATGAAGAAGTGAGTAAGAAGTTGGACTCAGGCACACAGTGGATGTGGGTATATTTGGATTTTGCAAACTTTTGATAACTGGCCCACATAGGCGACTAGAGTATAAACTGAGGACTGTTGGCCTTGAACGAAACTTTGTTCAGTGGTAGAGAACGGTTATTGGACCGCAAACAGAGAGTGGTGGTAAATGGAGCTACATCTATGTGGGCTAAAGTTCTAAGCAAGTGCCTCAGGTTCTGTACTGGGGCCGCTTCTGTTTAATCGTTTATAAAGACTTAGAAGAGGGCATTGAGAGCAAGGTCTCTGTGTTTGCTGATGACACTAAATTATGCAGAGCTTGGAAACTTCCAATGATGTGCAAGTGCTGCAAGCAGCCTGATAGATTATCAAAATGGGCAGCAGAATGGCAGATGAGATTCAATGTAGATAAATGTAAGGTGATGCATTTGGGATTTAATAATCCCTGTGCCATCTACAACCTAAATAACTCTGTGTTAAGTTCATCTGTAAGGAAAAAATTGGGGGTTCTGTAGATAACAACTTAGCTGTAGCAACACTGCAAGGTAGCAACAGCTAGAGCTAGCAAGATATTGTCTTGTATAAAAAGGGGAATAGATTCAAAGAGAAAAAATATTATTCTCCCTCTTTACAAGGCACTGGTAAGGCCTCATTTGGAATATGAGGTGCCGTTTTGGAATCCCATATACAAAAGGGACATCTTGAAATTGAGGAGTTCAGAGAAGGGCAACTAATTAATAGGGGAATGGATGGGCTTGAATAGCAGGCAGATTAATACAAGTTAGGGCTGTTTACATGGGAGCAGCGGCGGTTGCGTGGGGACTGATAACCTTGTACAAATATATTAATGGCTATACATGAACTCTCTGGTGCATTTGTTCACTAATAGGTCATATCAGAGGACACGTGGACATCCTTTAAGGTTGGAAGAAAAGAAGGTTTCATCTTCAAGTTAGGAAGGTTTTCTTTTACAGTGAGAACGGTGAAACTGTGGAACTGTCTTCAGCAGATGTGGTAATGGCAAGTTCTTGAATAACTTTAAAAAAGGCCTGGATAAGTTTCTAAAACTAAACAATATTGAGAATTACTGGTATTAATGCATATAGATCTGTTGATCCGGGATATTTTCCGATTGCCGTTTGGAGTCAGGAGAATTTTTTTCCCCCCTTTTTAGCTGGGGTTTTTTGCCTTCCACTGGATCAACTGTTAGGTAGGGTTAAAAAAAAAAAATGATGGACGTAGTGTCTTTATTCAACTTAATTACTATGTTACTATGTTACTACTACTTCTCTGAGCCTACCTCCTGTGTTTCATCATCTAAGACCGCAATCTGTTGGCATGGCCAACCAGGGAAATTTGTTGGGATGGCCCTGTCAGTGCCTGCTGTCCCCCAGGTTTGCCGAGCCCTGCAAAGTCACATGTTCTTCCCTCCACCTCAGATTAGAAACAGACAACCCACTCACACTTACAGATAAAGGTCACTAGAATGACTGCTCCAAGTTCCTATACTGGGGCAGGATGCATATTACATGGTATCACAAATTGTCCCTACTAAATACCAGCACCAACACACCAACCTTGTTTAACTGCCTTCCTTGTTTCAGTGTCCTTCTTTTATTACTGTATTTTCCTTAATAAAAAAGTCCTTTATAATGATTTTGTTTCACTCACAAATTTAACACTGGCTCATTTAAAATTAAAACACTGTTTTATGCAGTAAAGTAGTCATTATAGGCACAACAGTGGATATTAGCTACATAGCTGAGTGACTATTATAAACTTAAAGCACCATTGTTACTATAAATCTATCCTTTTTTCTCAAATTGAAAGGCTCATAAATTGATCCGTGGCGTATCTACGTTAAACTTCGGGGCACGTGCCCCGGATGTTTGCAAGTGCCCCGAATGTTTCGCCGCCTGTGCCCCTTGCATGTGCCCCGAACTTCCGGATTTCCCGGCTGCGCGAACCTCTGGGAACTCGCGCAGCCGGCGCAGTCGCCCACAATGACGTCATGCGCATGCCGGCGCGCCGATGTCACGACGCGCCGGAGCAGAGAGAGCTAATCGAGGGAATCCAGGGACAGGTATGTAGCATTGGCAGTGCAGCAGCCAAGCCAGATTAGATAGATAGATAGATAGATAGAGTGATAGATAGATAGAGATAGTAATAGATAGATAGATGATAGATAGATAGATAATAGATAGATTAGATAGATAGCAGTTTAGATAGATAGCAGCATTTAGTAGTAGAGTTGATAGATAGATAGATAGCGATAGTAGATAATAGCAAGCTATCTATTATCTATCTAACTGCTACTATCTATCTATCTAACTACTGCTATCTACCTATCTACATCTTCTATCTATCTCTATCTAACTGCTATCTATCTATCTATCTAACGCTATCTATCTATCTAAGTAACTAATGCTATCTATCTATCTATCTATCAACTAACTGCATCTATCTATCTATTTATATATCATCTATCTACTGCTATCATAGCAGTTAGTTAGATAGATAGATAGCAGATAGATAGATAGATAGATAGATAGATAGATAGATAGATAGATAGGTAGCAGTGCTATCTATCTATCTATCTAACTGCTATCTATCTATCTATCTAACTGCTATATCTATCTAACTGCTAACAAGTCAGTTAGATAGATAGATATAAGATAACATATTATATAATAATAGCAGTTAATAATAGATAATAGATAGATGCCAGTTAGATAGATGATAACATTTAGATAGAGTAGATATATAGAATAGATATTAGATTAGATAGATAGATAGTCAGTTAGATAGATAGATAGCAGTTAGGTAGATAGATAGATAGCAGTTAGGTAGATAGATAGATGATAGCATTAGATAGATAATAGATTATATAAGCAGTTAGATCAGATAGATAGGTAGCAGTTGATAGATAGATAGATAGATAGATAGCATTTAGATAGATGATAGATAGAGAGATAGATGATAATAGTTAGTAGATGTATATAGATAGCATTTAGATAATAGATAGATAGGACAGAGAGATAGACAGAAGCAGATATACATGGTTAAATAGATAAACAAGAGGCATAGACAGATATACAGAGAGAGAGGGGGACAGATAGAGATAGATCGACGAGAGAGGAGAGGGAGAGATAGATATACAGAGGAAGAGAGGGCAACAGGATAGATAGGGGCAAGATCCGAAGAAGTGTACAAGAAGTCTCCCTGGCCAAGGTGTGGCAGCATCTGACTACAACTGAACACAACAGTAAGTTTAAAATGACCAAATTGCTACCAGTATATAAATGAAATTGCCCAGTTACTGTGCCTTTGTGTCATTAATTTGTGTCTCTCGTCCACAACTCTCTGACTCTCTATCTCTGTCTGTCTATCTCTGTCTTCTGTCTGTTTATCACTATCGGCCTGTGTATCTATGTTTGTGGTTGTCTATCTGTCTGTATCTTTTTGGTAATCTCTATAAGTACATAGTGGGTGTGGCTTAATTGGGGGCGGAGAAAGGGGCGTGGCCTAAACATTTTTCGACATGGAGTGCCCAAAAGTGCCCCTGATCTTCTTAGACCCTAGATACGCCCCTGAATTGATCAGATGTTTTCCCATTATAAAACTGAAGTAATCCTCTAGTATGCAAACTGTCATAGAAGCCGCAATTCAGTGAGAAGACTCATTATAAATGCATGCAGAACGTTGTTTTTTCTCACTGCATTGGCAGCTCTGTGAACTTTCATAAAGGAACACTTTGCCTATGTGAACATTTCTATTACGGTATGGCATCAGGCCAGTTTATTTTACTGCTTTTTCCTGACAAATAGGAGAATAAGTTCACTTTAACATATTTTAATGAGAGTGGGGGAGGGGGAGATTGGTGAGAGTGGTGAGAATTTTGTGCGTGTGGTGTGGGGATTGTTGGATAGAATTTGTGCTGAAGGGTTTTCTTGACATATGGTAGTGACAGAGTAAACGGTGTAAATTTGTGTCTGAAGGGGATTGAAATGGAAGAGAGAGGAAGGGGGATAATTAAAGCTGAAGAGGTGATGCTGGTGCACACTATTGCTCCAGGTTTTGAATGCCTTAAAAGTCATATACCATATAACCATATAAAAGCACGAGAACTCCTCGGTAATTTATAATACCCTTATAATTTATTGTTGGGGGTACATTATCTACTATATCTTTTCTGAAAAATCAGTTCATTTCAATTCCTATTCTATGCTGTGGTCAGTAGCGAGCTGACATTTCAAGTTCGCACCAACAGTTCTTCTTTGTTTTCAGCATGCTCATTTCCATGGAATGTTCATTTATTTATGAACAGAGAAATCCTTTGGGTATTGTATGGTTTTAAAGGACACACTATCCTAAATAATAAAAGCCCAACTGCTGCGTCCGTGCTGTGGCCGTGTGTGAATGCAGTTCCTATGGACTCACCACTAGAGGCAGATGGTAGATTGTCTCTGCTCAGTCCCTATTGACTCACCACTAGAGGGAAAACACAGGAAACACACACGGAGGCAGAACACAGCAATTACGCAGACCGCGGGTAAGGTTGCTTGGGAGAGAGGGGTGGGATTTGGGACAGAGGGGGGGACCCTGGATTTGGGATAGAGGGGGGAGCAGGATTTTGGACAGAGGGGGGGCCTGGATTTTGGACAGAGGGGGACCCTGGATTTGGGAGAGGGAGGCCCTGGATTTGGGACAGAGGGGGGGCTGTTTTTGCGACAGAGGGGGCCCAGTATTTGGCTCAGAGGGGGACCCTGGATTTGGGACAGGGGGGACCCTGGATTTGGGACAGAGGTGGGCTGTATTTGGGACAAAGGGGGCCCTGATTTGGACAAAGGGGGGGCCTGGATTTGGGACAAAGGGGGCTGTATTTGGGACAGAGGGGGGGGTCTGGATTTGGGATAGATGAGTACCCTTGATTTGGGCCAGAGGACCCTGGACTTGGGACAGAGAGGGGGGACGGTATTTGGGACAGAGGGGGCCCAGTATTTGGGAGAGAGGGGGCCTGGATTTGGAATAGAGGGGGGGGGGGCGTGGATTTGGGATAGAAGATGCCCTGGATTTGGGACAGAGGGGGCCCAGTATTTGGAACAGAGGGGGGATCAGAGGGGGGCCCAGTATTTGGACAGAGGGGGAGGCACTGGATTTGACAGAGGGCTGGATTTGAGACCGAGGGGGGCGTGATTTGGCACAGAGGGGGGGACTGTATTTGGAACAGAGGGGGGGCTGGATTTGGACAGAGAGGGGAACCCTGGATTTCGGACAGAGGGGGGACCCTGGATTTGGGACAGATGAGGAGGGCTGGATTTGGGACAGAGGGGGGAACATGAATTTGGGACAGAGGGGGGGCTGGATTTGGGACAGAGGAGGGCCCTGGATTTGGGACAGAGGGGGTCTGGATTTGGGACTGAGGGATAAAGGGGGGTTGGATTCGAGACAGAGGGGACCCTGGATTTGGGATAGTGGGGCTGTATTTGGGACAGAGTGGAACTGTATTTGGGACAGAGGGGGGGGCTGGATTTTGGACAAAGGAGGGACCCTGGATTTGGAATAGAGGGGGAACACTGGATTTGGGACAGAGGGGGGACCCTGGATTTGGGACAGAGGAGGAGGGCTGGATTTTGGACAGGGTGGGGACCCTGGATTTGGGGGATGAGGGCTGGTTTGGGATGAGAGGAATCCTGGATTTGGGACAAAGGGGGATTCTGGATTTGGGACAGAGGTGGGGTTGGTTTGGGACTGAGGGACAGAGGGGGGGTTGGATTCGAGCCAGAGGGGGGCCCTGGATTTGGGACAGTGGGGCTGTATTTGGGACAGAGGGGACTGTAATTTGGGACAGAGGGGCCCCTGTATTTGGGACAGTGGGGGGGCTTGATTTTGGACAAGAGGGATCCTGGATTTGGGATAGAGCGGGGAACCCTGGATTTGGGACAGAGGGGGGACCTCTGATTGAACAGAGGGGGAGCTGGATTTGTGACAGGGGGCTGGATTTGTGGCAGAGGAGGGGCCTGGATTTGGACAGATGGAGGAGCTGGATTTGGGGACTGAGGGGGGAACATGATTGGGACAGAGGGGGCTGGATTTGGGACAAGAGGGCCCTGGATTGGGACAGAGGGGGCTGGATTTGGGACTGAGGGACAGAGGGGGGTTGGATTTGGACAGAGGGGGACCCTGGATTTGGGATAGTGGGGCTGTATTTGGGACAGAAGGAACTGTATTTGGGACAGAGGGGCGCCCTGTATTTGGGACAGAGGGGGGGCTGGATTTTGGACAAAGGAGGGACCCTGGATTTGGAATAGAGGGGGAACCCTGGATTTGGGACAGAGGGGGGACCCTGGATTTGGGACAGAGGAGGAGGGCTGGATTGGGACAGGGTGGGAACCCTGGATTTGGGACGGAGGGCTGGATTTGGGATAGAGAGGGAATCCTGGATTTTGGACAGAGGGGGATTCGGATTTGGGACAGAGGTGGGGTTGGTTTGGGACTGAGGGACAAAGGGGGGGTTGGATTCGAGACAGAGGGGGGCCCTGGATTTGGGACAGTGGGCTGTATTTGGGACAGAGGGGGACTGTAATTGGGACAGAGGGGCACCCTGTATTTGGGACAGTGGGGGGGCTTGATTTTGGACAAAAGGGATCCTGGATTTGGGATAGAGGGGGGGAACCCTGGATTTGGGACAGAGGGGGGACCCTGAATTTGGGACAGAGGGGGAGGCTGGATTTGTGACGGGGAGCTGGATTTGTGGCAGAGGAGGGGTCTGGATTTGGGGCAGAGGGGGGCTGGATTTGGGAATGGGGGACAGAGGGGGGGCTGGATTCAAGACAGAGGGGGGACTCTGGATTTGGGACAGAAAGGGGACTCTGGATTTGATACAGAGGGGGTACTCTGGCTTTGTGACACTGAGGGGGGACTCTGGCCTTGGAACACTAAGAGGGGACTCTGGCCTTGGGACATGGGTGGCTGGATTTGGGACAGAGGGGGGGACTCTGGATTTGGGATAGAGGGGGACCCTTGATTTGGGTCAAGAGGGGCCCTGGACTTGGGACAGAGGGGCCACTATTTGGGACAGAGGAGGGACCCTAGATTTGGGACAGAGGGTGGGCTGGATTTGGGACAGAGGGGGGCCCAATTTGGGACAGAGGGGGCAACTGGATTGGGACGAGGGCTGTCCTGTATTTGGGACAGAGGGGGGGTTGTATTTGGCACAGAGGGGGGGCTGTATTTTGGGACAGAAGGGGGGCTAAATATGGGACAAAGGGGAGGACTCTGGATTTGAGACAGAGGTGGGCCAGTATTTGGGACAGAGGGGGGTATGATTTGGATGAGGGGGACCCTGGATTTGGGACAGAGGAGGGGCTGGATTTGGGACAGAGAGGGGGACCCTGGATTTGGGACAGAGGAGGGCCCTAGACTTGGGACAGAGGGGACCCACTATTTGGGACAGAGGGGGACCCTAGATTTGGGACAGAAGGGGGGCTGTATTTGGGACAGAGGGGGCCCAGTATTTGGGATAGAGGGGCTGTATTTGGCACAGAGGGGGGGGCTGATTTGGGACAACGGGGGGACTCTGGATTTGGGACAGAGGGGCCCGTATTAGGGACAGAGGGGGGCACTGGATTTGGCAGAGGGCTGTCCTGTATTTGGGACAGAGGGGGGATTGTATTTGGCACAGAGGGGGGGCTGTATTTGGGACAGAAGGGGGCTAAAATGGGACAAAGGGAGGACTCTGGATTTGAGACAGAGGTGGCCAGTATTTGGACGAGGGGGTATGATTTGGGATGAGGGGGACCCTGGATTTGGGACAGAGGAGGGGCTGGATTTGGGACAGAGAGGACCCTGATTTGGGCGGAGGCCCTAGACTTGGGACAGAGGGGACCCACTATTTGGGACAGAGGGGGACCCTAGATTTGGGACAGAAGGGGGGCTGTATTTGGGACAGAGGGGGCCCAGTATTTGGGATAGAGGGGCTGTATTTGGCACAGAGGGGGGGGCTGTATTTGGGACAACGGGGGGACTCTGGATTGGGACAGAGGGGGAACCCTGGATTTGGGACATAGGGGGACCCTGGATTTGGGACAGAGAGGAGGACTGGATTAGGGACAGGGTGGGGACCCTGAATTTGGGACGGGGGGGCTGGATTTTGGGTAGAGGGAACCCTTGATTTGGGACAAGGGGGTGACCATGGATTTGGAACTGAGGGGGTGGGCTGGATTTGGGACAGAGGAGGGCCCTGGATTTGGGACAGAGGGGGCTGGATTTGGGACTAAGGGACGAGGAGGGCCTGGATTCAAGGGCCCTGGATTTGGAAAAGGGGGTCTGTTTTGGGAGAGAGGGGGACTGTATTTGGGACAGAGGGGGGCCCTGGATTTGGGACAGAGGGGGGGGCTGGATTTGGACAAAGGGGGACCCTGGATTTGGGATAGAGGGGGAACCCTGGATTTGGCAGAGGGGGGATCCTGGATTTGGGACAGAGGAGGAGGGCTGGATCTGGGACAGGATGGGGACCCTGGATTTGGGACGGGGGGCTGAATTTGGGATAGAGGGGAATCCTGGATTTGGGACAGGGGGACCCTGCATTTGGGACAGGGGGGTGGATTTGGGACAAGGGGGAGCTGGATTTGGGATAAAGGGGGGGCTGGATTTGGGAATGAGGGACAGAGGGGGGGGTCCGGGATTCAAGACCGAGGGGGGACTCTGGATTTGGGACAGAGAGGGGACTCTGGATTTGATACAGAGGGGGGACTTTGGCTTTGCCACACTGAGGGGGGACTCTGGCCTTGGAACATGGAAGAGGGGGGATATGGCTTTGGTAACACTAAGGGGGCACTCTGGGCTTCTAGCAGCCATTAATGTAACAGGCTTACTTATTAGTGTGTGAATAAATTACATGTCATTACATAAGCCATGCCATGCCTGACCTGAACAAAAGCTCTCTTATTATCCTTATTTTACAATGTTAGGGAGAATTGTCCCTTATATAACATACAGTATAAGATGCAAAAAAACCCATAATAAATAACATTTAAAAAACAAACACTGTTTAGGTTTGATAAATTTTTTCATTAAAAAAAACTTGTCAAAAAGTTTTAAAACCACTAAAGAAGGATCATTGTATTCTTTTAGCAATGCAAAATCCAAAATCCACCAAACCCATGAGGTCATTTACCACCCTAGAGAGAGAGGAACACAAAGTTAGTTTATCTGAAGCAATAGAATACATTGAGCAATTCCTAAGTGTGCAATTGTAAAGTGAGTGTAAAACCTACATTACCCTAAATAACATTGGGTAGTGTGGGTTTTACACCGCTTAACCAATTACACTTGTATATTGCGTTTCCCCATGATGATTTAGTCTAACTTAATATTTTTTTTAAGCATTTCCAAGAATATTTTTGACAGATCAAATAGAGCACATATTAATACAAATGTAGCAAGGCTGAGTTAGATGTTAACAGTTTATAACTAAACAATTGAGGCCTGACAATTCTGTTTATTTTGCAGTGAGCCAAAGGTAAGGAACCCTACAAAAAGATTTACACCAGCCAGCAAGATAAAAAACTACATTATATATATATTCTGGTTTTAGGAAACTGACACTTCCTTACCCAACTGATTTTTAGTATTTCATAGATCCGCCATTGGGTCCTCTTAATTCTTCAGCGCTGCGGGCTAATAAATCCATCATGGGCTAAACGCTTTTGAGCTAGATTACTTATCCTGGTAGAGACGAGAACCCACTAGGAAAGAGAACAATAGAGATGAAATGGAACGGAGAAATCATGACAAATTAAAACCTGTAGTTGGAAATATGTTCAATTGAAAGCAGGGTGCGGTTTAAAACTTAAAGCAGTTAAAAAGTGCAGTAAGGTGAGGAAATGATTTAAATATGTTTGCAGATGGCAGATCTATGCCATATCCATGGCCCTTATGCACAACAGAAGCCGGAAACCGGCATAAAACATCACATATAACTTAAGGTGAATGAAAGGCTAAATATTAAATTTAGAAGAAAACTGAATTTAAAAACACTAAAAAAAGGCATTAAAAAATCTATCTTTTAATGTTACACTGCACCACGAAAGTCACAATAGCTTTGACTCGTTTTTGCAGTAAAACTATTTATTTGTGTTATCAGTAAAGGAAAAGGAAAGTATTTTTTCTGATCTTACCTTTGAAGACTGTCCCTAAAATTTGCCCAAAATGGTAGAAAACGTGCATATCGTTCATTAATCTCCTCACATCCGCAAACTTACTGGCTTTGCTTCTGAGTTTGCAGAAAGCACTCCGCCTAATCACAGATGAACAGAGCAGTGTACATGGCTAAGGAGAAAAATATAGCATCATCACAATATGTCTGCATACTGTATATCTGATGACGTTTAGAGAGTGTCTTAAAGGACAATTTCAATGTAAAAATTAACATTTTAAAAATGAAAAGTACATGGGGCAGGGAGGTTGGATTGATTATTCCTACCTCACAATATCGTTTGTTTAGGAGCTTACAATGTGTACAGTTTTTATTTGTAAGTTAGTCTTCAGCGCTTGCGGGCTAATAATCCAGGTGCATGTCCCTTTGGCCAGGGAGATCTTCTTCATGGATCTCATGACCTTTCTTCAGGTCTCTGCCCCCTATCATCTCTGTCTGTCCCTCTCTCTCTCTGTATATCTACTCTCTCCCTCTCTCTCTCTCTCTATCTATCATCTATCTGTCCCTCTCTCCTCTGTATAATCTGTCTATCTGCCTCTTGTTTAATCTATTTACCTATGGTCTCATCTGCTTCTTGTCTATCTCTCTGTCTCTATCTATCTATCTAACTGCTATCTATCTGTCTATCTATCTATCTTTCAAGTTCGCACCAACAGTTCTTCTTTGTTTTCAGCATGCTCATTTCCATGGAATGTTCATTTATTTATGAACAGAGAAATCCTTTGGGTATTGTATGGTATTTAAAGGACACACTATCCTAAATAATAAAGCCCAACTGCTGCGTCCGTCGTGTGCTGTGGCCGTGTGTGAATGCAGTTCCTATGACTCACCACTAGAGGCAGATGGTAAGATTGTCTCTGCAGTCCCTATTGACTCACCACTAGAGGGAAAACACAGGAAACACACACGGAGGCAGAACACAGCAATTACGCAGACCGCGGGTAAGGTTGCTTGGGAGAGAGGGGTGGGATTTGGGACAGAGGGGGGGACCCTGGATTTGGGATAGAGGGGGAGCAGGATTTTGGACAGAGGGGGGGCCTGGATTTTGGACAGAGGGGACCCTGGATTTGGGAGAGGGAGGCCCTGGATTTGGGACAGAGGGGGGGCTGTTTTTGCGACAGAGGGGGCCCAGTATTTGGCTCAGAGGGGGACCCTGGATTTGGGACAGGGGGGACCCTGGATTTGGGACAGAGGTGGGCTGTATTTGGGACAAAGGGGGCCCTGGATTTGGGACAAAGGGGGGGCCTGGATTTGGGACAAAGGGGGGCTGTATTTGGGACAGAGGGGGGGGTCTGGATTTGGGATAGATGAGTACCCTTGATTTGGGCCAGAGGAGCCCTGGACTTGGGACAGAGAGGGGGGACGGTATTTGGGACAGAGGGGGCCCAGTATTTGGGAGAGAGGGGGCCTGGATTTGGAATAGAGGGGGGGGGCGTGGATTTGGGATAGAAGATGCCCTGGATTTGGGACAGAGGGGGCCCAGTATTTGGAACAGAGGGGGGATCAGAGGGGGGCCCAGTATTTGGACGAGGGGGGAGGCACTGGATTTGGGACAGAGGGGCTGGATTTGAGACCGAGGGGGGGCTGTATTTGGCACAGAGGGGGGGACTGTATTTGGAACAGAGGGGGGGCTGGATTTGGGACAGAGAGGGGAACCCTGGATTTCGGACAAGGGGGGACCCTGGATTTGGGACAGATGAGGAGGGCTGGATTTGGGACAGAGGGGGGAACATGAATTTGGGACAGAGGGGGGGCTGGATTTGGGACAGAGGAGGGCCCTGGATTTGGGACAGAGGGGGTCTGGATTTGGACGGATGGGATAGAGGGGGTTGGATTCGAGACAGAGGGGACCCTGGATTTGGGATAGTGGGGCTGTATTTGGGACGAGTGGAACTGTATTGGGACAGAGGGGGGGCTGGATTTTGGACAAAGGAGGGACCCTGGATTTGGAATAGAGGGGAACACTGGATTGGGACAGAGGGGGGACCCTGGATTTGGGACGAGGAGGAGGGCTGGATTTTGGACAGGGTGGGGACCCTGGATTTGGGACGGAGGGCTGGATTTGGGATAGAGAGGGAATCCTGGATTTGGGACAAAGGGGGATCTGGATTTGGGACAGAGGTGGGGTTGGTTTGGGACTGAGGGACAGAGGGGGGGTTGGATTCGAGACAGAGGGGGCCCTGGATTTGGGACAGGGGGCTGTATTTGGGACAGAGGGGGACTGTAATTGGGACGAGGGGCACCCTGTATTTGGGACAGGGGGGGGGCTTGATTTTGGACAAAGAGGGATCCTGGATTTGGGATAGAGCGGGGAACCCTGGATTTGGGACAGAGGGGGGACCCTGGATTTAGACAGAGGGGAGCTGGATTTGTGACAGGGGAGCTGGATTTGTGGCAGAGGAGGGGTCTGGATTTGGGAGGGGGGCTGGATTGGAATGGGACAGAGGGGGGACTATTGGACAGGGGGGCTGGATTTGGGACAGAGGGCTGAGTGGACAGGGGGCCTGGATTTGGGACAGATGAGGAGGCTGATTTGGGACAGAGGGGGAACATGAATTTGGGACAAGGGGGGCTGGATTTGGGACAGAGGAGGCCCTGGATTGGGACAGAGGGGGGCTGGATTTGGACTGAGGGACAAGAGGGGGTGGATTGAGACAGAGGGGGACCCTGGATTTGGGATAGTGGGGCTGTATTTGGGACAGAAGGGAACGTATTTGGGACAGAGGGGCGCCCTGTATTTGGGACAGAGGGGGGGCTGGATTTTGGACAAAGGAGGGACCCTGGATTTGGAATAGAGGGGGAACCCTGGATTTGGGACAGAGGGGGGACCCTGGATTTGGGACAGAGGAGGGGCTGGATTTGGGACAGGGGTGGGACCCTGGATTTGGGACGGGGGCTGGATTTGGGAAGAGAGGGAATCCTGGATTTTGGACAGAGGGGGATTCGGATTTGGGACAGAGGTGGGGTTGGTTTTGGGACTGAGGGACAAAGGGGGGGTTGGATTCGAGACAGAGGGGGGCCCTGGATTTGGGACTGGGGCTGTATTTGGGACAGAGGGGGACTGTAATTGGGACAGAGGGGCACCCTGTATTTGGGACAGTGGGGGGGCTTGATTTTGGACAAAGAGGGATCCTGGATTTGGGATAGAGGGGGGAACCCTGGATTTGGGACAGAGGGGGGACCCTGGATTTGGGACAGAGGGGGAGGCTGGATTTGTGACAGGGGAGCTGGATTTGTGGCAGAGGGGGGGTCTGGATTTGGGGCAGAGGGGGGCTGATTTGGGAATGGGGACAGAGGGGGGGCTGGATTCAAACAGAGGGGGGACTCTGGATTTGGGACAGAAAGGGGACTCTGGATTTGATACAGAGGGGGGACTCTGGCTTTGTGACACTGAGGGGGGACTCTGGCCTTGGAACACTAAGAGGGGACTCTGGCCTTGGGACATGGGTGGCTGGATTTGGGACAGAGGGGGGGACTCTGGATTTGGGATAGAGGGGGACCCTTGATTTGGGACAGAGAGGGGCCCTGGACTTGGGACAGAGGGGCCCACTATTTGGGACAGAGGAGGGACCCTAGATTTGGGACAGAGGGTGGCTGGATTTGGGACAGAGGGGGGCCCAGTATTTGGGACAGAGGGGGGCACTGGATTGGGACAGAGGGGCTGTCCTGTATTTGGGACAGAGGGGTTTGTATTTGGCACAGAGGGGGGGCTGTATTTGGGACAGAAGGGGGGCTAAATATGGGACAAAGGGGAGGACTCTGGATTTGAGACAGAGGTGGGCCGTATTTGGGACAGAGGGGGGTATGATTTGGGATGAGGGGACCCTGGATTTGGGACAGAGGAGGGGCTGATTTGGGACAGAGAGGGGGACCCTGGATTTGGGACAGAGAGCCCTAGACTTGGGACAGAGGGGACCCACTATTTGGGACAGAGGGGGACCCTAGATTTGGGACAGAAGGGGGGCTGTATTTGGGACAGAGGGGGCCCAGTATTTGGGATAGAGGGGCTGTATTTGGCACAGAGGGGGGGGGCTGTATTTGGGACAACGGGGGGACTCTGGATTTGGGACAGAGGGGGGCCCAGTATTTGGGACAGAGGGGGGCACTGGATTTGGGACAGAGGGGCTGTCCTGTATTTGGGACAGAGGGGATTGTATTTGGCACGAGGGGGGGCTGTATTTGGGACAGAAGGGGGGCTAAATATGGGACAAAGGGGAGGACTCTGGATTTGAGACAGAGGGGGGCCAGTATTTGGGACAGAGGGGGGTATGATTTGGGATGAGGGGGACCCTGGATTTGCCTGGACTAATCCTTTATTAAATATAGTGCTGAAGCCAGGAGGAAGACCCATTTTTTTGGGCTGGTGATCCTCACAGAAAGTAGGAATGACCAATTCTATATTCCTCTCCCAATTACTTTTCAGTTTAACTGTTTTTCAAAAAACTTTATACACACGATAGTTATCCTTTTACTACTAGTGAACTGCTAGGGGAGGGTGATTTGGAGCAGTACAGTTGCATTCATTTTCTTAACCTCATCAAATATCAGGTATTAAAGGCCAATGGGGATAAGACCAAAATGGGATTGGTATATTCCCCCAAGCAAACACAGATACCCAGGCAGCAGGTATTTGATAAATCAAAATAAATCCACACAAGAGCCCAAAGGCAGTGCTCACAGTGATTTATTGGAGATATAGCTCAACATGTTTCAGACCTGTGTAGAATGTAGAATACATGACCACACAGATCTAAAACATGTTGTGCTGTATCTCCGATAAATCACTGTGAGCACTGCCTTTGGGTTCTTGTGTGGATATATTTATTTTAATGTAATTGGTAAATTCCCACCATTCCATTCCATTAATCCTATAAGTTGGCACAAACACACTAAAAGCTACACATTATTAAACTAATTGCAGGTGTGTTACAAAACATTTGAGGTGCAGCCACAGCAAATCCTTTCTAAAAGGTGGTGTGATTTTTACAAGATAATGGGATTTATGGATGGGACACTCTCAGAACCCTTAACACAATTTTCATGTTTCGGGGAAACATAAAAAGGGATTATATATTTTTACAATCTCTTTGTTTCTTAGTCATCAATTAATCAAAATACATAAATTATACAAATATAACAGATTATACATATACATTTATCTATGAATATTTCTGTATTTAAAATAATGTACTTAAATATACAATTCCTGGTATTATCTGTTGATGAACTTCTAGGGAAACTTACAGGAGTCTGCAGAAACCTGGATGAGAAACGTTAATATGCTGCATTAAACCCTGCAGCAGGATAATCATTTAGATCCCAATTTTATTATTGTATCAAAAAAATGAAAACACATCAATATTTTAACCCCAACCCAGCAACCTAGTTGCTAAGTACAAATAGAGATTTACACCTGTTGCCTAAATTTAATTTGTCTTAATGACAGAAAATATTGGTAAAATAAGGTAGAAAACTCTTACTGAATAGGCTGGAACTGTTCCTTAAAGGCAGAACTTGCAGGGAACTCAGTAGATTGTCTTATTGTCTCTTCATATTATTTTCGCTTTTATACAGTTCCACTTACTATCAATTGTTTGCCCCAAATAATGCAAATGTAGCATCTGTAACAGGAATACTTGGCTTGATGCTCTAAACTTGTGACACATTAATGTCTTGTTGGGTTAAATGGACTCCAAACTAACCTTCCAGGATCTCTTCATTTGCCTTGTTAGAATATTGGCTTTCTGTGTGTGCATTGTTTTATTCATAACAAAAAAAATCCAGCGCACACCAGTCTTAATTTGCACAATTATTAGCATGTACATAAACAATGGGTTTAGTAACGTATGAGTGGCACGCAGGGCAGAGTCAAAACAATGGGTTTAGTAACGTATGAGTGGCACGCAGGGCAGAGTCATAAGACATACATAAATACAAACAGTGTCGGACTAGACTGTTGGGTCTCACCAGGAAATCTAAGACCAGAGACCCACCAGGATGAGTTTAGGGGCCTACCTACCATTTCAAATCTATCTTAATCCTACCAACTCCTATTATTCATTAAAATGCATTTCTTACCTTCCTTTTGGCTCGGTATTTTCATTTCAGGAGTTTTTAAGACTATTGCACTAATATCTTTCTGTTATTGTACTTTTCACCTAGCAACAACCAGCACTTGATGTTGTATACACAGATGTTCAGGAGACAACTCCTCCTCCATTGATATTGTTTTATTAATGGTACTGATTTAAAATGCCCAGACAATGACAGATATATATGTATACTAATATATAATTTTTTTTCTCTTCCTAACTAAGGATTTACCATCCGTTCAGTCCCCCCGCAAACCCCTACAGGTACAGATTTTTCTATGTCCAAATCAATTCTGCTTGCATCTTACTGGCTTGTAATCTACTGAAGATAAGTATTTTACTTTATAATATCAAATTTGTTGCAGTGCTTTATAGATGAATTAGTGAAGGTACATTTACTAGAATTTTAAAATAAAATGGCTGTTTTTTCTACTTAATATTATCCACTGATTAGATGTGTGAGGATTGATTGTTTTTCACCAGAGTACTTGAGCATATAATTCAAATAGAATACTCTGTAGCCCTCTCTGTAGCACCTGCTTGCTATGTTACAGTGGAAGTGGTGAAGGAATATCTACCAGGCATTTAAACTGGGACAATGATTGGTAGCAAGATTAATGGTTTGACTCTGCACAGTTTGACATATGGTAAATAAGTGTGTATACCATATGTGGACTCACTTCCACTCTAGTGGAAGTGAGTCCACTAGGAGGACCGGCACCTCCCTATCCGCATCAATCGCAAAACCGTCTAAAAAATAATGGGACGTCTCTGCTACCAGTGTGATGAACGTAATTCTATTTCAACATCAAAGGCATCACAGGGAAGAAGAAGCTCATTTTGCTCACTGAGCAGGAAATAAATAGGTCAGTTAGTACAGAGTGGGGAGGACAAGGCAGGAAGGCAGCTGGGTTACTGTTAGATGGTCTGGAAAGGCAAAGAGGAAGAGGGAAGCTGATCAAGTATTCACCAATCCAAACAGATTTGCCAGTTTGTGTGAAGATGATGGGTGTGTGAACTCCAATTCCAATTCTAGATTGGTCCTTCTAGTAGAGGGGAGAAGATGAATAGGGTCAAACCTAGGCAGATCTTGGTCACAGTGTACTCAATTATTAGGCAACGCAGCTAGAAAGCTTAGGGAGAGGGGGGCCAAAAGTAGCAAAAAGCCCCCCACTGAACATAAAAATGGAGAAACACCTTCTTATAACAGAAGGCATCTTGCAGTCTCATGCTATATGAATAGCATTGCCCCAAAATTTTAAGAAACAAGATCAAGCACTGACGAGATCCAAATAGGCTGCAACATTTCATACACATATTTACAGATGTGCTCAGTAGGACCCCCGTATTTTAGCATGCAGCTGAGGCCAGTTTACAAGCTGCATCTTTCCCTATTGAAGTAGGAACCACATCATATCAGGACTGTGCATAATACCTATATATCTAGTTGGACATCCGATTTATATCATAGTGTGCGCAACTGGGCTTGGGTGTTGCCTTTATATGGAGGATCTGGATGTATTGATAGAGGGATTATGTTATTATGGTGGGCCCCATCTTTGATGGAGTCTATCTGGGATGACATGGCTGTCAGGGATGCCTGACAGCTTTGTATTATTTAATTTAGCTTGAAGAGCCAAATTACAGTTCTTTCTATTTCTTCTTCTTCTCTTTTACTCTTCCCCTTTTTGGACTGTATCTCCTCCCATAGTTTTCAAGCTAAAGACCCGAAATTCGGTAGAGACATGTGGGGCATATAGAATAAGTGTGCTATTAGCTAGCTAAAGAATCAATGGAACTGTTTCTGTGTTATCTGCAAGTTTCAATAATTTTTTCCCCATTGACTATAATTGGAAAAATCCCTACCCTTCCATTCTAGTAGAGTCTATGTGTAAAGGGTTACTATAGTCAAAAATTAGAATAGCCGAGCAAAATATGAGACACCCCACAAACCTGGACCGAACAGGAAACACAATAGTACAACTAGAAGGTAGAGGCAATCTCATACAGTGCAAAACTTTAACATTTATTCAATATATGCTGAAATACACAATGTTTCGGGGTTTTCCTTTTCCTCAAGTGCAAAAAATCACAGTGAATGAGAACAATAAATACCAATATCTTAGCCAAGCCCACCTTTTAGGGTGGGTTTAAAACACAATATAGGAGCACTCATTGGGGCATATTTATAAAGGATTGTCTTTTTCGCCAAATAATCAGTGCAGCACATCGCAGCGAAAATAGCGCCATTTGGGGCTTCGTTTCGCCTTATTTATAAAAAAGCGAAAAAAACACACTTTGCGGCTGAAAAAGGCGAACGGGCGCGATAAAGAGCGAAAAGTATCGCAGCGAAAACTTAACGCATCTAAGAAGACTGCATTGCGAAAACCATTCAAAACCAGAAAAGCCCACTAGAAAATGATGTCAAGTTCAAAATGGCCACCTCACATTTATCAAGAAGTCAGCCATGTCTTATTTAGTCAATCTTCTTAGAATTTCTCAATTGGAATACAATTTTCTTTTGCACTGCACATTCGCCTTTCTAATGTGCGATCGCTTTTCCAAGGCATATTCCATTATAATGCGTGGTCGCCTTTCTAATGTGCGTTCGCCTTTCTAATGTCGCTTTTCCAAGGCATATTTCATTCTAATGCGCGATCGCCCTTCTAATGCGCGTTCGCTTTTTCAAGGCATATTACCCATTAGAATGCCTTTTCGCTCAAACAATGACTTTTCACCACCTTCAGGGTCGCGCTAATCTTTCGCTCTTTTTAACGCAAAAACCACCTTTCGCTCTTTTATAAATCGCGTTATGCCTTTTCGCTAAAATTACCATTGCGAAGTAAGGCGAAAAGGGTTTAGCGATAGCTCGCGGAAACGGTTTCGCCATTCGTTAACGCTACCTTTATAAATAGCGTTAACTGTCTTTTTGGCGAAAACCCATGCGAAAAGCGAATGCGAAAACATTTCGCTACTTTTCGCTCTTTTATAAATATGCCCTATTAATGCTTCCAAATACTTGTATCCATGATGTGGTTAAAAAGGTTTTAGTGTTTCTAAGTGGTTAATCCACCATTTTACCACCTCTTACTGCAGGTTTAACCACCTCTAGTACTTGCCACAATGGGGGTGCCACTGTGATATTGTCAAAAATGCATTATTGTCGAAAACATTATGTTAAATTTGAGGCGGACCCCACATTAAAATATAAAAGGATGATTAATGAACTTCTAGAGTATAGTACAGGGTTAATAGATAAATCATTAAAAGAATTCCCGACCTGTGAGTTCCCTAGAACCCCTGTACTTTATCTATTACCCAAAATCCAGAAAACTATGATAAAGACCGATTGTATCAGGGGTGAGATCCCTTTTACAACCCTTGGGCATCTACATTAATACTTTTTTGAACCCAATTGAAACCAAGATCAATTGTTGTCTTAAAGATACAACACAATTGTGAAATCATTTAAATAACTGGGGGATATAAGAAATCAAACTCTAATTCTACCTTCAAAAACAAGCTACTAGCATGGGTGCAAATTTTGTTCATCTTAGGCAACAAACAATTTAACCCCTTTACTAGGGGATATCTATGTTATATAGATGATATATTCTTCCTATGGGAGGGATATATCAAATCTGTCAGGAATATGTGTAATAGGTTGAATAATGCTCTACTTGAAATTTACACTTACATGTAATGGTAACCTGTTGAATTTTTTGGATGTACTTGTATATAAGGAAGGTAATACATTTGCCATGGATTTTTATACTAAACCTTCTGATCAGAATAATATGTTTCTTGCTACTAGCTTCCACCCAGCGGGTGTTACCAAAGGACTTCCATACAGTCAATTTATACGAGTTATAAGAGTAGTAATCGATCCTAATAAATATGCTAATTGAATACATAAAATGATTGATAAATTCAGACAAAGTGGCTACAACAAAGACATACTAGTCCGAGCTGCTTCTAGGGCACTGACTATTCCTAGAGCATCATTATTGACTAACAAAAATAAATAAGCAGTATGATGGTTTACGCATACCATTGAAAATGACTTATAACTTGTTAACTCATGACATTAAAGACATCATCATTAAACATTGGCGTTGTTAAAAATTGAAATATGAAAAATAATTCCAGAATAAGCCCCTATTTTCATATAGAAGGGCACATAACC
The DNA here is from genome assembly GCA_019447015.1 of Hymenochirus boettgeri. NCBI lineage: Eukaryota > Metazoa > Chordata > Amphibia > Anura > Pipidae > Hymenochirus > Hymenochirus boettgeri. The sequence goes on from CM033474.1 coordinate 96,654,616, forward strand.
TGGGGGAGCAGCTGACACATTCAGATTTGTTGCCTAATATTAAACCACAGCAACTATTTATAGGAACACCAAAATGTGGTACCTTCCCTTGCAGCTCTTGCCAAATGTGCAGTTCAATTATTAAAGGCAACATCGTTCCATAAAAGGATCAGTAACTCCATTACACGATTATGCAACATGTATGACACAGGGCGTGATCTATATTATTATATTAAATGTCCATGTGGATATGGGTATGTGGGTCAAACAAAACATGAGTTTAGAATATGTTTAGGTGAACATAAACGAGATATTACCCACTTCAAGGAAGCAAGCAGATACACACCAGTATCCAGACATTTCTCTTTACACAATGCTTTACAACTACGGTGGCAATTGCTAGAGGTGGTTAAACCTGCAGTATGAGGTGGTAACTTTCAAAGAAAGGGAAATATGGTGGATTAACCACTTAGAAACACTAAAACCTTGATGTCTAACTAGGATTCTGGTATTTGATCACTTTGTATGCTCTTTATGTAATTGTACTTCAAGCTAATGTCTTATTATGGAGATGGCAACACTGTTTTTATTAGAATGCTAATTTGTATTAACATTGTTTCAGTTAATTTCACCCTCTTTCTGTGCACTAATGCCATCTAGTGTTTGAGGTGGGATATGCCCCTGACACATATTGTACTATAGAATGGAGGTATGGATTTATTTCTACCAAATGGACATACATTTCAAACTTATTTTCCATACCTGAGAAGACCATTACTAAAAATTGTCATATAGTAATTTTAAATTGTATTCTTTGTTTGGTTTCACTATCAAGTATTGGAAACAACATAATAATTCCACAATTTATTGTTACTCTAGATAATGGATGAACACTTTGTTGTGACTTTCATGATGGATAACCTCTTCCACCACATTATGGACACACGTATTTAGAAGCATTAAAGAGTGCACCTGTATTGTATTTTAAACCCAGCCCCTAAATGGTGGGCTTGGCCAAGATATTGGTATTTATTGTTTTCATTCAATGTGATTTCTTGCACTTGAGGAAGGGGACTACCCTGAAAGGTTGTGTATTTCAGCATATATTGAATAAATGTTAAAGTTTTGCACTGTATAAGATTACATCCAACTCTTCTATTTGTACACACACTTGCTGACCTACCCCTCCATTCCTGTGGTACCCATGTTTAAAGGGTAACTATAGTCAAAAAACTAATTTTTATCAATCATCAAAAAAGTTAGTGAATGGTCATAAACAAACAAACAAACAAAAAAATAAACAACATATACTCCCCAACCTGACACAGGTGCACACACCTACCAACCCACCCCTCCATTCCCATGGCAGCCATACGCCCTGTCCCTTCCTTACCTGAGGAAGGGACAGGGCATCCCGAAACATTGTATTTTGTTTGAATAAATATTCTTTTATTTACCATTGTAGTGTGCTCCCTCATATCTTCTTGTGCTATAGAATCTTCTGGCCCTCGGAGTGGAGGGCAGGAGGATTGTCTGGCAAACAGCCAACAGTGGTGTGCTGGAGTGTTCTCTCGACTGTATTGCAGCCATACTTAAAGGGTAGCTATAATCAAAAAACAAATTTTGAGGAATCATCAAACACCCCCAAACTGACACAGGTACACACACCAAGTAACTTAAACTAACTTTCATGTGGCAGCCATTTTTAAAGAATAACTATAGTCAAAAAAAAATTTGACCGATTTTTAAAAAAGTTAGTGTTTTAGCCCCAAACCTGACACAGGTATACACACCACAGGTACACCCACTAAATGACCTAACCTTCCATCTCGGTGGCAGCCATATTTAATGGGTAACTATAGTAAAAAAAACTAATTTTAACCAAACATCAAAAAAGTTAGTTTTTACCCCCCAACCTGACACAGGTACACAATCTACTGATCTACTGTATAATTACTTTGGCATACATACTTAAAGGGTAACTATAGTATATAAATAAAACAACATCCATCATTGCCATTATTGAGTTTTAAAATCTGCAGCATAGACACACATATTCCTTTCCATAATGCAGCCTTTCAAGACAAATTTAAAGTTTATATTAAAACATTCCCTTTCTAGTTGTGTGTATTATATATTATCTGCACTGCGCTTTATTGGATATATTGCAGGTTGTTAGCAGGGGGGGTTGTTTATTTATGAATTGTGATTCATTATAAATAACTTGACATATATTGTAGCAACCTTCTGTGGATGCAGTTAAACACTCTAATGTTGTTGTGACTGACTTTACAAGTGGTTGTGCCTTTTTAAAAGGGTCTGTTTTATTGGGTTCTCTTGTATTCCGTTCATGACAGGGGGTTTTTGTTTTCCCTTTATGGCACTGCTTAAGTTTCAGTGATCTACCTAGTCGGCTGTATGGGACTGTGCTCTTCCAGATCAAATTCGATTTTTTCTATTTATGTGAGCTTTTGTATTGATGGTTTATTCGGTATGGCAGGTTCACCTGTGTGTTTGATTTTTTGATCTCCTCTGTAATGTCCTTAGGGTTCCCATTCTTAGAAATTGTCTTTTTACTGACAGGATTGTTGACAATTCCCCTAGGGGGTTCCCCTCTTCTGAAGAAAAACAGTATCCCAAAATAGATGCATCACTGAATCAGGTCGGGATAGGTGTTTGTCCACTAACAGGGAAAATGGCACCCCTCTTGGCAATAAGCTGCATATTACTGCACTGGTAACATACATAAATATCTGCCCCTGCATTGAAGTTAGAGCCAAAGGTGCATCTTTAAACTATTTAAACTACTGAAAGAAGTAGGGATGTTCCCATGTTTCTCTCAATTTGAGAGAAAAATTATCCCCTAGTCATCCCACTGAACCCCAATGTGAGGGACATATGTGGCTGACTGGAAGAAAATGGTTAGGCAACAAAAAATATGGCAGTAGAAAAATGTGCCCAAAATTAAAGGAGGTAAGAAATATAAAATACGGGGAGCTTATTACCAACCAAACAAAACATGTCATCCATTTGATACAGTGGAAAAAGTATATAGAAAAACAAAGAGGTCCCTCACCACAAGGATGCAAGAGCATGGAAGAGGTATCCTTGGGGGTATATAGAGAGGTCAAGTGAAGCCAAACATTTGTTGATGGTACATAACAATAAAAAAATGGAATGGTTATTCTATTGCTTAGAAAAAGTGTCTTCAGGGATAAAAACCTCTACAATGGTAACAATACTGGATTTATAAAATGTGAACATATACCCCATGGGAGTTAAATGAAGATCTGCAATTTACCTGCTTCTTATGAATAGATGTTCGTGGAACTGAGTGATTAAGTCAGTGGTGGCGAACCTATGGCAAGCATGCCAGAGGTGGCACTCAGAGCCCTCTCTGTGGGCACTCATGCACAGGAGAGTTCACCAGAGTTTGTTGTCAGAAAGCCAGAGAGAAAGTGTAGCGGCTGTCTGTAGCAGAGAGAGGTCACATGCTATAACATTCAGCTCTGCTTGAGTCCCTGTTTTGGATCTCAAACGCCTGTCCAATAATTTAGGGGTTAATGGTCATTGTTTTATATCTCAAACGCCTGTCTAATAATGTAGGGGTTAATGGTCACTGTTCTAGATCTAAAACTCCTTTCTAATAATGTAGGCGTTAATTGCCACTGTTTTAGCTCTCAAACTCCTGTGTGGTAATGTAGAGGTTAATATGTACTGTATCTAATATCTATCTAAAAAATGGTCTGTGTCTATTTGCGTTGTTTTTTTCTAAAGTAAAAACCCCATATTCAGGTTAAATGATCATGTTGGCACTATGCAATAAAAAGTGGGGTTTTGGGTTGCAGGTTGGGCACTCGGCCTCTAAAAGGTTCGCCATCACTGGATTAAGTGTTGCCGTGGTCGATAATTCCCCATTTGTGATAATGTTAAACACACTCAGGGTTATTCAATAATAGTTCTTATCGTTTGAAATGGTGCTAATTTTGTCCCAACCAATTAGATGTAAGCTTTCAAATGTTAAATAAGATCTGATTGGTTGGGGCAAAATTTGCAGCATTTTAAACAGTAAGAACTTTTATTGAATAACCCTGACTGTCTTGCTGAGTGAATAGATCTCCTTATAATATATTGTTTGATAAGATGTTTGCAAAAGCACCTAATGGGTTAATGATAATGCATTATATTTTAATTTTGCCCCAAACAATCAGATATTATTTAACAGCTGAAGGCTAACATCTGATTGGTTGAGGCAAAAATGGAACAATTTTCAACGATAAGAACTTTAATTGAATAACCCTGAATGTCTTACTGAATCAATAGGTCTTATTAGAATATAAGAGATGTTTGTAAAAGCACCCTATAGGTTAATATTAATATATTATATTGCAACAGATTAAATAAGTTTTATGCATCTCTTTAAGAGTAATGTGCTATAAGGAATTGATTGCAAGACCTTAAAGGCTGATGTGGAAGTAGCCAGGAGCAAACCACTTTTAAGTTCCTTTTTGTTTGTTCAAATACTAGATACATCCCAGGCACTGGAATGATTCAGCAAGGCCATCTTCCAGGTTACCAACACGACCCAAAGAGTGGACATACTAAAAAGAGAGTACCGCAGTGACTTGTGTTCCAGGTGAAGAGTGTAGTTGTCTGCCATGAGCCAGGTGGAATTAATGTATGTCTGTTTCGGGTTGAAGACATATTTATAAAGGCACAGTATGGCTTTTTTAGCGATACTGCACCTTTAAAAGTCATTATGTCGCTTGATAATTTACATTCGCTATCGTAAATCTAGCATCTTAAAATCTATGCGTACCCTGTTTTTCATGATTTAATCATGTTGGCTGTGCATTCTTCAATCAACGTATGGTTAAAACATTATGCTAGCCTAATTTTCATGCCTTTGAATAAATACGTCTGATAAACTATTACATGGAAGAGAAAATTGCGCACAGCATTATAACACACAAAATCTAGCTGTTGTAACTGCTGGCCATAATTCACCTGCTCTTCATTCCCATTGCATTCACATTCAGAGTATAGCTACTTGGACAGTTCTGGGTTCTTCCGTTCGGAATAATTGTAGGAATATTTCAGTAATTCACAATATCATTGCTTTTACAGCAGGGCAGCAGAAGGTGATCAGTTACTGATTTTTTGAATCTTTAAATTGGCCACACATCTTCTACACTTTCTTTTTGATCTTTGTTGATTGGTTCAGATGCCTTTTGTAACCTCTCCTTGTCAGTTGCAGAATGACTGACACTTAATTCTTCTGTACCTCATGTCAAAATGATTAATTGAGGAACAGATACTAAAGAATCAACTTGAGACTAAAATGCATGCATGCAGCACAAGATATTTTGACTATCTCTTTTTTCTAAGGCCATTTTGGGACACGCCAAGTAGACAAAGTTTACTAGGTAGTAATGTTGCACGCTGAGTAGCATGGCATGCATAATTTTGAGCTTATGTCAACTTTTTGCCACACCTGTTTTCTAAGCACAGCCAGTTAAAGGGCATGTCCATCCTTAAAAATCTGGTAACTTGTCGGATATCTGCCCGCAACCCCAATTGCTATTTTTACCAGTTTATTCCATGCATTTGTAGCCAGATATTTAATTATAACTTTTTTCCATTATGGAAAAGGTATCTGCTGCCACGCTTGGTTGACAGAGCTTTTTATATGCTTGAGCATATGCAGAGGAGGCAGCAGGGAAATCAGCAGTCATTCATTGGTAGTGATGTTAACAGCCTTGTTTGACTGCAGGGAGGGAGAAGTCAGCTTACTATGCCAGAAGCAATAATTATATATTTTATAATTATATAATTAAATATCTAGTTAGTAATACAGGTAATACAGCGCAATATAGCAGTTGCGATTTTGGACAGGTAATGGACATATGGCCATTTTTTTGAGAAACTGGTAAATAGAACACTTTTGCTTTGATCTGTGCACTAATAAAAACTGGTAAATTGCATATATATTCCCTTTAATTCCTGCACTGAGAGAAATTAGTAAATAGCACCCTGCACATTCCAAAGTGTGCTGTTTTCCAGATGATCTCCATTACAGTGCAGACCGAATGCTTCCGGGTTTAACACACTCAACCACAGATATAGCCATAAGTGAATTAGGTATACGATTTAAATATACATGCAAGCAGTGAAGGGTAACCACCTGCACTAAGCTTAAAAATATATCTGCTGAGAGAAATATAATCCCTGGGGTGGAGAAAGTCTACACTTGCTTTATTTAGTCTGACCTCTTTCAGGGAACAATGTGAGCTTACGCAGTTTATTAATTTCTAGTTGGACTGCCCTTAAAGGGACAGAGAATTGGTTAAACATAATATTTATCCTTTAAATGCAGTGATGAATGCAAACCCCCACCCCTACAAACTACTGTGAGTTAACAGTTTTTGATAAGAAAGTAAAATAAAAAACACACACAAAAAAATTGTGAATTACTTTATTTCAACAACACTGATATTCTTTTTTTTTATTAGTTGTATGATATTTTATTCTTTAGTACTTTATGTCATCTTCCTAAAGAAAAGAAGATACATGGTAATTTAGAAAACATCTGTTAATAAAAACTTAAAATTGACAATGTTAAAATTTACAAACAAAACCATTCATTGGTTGTGGAAAAAAGTAACAGTAAAAATGTCTACAGGTGTTATTAAAGTCTCATAGAAAGTCAGATTGATGTCATTTAGGAGGTAGAGCAGGATACTGAGCTTAAGCAAAACAAGTACTGGATTGAAGTATAGCTGCTTTTAATGTACAGAGGAGAAGTGTGGCACTGTATATCCATAGATGGTGCTAACTTCCTTTTACAATTAATAAACTCTCAATGAGTTTTAAATGGCATCTACAATGGTAAAATGTATTCTTTTTCTTTGTACGTGTTCTACATTTCCCCCCAACCCCCAAAATATCTTTATTTTCTTCAGTTTTCTCCTGTCTCCTCTGTCCCAAGATATATAAGTTAAAAGATGTCTAGATTTCAATTCACCGCTCCTGCTTGAGCAAGTCTCCCAATGACTCCTTCCTGCTCACTAAAATGCTTGGCAAACAGAAGTAAAGGGAAGCTTTTAAGCTTTCACCAATTTATTGCCTGTCAAAGGGAGATCGGGCTGCAGTGATAAGGCAGGACTCGGGTCTCTCCTAACTCACCCCCTTCCCACTCCTTATGTAGCAAGTATCAATAGAACAACAGAGACACTATCTCTTTACAGGCTTACATACAGAATTTTTTTTTGTTCACAATGGTTAAAGTGACATGTAGGAGGATAAATGCGCATGAGCAGCTTGGTTCACAGGCCTGGTTCACAGCCGGGTTTTATGAACGGGGGAATGAACAGAGAGGGAGTGGGGAACTCTGCAGTAAATCAGACTGTGTACAAACACGGAGCCACAGAGGAAGGTGGGAATGAGGCAGCATACACTAACCTTTTTTATGCCTGGATTGGATTGGATGTATAAATTTGACTATAGATGATCTCTTTTATCTTATTTATCTCATTGATCTCTTTTCTTTTTGATCTCTTTGATCTAATTTATTTATCTATCGTTTTATCTCTTTGATCTTTTTGATCTTTTTTTTATCTCTGATCTTTTTTTTATATTTTTTTACCTCTTTTATCTCTTATTTCTTTGATCTCTTATCTTTTTGATCTTGTTGATCTTTTTGATCTCTTTAATCTTTTTGTTCTCTCTTCATCTTTTTGATCTTTTTTTTCTTTATCTTTTACCTCTTCATCTTTTTGATCTATTTTATCTACATTTTATCTCTTTGATCTCTTTTATATTTTTATCTATTTTATCTCTTTATCTTTTTAAAAAAATCTTTTACCCTCTTACCTTTTTTATCTCTTTTTTTTATCTCTTTGATCTCTTATCTTTTTTAATGTCTTTTATGTTTTAATCACTTATCTTTTTGATCTCTTCAATTTTTAAAAAATCTTTTTTTATTTCTGATTCTTCTATCTTTTTGATCTTTTTGTCTCTTCTCTTTTTTTTATCTCTGTTTGTGGTCCTTTTCCTGCCAGCCCGATCTTATCATGCCCACTCTATACCTCCTTTATATATGCTAACTAATATACTGACCATGGACAGATAAGAATAATATACTTGTAGTTTATACTTGATACTTTGACTGAGACTATGGGATACTAAATGGCAGGTTTTAAAGGACTTCTGATATATAAACACTGTTTTTAAATGTTTTTAGCACATTGACTACTGTGAGTTATCCCCTGTTATTGCACATTAAAGGGATTTTTATCTTTTTCACTAAATGTTTGAGTGCTTGAGTGTTTTCCTCTGTTTCTGCTATATATTATTATTTACTACACTCTTAAGCACCTGGTTTAAATTGATGCCACAACTATCCCCCTTTAACTTTTATATTACCTATGCCTAGACCAATTGCACTTTATTTAATCTATTTAATCTCTTATTTCTTCTATCTCATCATTTTTTTTATCTTTTTGAGCTCATCAATTTTACTTCTTATCTTTTTGATCTCTTATCTTTTTTGATCGCTTTGATCTCTTATCTATTTTATATCTTTGATCTCATCTTTTTTATCTCTTTCTTTTTTTAGATTTGAATTTTTTTGATATTTTTATCTGTTTGATCTTTTATATATATACAAAAAATAGAAATCTAGTGCACAAACAATTCTAATTGCATATTGGCTACCTTCATAAGGTTACTGCTACAAACAGCCTGCTAAACCCTGGATAAATAAAAGCAATTAGTTCAATAAGTTGGGCAAATTATTTTAAGCCCAGTCACCACGTCAAGGTTGCTTTCTTAAACTGGGTCCTAACCTACTGTTACTTGCCTTTTTGGCTGCATGAGCTGACAGCTTCTCTGTACTCTACCCAGAGTTAGGTCATGTGCTCGTTTGAGTAAAGTACTTTAAACTAGAGAGTCAGCTTCAAGCATCCAGGCCACAAAGGAGAAGCTGTCAGCTCATGCAGCCAAAAAGGCAAGTACTAGTAGGTTAGGACCCAGTTAAAGAAAGCAACTTTGACATGGTGACTGGGCTTAAAGGGCATCTATACCAAAAAATAGGTTATGTTAAATTTACCATAATTGGAAACTATAATTCTTCCCAACCACCACTGTATCATTTTTTTTTGATCTGCCCCCTATTTCTTTAGATATCCAATCTAAAACTTCATATATTTCAGCTGTCAATCAAGTTCCTTGCTCTCAAAAACTATTCTTCTGTGAGTAGTTTTACTGTAGTTGGAATGCTGTATGCTGTGTGCAGGCTTGACAGTTGGTTTGTGGGAAAAAAGTCTGATCGTATGGACAAAATGTGCAGGATTGAAGGCATGCCGTAACACACGCAAATCAGAGTAAGTGCTACTTACATGTATTCAATTATAGATTAAGATGAGGTAAAGTCATTTTTTCAGTATAGTGTCCCTTAAAATAATTTGGCCAACTTATTGAACTAATTGCTTTTATTTATCCAGGGTTTAGCAGGCTGTCTGTAGCAGCAACCTTATGGAGGTAGCCAATATGCAATTAGAATTGTTTGTGCACTAGAATTCTATTTTTTGTATGTATTATATTTTTGGTCTCTAGTTGCACTTTAATATGGATGTACAGCAGCCCAATTTTCTATATATTGATCTTTTTTATCTCTTTGATCTCTTATCTGTTTATCTCTTTGATCTTTTTTATCTCTTATCCTTTTTGATCTCTTTGATCTCTTTTTTAATATTTTTATCTCTTTTATCTCTTTGATCTATTTCCTTTTTTATTTCTTTGATCATTTCTCTTGATCTCTTTGATTCTTTGATCTTTCTGATGTTTTTGATCTTAATTTTTTAAATCTTTTTTATCTTTTCTATATCTTATTTCTCTTTGATCTCTTATCTTTTTTTATTTCTTTGATCTATTTTTATCTTTTATCTCTTTTTGTCCTTTATCTTTTTTAAAAATCTTTTTACCTCTTATCTTTTGTTATCTCTTTAATCTTTTAATCACTTATCTCTTTAATCTCTTTGATTTTTTTAAAAATCTTTTTTATCTTTAATTTTTTCTTTTTTCGCTTTGATGTTATCTTTTTATCTCTTTAATCTTATCTTTTTTAATCTCTTTTATCTTTGTTATCTCTTTGATCTCTTCTATCTCTTTGATCTTTTTATCGCTTCTCTTTTTTTATCTCTTTGATCTCTTATCTCTTTCACCTCCTATCAGTTTGATCTGTTTGATCTCTTTTATTTCTAATGTATTTATTTATTGTTACTGTATCTCTCATCTTTTTTCATCTATTTTATCTTTCTTATCTCTTTGATCTCTGATCTTTTTGATCTTTTATCTCTTATCTTTTTTCCTTTCTTTAATCTCTTTGATTGTTTTGATCTCTTTGATTTTATTTTTTTTATCTCTTATATCTTTTCTATTTTTAAATCATTTTATCTCTTTGATCTTTTATCTTTTTATCTTTTTGATCTCTTATGTTTTTATCTCTTTGATTTTTTTTATCTCTGATCTCTAATTTCTTTTATTTTTTTATCTCTTAGATCTCTTTTATCACTTATCTCTTTTATCTCTTTGATTGCTTTTATTTTTTATCTTTTAGTGCCCCCACCCTTTATAAAGTTGTTTAGCCACGGCTACAACTGGAAAAAACACTCAATTCCCCATGACTGCGCGCACCACCTAATACAGATGGGAAGTGCCTTTTTACAAAGTTTGACTCAGTTTGCTCCTGAAAGTATAATATGGGAACATAGAGTATGTATCAAGGATTGACCTTACAAGTAGTAACCAGCATGTATTTAGGAGGAACAGATCTTGTCAAACTAACTTGCTTGGCTTTTATGAGGAAGAGTGTAGTAGTATATGCTATAATGTTTTAAAGACTAACAGTTGTGGTATGTTTTCATAAATATAAATCTAATTTTAATATGATGTGTGAGAATATTATTTATGGTACCAGTAAAGTTTGTTTGAAGAAGAGGGTTATTATCGCAAAACGCTTAGCAGGAGAAGAGGGTTGTGTGATTATAGCATGTGAAGAGAAAAGAATACGCCATTCTAGTGTGTGAATGGATGAACAGACCGGGTTGCCTATAACATAAAATTATGTGGCACAAAGCGAGTCTGCAGTCAGACACTCAGCCAAGTGTGACCGTTGGTGAAGATGGTTGAGCCTGAAGTTTGATCACATTATTATTGAACACAGCAAATTAACATACCTAGCAGTAGGATCCTATACATTTCTTCCCCGGATATATCTATACATCTTTTTTATACAGTATATAATGTTATCAACTGTGAAATTGTCATGAAAACAAAAAGGATTTTCATTGTTTCCTCTACTTTTTCCACATACATTATTTATATACATATTTCTATCCCCTTTTCATTCATGTATAAGTTAAAGGGGATGCGATCTGACTTGTTTGCTGTCATCTTGTGGTTTATTAGGTGACTGCCTAACACACAACCTAACCTGACAGACTCTACAGAGATTCATTTCTTTAGAGGAGATTTGAGGCACAGGTCTGAGCTGCACAGTCAGTGAATGCTGAACCACAGCTAACTCAGGACAAGGCAAGCTCACATGAGTGTAATTTATTTACCTGCTTTATACTGGCATCCCACCAAATGTTTATATCCAGGGCACCCCCCTCCCATCACTCAGTGCTCAGTGTTACAGCCAGCCCTCGAGTAGTATTGTCATTTTTAGGGCTGCACTGATTGCAATCTAATTGGGATTAACTGCATTGCATTGTCATTGTCAATAAATTGCAGTCAGTTTGTAATTAGTGACATTTTGTAACTCAGTCTGCTGCACATTTTAATCATAACCTATATAGACCTTTAAATCCATTGGGTAGCCCTCAGATGTGCTTAGGGGCCTCACATGATATCCTTGAGATTAAATCTGTTGAACACCCCAGGCCTATGTTAATTGAAGATGAGAGTCTGGCATCAGGACAGGAACCGAAGGTTTACCAAATTTGCAGGTTGGGTTATGGTGAGTTCAAATGGGTTGCAGGTCAGGTTCAGTTAGAAAGCTCAGAGACCCTGTCTCTCTCAGACACAATTTATTTCATAACAAGCAAAAACCATAAAAAGAAAATTAAGTATACACTAAAAAAGTATATGTTTAGAAGCTTTATACTTTGCTAGGAACAGCCATTTCTAATTCATACTGATTAAAAAATAAATTGCAGAGAAATAGCAGAATTCAAAGTCTTAGAAGGGTTTTTTGAGATATTTACTGGCAATAATACTGAAGCCTTCTTAGTTACTGAATGCACTTCTTTCTTTCAAACTACTGTATTAGTACAGTATCTTAGTATTTATGAGTGATCTGGGAATTAAATATTATTCGTTAAGTGTAAAAAAAGGTTCTCCTTTAAGATCATTTAAACTCTTTTGTTCAAGATAAAAAAAAAAATTTAGGGCCAAATTTTGGTGTTGACTCTGGTTCCATCAATACTATCTCCAAACCATGTACTTCTCACAACCAATTTCCCATAAAAAATAATAACGTTTTGGTCAATGTGTCTTAATGTAATATGCCTTCAATCAAGAAACATAAGTGCCCTATAATCTTATCCATTAAAGTGTCACAATGCCACATTCTCTTTGTGTTGTTTTTCTGTGCTAAAAAACATGAATTATAGTTACCTGTGGAATCTTCATTTTTCAGAATTTCGTCCAACCATTGTAGCAATAGTTAGTGCCCCAATTGCTCCTTTAATAACGCCTTAATATAAAAGAAAAAAACATGAAAAGTTATGACAAATATAAAATCCAAGCTAAGAAAAGAATATTTGAGAATATCAAAAGCAAACTATAGTCTAACATAAACAGCGCACAGACATTGAGGGAGATTATTCCAGAGACACAGTTGCTCTGGTTATACTGTGCGGTTGTTAGTAAATCATAGAAGTGTTAAGAAGGAATCTATTAAAAACACATGAAGCAAGACTATGTTAGCAGTAAGGGCTATACCAAACTACAGCATTTTAACGTACAATCCAATTGCGATTCAGATCCGATTGCGCATTAAAAACCCCCCAATTGGTCTGGTCAAACTGGGTACACTGTGCTGCAATCCACTTTTCGGAGCGCATGCGATGAACATTTTTTGCACAATCGCATTTGCTACGATAGCCCAACATAGGGGAAGATTTCATGCGCAATTGCATGCCTCAGCCTAATGCAGTTTAAATGCAATCAGTTTATAATCAGTGCAGCCTGCCTTCCTAGATTTATTAAGAGCATCCCACAATCAGTAAGTGATCTGGAAACCCTCACAGTACATGACTATTGAATAGATGGTATTAAAAAGTCACATAATTGGAGTCGTGGAGCCGCTGGTGAATAGCTTGCAGTGGTTGCACGAGTGTATCTTATGATAATTTTCCATCCACATAAGGCCAACAGATTGTGCTCGCTTATTTTATTTGACAATGTGTGAGAACAAATTTTTTCTTTAAAGGGGAGCTGTGGTCCCAAAAAAAGGTAGGGCTAGGCCACATCCGCTGATCGCACTATAAAAAGTGCATACTAGTGTTGCCCAATTGTGGTGGCCACACTAGTGCACTGTCATATGCTATTGTGCACTGCGCATGCAATCCATAAATCCGAGCGCATGCAATATGAATTTTTTACGCAACATTGGGCGATCGCATCGCGCACAAATACGCTGGAAATGTGCGCTCAATGAAGCCACATATGTAGCCAAAGCTATACACGACGCATCAAACTGATATGTGCCAATCATTTTTGTTTGGGTTCGCTCATCACTGGTTAGTGGAGAAAGACTGGGCAAGTACATAGTTGGTTAATGATAGACAAGAAAGAAGCCACATGCAGACATCCCATCCTGCTAAATGTGGCTTCCGGGCAGGGTGAAGAGAAAAGGGTGTGATGGACTGGCGTGCTGTGCAAAACATCGCCAAAGAGGTGAGGCGGAGTTAGGGCCGTAAAATGTAATGAAAGAGGTGGAGTTAGAGCATGGTAGACAAAAAGGGGGCATTCAGGAGGGGGAGAGTCCAGGTAAGTGTGGGTCACAGAAATTAGGGGTGGTCTTGCGGAAGTGCAGAAGACCCCTGAAATCCCGCTGACTCCCTGGAAGGGTGGAATACCTGCACATGGATTTTCAATCTTACCTTTTGCTACTTTCTTTAGTGTATCTTTTGTTTTATCAGACAGTTTTAATGGCTTTGCATTTCGTTTAGCCATTGGACTAATCGCTTCTAGAGGTAAAGGTTCCCATTGTCTTTGTGAGATCAGACCAGAAACAGCCTCTAAATATGAAAAATAAAATATATTGAGTTCCAAACAGATGGAAAACACCACATTTATTCGTATAATAACATGCAATAGTAGACTACCGCAATGGTACAATTACACATGATCATGATCATAAATGTTATTGCTATTGTACAATCAAAATTTTATGACCACAATTGTAATTGTACGACCGTGGTCGTAAAGTTTGTGATAGTTATAAATATGGTCCCTTATGACATTAGATATTTACCTTTTTTTACTTTCTTCAGTGTGTCCTTCAAATCAGTAAATATTCCATTGGGCTCGGCATATCGTTCTGTTGCTTGACTTTTGGCATCTTCAACTAAGACACTTGTTGGTTGTCCTATAGAGCTTACTGTGAGTGTTGCAAGTAATACACATGCAAGCATTGTGGTCTGCATATCTGAAGGTAAAATTATCAGAAATCAAAATCAACAACTACAAAAAGTAATCCTCAATTCATTATGTCCTACCTTCCTATATAAAGTATTCTATAAATAGGACACTAGGACCTAATGTGTTGTGAATGAAGTATTTAATTATTCTTAAGACATTTTTAAATTTAATTTAGGAGCAATAGATCCTGTCAAATTAACTTGCTTGGCTTTTATCAGGAAGTTGGAATTAAGACTGGCATAGCAGTAGATGTGGTATACTTGGATTTTGCTAAGGCATTTGATAAAGTCCATAGGCGACTAATGTATAAGCTAAGGTCTGTTGGGCTGGGGAGTCACATTTGTACATGGATAGAAAGTTCATTGATTAATAGGATGCAAAGAGTAGTTGTTAATGGGGTTCATCATTATGGACTAAAGTTCTGAGTGGGGGGGGTCACAGGGTTCTGTGTTGGGGCTGCTTCTATTTAATCTGTTTATTAATGATTTGGAAGTGGGTATTGTCAGCAAGGTTTCTGTGTTTTCTGACGACAAAAAAATTGTCGACCATTAAAAGTTTCAGAGGATGTGCAATTGTTGCAGGGGGATCTAGATAGAGTGTCACATTGGGCTGCTAAGTGGCAGATGAGATTCAATGTTGATAAATGTAAGGTGATGCATTTTGGACCTTGTGCTGCTTATTCTATACTGTAAATGGCTCTGTGTTAAGTGAATCCCTATTGGAAAGGGATCTTGGAGTTTTGGTGGATAACAAACTTAATGGTAGCAAGCAGTGCCAGGTGGCAACAGCCAGAGCCAGCATGGTATTGTCTTGTATAAAGAGAGGTATGGATTCAAGGGAGGAAAATGTTATTCTCCCTCTTTACAAAGCATTGGTAAGGCCTCATTTGGAATATGCAGTGCAATTTTGGAATCCTGTGTACAAAAAGGACATCTTGAAAATGGAAAGGGTTCAGAGAAGGGCAAATAAAATAATAGGAATATGAAGACGGATTGGATAAGTTACAATTATGTACGCTGGAGAAAAGGGGCTTGCGTGGGGATATGATTACTGTGTATAAATACAATAACAGGACATACAATAAACTATCTGGGGCATTGTTCACCAATAGAACATGTCAGAGGACACACGGATGCCCCTTAAGACTTGAAGAAAAGAAGGTTAGTCTTCGTGTTTGGAAAGAGTTTTTCACTGTGAGAATAGTAAAACTATGGAACTCTCCATTGGACCTTGTGATGGCAGGTTCATTAGATACAGTTGTTTAAAAAAGTTGGATGGGTTTCTGAAAACAAGGAATGTTGCAAGTTACTGGTATTGATACATAAAGTAGAGTTGATTCAAGGGTAATTTACGATTGCCACTCAGGAAGGGGACAAGATAGGGGATATAAATCACTAGCAGAGAACCCGAGGGGGTCTTCCAACCAAAATTGATCACAAATCTTATTTGTTTTCAAGAGGGCAATCGCTCGATTCACAAACAGATGCCAGCACAAAGTTCAAATAGAGTCCTGTGGGCAACGGCAAAATCAATACTCATATTGGAAATAAACAGACACCCAACCCACATCATAACCTGCACCTGACCCACGCTCACTTTGCTGGTGGGTTACATAACTGCACACGACCCAACTTGCAAGTAGCCAGACCCACACCAGAACTGCAAATGGACCCAAACACGTTACATGATCCAACCTTCACCTGCAGCGACCCGCACCCATAATTTAATAATACTGCAGCCTGCACCTGCTACCTGTCATGACCAGCTTTCTAACTGAACCTGACCAACCCATTCAAACTCACTGTGGTTTACCCAAATGATAAACAAGGATATTCAGTGTAGCATACGACAACACAGAACTGCAGCTGTGTGAAATAAAGAACTTTATTGGTAAAGAAACATGTGCTACATGTTTTGGACACTAAGTCATTTCTCAAGCACTTGTCCAAAGTGCTTACAGGCTTATTTACCCAGAGCTGCTATTGCAGCAGAACAAAGACTTCTGGGAATTTACCATGTTTCCATGGAAGCTCTTAGGAAGATATAAAGCTTCCATATTGCTTTATTGAGCAATCATCAGTGTAGTGCCAGCCTCATCAGGTGTAGTGCAGTGTCAAGCGCCTATGGACAGGCGTCACTCATAGATTAAATAGGATAGGAAGAGAATTCAGGCTTTGAAACTCCCTTTTCAGCAATATGCAAATAAGGAACAAATACTTCTGGGAATTTACCATGTTTCCATGGAAGCTCTTAGGAATGCTATATCTTTAAAAAGACTTTTACAGCATTCCACAAGCTAAATCCAAAACCAGAGCGCCAACTACAGACCGGTTTTGGCTTTATCAGTGTAGTCCAGGCCTCTGGTTTTGCAGTGTGAAGTGCCTATGGACAGATGTCACTAATACATTAAATAGGATAGGGAGTGTCTGAAACATGTAGCACACCAAAAAAGTCTTGATTTTACACAGATGCAGTTCTGTGTTGTCGAATGCTACACTGAATATTCTTGTTTACCATATTACTGATCCACAGTGGTGGAGACTGGAGGGATGTAGCCTACTGAAACATATAGCTTCTGCACTTGGATGCCCTAATCCACTACTATGGTTTACCCAAAACCAACCTGCAAATTTAGGAAATCGTGGGTAGCCAACACGATGCATGACTCAAGGTCAGATCTTATTAACTTAGGCCAGGGGTGCCCAACCCATTTGATTTCAAGGGTCTCATGTACGGCCGCTGACCAACTTTTGAGGGCCACCCAATAGATTTATAGGACTAAAGTGTATAGATTATAATTAAAACGTGCAGTGGACGGAGTCACAAAGTGTCACTAATTAAAAACTGACTACAATTTAAGTTCATTCCAATTAGATTGCAATCAGTGCAGCCCTACAAATTATATTACTATTGGAGGGCTGCTGTACCACTGGGTGATCTGTGAACTGAAGGGCTTTCTGTAACACTGAGGAATGAGGTAAATAAACTACAATCATGTGAGCTTGCCTCTGTCCTGTGTTAGTTGTGATTCTTGCCAGTGTGTCTCTATAGTTCAGCACTCACTGACTGTGAAGCTCAGACCTACTACTCAGAGCTCCTTTAAAGATCTGAATAAATGTAGTATATCTCAGGTTTGATTGTGTATTGGGCAGTTACTTGATTTACCACTAGATGGCAGCACACAGGTCAGATTGTATTCCTTGTTAGCCTATATGGTTGTAGAATACCGTGCGGTAGTAAACTACCGCAATGGTATTCTATTGGGATCGTAAATCTATGATCGTTAATCTCCGATCGGTTTAACAATCGCTAAAAAGCAATACCGCGGCTTTATAAATATGGCCCCCTGTGAGGTGGGAGGTAGGAGTATCATGAGATGTAGTTCTAGGACTGGGAAAGTGAGGGAAATGATTTTGGGCAGAATAGTTGCCCTTTAACATGGTACAATTAAAGGTCATGTCCACCCTTAAAACAGAAAAATTGCCAGTAATCTGCTGGCAACTCCAACTGCTATTTTTACCAGTTTACTATATACATCTGTAACCAGATATTTCATGAAACGTTTTATTCTTTTATGGTAAAGGTATCTGCCTCCTTCCTATGCTCAATGAGCTTTGTATAAGCTTGAGCATGTACAGAGGAGGCAGCAGGTGAAACAGCAGTCAATCACAGCCTTCATTGACTGCACAGAGGGAGAAGCCAGCTTACTGTATTCTATAAAGTTCACATGACAAGTAAAAAGGAGTCTCATGTGTGCTATTTGATTTATGCATATAGGGCATAGTTGTACCGGCAGTAACACTCTTTCGAGTGGGTTAGAGTACTGGCAGGGGAAAAAATAGTATTTTACACTATAGATGCCTTTTGACCTTTTACCAGGTGCTGGTTTCCACCTTTTCCCCCTTACCCCTCACTGCACATGTCCCTTATAAAGAAGCAACGACAATTACTGTATGCTATGTGGCTTCATTAAAATAGAATTCTTAAAAAGAATAATTGAAAAAGCCTAGAAAGACATTAGGAAAAGAAAAAGTGGTTGAGTTTAACTTACACCTACTATAGATTAGGAATCATGAACAGTCTGGGAAACAATATTAAAAAAAGGGACAGCAATACCCCCCATCCCCTTCCTATTAAAACTTCTTTTTCTGTGTTTTTATTACTAGTAGCTCATTGAAGTTGTTAAAGAAAAAGGCACTGAGATGTTATCTAGAAAAAAAAATAGTCGATTTCTGTCTACCCCTCTCAAAAATAAGACATTCTACCAATAGACCTAGATTAGGTAGGGCATAACAACCTTCGACTGATTGTAACCTTCCATATAGTACAGCAAGATAACAACATACAGTGGGCGGTATTCTACAATCGAACGCTTGTTAATTAACAAATGTTTGGTCGTAAATGTACGATCACAATAGTACATTTACGACCGTGATCGTAAATTAGCGATACAGCGGGTTTATAAATATGGCCCAAAAAGTAGCACTAATAGGGAGATGCAATACCCCAACGCTAACAAGAAAATAAGCGATAAAATCACGCTAACCCACGTACTAATGTGTTATCGAACGTTTTGCACTGCCTGCACCATGTCGCAATTTTTTTCTTTTGCACAGCGCAAAGTGATGCAATAAATTTTTGCGCCAGTTTTTGTGCTAGTTTTTTGCACCACAATTAACGCCTCTTTAATTGTGTCTTTAAAATACGTGCAAAAGGTCGCAACTTACCCCTAGTGTTTTCGCAATGTATTACCAGTCGCAAAGTGATTAATTCATTGCGGAAACGAGTGCATGTAGGTTGTGATAGCGAATTATATTGCATCTCCCCCATAATGCTGAAAATATTGCAAAAAGTTACATTTGGCACAAATGATGGTAAATAGGTAGTA
This sequence comes from Hymenochirus boettgeri, assembly GCA_019447015.1. Taxonomy (NCBI): domain Eukaryota; kingdom Metazoa; phylum Chordata; class Amphibia; order Anura; family Pipidae; genus Hymenochirus; species Hymenochirus boettgeri. The sequence continues at coordinate 96,674,195 of CM033474.1, forward strand.
GTGTACTCCCTGGTGGATATTCAAAGTAGTGTCAAATTGGTTAATACACACCAAACACCTATCTTTGTTATTTAAACTACAACATTTAAAACTCACCCAAGCAAATTTTCTCTATTTTAAGTAATTGTGTAAATTATGTAAGTAATGATTGCCAACACTAGAGAGCAATTTCTCTTTTTGCTGTGATACCACAGCGAATGAATAAGGCAGAGACTACACTGACACATCGCCGCAGCAATACTTTTCCACGAAGAGAGCGATCGTTTATAAATATGCTCCAAGGTCTTTTTTATTTTATTCTATATAAATGGAACCAAAGTGAATCTATTTGTATCTATTCTGATGTTCGTTGTTTAACTTACATTTAATGCTTTTACATTTAACCTATTTACATTTAAACACACTGCCTTTCCTTCACACAGGGATACCTCTGAAGTTAAAATTCTCCTTTTTTTTAACCAGAATCCGAAATTGTAACTTTTAAGCGTTTCTTGGTTGTTCCCTCACAATAAATTTAGCATATGAGAAAAATATTATGAACACTTACCTCTCCAATTGTGACTGCTTTTTAGTTACTGTAGTAATTAGGCTAGAAGTTCTGTACAGATTGTTGCACTGTTTCTCCTAGTTAAGTTAAACCTTATATTGTCTAATTTTCTTTATTCTTCACTGTTTGCACACAGAACGGAATATACAAAGCATCAGATCATGTGCTTGTATTGGTGCTAATAACTTGTGACAAAGCTTTCCCTCCAACCTCTATGAGACTGCACTGCAAACATGTAAAATGCTAAATATTTCACATTTGCACTGCACATGGTTTTGGACTCAGAATCAAGTGCCACAAAACAACCCTGTGAGCCAAAATACCAGAAAGAATCTCTTTAATAGCACTTACCACATTCATCAAATTGAAAAAATTAATCAACATACTCATTAGGGGCATGACAAGAATGAATGTACCATTTACAGTGGCTTCTGTGGTGGTGCATTGTTTCTATGGAAGTGAGGGTATAAAGACGGGCCCCTCTGGCCCTGGGCCTCTGAGCAGTCTTACCCCCTGACCCCGAAGTAGCTATGCCCCTGCAAACACCTAGAAAGTATACACATTAAATCAAAGGACTATGAAATCCTCCATTGGAATTGAATGAAAAGACAGAGCACTTTGACTTTCATGTGTGTCTCAACTCTCATTCTGCTGTGGCTGTTGAAAAATTGACCAGAGCTGTATTTCCTAGTATTCCAGTCTCACAGGCAAATCCAATATTTTAATCACTGTGTTTCTTACACATGCCCAATCCAAACTACTTAGATAAGAATTATATAGGTCCTGCAACACTTCCCTTTTAACTGCAAATGTTGATAAGTTAGTCTTGCAGCAAACGTGCTACAGTGCTCTCAGGTGTTTTGCATGACATACGTTTATGTAAAAGGGAGAGTCGAGGTGATGAGCTATGGCGGTCCGAGGTGATTTATGTGAGCGTTTAACAGAGGATAGTGAAAGCATTAGCCGAAGGTTGATCAAAAGTGTGGAAGTAACATGGCAGTAATGAAGCTTCCCATGTAAATGTTAAATGCGGACCCGGAAAAGTAAAGCTAAGATGCCGGATGTACATGCTATGCTGCGTTTTGCATCAGTGCGCAGGTGAAGAAAAGACAAGGGGGAGAACAGTGTCCATAAGTGTAGGATCCATGAGTATTCACAGGGAACGTTATGATATTTTGGATCACAATTTATGCTCAACTGTTGGGCTGGATTATGTATGTATGAATATGTTTATTTATATAGCGCCACTTGGGGACGTATCCCTGTACAATATTAGAATACAAAAAGCCATACAAGGGGGCCAATATATATATATAAGTACAAATAGTATAGTGTTAACCTGGCACTCCTGGGAGTTTCTATGAATATAACTTTATTGTCGTAATGTTGACATGTTTTGGCCCCGACCTGGGCCGTTCTCAAGACAGTGAACTCTGCAAACTCATGGGAACAAATACAGGTGAAATTGGAAGTCCACACCCTCCTCTCTTCCCCCACCCTGTCCCTCTTCCTCATGACGTGATCATAAGACCACAGCAAAATGTCATTGTGTTAAAAAATAATTTCCAATGGATCAAGTTCATTGGACAGCTGTAGGATCCTAAGAGATTAGTTTCTAATTTATAATGCATACTTGCAACAGATAATAATAATGGATCAACTTAAATAGTCTCAATATGTAAAATGTCCATAAAAAAACCCTGGCAGTCCAAGTGTGATACTTAAAGTGTAAGTGCCACAATGTGGAAAAGAGTGGAAAAGGAATCTAAGCCATGGAATACAATAAAAGCATAAACACATTTAAAAGCTTAAAAATACATCAATGGTTTTATATAAGTGATAAATGAGCAAAATCTATGTTATGACATATAAAACGGCCTTATATATCTAAAAAATATGGACAATGATTAAAAGCATCAATACTTATTCATGTTGATAATGATGGTAACTACGGCTAATAAAACAAATGATTTTATAAACAAGACACAGAAAGAAATTGCAACGCTCGGTCGAGCCCATGCTGCGGTGTTGACCAGCTGCTAGAAGCACCATAGTGCCAGCGAACGCTCTAACCCACATTCTGGAGTTGACCAGCTGCTAGAAGCACCATAGTGCCAGCGAACGCTCTAACCCATATTCTGGAGTTGACCAGCTGCTAGAAGCACCATAGTGCCAGTGCACGCTCTAACCCACATTCTGGAGTTGACCAGCTGCTAGAAATGATAAAAAGCCATTATTTGTACATACAAAAAGAAGGGAAAATTGCCAGTGCACAGTTTACCTTTAAAATAATTGAAATAATAATGAGATGTTTGTACCAAACTTTGGCCAAAATATGTAAGCTCGTATGCCACGTAAAGGCCCCTCACTTAATGCGAGTCCTACTCTGCCTATTAGCATTCTAAAGATGTAGTGTATTTAAAACCAAGTCCCCCACCATTATACCTGAGTAATAAGATTGTGTTGCACTGACCATTGACATACTGTAGAGGCACTGGTGTGGCTCCTAGGAGCTATTTAAACCCCAGCATATTAACATACACCTGTGAGTTCCTTCTCTTCCTGTTATCATTGGGACTTGTCGGAGATTTCTACTATCCTGAGGGTCCTTGGCCTAAATCGCAGGGCAGGCACCGGAGGTTCGAATATGGTGGTCCAAGGCATGGGTCAGAGCTGGCAGAACAGGATCGGTAGTCACAAGACAAGCAAAAGTCGGCAACGGGAAATCAGAATGTCAGGCAAAGGATCAGGAGAAATAACAAACACGCTAGGAAGCTGAATTAATGAAACAGCACTGATCCTAACTGCTGAGCCGTTTAAATTGACCAGTACCTGCCAGCCTCGTCACTTCCACGCCTGATGACGATGAGCGTGCGCTAACTTCAAGGATTTTCGAAGGTTGCTGAGTTTTCGAAGATTGCAGAATTTTCAAAGATTGACGAATGTTCGAAGAGGCTATAGCAACCGGATGGGGGGCTTGTTTCAGTGGAGGATCATAACACATCCGTATACGTTTTTAACCCTATAATCAACTTCCACCGTTGCAAGCTTTTTCTTTTTGTAAATACAAGTATTGAGTATTGAGCCAATCACAGGAGGTATCTGCTGCCAGCTGTGGGTTTTTATCAGTTACAAATGTGGTAATTTCTGCCTCTACCGATTATTTGCCAACTTGCTCAATGACCAATAACAGCAAAGCCAATGCAATGAGCATTTATTGAGTATGCCACACCAGCGTGAGCAAAACTCACTGTCAGTCTTTAGGTTATCGCTATACTATGTGTGGAAAAGAAGCAACCGGGCAGATGTGAGTGCCACTCTTCTGTGGTTATTGCTCTAAATAAAAATATGTAAATTAGTATGTGCATCAAAAGTATACAAGTGCTTGAACCATTTAACATAAGGAAAGGGGACCTCGTATAGCTTACAATTTAATTAGGTGGGTAACATGCAGATACATAGGGAAGGGTAGAAGTGCCATAGTAAAAACTGGTGCTGTGTCATACTAGCAATCATATTCTGTGCTCTGAGAGGTTTCCTTGACAAAGGGGGCGATGTGAGTGGAGGGTCTGTATAACAGATGGTTCTGTGATGAGAAGAGGGTAAGGGTAGGGATATATGGGGACACAAGAAAAGAAATATAAGAAGGAGCAGCAGAATGAATATTTTTAAATGTTAAAGGGGAAGTTCAGTGCAAATACATATGCTTTTCAGAAAAAAGAGCAGTATTTTTTCATCCCAATGACCTTAATCTGTCCATTCAGCATTGTGTCTGTGTATAAATAAATGCAACAGAAATACTGACTTCCTGTTTGCAGGACCCTAGTCCTTGACTAGGGATGGCCGGTTCGCAGATCCGAACCCGGATCCACCGCGGATTTATCCCGTTCGCGAACGGTGGATTTTTCCGGATTTTCACCTTCCGAACTTCCGATTCACGGATTTTTCGTATTTTCGAAAATACAAGGATTTCTCTTAATTCCATACATACGTATTTTAGAAAATTTTCGAAATTACGAGGATTACTTGTATTTTCAAAAATACATATTTTCGAAAATACATGAAAACTCATAATTTCGAAAATTCCCGAAAATACGTGAAAACTCGTAATTTTCGAAAATACGAAAAATCTCGTTATTTCAAGAGTATTTTTAATTTTAACGGGTCCGCTCGCGGATTTTCGAATTTCCGAATTTTTTCGAAAATTCGCGGATCCTCGAGCGGACCGGATTTTGCGAAGTTCGGACATCTCTATCCTTGACCCAGTGACTGGATTGATTCAGTTGCTCAGTAGAGATCTGAGCATCTTTGACCAATTCAACAGCCAATCAGTAGAAATTACTGTTAGGAACATTCCAAGGATATGGTGCATTCTGGGAAGAAGAAGGACCGTTAGAACCTGAAATGTCAGCTCACTAATGTCAACAGCAGGGAACAGCAAAGGGTATGAAATCAACTGATTTTTCAAAATGGAAGAGAATATGTAGAATAACTAAGAAGGCATTACACAAACTAACAATTTAACAAATATTGATCATTTCCACTGAACTGTCCCTTTAAAGGCCGTTCAGCGATTTCTGAATGTTCAAGTTCGGAAATCCTCGATCGAAAGTACCTTGTGTGTGCGGTAAGGGCACGGCCACACTGCAACACAAACGCAATCGCACACCGAATCGCACACGGAATCGCATGCGTTTTCGTTGCGTTTGCAATTTAAAATGCGGAACGCAAATCATGCATTTTCGGTGCATTGCTGCGTTTTCAATGATCTGAAAAAATGCAAGAGCAAGCGAAAAAACGCAAAAAAACGCAGCAGTGTGGCCTAGCCCTAAGTCACTTTTTATCCTGATCTTCTGATGTATGTGTTCCCCAGACCATTTGCCAGGTCTCAGAGCCATTTACAGTAAGTTACTATTGCTATTTATACCATATTTAATCCGAACGTTTCAAACTATTTGACTCTATTTGACATTAGTGGGTTAATTTTCGAACTATAGAACTTTCACTTACCTCCACAATCAGCTGATTTTAAAAGATCTTTTAAACAGCTGATCCTGTATATGTATCCTTCATATGCACAATCAGCTGTTTAAAAACAGCTTATCGTGGAGGTTGTGGTGGGCCCTCTTACCGTCCGGGCCCCACCACAGTGTGTGAGTGTGTGTGTGTGGGGGGGGGCGTTAGTTAGGCCACTGTGTCCAGTCGAACTTCCCCCACTTCCCCCAGGCAGCAACTCCACTCGCTGATAAGTTTTCTGTTCTCCAGTGGCTGGGTCATCTCTGACAGTGTATTATGTAAAGTGTATCTGGGGCACAGGGCAGCCAGAAACAGGGGTGTAACTGCAGGGGCCTGGGCCCTCCCTTGAGATTGGGACCCACCCCACCCCACTGTTAAACAGCTGATCGCACATATGTTTCATTCATACGTGCAATCAGCTGTTTAAAAGACTAGACCCGAACTTTCGGTTTGGTTCCAGAAGTTCGGGTCCGGTCTTTTAAACAGCTTATCGCACATATGTTCATACACGCGATCAGCTGTTTTTAAGCAGGTAATGGGCTTGCGGAGGGCCCTCCTGCTGTCAGGGCCCTCCCCAGTTTGTAGGGGTTGTGGCAGGGGCGGTAATTACGCCACTGGTCCGAAAGCCATATCACACCTTCAGGTCAGATTCAGATGAACGGATGAAATCTGGGCCTGGGATATATGAATGAGAAGTTAAAAGATGTAAGCCCTCCAATTCACCAGCCCAGTTTCTTAGACCTCCAATTCACCTGTCAATGCTAGTTAGCACTGTCAGTTTTATTGTCTAATTTTTTTTATTCTCAACTGTTTGCACAGAGTGTAATATGAATATACAAAGCATCAGATTGTATGCGCTTGTATTGATTCTATTAACTTGGGACCAAGCTTTCCATCCAACCTCTAAAAGACTGAACTGCAAACATGTAAAATGCAAAATATTTCAAAAAGATTTAATGAGCCAAAATACCAAAAAGATTTAATGCCCTCACGACATTAATCAAATTGAAAACAGAATTAAACACACTCATCAAGGGCATGACAAGATGAATGTGCCATTTACAGTGGCTACTGTGGTGGTGCATTCTATGGGAGTGAGAGTATTAAGACAGTGCCCCTCTGGCCCTGGGCCCCGGTGCGGTCTTACTCCCTGATGCCCAAGCAGCTATGCCCCTGCAAATACCACACATACATATTTAAATTGAAGGACAAAATTAAATGAGAAGACAGAGCACTTTGACTTTCATGGGTGTCTCAACAATTGACTTATTTCCTAGTATACCAGTCTCTCCCAAATCCTATTTTCTAATCACTGACATAAAATCTCTGCCCAATCTAAGCTACTTGGATAAGAATTATATCCGCAATAAGATAAAAGTGTGAAAAGGCCCCACTCCACCACCCCTACCAAGGACAGGTTCGATTCCTGGAATAACTGACGTACACAAGTAGCCTTATGGCAACCATCAGCATAAATGTATGCATTTGCCTCTACCACTTTAAAATACGTTTTCATTTGGAGTTCATTATTACCAGTTATTTCCAAATCCAAAAATTGTATTGTTTTATCACTTACATTACTTAAAAATTGTACATTATCAGACACATTATTTAAATATACCAAGAAATTTTCTAATGATTCTAGAATTTGGCGTGTCTAACAAATTGTTCATTCGCATAGATATGTTCTTCCTCCCACTTACCCATATAAAGCCCAACATAATTAGGGGCTAGAGGGGTACCCATGGCTGTACTATTTATTTGAATATAGAATTCACGATTGAAATTAAAATAGTTTTACTTTACACAAAATCATCTACATTTTTCAGTTTTTTCATATAGTACTTAACTGCTTGAACTCCTTCATGATGAGGTATAATCGTGTACAATGAGGTGAGTCAGGTGACATCTGATATCATTATATTTCCCTGTTTCCATTCCATATCTATTAATACACTTAAAATGTCCATTGTATCTCTTAAATACGATTGTATTGATTGGGTAAGTGGTTTTAGAAAAGTCTACATATATAGATAGATTAGCAATTTTTCCTCTGTATTAGTAATGCTACCTTGCTCACAGGTGTATTACATTACAGGTGTTTATATGGGAGGGACAGTGGGTCGAGGTGAGGTTTTTAAAGTTAAGATTTGTTAAAAGCAATTTAGCGATACCGTGCGTTATTGGTAATATACAATATGTAAATGTATGTTCGCGGTTGTACATTTATGCCAAATAGAGATGGCTGGTTCGCGGAACTTGTGGATTTTCCGGAATTCCGTTTTCCGGATTTTCCGAGTCCACATTTGAAAAGATTTTCATGTATCAAATTCACCAATGGCAGCTATCTTTACCTGTGCCAACCCCTTGGGTAGAAATGGCAGCTAGACAGGTGCCACTTAGTGGGTGTGTTAAAGTGACCTGACAGTGTAGGAGTTGGAGAGAGGGTTTTTTTTTCTGCTTTTTGAGCTTTCTGTGTGTGAATTTTTGTGTGGTGGATTAGCACTTGTTGTTAACTCCTGAATTCACACAATTTGGGACCCAAAAGTCCTTCTGAGGACTAACCCCGCCCCCCCATAAGTTTTTTGTACAAATTTAGTGTTAGGCCTTTTAGAGGTCTAGGGGTCTTATTTAAAAACACATGGTATTGCAATTTAGTGATACAGTATGTTATCGATAACGTACGACCACGGCCGTAAATTAACGCTGAAATTAATGAACCAATTCTGGAGGGCCAAGAGAGTGGTATGGATGCCAAAATGACGTGCCAGCCAGTGCTATGTAGCTGCTCCATTATAGTGCACTTCTTGCTCTGTACGTGCCTGGTGCCCATTGAAATGCTTAAGATCCAGGGGCAAGGATTTTTAAGGGGGGGGGATTGCTGAAGAAGCATAGTTCATGACTAGAGATGGACTAGACCCAAATTTGAACCTGATCTCTAACAGTATGAATGGACCTGAACTTTCGGATTTTGAACTTATGAACTTTCAACATTTATTGAATTTTCGATAATTATCGAACGTTTGAATTGATTTTCTTAGACTTCAGCATCAATGGCCTTTCAGCATGGTGCCGCAGTCCTTGAAAACATACACTGCAAACAACGGGCTTCAAGCTGGAGGGAAAACTTCACCTTTATTTGGAAGCAATTCTGATTGGATACATTGTTTCAAGTTTTCTGAGGTCCCAGAGCTGTATGTAAAAAATATATAATTTTTTACAAAATTTTTGAAAATTCCTTGAAAACACAATTTTTTTAAAGTTTTGGATATATGTACGTGTCCCAGACCATTTTCCAGATCCCAGAGCCATGTACAATAAGTTACCATTGCTATTTTACCTTATATGTAGGCGGAAATGTGCAGATTTTTTCCTCCCATTGACTTTAATGGGTTTTTCTGTGGATTTTTAAATTTTCAAACTTTTTCGAAAACCTGCGAATCCGCAGGCAGAACGGATCTCTGAACGCTTGTTAATTAACTAATGTTTTGTCACAGATTACCATGCTGTAATAAACTACTGCAATCGTATTCTATGGGGATCGTGAATCTACGACCACGTTAATTTACGATAAAGATTGTTAATACCGCGCCTTTATAAAAAATGACTGCAAGGGGTCCAATAGGTTATGAGCATGAAGATAATCAGTGATATGGGAGAAGAAAAGACGTTCCAGTAGTTTAGAGGCTATCTGTAAAAAAGAGACCGTGCTGAAGTAAGCAAGACAATAGGGGTCAATAGGGAGTTTTTTTTTATTACGAAGGACTGTCTAAAGGAGGAAGGGAAAATAAAAGATGACGAGGCATTGAATATTTGGGTTAGTATAGGGGAGACTGCCTGACAGTGCTTAAGTAGGAAAGAGGTCATGGGATCGAGAGGACATGTAGTGAGCAGACAGGAACAAACAGGCTCACAGGATAAAAAGATTCAAGAGAAGCAGAGGGAGGTGTGGCTAAATGAATCTGAGAGCTATCCTGAAGGATATGAATCTGTGTATGGATAAACTTGGATAATTTATTTCATGAAGTAGTCAGTAAAGTCTTGGGGAGAGTGGAGAGAAGAGAAGAAAATCAGTGGGCGAGATACAGAAAAGGGAGTCTGTGAGGTGGAAAGGGGTACCCTCGTTTGCTACCCCAAAGGAATATCACTCGGAGGCTAAATTGGTAGTAGAAGATCTTTATCAGGGAAACACACATGCGGTGACAAGCAACACACAGAAATTAGTGTATAACAAGTGCAATTATAATGTTTATATAGGCAAAATGACATCACAATGTTAGGGTTACACAAGGTAAATACACAATTGCGCATATGTGGATGTGCAGATGTATCCTGATGTGTCTCAGGGGTCCTAGATAAGGGCTGAAGTTTCTGGAGACTGCACCCAGACGTTATCTTCCTGTTTCAGTTTTTTATTTTGCACGTAAATGTAACTTGTTTTGTACAGAAACGTTACCTTATTAACAATATTTGAATTATTACCCCAATATCCTCCATCACAGCATTATTACAGGTAGCCCTAGGGACCCCGGTTACCACTTATCAAGTCAAATATGGATAATAGGCATTGTGGGTTTGATTTCTTATTATTTATAAGTTAAGATTGTTAAAGAGCATGTCCATCCCAAAACTAAAAATTTAACCCACTGATGGCCTCATTGTGTAGTGTTAAAAATCCTTACCCCTCTCCTCTGCTCCTTATGGATGCATTGTTTAGTCAAAGTCCAGGAAACTGAAGAGTAGGAAGCTTCCTGTTTGTAATCTGTATCTGTCCTCCCACCCTCCAGATCCCATATCTCTGCAGTAATAGTTTTAAAAACAAACTTTTTTTCTGTAGTGTAGGGACCCCCCTCCCAGCCCTAATTGTCATGTTTATAAATGTTAAAAAAGTGACCAGAAACTTACTTATCAAGCTTTGTTCCCTTGGCTAACTCAATACCAGGCAGCCGCATCTAAGATTGGCTGACTTTCAGTGGTGCTTCCAAACTGTTTGGCCCCTGAGCCAAACATATAATGCTGCCTCCAATAAACTCTTTTGCCGCACAAACGTGGATGTGGTGGGCTAACTAGCACTGGGTGGTTAACTGGGGGGGGGGCTGGCCTTGAAACTGGCTAGTAAACTGGAGGGCTGGCCTTACAGTGGCTGCTAAACCATCCAGTTCACCAGCCAGGTCTATCTCGCTGCTGCCACCTGAGACAAATTCTAACTCTGCCTCATTTTAGTGGCAGCCTTGCCACCCACAAGCTTCAAACATTCTCTTACAGACACGTACTCACAAATGCACAGTCTTATGCACATGCTTTTACAGACAGGCACTCACATAGCACAGATATACAAATACAAGCTTCACAAACTGCCACACACACTCTCTCTCACAGACAGACGCTCACTAGAGATGGCCGAACTTCTGTAAATCTGTTGCACTTTCCGAAAAAACTCGGAAATTCAAAAATCTGCGTTAGTCAATTTTTTTATTCAAATATGATTGGTTAATGGGTGATCATATGATTACAAGCATTGAAATATTAACCAATCACAAGGATTTCGTCCTTCAGAAAACCTATATAAAGAGGTTCAAACCCAGCAAAACTCAGAAGTCATCACTGTGATGGCAGAAGATAGAAGACACCGGCAACACTGGCGATGTTGATGTCGCCAGCATCGGCGATGTCACTAGTGGCTGCAGTGACATCGACCGGTGTTGGTGACATCAGCGGAGTTGGTGTCGCCGGCTGGGAAGAAAGAAGTCTTCGGATCAAGACGCCGGCAACAACAGTGATGTTAATGTCGCCAGTGCCGGCGGTGTCACTGGCAGCCGCAGTGACATTGCCAAGTGTCGGCGACATTTGCAGAGTTGGTGTCATCGGCTGGGGAGAAAGAAGACATGCCCCCAAGGGCTCTTGTAAGAGCCAATGGGGGGTCTTGGTTTTAAGCTGCAGGACCCCACACAAAGGCACTGTGTGCAATTGTCAAATTGTTTCTGCGCCATACCTTAATATTCTTGTTCTAGAGTTCTTCCACAGTTTAGCTATTAGGACAAGATTGCTTTATAGTGTTTACAGTGAAAAAAAGGGCTTAGCACATTTGCCTTCTCAGCATCCTCTATAACATCTTGACCCATTATTTAATTGCCCCACATTCTTCCTAATCTTTTTTACTATTCGTATACTTTAAACAATATTTTGAGGTTGGTCTTTCTTTGTTTACTGTAGCTATTCATACTTTATTTTCTATTTTATATAGCTTAGCTGCTCTCTTTCAATCCTTATTACAGATTTTTAATTAATGAAGAATTGCTCTGTTTACTCTGGTTTAAAGATTTGAAATGCCGTTTTTTTCCTTCTATTTACCCTTTTAGTTGAGAATTGAGCTATGTACTGTAGGTGTGGATCTAATTTGTTTTAACATTTGTTCCCTAAGGACAAACTTTTACAAATTTTAATAGTTAAATACCCCTTTAAAACCAGCTCACTTCTGAATATCTTTGCCTGAGAAAATATCACCCCAGTCTATGAGCTGGAGGGTTTTTTCTATTTTATAAAATTTGCTTAACTTAAGTCCCTCCTATGCTTAGTTTAAAATCTCCTTCAACTCTCCAGCTATCTGGAGGCAATGTTTCATTTTCAGAATTATTTTACCTAATGCACTGGAGTATGAGACTTGTGTTTGATAAGGTTTTTCAGTGGTAGATGTTCTAGTCTTAATCAGGAATATAGCATATTTTCCTGAATCTAGTTTGTTTTGTTCTTGTTATTATTATGTTAATATTATTTTTATTTTAAATTGTAATAACTCCAATACACATTGTGTAATTTTTATAAATATACTAAAGTGTGATTTGATTAGTGCAAGAGGTTGGCATAGTGGGACTTGGATTGATGAGGTATACCTCGTAAGGTTATAAAGGATGAGGATAATTACAGAAGGTAGAGGCAATCTCATAAGTTGCAGTTTATTAAATAATTGCTGTAGGTGTGTGACCTTTCAGGGGTATTCCAGAAACGTTGTGCATCTAAAGCATGTACGAAAAGGTCTGCATATAATATTATCAAATGCTTTGTCAATTTTTACCCCTTTCAGAGTAAGAGCTCCTACATTGACACTTTCTATAAGTTGGTAACTAGGGAATTGGAATCTTTAAACTCCCGCCCCAAAAATACTGATTATTTGGGCCATTTGGAACATATAGCTATGACTAATGTAGCACATAGTGAGAGCATATTGATTAGACCCTCAGACAAGGGTCGATCAATTGTAGTTCTAGATTCCTCTTATTATGTCTGAGAAGCATTACGACAATTAAATTATATGATTTTGAAGGGTAATCCCACTTAATTATACGGTATGTAAAAAGGTTGACCTCTTTACTTTGTTATGGTAGATCAGAATCTGGGATTGACTCTGATGAACTGGACTATCTATATGTAAAGAAACTAGTTACACCAATTTTTCATTGGCTACCTAAATTTCAGTGAATAAGAGCTCCAGACGTTATGGTGAATACTTACCATTTATCACATTAACCTATTCTTTGGATAGTCACAGAGTGAGAAACATAATATCGAAATATTGGAATGTTCTGCTAGATGGAATATTGGAATGTTCTGCTACTTAAAAATCACCTATCTAAAAAACCCAGGTTTTCCTATTGAAAAGCCCAGAATGTGGGTTCTGTGGTAACACTCAGTTTACTGTATATCATTCTCGGCGCTTTACTAAGTCTTGGCTCAATAAGACAGGTTGTTTTAAATGTAGCCTTCACCGCTGTACAGTATGCAGATTTATTAACAGTTCAAAAGTATTTTGACGGGCAAGGAGTACAAAATTAACTTTTTTGCTAATAGAAAAACTAGAGGCTTCATCTACTTGACCACCTGTCAATATGGCCTAAATATGTTGGGAAAACCATTAGACAGGCATCCCAATGCATAGCACACATTAAAGCTATCCCAAAGCATTCAGCTAGAGCTAAACATATTATAGAGGAACACCACAGTGACACCAACATCTCTTTCCAGATTATAGATACTCCTAAAAGTAGTATTAGGAAAGGTGATGATCATAAAAAGCTACTCAGGCTAGAAGCTAAATGGATATATACCCTGAAAACAGTGCAGCCATATGGCCTGAATAGAGAATTCAAACTATCAGCTTTTTTAGATTAATAAGTGCTGTGATTTTTTTTAACTGAATACTTTGTTTCATCTGTATTATAGATGTTTATTCTGGGTATGTAAGTGTTATCTGTTTTCACTAACTTTCATAATAATGACTGGAGTTCTCTTTCCATTAGTCACATGGTTCCATTCTTACTATATGTTATATGCTCTAAATAATGTGTCCCCATGTTTCAACAAGATGCTTACAGATTTAGGTTGATACTTATCTGTTATTCTATACGCTATACTATTTGTACTTTTTGTAAGAATCAAGCTACAGTATCATTGGTTATCATGTGTAGATTCTAATTGGCTAACTGTCCGTCTCATTAGATTCTTATTCTAATGTATGATATTTAGTATTGTTTTTAAATTTGGATAACGTACTATGTGATTACTCTTTTTTAACCTTTATTTGCATCGCCCCTTCCCCCCTATTGACTTACCTATTTAAGGTGAGCTTGGACACAGGTGGGTGGCCTCTGATGAAGTGACTTACCTCATGAAACACGTCAGGCACCATCTGTGTCTATCCCATCCTGCCTAACAGTGTTTGGCGTCTCTCTGTGTTTTTACCTATGTTGGAATGAAGTATTATCGTTTTATTGGAACTCCGTGTGCAGCCTGCTCTGTGTTGTGTTTTCTCCTTTGTCAATTTTATATTTAAATAATAATGTATCAAATAAGGTGTCAAAACAGCATTGTACATGGCAGACAGTTGGTGTCAAACCCCCCCACCTCTATTCAGGCTTGGTTTCTTTATTTTCACATAAATGGCCTCCTTGACACCTCTCTTGAACCAGTCACGTTCCTTTGCCAATATGTTAAAATTACAAAGGTATGTCCTTTTTCCTTAAGATGCAGGTATACGACTGAGTCCTGACCTGAGGAATTGGCTCTTCTGTGCTGGGCCATACATTGATGCAGTTGCTGTTTGGTCTCCCCCACATATAAATCAGAGCATTCTTCACTGCACTGCATTGTGTATATGATTTCGCTTTTCTTGTGTTTCAGTATTGAGTCTTTCGAATGCACCAATTGCTGCCTATAAACAATGCAAAAAGATAAGACCTTATTGATTTTAGAATTTTATTTGTTTATAATCATGTCTGCATATGAGTAGGGAAACAGAGGTTTAGGATTCAGGACATCTCCACAAATATCCAATTATGCACTAATTTAACTGCCAAAAAGAGAATGTTATTAATGTTTTGACTCTTGAGATGTCCCTGTGATTTGCTCTGCGTGGGCATGACTATTCCAAAAGTTAAAAAATTAGCCTATAGAGATACTTTAACTTGAAAGATGATCTCTAGAGTTCCAATGCCTTTTCTGCAATATCAGGATGGGAAGCCCCATTTATTAAAATTTTTGGCCTCCAGCGCATTACTCATAGCCTGAGAGGAGAGATATATGCGCTTCTCTACTGAAAAGTGAGATACGTTGGATATATAATCTGTGTACCCAAGCCCCACACGAGATTAATGAGGAGATAGATTTTTCATCATTTATTTAACTCACTCCCAAACTTCTATTTTTTAATCTACAGAAATTGCTATTCCATTTAGATTTATACAACAATATCTGTTTGATGAACTTTTGGATTCTATATGGCCGAAATACAGTACAATGGATGACATCGTTAAGCATCTACACAGCTACCAACCTGGCCAGTTTTCACTAATATCTTGCTCCAGTTCTTTGTATGAGCTATATACACCTTATTGTGTGACAATTGTCTCTGGATATAATTGCAGTTTTCTATTGAAGAGATACAGTTTATAGTGTGGAAATGGATTCTGGATATAATTGCAGTTTTTTAACTTTTGGATATAAACAAAAAATCTTCTTTTCAGACTTTACCCATAGGTCCAAGTAAACTTCGTATTTCGACAGGATTTATCTACAAGGAGAAAAAGAGAATAAATCTTCAACTATACATACTTGAACGTGGTCCTATACAATAGAGGGCCCTTCTTTATTAGCTTTTGTTGATTTACCTATATACTGTTCTAGAGATGGACTAGAACTCAAACTATCCCGGACCCGGATTTCTCGGACTTTTGAACTTTCGATAATTATCGAATTCGAAAATAGAACAATCTTCGAATTGTTTATGCGATAATTATCGAATGTTCAAATTGTTTATGGGATAATTATCGAAAATAGAACACGGGAGCTTGAAATTACCGCGCGTGAGAATAAAATCGATTTTTTTGGAAAGTTATGGATATTCAAGCATGTTCCCCCGACCATTTCCCAGGTCCCACAGCCATTTACATTAAGTTACCATTGATATTTTAATTGTATTTTAATTCAAACTTTTCAAACTATTTGACTCCCAATGTGTCCGTTTTCAAACTTTCGAACTTTCCATATAGTTCGAAAGTTCAAAAACAAACTTTCGGAAGTTCGGCCATCTCTTCTATACACCCGGGAGTTATTTGTATATATATTTATATGTGTGCATAATACTGTCTTTGATAATATAGTTAGGTATATAATTGTGCCTATAAAGTGTAAGGGGTCACAATATCACTGTATTTACCTGTATTTATACTTTTACACAGCAAATTACGATCTGTATAATGTAGGGGATTGCTATGCCTAGACACTAGCAGTGTAAGTGAGATCATTAGCTGTTTAAAAGTAACATTCTCTGTAATGCTGAATGTGTGCAGAGCATCATGGGAACCATATGCTAAATCACATAAGAGTTACCCGAGGTATTGCGGGACTCAGTACAATCCAGGCGAGATGAGAATCCCTCTTGTGCTATACTCCAAGATCTCGCTATAATACGACATCCATCTTTGTGATTTAAACTCCTGGTCTGAGCCAGTTCAGTATCCATCGTAGAAGTCTTCAGGACAAAACACCAGGGGTGCAGCAGGGCCCACCACAAGGCCATATCCTCTGCGATCAGTTGTTTTTAAATTAGCTGTTTAAAAGACTGGACCAGAAGTTCTGATCGTGCATATGTTTCCTTCATACGTGCGATCAGTTGTTTCAAAATAGCTGATCGTGAAGGGGGGAGGGCCGGGCCCCTGCAGTTATGCCCCTGTGAAACACGCCTGGTGTCGGCAGTGGTCTTGGCTACTATTTGGATATGCTGATCCACTAGTGCTGCACGGTGTTTTATCTCTCCACCCTATTTCATAGCTATATATAATGTGATGCGCTAAAAACTTATTTATGGTATACTTCTATACATATGTATGCTTTTCAACATGACACTTTACATTTTACAGCACTAGTCACTTTAATAATGATGCCTGAGCCACTTAGCCTATATTTTTAAATGTTTTTTAAAAAACATTTGTTTTTTATTTATTTTTCAATTTATTTCCATACAAAATAATATTATTTCCATTAAATCAGATTACCGGTATATTAACATTGATTTTGCATATAAATTACCTGAAAGGAAATAAAAACATGGAAAAAGAAAGAAGAGAAAAAAGAAAGAAAAGGCAGATAACATTGTACATGTTAAATCAGATAATGCAAGTTTTTAACTAATAACTGGACGTTATGGTACTGTAGTAATATATGTATTGCTTTAAGCGAGAATAAGAATGTTTAACAATCGTAGACAGGAGGTTGAACCCTCTGATTATTATATTGATCATCCCTGAGCCCTTCTCCATTTCTTCTATATTTTGAATTTGTTATTGGATTATTTGGTAGACTTGAGCATTCTGTATATTAAGTAATTTGTTTTCCAGTATTTTATTATTAATAGCTTCATAATTATAAATGTATGGTACATGATACATCTTTGGTTTTCTGGAAAATTTTGTAAGCCAATACTTAGGAGTGCTAAAGCTGGATTTATATTAACTTTGGTTTTGAAAAGGTTGTTAAGGAAGAATTCTATTTTAAACCACATTTTTTTATTTTAGAACAGTCCCACCAGATATGGAGAAAGGATCCCAGGTATTTGCAATTCCTCCAACAGAAGGGTGAGTATGAAGGGAACCATTTTGAAAGTTGTTTTGGGAATCTGTAGAATCTGTAGATAATTTTTTTATTGATTTCCCAATGGGATATGCATTTGGTAATTTTGAACGTTTGTTTGTTTGCTTCCATCCATTGTTCTGGAGATATATCCATTTGTAGTTCTGTAGACCATGTTTTGTTTATTTTTATTGAAGGGTTGTAGATATATTTTGGATATTGTTTTCCTTTTAGAGTCTAATCTAGTAATCAGGTCTATAAGGAAATGATGTTCTTGATCAGTTGGTTTATTCCGTTTCATATTGTGGTAGAGAAAGCTTCTTATTTGGAGAAATTATCCGTCCACAATTTTACATTTATATTTGGTATTGAAAGTTGTAGTGATTGTATGGGTAGTTGATATATGATCTGTTGCATTAGATTGTGACTTTGTGAGTTTTCATTTAAGGATTCCATATTTGCATTGTTGTTATTATTGAGATTAACTGGTTCTGTGGGATTTTACCCCCAAGAGCTATATGGCCCAGAACAGTTTAATTGCGTGTTTTTGAAGGAGTGATTTTTAATTTGTATCCAATGCTTTTCTGTATTTAATAAAGACCACCAGTATCTGATTTGTTTCAGGATTGAGGCAGTGTAATAGTCTTTCATTTTTGGAAGAGCAATACCTCCCGCTTGTTTGGATTTTACCAGAGATAACATTTTTATCCTGGGTTTTTTGTCATTCCAAATAAAGGATGATATCATATTGTCTACCTTGGTGAAGAAGGAGTCAGGCACAGGGATAGGTAGGGTTCTGAATTTATAGAGCATCTGTGGTAACATAAACATTTTGACAATATTAACTTTATTTAACCATGATAAATATTTTGTGTTCTATAGTTGAAAGTCTGAAGAGAATTTGTTCAATAGTGATTTGACATTTATTTGGTATAGTTTGTCTAGGTCTAAAGTAAGTTTTATTCCTAGGTATTCTATATTGTTTACTGACCATGCAAAATAATATCTGGCTTTTAAAAAGCTTTGAAGTGCTATAGATGTGTTTATCTGTAGATCATATGATTTAGAATTATTTATTTTATAGTGTGATAGATTACAGAATATGTTGAGTATGTTTTGTAAGTGTATTAATGAAGAGATCGGTTTTGTTATTGGAATTATTATATCGTCTGCGTAAAGATTAATTGATTCATTGTCAAATGAAATATAAGCAGTGACAGGGGACATCCTTGGCGTGTGCCATTTGTTATTTGGAAGGTTTTTGATATCATACTTGAAATATATATAGTTACTGTTGGGTCAGAATATAGTGTCATTATTACATAGCGTCATCTCCAGTACAAGAGTTGATATAAGTTTAGTTGGTGGAGTTGTAATTTGGTTTTGTGAAGTAATTGGAATAAATCTTGAATAGGATTTATCTTATGTGTTTCCTCTAGATCTTTTATTTTGTTTATTAGGTTTCTTCTAAATTCATTTCTATTTCTTTTTTGGTAGGCTGCGGTTTTGATTAGTATCCCTCTAATATATGCTTTGTGTGCATTCCACACCATAAAGGGTGAGGTTTGGTTGTTGTTATTGATTTAAAATATTCAGTTAGGCATTTTTTAATTTGTTCTTTAATATTGTTATCTGGGATGAGATATGGGTTTAGTCTCCATGTTATATGTGGTGGTGCTATATTTTCTTGTTTGATTTGTAGTAGAACTGGTGCATGATCTGATAGAGTTATATTTTTAATGATGTTACTTGTAATGTTCTGCAATAGCCATTTTTCCACTATGAATGTATCAATTCTAGAGTAAGTATGTGTTTTTGAGTAACACGTGAAGTCCTTATCTAGTGGATGTAATGCCTGCCAAGTGTCATAGAGTTCTTCTGTTTTTAAGATATTATTCATTGATTTATTGTTTTGGAATCTTGTTTTGGCTGTTAAGTCTTTCTCTGAATTAATAATAGTGTTGAAGTCTCCACATATAACTAAATTAGTGATTTGTATTTGCTTTATCTTTTTAATGATCTTTTGTATGAAATGTTGTAGGCCACTGTTTGGTGCATATATATTTGCTATACAGTATTTTATGTTGTTTAGTTGGCAGATTAAAATGCCATTCTTGTCAATAATTGAATTCTCTAATTGAAAAGCTATTTTATCTTTAATTGTTATCATTACTCCTCTACTTTTTTTAAGATATGAAGCATAGTATATATAGGGAAATTTTTTATGTCGCATTATTTTTTCAGTTTCTGGTGTAAGGTGTGTTTATTGTAGGCATAAAATGTCTGTTATTGTTTATAGTGTCTTTCAAAACAGTGTCTTTTTAGTTAAGTCCTCTTACATTGTGTTTGTATTTGGATAGTCATATTGTTTTTATTTTGATACTGAATTATTTGTTTTTGTAGTTGATTCTGTCATGTTCAGTAATGTTTTGTTGTTGTGTATTTTATGTTGGTCTATATATTTATTTGGTTATAGAGTTAGGTCTGTTTTGTATTCTTGTTTCTTGTGTTGTCTATATTCTCTTGTTTCAGTTTTTCCGATTTCTCTGTATTTGTTATAATAACAGTAAAAATAATTAGTTATAGAACATTAGAAAAAAAATTATATACATAAGTAAATTATACATTTTAGCCGCATTCCTTTGCACACTAGTTGTAGTCCGGAGTGTCTCTACAATTTGAGACATTATATACTTGTTTTGCCTATTTATCTTTATTCCCATTTTAATTATACATTTATGTCTTCTGTTGTTGGTATATCCATTTTATTTAGCAGTTATTAGCAGTAGTGTTTTGGTAGATTTATGAGTTGGGTCGTTTGGGTAGATAGTATTATTGATAACTATTTGGTTGTGGCGAGATTTTATACCTTTGTCTTGTTTTCATGCAAGACTCGTGTATTTTAATGCTTAATTAATATATATATATTTCTAGACCTTCTTTGTTTTAGAGTATTAGGAGTTAGTTATGAAGGTAGTAATTTTGGATCTTTATAAGACATATATGAGTTCACATAACATAATATAAAAATAAGATTTTACTTATAATTTCTTTTGGGGTGGAGCCCCAGTATAGAGATCTTATGTATCGATTCTATATTCAAACTTATAAACAATCTCAAGTTTTGTTTCTATTATAATTTTTATGTTTCTAAATAGTATAATGATTCGATTAAAACCACATTCTTATCATATCAATTTCTAAGTAACATATTAGTTCAGTTGTAGTACTATGGATATAGATCACTTTTTATCAGCATCAGACAGAGATACCCTATGTTTGAGTCCACTGAGATAGAGGAATAGAGCTGGGTGTGTTTATTCTTATGTCCTTGGTTTGAAAGTTTAGTTTGTTATACTTATCAGAGAGTGGTCTTTTGGATTTTTTGTTTATTTTTTTGTTCTATATTCATAATGTTGTTGAGTCCACATCGATTAGTTATGGTTGGTTTATTTCTTGTGTTGTTTTTGTTTCGAGTTATTTTTTCCCCCCAGAATAGTATTTATCATTCTGTTGTTATAATCACACACTTTTCATTTCACAGTGGCAGTAGCAGTATATTTTTATCTTAAAGAGTTATTAGACATCAACTTTCAAAAATGTTGGTCTTTTTTGTTGCCACATTCATAGTAGCTATGGTGGTTTGTAACCCCTATCACTGTTGTATTCACAGTGTCGGTAGTAAGTTGTTTAAATCTTGAAGAGTTATTAGCATTCAAGCTGTTCATTTATTTAAACTCATCATCTTTTGGTAGTATTAGTCTTTTTGCTGCTACAACTATAGCAGCAGTAGTGGTTTGTAATCCATATCACATTCACAGTAGTTGTAGTATTGTTTTGTGTCTTGAAAGGTTATTATCATTGAACTATACAGTTTGTTATCATTAAAGCTATACAGTTTGTTGATCTAATTTGTTGTTAAATTGTTAGATTTATGGATATCCTTAACCTTAAAGGGTAACTTTGGTCTCAAATTCTTCCAAACTAGTAAGAATGATATAAAAAACCTTCCATCGTACCTTCAAAATAAAACCTAAATCCCACCTCTAGATAAAATTTATGAGAAGTTGCTGCAAAAGTTCAGTAATGTAACTTCCTGGTTGAACTCTTTTTGTTTTTAGCCATGTGACCAGCTTGTAGTCATGTGACCAGGCTCCCCTTCGCAACTGTCAATTTCCTCAGGTACTTCCTGATTTCCCCAGCAATAAGTCTTTACTGAGCATGCTTATCCCCTGGGGGAAAAGGGCCGTCAGAGGTAAGGTGATGTCACTCAACCTACTGGAAGCAGGAAGTTTGAACATTCACCTCTATATCATTTCTCCCAGGGTGAAGCCAGAGATGTGATTGTTGGCTCAGTGTAAAGCAAATACTGCAGGCTTTCATTTAATCCTAACTTGTTTTGAGACCACAGTTGCCCTTTAAAGGATTTGTAGTTTATCCAATATTGTTGTTTATTTATGTTTTTATTTTGGAGATTACATTCTCTTTGTAGTTTTTTTGATGGAGGAGTGGAATTTCTATTATTTGGTGAGCTTGTTTGGCTCCATATTCCCCACTTTGTGAGTAGTTGCTTTCCCTCCTCTACTGTCTGCGCTAGGTGTGTACGCTCGCCGTATGTTGCAATCAGCTTTAGGGGATGGAATGCTTCTATCTCTTAAGATTTTTGTAAGTTCAGCGAATTGTTTTCTCTGATTAATTGTTATCGGTGACAGGTCTACTAAGAACTGTAAGTCTTGGTATTTTGGAGACAAGTGTTTAAGATTTCTTGATTTTTGTAGAAATGTTTCTTTGTATCTGTTATATTCAATTAGATCAACTGGACTTGAAGTTTAGTTCTTGAAGACGTTTCGCTAGTCATCCGACTGGCTTTCTCAATTCAGAATGACTTGTACAGGAATCTGTGGCAATTATGTACCCTGGAAAATCCCAATTAGCATATCACAGCCAGGTGTTAAGGGTGTGATTGGATAGTGGCTAAGAGGTGTTATAGGAACGCCCAGAGTAAGGTGTCAAAACAGCATTGTACATCGCAGACAGTTGGTGTCTAACTCCCCCACCTCTATTTAGGCTTGGTTTCTTTATTTTCACATAAATGGCCTCCTTGACACCTCTCTTGAACCAGTCACGTTCCTTTGCCAATATGTTAACATTACAATCTTCAAAGGTATGTCTTTTATCCTTAAGATGCAGGTACACGGCTGAGTCCTGACCCGAGGAATTGTCTCTTCTCTGCTGGGCCATATGATGATGCAGTTGCTGTTTGGTCTCCCCCAAATACAAATCAGAGCATTCTTCACTGCACTGCACTGCGTATATGATGTCATTTTTCCTGTGTTTCGGTATTGGGTCTTTCAGATGTACCAATTGCTGCCTCAGTGTGTTGTTTGGTTTAAAGCAGACAGGGATACGGTGTTTTTTAAAAATTCTTCTTAATTTTTCGGAGACCCCTGCTACATATGGGATGACCATGTTCTTCCTCCTGTCTTGCTTTCCCTTTCACTGTTGGTATACATGTTCTTTCGTTTTCTACTTCTTTTGACAAAGGCCCAGTCTGGATATCCACACGTTTTAAGGGCTCCTCTGAGATGTTTCATTTCTTTAGCCTTCGCCTCTGTGCTAGTGGGGATGTTCTCTGCTCTGTGTTGTAGGGTTCTGATGATACCCAGCTTGTGATCTAAAGGGTGGTGGGAGTCAAACATCAGATACTGATCTGTGTGTGTTGGTTTTCTGTAAACCTCTACATCCAGTTTACCATTCTCCCTGACTTCTACCAAGCAGTCAAAGAAAGCCAGTGTGTTGTTTTATACCTCTTCCCTTGTAAATTTGATGTTTTGGTCTACTGCATTAATGTGTTCTGTGAAAGCTTGTACTTCCTTCTGGTGGATTTTAACCCAGGCGTATCTGAACATATCTGAACCAGTAGCTGGGTGCTATGCCCTTAAAGGTGTTAAGTGCCTGTTTATCTACCTCCTCCATGTAAAGGTTGGCCACAATGGCTGAAACTGGAGATCCCATATCACATCCATGTTTTTGCTTATAGAACGTATCCCTGTATTTTAAATAGGTGGTATTCAGGTACAAGTCCAGTAAGGAACACACCTGTTCTGGGTTGAGATCAGTTCTGCTGGTAAGAGTGCTGTCTTGGCCTAGTCGTTTTCTCACCATGTCAACAGACTCCTTGGTGGGTATACAGGTGAAGAGAGATGTCACATCATAGGACACCATAGTTTCTTCTGCACCGAGTACTATATCTTCAATCTTGTTGGTGAAATCCTGAGAGTTCTGCATGTGATGCTTAGAACTTCCCACCAATGGTCCTAAGATGTTGGCTAGGTATTTTGCCACCTTGTATGTTACAGAGTTGATGCTGCTGATTATAGGCCTTAGTGGTGCCCCTTCCTTATGTATCTTTGGGAGTCCATATATGCATGGATGTGCCTCACCAGGGTAGAGGTGATGATACATTGCTCAATCAATGGCTTTATCCTTTTGAAGTATTAAGTCTATGACCCTTTTCTTGTACCGGCTGGTGGGATCCCTTGTTAAAGCCTCATATGTGTTGTTATCTTCCAGGAGCATGGTCAACTTAGCATGGTAGTCTGAGGTGTTGAGTGCCACTGTGCATCTTCCCTTGTCTGCCGGTAGAATGGTTATACTGGAATCTTTCTTGAGGGATGTTAAGGCTCTTCTCTACTGTGTGGTCAGTTTAGATGAAGGAGTTTTAGCACTGGCTAAGGCTGCAGATTCCTTAAGGCAAAGTTGTTCTGCCTCACTCTGTGGTGCCTTATTATTGTGGATTGAGGCTTCTGTGGCTGCTATAATATCCACCACAGGGATGGCTTTAGGAGTGATGGCAAAATTCAAGCCCTTAGCAAGGACTTCCATTTCTGGCTGGGTCAGGTTCCTGTTAGACAAGTTTTTTACCCATTCCTCCTTGTTTGATGAAGTGACATTTCCCTCCTTTTGTATCCAAGGTAGTTGTTCTCCTTTGGGGGTGTTCTGGGATGAAAGAATAGAGAACTTGTTCTGTTGCCTTTGTTTGCCCTAACAGTGCTGAGAAAGCTGTGCCTAAATAGAGCTGGGGGGTTAACCAAGCATAAATAGAGGTGGGGGGGGGTTTCGACACCAACTGTCTGCCTTGTACAATGCTGTTTTGACACCTTACTCTGGGCGTTCCTATAACACCTCTTTACCGCATGAGAACCTTCACAAGCTATTTTTTCTTTGATATGATAAAAATGTAACCTTAATATTATGTCTCTAGGAGCATGGATAGGAGCTGTTTTAGGTTTTGGTAGCCTGTGTATTCTGTCGATAGTCAGCTCTAAGTCTGTCAGATCTGGCAGTAAATATTGGAATAATATACATGTATAATCACTTAATTGTTGATGTTTGATATCTTCTGGTATTCCTCTGATTTTTAGGTTGTTTCTTCTACTTCTATTTTCAAGATCAGTTATATTTTGTTGTAAAGCACTAACAGTGTCATCCATAGAATTTTGTGAGTCCACTAGATTATTGAACACTGTAGTGAATTCTTGCATTTTTAATTATGTGTGTGTTGTCCTTTCGCCTATAGCGTCTTTGCAGAATTCTATAAACAACATTGTTATATCTGTAAGCATGGCTCTGCTTTAAGCCTTTAATATATCTTTTAATATGGTGACATTAATCTGATCTTTTGAGTCTGGGAACATTCAAACATTGGGTAAACATGGTTATATGTGATTGTTGTTGTGTTTCTCAATCTTCCTCTGTGTCTTCCTCATTTTGTGTGTTTCCCATATTAGATCTATGAGTGTCATTTATATTAACATTAGTTTGGTCTTGCGCTTCTGTGTAGTTCTTTAAATGTTTAGGTGGTGATATTATGTCATAATCATCACTTACTATTTTTTCCTTGTGCTTTACCAGGGCACCGGGAGTCTCTGTGTCTGCTGAACTGCTGGATCGGGAGTCCCACATGGGTCCTCCTTACTCCTTGCTAGGCCTTTGTCTCCTGCTTTCAGCTTTGCATCCTCCTGGGCTTGCATCCTCCTGGGCTTGCAGATCCTGTCTGTCATCTTTCAGAAATCTGGACTGTGTGTACCTAGCTTTAGGCAGGAAATGAGGATATTGCTAGATGGGTTGGACTGGATGGACATATGTCTTTATTCAACCTCAAATACTAACTATACTATACTATACTATACTTGCAGCTTTTCTGGCCAGGAAGCAGGAAGTCACTGGTTCTTATGGCACTTTGTGCTACAGCAAAAGATAACAACACAACTAAAGGTACTTACTTACCTGGCTATACAGCTACTTATTAAAGGTATAGGCTGCTGTTAACATAAAAACATGGTAGGGGAGCAGATTGAAGGACAGGGGGCATTAATCTGACCTCTCAGTTTTGACCACTCTGTGATAAGATTGTACACAATCTTATCACAGTGAGATATGCGAATCAAATAAATTCAGTATCGATTCAATACAGTCCCTATTTGGGCTATTATATAAAATAATTGTGTTAATTGTACAAGGATTGTACAATCATTTGTAAGACGTGTGGCTAATTTAAGGCTATGTTCAGACAAGTATCTTTGTACAATTTCTCATGGTGTTTTCTTGGTTGTTTCCTGAAAGTTACCAATAGTTAAATATCTGAATGCAAACTCTGAAACCACCAGGAAAATGCCTTCAAAATGGGACATTTGTCTGAACAGTCACACTGGAGGGCAGACCTAACAGGGTCTTCTGAACTGTAGGGCTGACCTTAAACTGTCTGCTAAATTCAAGGGCGGGAGGGATCTGCAGTCACTTTTTATGTCAGCCCTCCAGTTCAGCAGACACTGATACTAGCCACTAGGGATGGACTAGAACTCAAGCCCGAGTTCGAGCCGAACTTTAAGATTTCGAACGGACTTGGACTTCTCAAACTATCCCTGACCCGGATTTCTCAGACTTTTGATGTTTCCGGACTTTCAATCGTAAATTCGATAATTATCAAATTTACAATAATTATCGAATTTACAGGCCCTTCACTAACTCTAGAATGTAGTGTAATGTAGTGGCTGGATAGTGTAGTGGTTAATAGCTCTGCCTTTGACATGGGAGACCAGGGTTCAAATCCTGGCTAGGTCAGCTATACAAAGGTTGGGATTATTAAAATACCCTAGTAATATAATATTGTTATTATATTACTAGGTTATTATATGGTTATTATATTACTAGGTTATTATGGTTATTATATTGCAAGGTTATTATATTGCTAGGGTATTATAATAACCATAATAACTTAGTAATATAATAACCATATAATAACATAGTAATATAATAACCATATGATAACCTAGTAATATAATATAATATAGGATATTATATGGTTATAATATTACTAGGTTATTATATGGTTATTATATTACTAGGGTATTATAATAATCCAAAATTTGTTTAGCTGCCCTCAGCCAGGATTCGAACCCTGGTCTCCCATGTCAAAGATGGTGCCTTTAACCACTACACTATCCAGCCACTGCTTAATAGGGATAATATATTACAAGGTTATCATATGGTTATTATATTACTATATAACCTAGTAATATATCATTGATATAATGTAATGGCTGGAAAGTGTAGTGGTTAAAGGCACCACCTTTGACATGGGAGACCCGGGTTAGTATCCTGGCTAGGTCAGCTATACAAATGTTTGGATTATTAAAATACCCTTCCTGTTTAGTTTCACTATAGCCTGCTGCGCGATAATGCAGATAATGCACGCTATAGCAAACTAAACCAGGAAGCATTCAGCAATTTTCAACTGAGCCACGGTGGATTGTGCGCGGTAAATATACTTACTTTCCTGGTCAAGGTGATTGAAGATGAAGGTAAGGAATACAGTAGGTAATTTACCTCTCAGTTTTCAATTAGTACTTTAAAAGAATAGTGCACTTTTTGTGTGAACTATCCTTTAAGGGATCATTAGAAAGCCAAATTGGAAATGATCAACCCCAAAAAGAAAACCTTGAGGACAATGAGGACGAGTCTTGATCAAAGTTTATATCGATTACTGCATCATAGGAGTGCCAGGGATTGATATTGCACACCCCTAAAGTCTGCTTCTGAAAGACAGATGGTGCATTGTTTAAAATTGCAATAATACATATATATCTGCCTTTGGCTTATCAACCAGACAGTACTGTTTTTACTGTTTGTGTGTAGCACGGCTTAAGGAACTGCCATACATGGGCGTCCCTCTCTCCACATTTTTGTATGTTTGTTACATTTTAAAGCCTGTCTGGCTCTTTAATGAGGCCAAGGTTTGTGGGTCTACTCTGCATGCAGTCTTCCTTGGGGAAATGGTGCCCACATCACCGCTTATTCTGATACATATTGCAAACTCAAAAAAGAATTATATTTAAGTCTATAGCACATTGAATCTGCTTTTTTTAACTGGCCACACACCCTTCACTGACAGCTAAATGGTCAACTCCAGCAACCAAAGGGTTCATCACACTTTTAAACATGCAACCTTTTCTGCCAGCAGTCAAAGGAGTCATCAGCATTTGAACACTCGAATACAGTACACATATCATAGTTAAACAAAGTTAAAGGAGAACTAAAACCCAATTTTTTATACTCCAGAATCTGAAAACACACCCCCTAAAAACACCAATAAACTATAAAATCCCACTTCAGTAAACTCTGTTAAAGTAAATCAAGCCTGTTAAGAACTGGATGAAGTATCTGTGTGTATGTGCAATGTCAACCACACCTCCTGACCTCAGTCACATGCTTCCTTGCTTTATCTGTCCTGTAAAAGGATTGGCTAGAGATTATTAATGGTGTGTGACCACTGTAACAGTTTGTGCCATAGCTAAGGACTGAGCAGTGCAGAACAAAATGGTCGTTGACCAAACTGTCCTGATACTAGAATGCTGAGAAGTAAAGCACAAACCATATGTTTAGTAGGTAATTTCCCAAGAGCCTGTATCAAAATGAGAGGTAACCACAGATTAATGGTTTTATATCAAGGTGTTCTGCCTTCTGGTTCAGTGTTGTTCTGTGGCTTTAGTTGCCCTTTAGGTACATTCGAACAAGCAACATCTTGGTTCTTGAAAGGCAAACCTTGGAACAGTTTTTTTGCTTCACAAACTTTTACAACACTTTTTGAAATAAAGGGTAACTGTGGTCTCCAAATTTCCCAAGTTAGGATTATAATAATACTCTTCCGTTGTACCTTCAAAATAACCCTAAATCACATCTAAAAGGTATCACGTCTAAAATTTATTGCTGGGTTGGTTTAGCAATATTACTTTCTGTTTAACCATCATGCTGCCCAGGGCATAGATAGATATCACAGGGTCCCATAGCAAGATTTTAGATGGGGCACCCCACATAAAAATTAGTTCGGTACAGTCCAACCTAACCCAGCTAAACTGTAGAAAGTTTTTTTTAAAGGGCACGTCCACCCTACTAATAAAAAATGTACCTCACTTAGCAGCCCCCACAAAACCCACATTTTCATTTAACTTTGAAAGGTTTAAGTAAACCAAAATGGGGTTTGTGTGGCTGAAATTTCTTAGGGGGGTGCACATGCCGGCAGGGACCTGGCCGGGCCCCCTCAGCCTCTGGGCCCCATAGCAACTGCTATGGCTGCTATAGTGATTCCTACAACCCTGATGCTGCCCAATTAGCAGCCGGATGTCCGTACTTAGAGTGACTATGCAAAACTTAACAGGGCTTTGTATAGGGGGCTTCAAAAGAGCAACCGTAGCTTCTTACCTTTACGCAATCCCACGATGCAATACGTCTTTACGTCTGGTATTGTATTGCGGGATCGCACAAAGATAAATAGCGCGCTTGCAGATTATTAAACATCCTTGTATATATTTTTGGAACCAACACACCCCTCAGCTACAAATAATGCCATATTTTTATACATATGAGCAAATTATGAATGTAGTACTTCATAAAATTGCTTTATATGATTTTGTGAAAAAATTTAGAAAAGTGTGTTTTCCCATAGAGAAAATCATACATAAACTCCCATGACAACTAAAAATAAAAAAGCCTAAATATCAATTCCCAAATGTCCTGATTCAAACGTATTCCATGCATCACTGCACACCGAGACATGGCTACCAAGTAGCCCTGAAGTCAACCAATACATAAGTGCAATTACACTTCATTTCAAAAGATTCTCATTTCACAACACACCCCTCAATCTCAAAAAAATTATCAATCCACACAATACACTATTATTTTTGGAATGTACACATACCATCGCTACCAAATGGTGGGATTTTACTATATATGTGCAGAAGTCCAGACACAGAACATCTTAATGGAAACATGATTCAAGTTAGAAAATCTTGCAGAAACCACATGACAAGTTAAAAACCCACTAAATATCAATCTTCCAATCAATCAATCAATCAATCTAAATCAAATGGTAGGCTAATACGCATGGGTGCACATCAAGACATGGCCAATAAACAAACACAAAACCGAGTCAATGCAGAAATTGTTTGCATGTGTAATTGAGGCTTAGTTTTCTTGAAATTGGTGGACTACTTATCAAACTTTACTTTGACCATACGCTGGGAACGTGATCAACTTAAAGAAAGCAGATTTTGTTGCCAATTGTTTTGTTTTGGGGTAAGGGGAGAAGAGTGTATCAATTTAATTTTTCTATGTATGTAATAATCATCTTTGGGAATGGTAATGAACTTGGAATACGGGCATAAATGGCCATTTCCTTGTTCAAATCTGTTCGAAAAAAATCACTTTCCGGAATTTTTTTTCCAGAAACTGATTTTTCATTCATTGGCAAAGATCAATTATTTGGTGATCAGAAGTGATCACAAGTATTGATCTCTGCTGTTCCTATTTGTTTCCTAATCATCGATTCATTCACAATACTATAGTGCCTGCTTGCTATGGCCAAAGTAAACTGAAATTGGAACCTGGTTGCAGTTTACATCTGCAATAGACTGCCAGGGAGGAAGTGGGGGAAGACCAAGGTGTCAAGGTTTTCCCTTTCCCCTGCGGCTCTGTAATTTCCTTACCACTGGCTTCAAGTAAGGATCCTTACATGGTCCGGCACTTTGTGGGTGTATTTAACCCGACCCTCAGTTTCGGACCAATCTGATGGGAGATCGAGGGTAGAGAGAGGGCACTTGATTGCTCCGATTGCACGGGGGGGCGGATTTTTTTTAACTGTTTAGGTGCCACCACCCATAGATTTTGATGAATTTTTAAAAACTGTCAGGAAAAAAAGAGTACTATAGAATTTACCATTTTGGCACTGAACCAGTTAATAGGAGGCCCCCTATACCTAACCCAGGCAAATTACTGATACGATCTACAGTTACAGTATTATTTACAAGTTGAAGACATGTTCCTTATGCTTGTGGATACAGTTCAGCAACAAACTTTTTTTTTTTTTTACCTAGAAGTATGTTATTTCTTTTGTTATATGGAAACAAAATGTACAACTCCTTCTTACAACACAAATGGAAAGTCATAGGAAAATATTGTACAGCATAGGGGTCTACAGGAGCCTACAGCTAAGTGGTCCCAGTGGTTGGCTACCACACCACGGCATTAATGGTCGACCTAATCACCTTACCCACCCAACGGCTGTACCAAGAGCGTTTAAAAATATGATTACACAATGTCCGGCACCACTATTCAAGAATGCTGCTATCATCTGTCTTCCACATATGTGGTAATGGCAAGTTCATTGAATAGCTTTAAATAGGCTACATACGTTTCTAAAACTAAAACTGGTATTAATACATAACTGCAGTTCTGGTTGATCCCTGGTACTTTTCTATTGCCAGTTGAGTCAGGAATTTTTTAGCTGTTTTTTTTTTACCTCTTATCAACTGTTAGGTAGGGTTAAAAAGGAGGTGAAATGGTTGAACTTGATGGATGCATGACTTATTAACACCTCAATTACTGTGTTACTAATTGTACCAACTCAACTTAAAACCTACAGACCGGGTTTGTAACTGGGGACTGCCTGTATATTTACCTTTTTGGCTTTAATTAATGTTAAATAAGTTTATAATATATTAGACCACAACTTAAGTACCCAGACTTCAATAGATTTTGAGTTTAAACTCTGAATTTCACAAACTTTGTGAAACTCCCAGCATTCTCTGTTAGCATAAGTTTCTTCTTTATGTCCATTGGCTAATGATGTATTAAGATGCAATACAGTGTAATAATATAGAGCATGGGTGTTGAACTTTTTCACATGTTAAAAACTACAACTCCCAGCATTCCCTGGCTGCACAGAATGCTGGAAAATTTATTTTTCATACATCCTGGAATAAAGCCCTTTTACTGACTTACAGACATGAAAGCCCATGCTTTAGCGATTCCTACCAAAGGGTTTGAACATTCAAGTAATTCATCTGCCCTTCCCTTACTTCCATAGCAATTACACTATTGGTTTATAGAAGGATTATTCAGGTCCTCATTTAGTGAGGAGTCACACATCCAACCACCTATCTGACAGTTACAATCCAAAATGTCAATGGAATAACCTGCAGGTCTGAGAATAGACCCAGGCTTTTCTGTCACATTGTGCAGTTCAAACCAAACACAGCACCATTGGGGAACGTGAGACCCCCAAACCCCTATCATATATAGATATCACTTACTGTCCAGAAAACAGCAGCTTTCCTTTTTTCTAATGGGAGGGGTGGGGTGAATGTTGTAGTTTGCTAAGACTGTCACATGTTTTACAAAGGAGTGACAAATAAGTCTTGCAACTTCCTACTAACATTCCTACAATTTTTTTGATTCACTAACAGCTATCAATCTAATATTAAGCACACCATTGGATACAACACTGAAAGGAAATGGTAAATATGTTTCTTTTTAAGCTTACATTGCCTCCATGTAAACTCCTGAGTGAGGCTAATCACTCTTGTTTGAAGATTCCATTACAAAACAGGACTGGGGACTTGCAAGTATATTTTTATATATTTGCCTTATTTACATTTCTATATACTTTAATATCATTACTACATATTTAGTTCTTTGTATACCACATCCCTCTATTATTTACCACCCCACCTCCCATGTATCCCTGTATTTCCTGATTTATTTTTTTTTTTTATATTATGGACCCAAAATTACCAATTGGGAACAGGGGGCTTCTAGACCTTTTGGCACCTGAGCTGCCTCTACATTTCACGGTGCCACCGAAAGAATTAGGGGTGTGACCTGTGGGGTTGTCTTCCAGTACACCAGCCAATGTCTGGTCAGCCCTCCAGTTCAGCATGCACTGTTAAGTCAGCAACCACTGTTAGGTCAGCCTTCCAGTTTAGCAGCCACTGTTAGGTCAGCCCACTAATTCAGCAGCCACGGTTAGATCAGCCCTCCAGTTCAGCAGCCACTGTTATCAGCCCTCAGTTCAGCAGCCACCGGTTAGGTCAGCCCTCCAGTTCGGTATACACTGTCATCAGCCCTCCAGTTCAGCATGCACGGTTCAGGGTCAGCCCTCTAGTTTACCAGACACTGCAGGTCAGCTCTCCAGTTCACCAGACATGTGTAAGTTAGACCTCCAGTTCTGGGCTGACTAAACAGTGTCTGGTGCACAGAAGGGCTGACCTAACAGTGGCTGTAGAGATGGCCGAACTATAAAGTTTGGTCTGTTTTTGAACTTTCGAACTTCAAGAGAAGTTCGAAATTCGAATTCGGACCCATTCAAGTCAATGGGGGAGTAATAGTTCGAAAAATCCAAGTGATTTACAGCTAAACTAACAACGGTAACTTACTGTAATGGCTGTGGCACCTGGGAAATGGTCTGGGGAACATGTCACTTTGTTAAAACCCTACCTAAAGTCAGACGGGCTACATTCAACGATTTCGAATGAACAAACGATCCTTCCTGTTAGCCAACGGTTGTTCTGAGGCTTTGCTAGTTAATGAAGGGTTGGATAGTGTAGGGGTTAAAGGCACTGCCTTTGACATGGAGAACCAGGGTTCGAATCCTGGCTAGGGCTGCTATATAACTGTTTGGCTTTTTATCATACCCTAGTGATATAATAACCATATATAACCTAGTAATATAATATGTTTATTATATTCTAGGTTATCATATGGTTATTATATTACTAGTTATTAATTGTTTATTTTTACAGGTTTTATATTACTAGCGTATTATAATAATAACCTAGTAATATATACCACTTAATAACCAAGTATATATACCATATGATAACCTAGTTATACCAATATTTTTACTAGGGTATCATTGGTTTTTTACTGTTTTTTTGGTTATATATTACTAGGGTATTATAATAATCCAACTGGAACACTGCCCCCAACCAGGATTCAAACCCTGGCCTCCCATGTCAAGGTGGAGCCTTTAACCTACCACTATCCAGCCAATGCTTTATATGGAAAATATATTACTAGGTTCATTGGTATTATATGGTAATATATCAAGATATGTAGTGGCTGGATAGTGTTTGGTTAAAGGCACCACCTTTGACATGGGTGACCAGGGTTTGTATCCTGGCTAGGGCAGCTATACAAATTTTGGATATTATGAGGGTATTATAATAATCCAAAACTTGCATAGCTGCCCTCAGCCAGGATTCGAACCCTGGTCTCCCATGTCAAAGGGGGTGCCTTTAACCACTACACTATCCAGCCACTGCTTTATATGGATATATATAAACTAGGTTATCATATGGTTATTATATTACTATATAACCTAGTAATATATCATTGATATAATGTTGTGGCTGGAAAGTGTAGTGGTTAAAGGCACCACCTTTGACATGGGAGACCCGGGTTAGTATCCTGGCTGGGGCAGCTAAACAAATTTTGGGATTATTATACCCTAGTAATATAATAACCATATAATAACCTAGTAATATTATAACCATATAATATCCTATATTATATTATATTACTAGGTTATCATATGGTTATTATATTACTATGTTATTATATGTGGTTATTATATTACTAAGTTATTATGGTTATTATAATACCCTAGCAATATAATAACCTTGCAATATAATAACCATAATAACCTAGTAATATAATAACCATATAATACCTAGTAATATAATAACAATATTATATTACTAGGGTATTTTATAATCCAAACATTTGTATAGCTGACCTAGCCAGGATTTGAACCCTGGTCTCCCATGTCAAAGGCAGAGCTATTAACCACTACACTATCCAGCCACTACATTACACTACATTCAGAGTTAGTGAAGGCCTGTAAATTCGATAATTATGTAAATTTGATAATTATCGAATTTACGATTGAAAGTCCGGAAACATCAAAAGTCTGAGAAATCCGGGTCAGGGATAGTTTGAGAAGTCCAAGTCGTTCGAAATCTAAAGTTCGGCTCGAACTCGGGCTTGAGTTCTAGTCCATCCCTAGTGGCTAGTATCAGTGTCTGCTGAACTGGAGGGTGACATAAAAAGTGACTGGCAGATCCCTCCCGCCCTTGAATTTAGCAGACAGTTTAAGGCAGCCCTACAGTTCAGAAGACCTGTTAGGTCTGCCCTCCAGTGTGACTGTTCAGACAAATGTCCCATTTTGAAGGCATTTTCCTGGTGGTTTCAGAGTTTGCATTCAGATATTTAACTATTGGTAACTTTCAGGAAACAACCAAGAAACACCATGAAAATTGTACAAAGATACTTGTCTGAACATAGCCTTAAATTAGCCACACGTCTTACAAATGATTGTACAATCCTGTACAATTAACACAATTATTTATATTATAGCCCAAATAGGGACTGTATTGAATCGATACTGAATTTATTTGATTCGCATATCTCACTGTGATAAGATTGTGTACAAATTATCACAGAGTGGTCAAACTGAGAGGTCAGATTAATGCCCCCTGTCCTTCAATCTGCTCCCCTACCATGTTTTTATGTTAACAGCAGCCTATACCTTTAATAAGTAGCTGTAAGCCAGGTAAGTAAGTACCTTTAGTTGTTGTGTTATCTTTTGCTGTAGCACAAAGTGCCATAAGAACCAGTGACTTCCTGCTTCCTGGCAGAAAAGCTGCAAGTATAGTATAGTAAGTTAGTTAGTATTTGAGGTTGAATAAAGACATATGTCCATCCAGTCCAACCCATCTAGCAATTACTCATTTCTGCCTAAAGCTAGGTACACACAGTCCAGATTTCTGAAAGATGACAGACAGGATCTGCAAGCCCAGGAGGATGCAAGCCAGGAGGATGCAAAGCTGAAAGCAGGAGACAAGGCCTAGCAAGGAGTAAGGAGGACCCATGTGGGACTCCCGATCCAGCAGTTCAGCAGACACAGAGACTCCCGGTGCCCTGGTAAAGCACAAGGAAAAAATAGGAAGTGATGATATGACATAATATCACCACCTAAACATTTAAAGAACTACACAGAAGCGCAAGACCAAACTAATGTTAATATAAATGACACTCATAAGATCTAATATGGGAAACACACAAAATGAGGAAGACACAGAGGAAGATGAGAAAACACAAAACAATCACATATAACCATGTTACCCAATGTTTGAATGTTCCCAGACTCAAAAGATCAGATTAATGTCACCATATTAAAAGATATATTAAAGGCTTAAAGCAGAGCCATGCTTACAGATATAACAATGTTGTTTATAGAATTCTGCAAAGACGCTATAGGCGAAAGGACAACACACACATAATTAAAAATGCAAGAATTCACTACATGTTCAATAATCTAGTGGAACTCACAAATTCTAGGATGACACTGTTAGTGCTTTACAACAAAATATAACTGATCTGATCTGAAAATGAGTAGAAGAACAAACTAAAAATCGAGGAATACCAGAAGATATCAAACATCAACAATAAGTGATATACATGTATATTATTCCAATATTTACTGCCAGATCTGACAGACTTAGAGCTGACTATCGACAGAATACACAGGCTACCAAAACCTAAAACAGCTCCTATCCATGCTCCTAGAGACATAATATTAAGGTTACATTTTTATCATATCAAAGAAAAAATAGCTTGTGAAGGTTCTCATGCGGTAAAGAGGTGTTATAGGAACGCCCCGAGTAAGGTGTCAAAACAGCATTGTACAAGGCAGACAGTTGGTGTCGAAACCCCCCCCCCACCTCTATTTATGCTTGGTTAACCCCCCAGCTCTATTTAGGCACAGCTTTCTCAGCACTGTTAGGGCAAACAAAGGCAACAGAACAAGTTCTCTATTCTTTCATCCCAGAACACCCCCAAAGGAGAACAACTACTTGGATACAAAAGGAGGGAAAGTCACTTCATCAAACAAGGAGAATGGGTAAAAAACTTGTCTAACAGGAACCTGACCAGCCAGAAATGGAAGTCCTTGCTAAGGGCTTGAATTTTGCCATCACTCCTAAAGCCATCCCTGGGTGGATATTATAGCAGCCACAGAAGCCTCAATCCACATAATAAGGCACCACAGAGTGAGGCAGAACAACTTTGCCTTAAGGAATCTGCAGCCTTAGCCAGTGCTAAAACTCCTTCATCTAAACTGACCACACAGTAGAGAAGAGCCTTAACATCCCTCAAGAAAGATTCCAGTATCACCATTCTACCGGCAGACAAGGGAAGATGCACAGTGGCACTCAACACCTCAGACTACCATGCTAAGTTGACCATGCTCCTGGAAGATAACAACACATATGAGGCTTTAACAAGGGATCCCACCAGCCGGTACAAGAAAAGGGTCATAGACTTAATACTTCAAAGGATAAAGCCATTGATTGAGCAATGTATCATCACCTCTACCCTGGTGAGGCACATCCATGATATATGGACTCCCAAAGATATAAGGAAGGGGCACCACTAAGGCCTATAATCAGAGCATCAACTCTGTAACATACAAGGTGGCAAAATACCTAGCCAACATCTTAGGACCATTGGTGGGAAGTTCTAGCACACAGCAGAACTCTCAGGATTTCACCAACAAGATTGAAGATTAGTACTCGGTGCAGAAGAAACTATGGTGTCCTATGATGTGACATCTCTCTTCACCTGTATACCCACCAAGGAGTCTGTTGACATGGTGAGAAAACGACTGGCCAAGACAGACTCTTACCAGCAGAACTGATCTAACCCAGAACAGGTGTGTTCCTACTGGACTTGTACCTGAATACCACCTATTTAAAATACAGGGATACGTTCTATAAGCAAAAACATGGATGTGATATGGGATCTCCAGTTTCAGCCATTGTGGCCAACCTTTACATGGAGGAGGTAGATAAAACGGCACTTAAACTTTAAGGGCATAGCGCAGCCAACTGGTCAGATATGTTCAGATACGCCTGGGTTAAAATCCACAGAAGGAAGTACAAGCTTTCACGAACACATTAATGCAGTAGACCAAAACATCAAATTTACAAGGGAAGAGGTATAAAACAACACACTGGCTTTCTTTGACTGCTTGGTAGAAGTCAGGGAGAATGGTAAACTGGAGTAGGTTACAGAAAACCAACACACAGATCAGTATCTGATGTTTGACTCCCACCACCCTTTAGATACAAGCTGGTATCATCAGAACCCTACAACACAGAGCAGAGAACATCCCCACTAGCACAGAGGGGAAGGCTAAAGAAATGAAACATCTCAGAGGAGCCCTTAAAACGTGTGGATATCCAGACTGGGCCTTTGTCAAAAGAAGTAGAAAACGAAAGAACATGTATACCAACAGTGAAGGGAGAAGCAAGACAGGAGGAAGAACATGGTCATCCCATATGTAGCAGGGGTCTCCGAAAAATTAAGAAGATTTAAAAACACCGTATCCCTGTCTGTTTAAACCAAACAACACACTGAGGCAGCAATTGGTACATCCGAAAGACCCAATACCGAAACACAGGAAAATGACATCATATACGCAGTGCAGTGCAGTGAAGAAGCTCTGATTTGTATTTGGGGAGGACCAAACAGCAACTGAATCATCTATGGCCCAGCAGAGAGAGACAATTCCTCGGGTCAGGACTCAGCCGTGTACCTGCATCTTAAGGATAAAAGACATACCTTTGAAGATTGTAATGTTAACATATTGGAAAGGAACGTGACTGGTTCAAGAGAGGTGTCAAGGAGGCCATTTATGTGAAAATAAAGAAACCAAGCCTAAATAGAGGTGGGGGAGTTAGACACCAACTGTCTGCAGGTACAATGCTGTTTTGACACCTTACTCTGGGCGTTCCTATAACACCTCTTAGCCCACATCAATCACACCCTTAACACCTGGCTGTGATATGCTAATTGGGATTTTCCAGGGTACATAATTGCCACAGATTCCTGTACAAGTCATTCTGAATTGAGAAAGCCAGTCGGATGACTGCGAAACGTCTTCAAGAACTAAACTTCAAGTCCAGTTGATCTAATTGAATATAACAGATACAAGAAAAAATTTCTACAAAAATCAAGAAATCTTAAACACTTGTCTCCAAATACCAAGACTTACAGTTCTTAGTAGACCTGTCACCGATAACAATAATCAGAGAAACAATTCGCTGAACTTACAAAAATTTAAGAGATAGAAGCATTCCATCCCTAAAGCTGATTGCAAAATACGGCGAGCGTACACACCTAGCGAGACAGTAGAGGAGGGAAAGCAACTACTCACAAAGTGGGGAATATGGAGCCAAACAAGCTCACCAAATAATAGAAATTCCACTCCTCCATCAAAAAAACTACAAAGAGAATGTAATTCCAAATAAAACATCAAATAAACAACAATATTGGATAAACTACAAATCCTTTAAAGGGCAACTGTGGTTCAAAACAAGTTAGGATTAAATGAAAGCCTCAGTATTTGCTTTACACTGAGCCAACAATACATCTCTGGCTTCACCCTGGGAGAAATGATATAGAGGTGAATGTTCAAACTTCCTGCTTCCAGTAGGTTGAGTGGACATCACCTTACCTCTGACGGCCCTTTTCCCCAGGGGATAAGCATGCTCAGTAAAGACTTATTGCTGGGAATGTGTGGAAATCAGGAAGTACTGAGGAAATTGACAGTTGGAAGGGGAGCCTGGTACTGACTACAAGTGGTCAATGGCTAAAACAAAACAGAGTTAACCAGGAAGTTACATTACTGAACTTTTGCAGCAACTTCTCATAAAATTTTATCTAGAGGTGGGATTTAGGTTTTATTTGAAGGTACGATGGAGGTTTTTTATTCATCTTACTAGTTGGAAGAATTTGAGACCAAGTTACCCTTTAAGGTTAAGGATATCCATAAATCTAACAATTTAACAACAAATTAGATCAACAAACTGTATAGCTAATGATAACAAACTGGATAGTTCAATGATAATAACCTTTCAAGACACAAAACAATACTACAACTACTGTGAATGTGATATGGATTACAAACACTACTGCTGCTATAGGTGTAGCAGCAAAAGACTAATACTACCAAAAGATGATGAGTTTAAATAAATGAACAGCTTGAATGCTAATAACTCTTCAAGATTTAAACAACTTACTACCGACACTGTGATACAACAGTGATAGGGGTTCAAACCACCATAGCTACTATGAATGGGAACAAAAAAGACCAACATTTTTGAAAGTTGATGTCTAATAACTCTTAGATAAAAATATACTGCTACTGCCACTGTGAAATGAAAAGTGTGTGATTATAACAACAGAATGATAAATACTATTTGGGGGGAAAAAAATAACTCGAACAAAAAACAACACAAGAAATAAACCAACCATAACTAATCGATGTGGACTCAACAACATTATGATATAGAACAAAAAAATAAACAAAAAATCCAAAGACCACTCTCTGATAAGTATAACAAACTAAACTTTCAAACCAAGGACATAAGATAAAACAACCCAGCTCTATTCCTCTATCTCAGTGGACTCAAACATAGGGTATCTCTGTTGATGCTGATAAAAAGTGATCTATATCCATAGTACTACAATGAACTAATATGTTACTTAGAAATTGATATGATAAGAATGTGGTTTTAATAGAATCATATACTATTTAGAAACATAAAAATTATATAAAGAAACAAAACTTGGATTGTGTTATAAGTTTGAATATAGAATCGATACATAAGATCTCTATACTGGGGCTCCACCCCAAAAGAAATTATAAGAAAATCTTATTTTTATATTATGTTATGTGAACCATATATGTCTTATAAAGATCCAAAATTACTACCTTCATAACTAACTCCTAATACTCTAAAACAAAGAAGGTCTAGAAATATATATATATAATTAAGCATTAAAATACACGAGTCTTGCATGAAAAACAGACAAAGGTATAAAATCTCGCCACAACCAAATAGTTATCAATTATACTATTACCCAAACACACCCAACTCATAAATCTACCACAAACACTACTGCTAATAACTGCTAAATAAAATGGATATACCAACAACAGAAGACATAAAGTATAATTAAAATGGGAATAAAGATAAATAGGCAAAACAAGTATATAATGTCAAATTGTAGAGACACTCCGGACTACAACTAGTGTGCAAAGGAAGCGGCTAAAAATGTATAATTTACTTATGTATATAATTTTTTTCTAATGTTCTAAACAATTATTTTTACTGTTATTATAACAAATACAGGAAAATCGGAAAAACTGAAACAAGAGAATATAGACAACACAGAAACAGAATACAAAACAGACCTAACTCTATAACCAAATAAATATATAGACCAACATTAAAATACACAACAACAAAACATTACTGAACATGACAGAATCAACTACAAAAACAAATAATTCAGTATCAAAATAAAAACAATAGACTATCCAAATACAAACCACATGTAAGAGGACTTAACTAAAAAGACACTGTTTGAAAGACACTATAAACAATAACAGACATTTTATGCTACAATAAACACACCTACACCAGAAACTGAAAAAATATGCGACATAAAAAATTTCCCTATATATACTATGCTTATATCTTAAAAAAAGTAGAGGAGTAATGATACAATTAAAGATAAAATAGCTTTTCAATTAGAGAATTCAATTATTGACAAGAATGGCATTTAATCTGCCCCACTAACAACATAAAATACTGTATAGCAAAATATATGCACCAAACAGTGGCCTACAACATTTCATACAAAAGATCATTAAAAGATAAAGCAAATACAAATCACTAATTTAGTTATAGTGGAGACTTCAACACTATTATTAATTCAGAGAAAGACTTAACAGCCAAAACAAGATTCCAAAACAATAAATCAATGAATAATATCTTAAAAACGAAAGAACTCTTGACACTTGGCAGGCATTACATCCACTAGATAGGACTTCAAGTGTTACTCAAAAAACACAACTTACTCTAGAATTGATACATTCATAGTGGAAAAATGGCTATTGCAGAACATTACAAGTACATCATTAAATATAACTCTATCAGATCATGCACCCGTTCTACTACAAATCAACAAGACAAAAATATAGCACCACCACATATAACATGGAGACTAAACCCATATCTCATCCCAGATAACAATATTAAAGAACAAATTAAAAAAGCTAACTGAATATTTTAAATCAATAACAACAACAAACCTCACCTTTATGTGTGGAATGACACACAAAGCATATATTAGAGGGTACTAATCAAACCGCACACGCCTACCAAAAAGAAATAGAAATGAATTTAGAAGAAACCTAATAAACAAAATAAAAGATCTAGAGAAAACACATAAGATAAATCCTATTCAAGATTTATTCCAATTACTTACCAAAACCAAATTAAACTCCACCAACTAACTATATCAACTCTTGTACTGGAGAGACGCTATGTAATAATGACACTATATTCTGACCCAACAGTAACTATATATATTTCAAGTATGATATCAAAACCTTCCAAATAACAAATGGCACAACGCCAAGGATGTCCCCTGTCACGCTTCATTTAATAATATTTACCCACATTTAACAAACTCATCACTCAACATATTCTGTAATCTATACACTTAAAATAAATAATTCTAAATCATATGATCTACAGTAAACACATCTATAGCACTTCAAAGCTTTTTAAAAGCCAGATATTATTTGCATGGTCAGTAAACAATATAGAATACCTAGGAATAAAAACTTACTTTAGACCTAGACAAACTATACCAAATAAATGTCAAATCACTATTGAACAAATTCTCTTCAGACTTTCAACTATAGAACAACAAATATTTATCATGGTTAAAAAAAGTTAATATTGTCAAGTTTATGTACCACAGATGCTCTATAAATTCAGAAACCTACCTATCCCTGTGCCTGACTCCTTCTTCACCAAGGTAGACAATATGATATCATCCTTTATTTGAAAGACAAAAACCCAGGATAAAAATGTTATCTCTGGTAAAATCCAAACAAGCGGGAGGTATTGCTCTTCCAAAAATGAAAGACTATTACAGCCTCAATCCTGAACAACAGATACGGTGGTCTTATTAAATACAGAAAAGCATTGGATACAA
Source organism: Hymenochirus boettgeri (assembly GCA_019447015.1). Lineage (NCBI taxonomy): Eukaryota > Metazoa > Chordata > Amphibia > Anura > Pipidae > Hymenochirus > Hymenochirus boettgeri. The sequence continues at coordinate 96,717,354 of CM033474.1, forward strand.
ATTAAAAATCACTCCTTCAAAAACCACGCAATTAACTGTTCTGGGCCATATAGCTCTTGGGGGTAAAATCCCACAGAACAGTTAATCTCAATAATAACACAATGCAAATATGGAATCCTTAAATGAAAACTCACAAAGTCACAATCTAATGCAACAGATATATATCAACTACCCATACAATCACTACAACTTTCAATACCAAAATATAATTGTAAAATTGTGGACGGATATTCTCCAAATAGAAGCTTTTCTCTACCACAATATGAAACGGAATAAACCAACTGATCAAGAACATCATTTCCATAGACCTGATTACTAGATTAGACTCTAAAAGGAAAAAATATCCAAATATATATACAGAACCCTTCAATAAAAATAAACAAAACTGGGTTACAGAAACTACAAATGGATATATCTCCAGAACAATGAGGATGGAAGCAAACAAACAAACGTTCAAAATTACCAAATGCAATCCCATTGGGAACAATAAAAAATTATCTACAGATTCTACAGACAGATTCCCAAACAACTTTTAAAATGGTTCCCTTCATACTCACCCTTGTTGGAGGAATTGCAAATACTGGGATCCTTTTCCATATCTGGTGGGACTGTTCTAAAAATAAAAAAATGTGGTTTAAAATAGAATTCTCCTAACAACCTTTTCAAAACCAAGATTAATATAAATCCAGCTTTAGCACTCCTAAGTATTGGCTACAAAATTTTTCCAGAAAACCAAAGATGTATCATGTACAACATTACAATTATGAAGCTATTAATAATAAAATACTGGAAAACAAATTACTTATATACCGATGCTCAAGTCTACCAAATAATCCAATAACAAATTAAAATATAGAAGAAATGGAGAAGGGCTCAGGGATGATCAATATAATATAGAGGGTTCAACCACCTGTCTACGATTGTTAAACATTCTTATTCTCGCTTAAAGCAATACATATATTACTACAGTACCATAACGTCCAGTTATTAGTTAAAACTTGCATTATCTGATTTAACATGTACAATGTTATCTGCCTTTTCTTTCTTTTTTCTTCTTTCTTTTTCCATGTTTTTATTTCTTCAGGTAATTTATAGCAAAATCATGTTAATAGGTAATCTGATTTAATGGAAATAATATTATTTGTATGGAAATAAATTGAAAAATAAATAAAAAACAAATGTTTTTTAAAAAACATTTAAAAATATAGGCTAAGTGGCTCAGGCATCATTATAAAGTGACTAGTGCTGTAAAATGTAAAGTGTCATGTTGAAAAGCATACATATGTATAGAAGTATACCATAAATAAGTTTTTAGCGCATCACATTATATATAGCAGATGAAATAGGGTGGAGATATAAAACACCGTGCAGGACTAGTGGATCAGCATATCCAAATAGTAGCCAAGACACTGCCGACACCAGGCGTGTTTCACAGGGGCATAACTGCAGGGGCCCGGCCCTCCCCCTTCACGATCAGCTATTTTGAAACAACTGATCGCACGTATGAAGGAAACATATGCACGATCAGAACTCGGTCCAGTCTTTTAACAAGCTAATTTAAAAACAACTGATCGCAGAGGATATGGCTGTGGTGGGCCCTGCTGCACCCCTGGTGTTTTGTCCTGAAGACTTCTACGATGGATAATGAACTGGCTCAGACCAGGAGTTTAAATCACAAAGATGGATGTCGTATTATAGCGAGATCTTGGAGTATAGACAAAGAGGGATTTCTATCTCGCCTGGATTGTACTGAGTCCCGCCAAACCTCGGGTAACTCTAATGTGATTAGCATATGGTTCCCATGATGCTCTGCACACATTCAGTATTACAGAGAATGTACTTTTAACAGCTAATGATCTCACTTACACTGTAGTGTCTAGGCATAGCAATCCCCTACATTATACAGATCGTAATTTGTGTGTAAAAGTATAAATACCGGTAATACAGTGATATTGTGACCCTACACTTTATATAACCTAACTATATTATCAAAGACAGTATTATGCACACAATAAATATATATACAAAATATCCCCGTGTATAGAAGAGATGGCCGAACTTCCGAAAGTTTGTTTTTGAACTTTCGAACTATATGGAAAGTTCGAAAGTTTGAAAAGCGACACATTGGGAGTCAAATAGTTTGAAAAGTTTGAATTAAAATACAATTAAAAATATCAATGGTAACTTAATGTAAATGGCTGTGGGACCTGGGAAATGGTCGGGGGGGAACATGCTTGAATATCCATAACTTTCCAAAAAAAATGATTTTATTCTCACGTGCAGTAATTCAAGCCTCCTGTTCTATTTTCGATAATTATCCCATAAACAATTGAACATTCGATAATTATCCCATAAACAATTCGAAGATCGTTCTATTTTCGAATTCGATAATTATCGAAAGTCCAAATCCTAGAAGGTCCGGATTGAAGTCCAGTCCGTCAACTCGTAAGTCGGTACTCGGGTTAGTTTGAGTTCTAGTCCATCTCTAGAACAGTATATAGGTAAATCAACAAAAGCTAAAAAGAAGGGCCCCTCATTGTATAGGACCACGTTCAAGTATGTATAGTTGAAGATTTATTCTCTTTTTCTCCTTGTAGATAAATCCGTCGAAATACGAAGTTTACTTGGACTATGGGTAAAGTCTGAAAGAAGATTTTTGTTTATATCCAAAAGTTAAAAAACGGCAATTATATCCAGAATCCATTCCACACGATAAAGTGTATTTCTTCATAGAAAACTGCAATTATATCCAGAGACAAAATGTCACACAATAAGGTGTATATTAGCTCATACAAGAAAACTGGAGCAAGATATTAGTGAAAACTGGCCAGTTGGTAGCTGTGTAGATGCTTAACGATGTCATCCATTGTACTGATTTCGGCCATATAGAATCCAAAAGTTCATCTCAAACAGATATTGTTGTATAAATCTAAATGGAATAGCAATTTTGTAGATTAAAAAAAGAATTGGGAGTGAGTTAAATAAATGATGAAAAATCTATCTCCTCATTAATCTCGTGTGGGCTGGGTACACAGATTATATATCCAACGTATCTCACTTTTCAGGAGTAGAAGTATAGTAATGCGCTGGAGGCCAAAAATTTTAATAAATGGGGCTTCCCATCCTGATATTGCAGAAAAGGCATTGGAACTCTAGAGATCATCTTTCAAGTTAAGTATCTCTATAGGCATAGATAGTATTTTTTAAACTTTTGGATAGTCATGCCCACGAGAGCAAACAAGGGACATCAAGAGTCAAAACATAATAACATTCTTTTTGGCAGTTAAATTAGTGCATAATTGGATATTGTGGAGATGTCCTGAATCCTAAACCTCTGTTTTCCCTACTCATATGCAGACATGATTATAAACAAAATAAAATTCTAAAATCATAAGGTCTTCTCTTTTGCATTGTTTATAGGCAGCAATTGGTGCATTCGAAAGACTCAATACTGAAACACAAGAAAAGCGAAATCATATACACAATGCAGTGCATGAAGAATGCTCTGATTATATGTGGGGGAGACCCACAGCAACTGCATCAATGTATGGCCCAGCACAGAAGAGCCAATTCCTCAGGTCAGGACTCAGTCGTTATACCTGCATCTTAAGGAAAAAGGACATACCTTTGTAATTTTAACATATTGGCAAAGGAACGTGACTGGTTAAGAGAGGGTGTCAGGAGGCCATTTATGTGAAAATAAAGAAACCAAGCCTGAATAGAGGTGGGGGGGGGGGTTGACACCAACTGTCTGCCATGTACAATGCTGTTTTGACACCTTATTTGACACATTTTATTATTTAAATATAAAATGACAAGGAGAGGAAAACACCACAAGAGCCGGTGCACACGGAGTTCCATAAAACGATAATACTTCATTCCAACATAGGTAAAAACACAGAGGACGCCAACCAGTTAGGCAGGATGGGATAGACACAGATGGTGCCTGACGTGTTTCATGATGTAAGTCACTTCATCAGAGGCCACCCACCTGTGTCCAAACTCACCTTAATGGTAAGTCAATAGGGGGGAAGGGGCGATGCAAATAAAGGTTTTAAAAAAGAGTAATCACATGTACGTTATCCAAATTAAAAACAATACTAAAAATCATACATTAGAATAAGAATCTAATGAGACGGACGTAGCCAATTAGTATCTACAATAATAACCAATGATACTGTAGCTTGATTCTTACAAAAAAGTACAAATAATTTAGCGTATCGAATAACAGATAAGTATCAACCTAATCTGTAAGCATTGTTGAAACTGAGGACACATATTTAGAGCAGATAATATACAGTAAGAATGGAACCATTGTGGACTAATATCGGAAAAGAAACTCATCAGTTGGGCCCTATTTATAAAAGATCGGTACTGTTATCAGTAAATTACCGAGTTATCGTAAATAATACGACAGCGTATTACCGATAACGACCGTTATTAACGAGATACACGACCGGTATTTTAACGATATCGGTAAATAAGGTCGTTTCGGTAAATAACAGTCGTATCTGTAAATAACGGTGGTTATTTACGATAAATGATCGGTATTTGTACGATAACGATACCGATCTTTTATAAATAGGGCCCATTATTATGAAAGTTAGTGAAAAACGGAACACACTTACATACCCAAAGAATAAACATTATAATACAGAGTGGAAACAAAGTATGAGTTAAAAAAAAAAACCAGCACTTATTAATCTAAAAAAGACTGCATGTTTGAATTCTCTATTAGGCCATATGGCTGCACTGTTTTCGGGATTATATCATGTAGCTTCTAGCCTGGAGTAGCTTTTTATGATGCATATCACCTTTACTAATACTACTTTTAGGAGTATCATAATTGGAAAGAGATGTTGGGTTCACTGTGGTGTCGTCTAATATGGGTTAGCTCTAGATGAATGCTTAGCTACATTTTGGAGTTAGGCGTTCATGTGGCAATTGCCGTTGGGATGGTCCTGTCTAATGGTCTCCCATGTCAAAGGTGGTGCCTTTAACCACTACACTTTCCAGCCACAACATTATATCAATGATATATTACTAGGTTATATAGTAATATAATAACCATATGATAACCTAGTTATATATTATCCATATAAAGCAGTGGCTGGATAGTGTAGTGGTTAAAGGCACCCCCTTTGACATGGGAGACCAGGGTTCGAATCCTGGCTGAGGGCAGCTATGCAAGTTTTGGATTATTATAATACCCTCATAATATCCAAAATTTGTATAGCTGCCCCTAGCCAGGATACAAACCCTGGTCACCCATGTCAAAGGTGGTGCCTTTAACCACTACACTATCCAGCCACTACATCATATCTATGATATATTACCATATAATTACCATATGATAACCTAGTAATATATTTTCCATATAAAGCATTGGCTGGATAGTGTAGGTTAAAGGCTCCACCTTTGACATGGGAGGCCAGGGTTTGAATCCTGGCTGGGGGCAGTGTTCCAGATTTTGGATTATTATAATACCCTAGTAATATAATAACCATATAAAAACCTAGTAATATTATAACCATATGATACCCTAGTAATATAATATTGTTATATTACTAGGTTATCATATGGTTATTATATTACTTGGTTATTATATGGTTATTATATTACTAGGTTATTATATTATAATACGCTAGTAATATAATAACCTAGTAATATAATAACCATTTAATAACCTAGTAATATAATAACCATATGATAACCTAGTAATATAATAACAATATTATATTACTAGGTTATTATATGGTTATTATATCACTAGGGTATGATAAAAAGCCAAACAGTTATATAGCAGCCCTAGCCAGGATTCGAACCCTGGTCTCCCATGTCAAAGGCAGTGCCTTTAACCCCTACACTATCCAACCCTTCATTAACTAGCAAAGCCTAGGAACAACCGTTGGCTAACAGGAAGGATCGTTTGTTCATTCGATAATCGTTGAATGTAGCCCGTCTGACTTTAGGTAGTGTTTTAACAAGTGACATGTTCCCCAGACCATTTCCCAGGTGCCACAGCCATTTACAGTAAGTTACCGTTGTTAGTTTAGCTGTAAATCACTTGGATTTTTCGAACTATTACTCCCCCATTGACTTGAATGGGTCCGAATTCGAACTTTCGAACTTTCTCTGAAGTTCGAAAGTTCAAAAACAGACCAAACTTTATATAGTTCGGCCATCTCTACTAGCCACTGTTAGGTCAGCCCTTCTGTGCACCAGACACTGTTTAGTCAGCCCAGACTGGAGGTCTAACTTACCAGTGTCTGGTGAACTGGAGAGCTGACCTGCCAGTGTCTGGTAAACTAGAGGGCTGACCCTGAACCGTGCATGCTGAACTGGAGGGCTGACTGAACAGTGTATACCGAACTGGAGGGCTGACCTAACCGGTGGCTGCTGAACTGAAGGGCTGACCTAACAGTGGCTGCTGAACTGGAGGGCTGATCTAACAGTGGCTGCTGAATTAGTGGGCTGACCTAACAGTGGCTGCTAAACTGGAAGGCTGACCTAACAGTGGTTGCTGACTTAACAGTGCATGCTGAACTGGAGGGCTGACCAGACATTGGCTGGTGTACTGGAAGACAACCCCACAGGTCACACCCCTAATTCTTTCGGTGGCACCGTGAAATGTAGAGGCAGCTCAGGTGCCAAAAGGTCTAGAAGCCCCCTGTTCCCAATTGGTAATTTTTGGTTTTGTCTCTTATATTATATAAAAAAAATTATAAATTCATGGGAAATACATTGGGTTGGTGGTACTATGTTGGTGGGGGTAGGTAAAAGTAATATACATAGGAAGAGTGTTTATGTGTTGTTTAATTTATTAAATATTGATTTATATCAATATTAACAAATATGTAGTAATGATATTAAAGTATATAGAAATGTAAATAAGGCAAAATATATAAATAAATATACTTGCATAGTCCCCAGTCCTGTTTTGTAATGGAATCTTCAAAATAGAGTGTTTAGCCTCACCTCAGGAAGTTTTACATGGAGGCAATGTAAGCTTAAAAAGAAACATATTTACCATTTCCCTTTCAGTGTTGTATCCAATGGTGTGCTTAATATTAGATTGATAGCAGTGTTAGTGAATCAAAAAAATTGTAGGAATGTTAGTAGGAAGTTGCAAGACTTATTTGTCACTTCCTTTGTAAAACATGTGACAGTCTTAGCAAACTACAACATTCACCCCACCCCTCCCATTAGAAAAAAAGGAAAGCTGCTGTTTTCTGGACAGTAAGTGATATCTATATATGATAGGGGTTGGGGGGTCTCACGTTCCCCAATGGTGCTGTTTGGTTTGAACTGCACAATGTGACAGAAAAGCCTGGGTCTATTCTCAGACCTGCAGGTTATTCCATTGACATTCTATGGATTGTAACTGTCAGATAGGTGGTTGGATGTGTGACTCCTACTAAATGAAGGGACCTGAATAATCCTTCTATAAACCAATAGTGTAATTGCTATGGAAGTAAGGGAAGGGCAGATGAATTACTTGAATGTTCAAACCCTTTGGTAGGAATCGCTAAAGCATGGGCTTTTCATGTCTGTAAGTCAGTAAAAGGGCTTTATTCCAGGATGTATGAAAAATAAATTTTCCAGCATTCTGTGCAGCCAGGGAATGCTGGGAGTTGTAGTTTTTAAACATGTGAAAAGTTCAACACCCATGCTCTATATTATTACACTGTATTGCATCTTAATACATTCATTAGCCAATGGACATAAAGAAGAAACTTACTGCTAACAGAGAATGCTGGGAGTTTCACAAAGTTTGTGAAATTCAGAAGTTTAACTCAAAATCTATTGAAGTCTGGGTACTTAAGTTGTGGTCTAATATTGATATAAACTTATTTAACATTAATTAAAGCCAAAAAGGTAAATATACAGGCAGTCCCCAAGTTACAAACCCGGTCTGTAGGTTTGTTCTTAAGTTGAGTTGGTACAATTAGTAACACAGTAATTGAGGTTGAATAAAGTCATGCATCCATCAAGTTCAACCATTTCACCTCCTTTTTAACCCTACCTAACAGTTGATAAAGAGGTAAAAAAAAAAACAGCTAAAAAATTCCTGACTCCAACTGGCAATAGAAAAGTACCAGTGGATCAACCAGAACTGCAGTATATGTATTAATACCAGTTTTAGTTTTAGAAACGTATGTAGCCTACTTTTAAAGCTATTCAATGAACTTGCCATTACCACATATGCTGGAAGACAGATGATAGCAGCATTTCTTGAATAGTGGTGCCGGAACTCTGTGTAATCAGCTATTTTTAACAACTGCTTCTGGTACAGCGTTGGGTGGGTAAAGGTGAAGGTTAGGGGCCCATTAAACAGTGGTGGGTAGCCAACCACTGGTGGACCACTTAGCTGTAGGCTCCTGTAGACCCCTATGCTGTACAATATTTTCCCTTATGACTTTCCATTTGCTCCGTTTGTAAGAAGGAGTTGTACATTTTGTTTCCATATAACAAAGAAATAACATACTTCTAGGTAAAAAAAAAAAAAAGTTTGTTGCTGAACTGTATCCACAAAGCATAAGGAACATGTCTTTCAACTTGTAAATAAATACTACTGTAATGACTACAGTAATTTGGCCTGGGTTAGGTATAGGGGGCCTATTAACTGGTTCAGTGCCAAAAATGGTAAATTCTATAGTACTCTTTTTTTCCTGACAGTTTTTAAAAATTCATCTAAAATCTATGGGTGGTGGCACTAAACAGTTAAAAAAAATCCTGCCCCCCCGTGCAATCGGAGCAATCAAGTGCCCTCTCTCTACCCTCGATTCCCATCAGATTGGTCCGAAACGAGGGTCGGGTTAAATACACCCACAAGTGCCGGACCTGTAGGATCCTTACTTGAAGCCATGGTAAGGAAATTACAGAGCCGCAGGGAAAGGGAAAACCTTGACATCCTTTGGTCTTCCACTTCCTCCTGGCAGTCTTTGCAATGTAAACTGCACCAGGTTCCAATTGCAGTTTACTTTTGAGCCATAGCAAGCAGGCACTATAGTATTTGTGAATGAATCGATGATTAGGAAACAAATAGGAACGGCAGAGATCAATACTTGTTGATCACTTCTGACCAAATAATTGATCTTTGCCAATGAATGAAAAATCAGTTTCTAAAAAATCCGGAAAGTGATTTTTTCGAACAGATTTGAACTAGAAAATGGCCATTTATGCCCGTATTCCAAGTTCATTACCATTCCAAAGATGATCTTATTACATACATAGAAAAATTAAATTTTACACATTTCTCCCCTTACCCAAAAACACAATTGGCAACAAAATCTGCTTTCTTTAAGTGGCATCACGTTCCCAGCAGTATGGTACAAGTAAGGTTTGATAAGTAGTCCACCAATTTCAAGAAAACTAGCCTCAATTACACATGCAAAACATTTTCTGCATTGACTCGGTTGTTTGTGTTTGTTTATTGGCCATGTCTTGATGTGCACCATGCGTATAGCATACATTTGATTTAAGATTGATTGATTGATTGATTGGAAGATTGAATTTAGGGGGTTTTTAACTTGTCATGTGGGTTTCTGCAAGATTTTCTACTTTGACATGTTTCCATTAAGATGTTCGTGTTCTGGACTCGCACATATATATGTATAAACCCCACCATTTGGTAGCTGATGGTATGTGTACATTCCAAAAATAATAGTGTGGAGATTTTTGAGATGAGGGGTGTTTAGTTGGAAATACTGAAATCTGTTTGAAATGAATGTGTAATTGCACTTATGTTTGGTTGACTTCAGGGCTACTTGGTAGCCATGTCTCGGTGGTGCAGTGATGCATGTAGATACCGTTGGACTCAGGACATTTGGGAAATTGATATTTAGGCGTTTTTTATTTTGTTTGTCATGGGAGTTTATGTTGATTTTCTCACTATGGAAAAACACACTTTTCTAAATTTTTTCACAAAATCATATAAAAGCATATTTTATGAAGTACTACATTCATAATTGTGCTCAAATGTATAAAATAATGGCATTATTTGTAGCTGAGGGGTGTTTGGTTCCAAAAATATATACAAGGATGTTTAATAATCTGCAAGCGCGCTATTTATCTTTGTGCGATCCCGCAATACATACCAGACGTAAAGAGCTATTGCATCGTGGGATTGCGTAGGTAAGAAGCTACGGTTGCTCTTTGAAGCCCCTATACAAAGCCCTGTTAAGTTTTGCATAGTCACTCTAAGTACGGACATCCGGCTGCTAATTGGGCAGCATCGGTTTAGGAATCACTATACAGCCATAGCAGTGCTATGGGGCCCAGAGCTGAAGGGGGCCCCGGCCAGGTCCCCTGCCGGCATGTGCACCCCCCTAAGAATTTCAGCCACACAAACCCCATTTTGGTTTACTTAAACCTTTCAAAGTTAAATGAAAATGGGGTTTTGTGGGGCTGCAAGTGAGTACATTTTTTTATTAGTAGGGTGGACGTGCCCTTTAAAAAAAACTTTCTACAGTTTAGCTGGGTTAGGTTGGACTGTACCGAACTAATTTTTATGTGGGTTGCCCCATCTAAAATCTTGCTATGGGACCCTTGTGATATCTATCTATGCCCCTGGGCAGCATGATGGTTAAACAGAAAGTAATATTGCTAAACCAACCCAGCAATAATTTTAACGTGATACCTTTTGAGTGATTTAGGGTTAATTTTGAAGTACAACGGAAGAGTTTATTTATAATCCTAACTTGGGAAATTGGAGCCACAGTTACCCTTTATTCAAAAAGTGTTGGTAAAAGTTTGTGAAGCAAAAAAACTGTTCCAAGGTTTGTCTTTTCAAGAACCAAATGTTGCTTTTCGAATGTACCTAAAGGGCAACTAAAGCCACAGAACAACACTGAACCAGAAGGCAGAACACCTTGATATAAACCATTAATCTGTTTCTTACCTCTCATTTTGATACAGGCTCTGGGAAATTTACTAATAACATATGGTTTGTGCTTTACTTCTCAGCATCTAGTTCAGACAGTTTTGGTCAACACCATTTTGTTCTGCCATGCTCAGTCCTTAGCTATGGCACAACTTGTACAGTTGGTCACACCCATTATATCTCTAGCCAATCCTTTTACAGGACAGATAAAGCAAGGAAGCATGTGACTGAGGTCAGGAGGTGTGGTCTGACATTGCACATACACACAGATACTTCACCAGTTCTTAACAGGCTTTGATTTACTTTAACAGAGTTTACTGAAGTGGGATTTTTATAGTTTATTGGTTGTTTTAGGGGGGTTGTTTTCAATTCTGGGTATATAAAAATTGGGTTTGTTCTCCTTTAACTTTGTTTACTATGATTGTGTACGGTATTCGAGTGTTCAAATGCTGATTGACTCTTTGACTGCTGGCAGAAAAAGGTTGCATGTTTAAAATGTGATGAACCCTTTGTTTGCTGGAGTTGACCATTTAGCTGTCAGTGAAGGGGTTGGGCCAGTAAAAAAAAGCGATTCAATGTGCTATAGACTTAAATATAATTCTTTCTTTATTTTGCAATATGTTCAGATACGTGAGGGGCACCATTTCCCCAAGGAAGCCCTGCATGCAAAGTAGACCCACAAACCTTGGCCTCATTAAAGAGCCAGACAGGCTTTAAAATGTAACAACATACAAATTGGGAGAGGGACGCCCATGTATGGCAGTTCCTTAACCGCTGCTACACACAAACAGTAAAAATCAGTACGGCTGGTTGATAGCCAAAGGCAGATTCATATGTATATTGCAATTTTAAACAATGCACCATCTGTCTTTCAGAAGCAGACTTTAGGGGTGTTGCATATCAATCCCTGGCACTCCTATGATGCAGTAACGATATGTAACTTTGATCAAGACTCGTCCTCACTTGTCCTCGGTTTTCTTTTTGGGGTTGATCATTTCCAATTGGCTTTCTAATGATCCCTTAAAGGAATAGTTCACACAAAAAGTGCACATTCTTTTAATAATAATTGAAAACTGAAGGTAAATTACCTACTGTATTCCTTACCTTCCATTCTTCAATCACTTGACCAGGAAAGTAAGTATATTTACCTCGCACACACACAATCCACCGTGGCTCAGTTGAAAATTCTGACTGCTTCCTGGTTTAGTTTGCTATAGCGTGCATTACTTTGCATTATCGCGCAAGCAGGCTATAGTGAAACTAAACCAGAAGTGTCGGGACTTGCCAACTGAGTCGCGGTGGATCGCACATGAGGTAATATATATATCACTTCAAGTCACACTTTTTGTGTGAACTATTCCTTTAAGGAATTTGCTTTTCTGAACTAAACCCCTTATTTCTGTTAAGGCGATCTATTATTTCTTCTCGCAAACTCTATAGACAGTTAGTTAAAATGTTTTCTTTCTTATTGCCCCTATACTGACCCTGATCTGTAAAAAAAAAAAAAAAACTTTTGGCACAGGGTTTTGCAACTCCATTTTAGTGTGCACATTCCTAGGAGGGAGAGAGAGTGTTGGATGTTACAGTTCATGCTGAAAATGTGTTGCAAGTGAGTTAAAGTTCCCTGACAACCAGGTAGGAGCTAGCTTGTTGAAACTTCTTTATCAGGGCACTAGATGTATGTATCTCCCAAGTGGGAAGAGCCAGCCTTTCACTCACAGCTAATCCCCTGACGATCCTGCAGTCAGTTTACAGGACTGTGTGAAGGACATTCCGTGTGGGAGATCCATTCACAGAGCCTCAGTGACATTGTCCCTAAATAGAGCTTTCACACACTCAATTCTCTGCAGCAGTGAGAACAGCAAATAAAAAATCTATGTGAAATTACTGGATCTGCATCATACATGGTTCTGAATCAAAACCTCTGTACATTACAATCCCTGAGAGACGAGGACATACAGTGTACCACATACAAAATGGTGTGGAGATCGAACACAGAAATAATATCAGAAGATTGTCTTCTCGTTTGCAGTGAATGTTGCATATTTCAATCAACAGCTGGAATGTACCGGAAGTTACAACCCAAAACTTCGGGTTCCCCATTTACATTTAAATGCAGAACTATTGAAATTTCAACCAATGGAACTAAGTTTCAATATTGAAATTTCACGGTTTCTTCGCATAATTTGGTTTACTGCCAAAAGGTATGAAAACCTGGTTCTGTTTCAGAACCAGTGAGAATGTGAGAATGTCACACTGTATAACAGACAGTTACATCATGTTCAGTAGTTCATTATTTCAAAAGCTGTATTATTAAACATTATGTATTGGAATATTTAGATTGAATCCATCCAGCAAAGTTCTTGACCTTCCTATGGGAAAGAAGAAATACAACAAGATCAATAAAGTGGTTAAAATGAGCAAAAATAAAATTTTATTTGGGTGGTGAACATGCTCATTATAGTATGCTCATAATAGTAACTGTAGGGAACACAGGGCGCTATTTATAAAGTTACCGTTATCGGTATCGCTATAAAAACGATCGTAATTTTACGATATGATCGTTATTTTACATATTGCCATCGTAACTACGATGGCGATATCGTAAAATACTGATCGCTATCGTAAAATACCGAATCATAAAATAATGATCAATTCGATAAAATAACTATCGTTATTTTGGCGATACTGATAACGGTACTTTATAAATAGGGCCCAAATAGAATAAAAAAAGGATAATGTGTCATGTAGCTTTTAACTCTCAGTTGACACTCTCCTAAAAATAGTTACCTGCAGAATCTTAGTTTTCAGCATTTCGTCCAACCATTTTAGCGACAGCAATGGCTCCTTTAATAGCTCCTACAAAGAGAGAATGCATTATGCTTAAATGTGAGATAAATAAACAAATTAAATATAACAACTGTATCATATATTATATATATATATATTTATATATATATATATATACAAACATAGAAAAGATAATCAGCCACATTCCTAGGCCCCTACAATATCTATTATCGACAGATAAGGATATTATATGGGGCCTAGGAATGTGCATTTATTATCTTTCTATGCTTGTATAAATGTTTGACCAGATCAGTAGCACTTCCGCAAATGTGTTGTAAATCAGCCTAATTGGAGTGCTTCCACATCCTTGTATTGTATATATATAATATTATATATATATATATATATATATATATATATATCATATACAAATACAATTTATGCTGCTCAACCTTAATTCAAAAACACTTTCTGGTGCGGTGCAATGAAGGAACGGAATTTATACATTACACAAAAGTCTCCAGCACTCAACTACACATGCAATTATAATTGAATAGAGTAAAAGATTAACATGGATGCAAGCAGGGAGGCAAATCACCCTGCACTTAAGTTCAATGGATACCTTTAGTTACATGTTTGTAACAAACATGCTTAGCTGACACGCCACTTCACGGCAGTATCCCAGTGTCCTCCTAACCTAATAAAACAAATATATGTTCCCTGGGCACCAGGCCATACCTGCTTCTCTCTTTATCAGCATGACCCTTTCCAGGGATCAATGAGCTTACAAAGCTTTTCTACCTTTTTAACCTTCTTTCAGGACTGCCTTAAAGGGGTGGAGAATAATTTACACAGGGAGCAAAGCATATAAACGGGCTTGGACGACTACCCTAATTTAAATACAAATACAAATTTATGCTGCTCAAACCTTAATCAAAAACACTTTCTGGTGCGGTGCAATGGAGGAACGGCAATTTATACATTACACAAAAGTCCCAGCACTCAACTACACATGCAATTAATATATATATATATATATAATATTATATATATATATATATAATAATATATTATATAAAACTAACACACTGAATCAGGGCATTCCTTGGTCTTGCAAAAAAGGGGTTTATTCACATCACAACATGGCAACGTTCCCTCGGGAGCACCCTGGCAATTGCATCTAGTTAGTGAGTGCCAGTCTTTTCCATTGATATATATATATATATAAATATAAGGGATAATGCTCCCCTTACAGTGTAATATAAGGATATTACGCCACCGAGGAGTTCCCTGACCTATAGAAGCAGGCCGATCTTTTATACAGGACAGGAACTCCAGGTGGCGTAATGCCCTTATATTATATGTGGGGCGCATTATTTCTTATAATACATAGTTCTGATTCCTTCACCCCATTCACATTTTAAATTCTAGCCTTGTCCCTATTTCCACCTTAAATCCCCCAACTACCTCTGTAACTTAAACCCAGTAGAAAGGAACATCCCACCCAGCATCATGCGATTAAACAAATCTTTGTGGAGGAGAAGAGAGACATTGGTTATATAGTGACAGGAAGGCGAGCTCCACAGGTTCTGTTAGTGAAGTTAAACATGGCAAAAATGCTGAGTCTTGTCCACAGAACACTGGATGGGCAGAGTAGTGGGATATAAGAATATAAGAATAGTCACTTAGTGACATAGCTGATGTATTTTTTATAAGATATATTTCCACTGCAGCTCCCATTAAACAAATATCACACTTAGTATTATATATTATATAATTATATGTTAAAAGCAAAAAAAGGAAACTTGTGCTTTCTTAGCTGTGTACTGTTATTAAGGTTGTTTTACTTTATATTTTAAGGGATAAGCAATAAAACTCCTAACCAAATTTAGATCCACAATGTGTCGCTGAACCAATAAACCCCCATCTGTTAACAGCAGATACAACAAGAAGCAGAGCTACACCCTTTTATGTCACTAATAGGAATGCACTCTCTGTTTCTTTAGTTGCTTCAGCCAGTATTCAGTGTAAATAATAATAGTTTATTTTGGCTTTTGGGACATTTGGAAACAGGATTACATTTGTTAAGTTTGTTTTATTGCTTTTACTTAAAGGAGAATTAAACCTATATATTATCTGTTGTATTCAATTAGATTAACTGGACTTGAAATGTAGTTCTTGAAGACGTTTCGCTAGTCATCCGACTGGCTTTCTCAATTCAGAAGACTTGTACAAGAATCTGTGGCAATTATGTACCCTGGAAAATCCAATTAGCATATCACAGCCAGGTGTTAAGGTGTGATTAGATAGTGGCTAAGAGTGTTATAGGAACGCCCAGAGTAAGTGTTAAAACGCATTGTACATGGCAGCACGTTGTGGCGAACCCCCCCACCTCTATTTAGGCTTGGTTTCTTTATTTTCACATAAATGGCCTCCTTAACACCTCTCTTGAACCAGTTCACGTTCCTTCCAGTATGTGAATCATACTCTTCAAAGGTTGTCCTTTATCCTTAAGATGCAGATACACGGCGAGTCCGGACCAGGAATTGGCTCTTCTGTGCTGCCCATACGTTGATGCAGTTTGTTTGGTCTCCCCACATACAATCAGAGCATTCTTCACTGCACTGCACTGCATATTGATGTCGCTTTCTTGTGTTTTGGTATTGGTTCTTTCGAGTGTCCAATTGCTGCCTCAGTGTGTTGTTCGCGACAGGGATACGATGTTTTTTTGAAATTCTTCTTAATTTCTCGGAGACCCCGCTACATATGGGATGACCATGTTCTTCCTCCTGTCTTGCTTTCCCCTTCACTGTTGTGTATCGTGTTCTTTTCTTTCCTTCTACTTCTTTTGACAAAGCCCAGTCTGGATATCCACAAGTTTTAAGGGCTCCTCTGAGATGTTTAATTTTCTTAGCCTTCGCCTCTGTGCTAGTGGGGATGTTCCGGCTCTGTTTGCAGGGTTTCGATGACCCCCGCTTGTGATCTAAGGGGTGGGGGAGTCAAACTCAAATACTGATCTGTGTGTGTTGGTTTCTGTAAACCTCTACTTCCAGTTACCCATTTTCCTTAACTTCTACCAACAGTCACAAGAAAGCCAGTTTGTTGTTTTGTACCTCTTCCCTTGTGAATTTAATGTTTTGGTCCCCCGCATTAATGTGTTCTGTGAAAGCTTGTACTTAGTCGGATGACTAGCGAAACGTCTTCAAGAACTACATTTCAGTCCAGTTGATCTAATTGAATACAACATATTACCTGACCTGGATGAATGAGAACCTTCACAAGCAAACCTATATATTATTTTTTTTTTACCCTAATAGGAAAGCTTTTCCCCTCAGAACACATAAACACTGCAACATACTTATTTAGTAAGTTGCATTTACATACGGTAAGAAGTAGACATGAACAAAACTGGGAAGTCTTGTTCTGTCAGTGGTTCACAGAACCTACAATCTGAAAATCTTCTTGAACCCAAATTAAAATTTTTCAATGGAATTTTCAAATATTACATTAAAATTTTTAATTTTCAATGTGTTATTTGGGAGTTTTGTTTGTTTCGAATCCAGAACTCATGCCTAGCAAGAAGTAGATTTTGTACTAAAAAGACTTTCATTCTGTTGCCACTTGCCAGTACAACTTACTTCATGTAGTCTTCAAAAGCCTTGTGACCACTGTATGTTGTAGTATGTATGTATGTATGTAATATTTTTATTTATACATCTCCATTGGGGTATGCAGTATGTACATTATAAATACAGAGTTACAAACAAGGGGATAAGTGCAAGCTATTATACAAGATAAATGAAATACAATTTCATACATAGGTTATATATATAAATTATGGATATACTGATATACTGATGTGCCTTGACACATTATGAATGGGATCCCTGCCCTGAAGAGCTTACAATCTATTGGCCACTGTCTCTAAGCACATTGTTTCTAACAGATTTTCCCCACACCAATATGGAAGTCCCTGATAAGACATTGAAATCATCTTATTTTCCCACCAGCATACAGTAAAGTTTACAGAGAGCCTACTAGGAAAAATACATATAGATGATTTGTATGCCTGGTTTTTTTTTGCTTCCATTCTGTCTCTCACACTTTCTTTTGAAATGTTCTATCTCTTAATGCTTGATTTTGTATAAAAACAGCATTTTTTTCTGTCAGCCTCTAGAGGGCAAGGCTACAGCTTCCTTCTTTTCACCTACCTTGTGCTCGAGAACATGTACATTAGAGACTTCTACTAAAACAAAGAAGTTAGATTATTCAGAAATTGTTTTTAATTCATGGTATTATGGTACAGAGACATTTAATCTGGAACCATCCATGCTAATCCTTGCTAATTGTGCATAGAAAGCACTTTTTGAATTAGCAATGGAAAAGGGGAAAATGCTAGTGTACCCCAACTGACGGAAAAAAAAATGAAAAAATATACTGCACTTAGTACTGTAGCTGGGATTTGTGTGTTTGTATTTCCATGTCAGGGCCTCAGGGCACAATTAAGCTGGCCTTGTTTCCATCTGTATTGATTTGCTTTTAAATCTTAATGAATGTTCCCCAAGAATTACTTTAGTTTTGTAGCTTTCCCTATTATCATCATTAGTCGATTACTGAATGTAATGTTATAAATAAAGATGTCAAGTTTTGCTCCGCATCGGTACCCAGAACCTATTGAAGTTCCAATAAAATGATTTGACCAATCGAATCATAATTTTCTAACACTTTTTTGGATTTTTAAATCTAATTCTTGAATTTCAATTTGTTCTTACATTCAATATTTCAATCACGGGAAAAAATTAAAATTATGTTGAATCTGTGAATTTTGAAGCCAGCAGTTCGATCAAAACCAAGTTTGTTTAAAACATCACTAGTCTTAATAGAGATGGAATCCGGTCTGTCCAAACCGGTTCCGATTTTGGTTCCGAAACGATCCAGTTCTGTCCAAAACCAAATGGTATCTTCGGATTTCAGGACTGGGAGCCTATTTCCTATAATCTTCAAAAATACGCTCGGAACTCAAAATTAGATTTGATCGTATTTCGAGGATTATCGACATTCAAAGCTATTTTCGAAATAGCTTTAAACGCTCGATATTATCGAAATGGGCTCCGAATTCGCAGAAGTATATTCCATTTTCAGATTTTACATCTTCAGATTTTCGCGAGATCTGTACATCTGAAAACGTAGCGAAACTTGACAGTTTGGCCATCCTGGCCATCCTACCATAACAGTAGAAGATACATGGAATTGGAACCCCACCTTTTAATACTTTCTTTAGGTTATCTTTGTGTTCAGGAGAAAGTTTGATTGGTTCTGCTTCAGCTCCGAAGGTTATTTCTATTAAAAGCCCTATATAGAAAGATGACACAGCAAAACAGCAAAACATTAACTTTAGAGATTAATTGGGATTAGAGATTAATTGGACAATATATTAGTGAAAGTTCACAACTACACATACAAGATTTAGATAATCAAACCCTGATAATGGGATTGTATTGCTTTTTATTTCATTTTGTATTTTTGTACTATCAGTTTTTTTATAAAGCAACAGATTTGCAGTGGCTGGTTGATAATCTTTTATTAATACAATTTTACTTTTCTTTCTGACTGGAATTTTTAAAGGGGAATGAAACGGAAATAAATAAGAAATAATACAGGGAAAAAATCCATGCCAACCCTAAAAGCTAAAAGCTTTTACAGTGTGATGTGAATACGTAGGTTGCAAACACACTTTTTATAACCCTCTATAACCTAGTTACATATGTAAGATCACACCAAATGGCATATTTAAAAGAACTAATAATGGCAATGCGCAGTCTTCCCTTTGGTCCCAAAATACTGGTACTGCACTTTTTCAATATGCCCTAAGACCATTATAATGAGTATAGTGGCAAGTAAGGGACCGCACTATGTTGAAAAAAAGAAGGGGATTTCACAAGAAGAATTTAAGCTCAAAATGAATTCTAGCCCTTATTAATCGAGCCAACTAGATTGAAACCAAGACTCATGACATATTGAAACACACCCCTTTCATTAATTTCGCTAGGGCAGCTATTTTTTCAGGAGTTAATCGTGCTGCTACATCCTTCCCACCGTCACCGCATTTGATAAGCTTCCCTTCTGCTGGTGTCATCGACCAGCAACGGCAGAAAAAATTCCTAAGTAGAAAAGTAAATCATTAAGATTCAAGTTTCTTCTTTGCTGACATAGAGAGGTAGATTATGTTTTCTCTTTTTTCTTGCAAACTTAAAATATAAGCTAAAAAATGGAAAAAAACATAATCCATAAAAATATAACAACAATATTGCACCATTCCATTTCCTTTAAGTACACTCAAAAGAATTCATTTTAGATTCCAATGACAGCAAAGCTGGAAAATATTTATGTATAATCCACCATTCCCATGAATCTCTTGGGATCCAACTGTAAAAATCAGCACATATGTATACAGTATATGTCATACAACATGTAGTCAATAAACACAGAAGTTGTGACTCCCCTGGAATCTCTTGCAATTGCAGGTAGGCAAGATAGAGATTGGGATTAGAGCGGGTTGATATAAGAATGAGGGGGTGGATCATGACTGGAATATGTAACTGGTAAGAATGAGTTTTTTTTATTTGCATAGGTAAGTGATCAGTTATACTAAAACCAGTTTAATGTACTCCAAAATTTTTAAAAAAATATATAGTACTTTGTAACATTTTTTGTTCTAAAAATGCTTCACATTTAATGATCTTTTAAGGTTTAAGTGTATAATAGTATCACTTTAATTGTATTATGTCTACTTGTATTCCATAGACAAGGTATGAAAGCTCCTGTAGCTGTCACTGTGTTAATATCATAAAAATATTAGCTGTCATTTATGTTGCTTGAAATAATATTGTAAATAATAAATGCAAGTGCATGGGGGGTTATAATATAATATATAAAATGCCTTTAGTGGTTAAGTTAATGTTGGCCACGTCGTCTTTTAGTCCATTACTTTTATGGTAACTCCTAAATTTCTTGGTCAGAAGTTACACACAGTATGTAAGGTTATTTGTATATTTTGTGTATGTGACACATATTTGTGTAACTGATTAATACTGCATAATGCTTATGTATGCAATATGGTTTAGAGATGTTTAGTTAAATCTTGATTGTTAATAGGAATAAAAAAGTATTGCTTCAAATTATATTTCATTTAATTAATAGTTTGTGATTTCTTTTGTTTTAATTTTCCTGTTTACGTTGTTTTTCAATGGAAAAGGTTGGTTATTTACAAAACACTCTCTGATGAGTATATCAGCTAGTCTGCACTGCCCCCAGCCAAAAAATAACACAAACAACATAAATATGTCTGAGATACTCACTTGTTTGTTGCAGAAAAAGTGGTTTATTCAACCATGTTAACAAGAAAAACAGGCAATGTTTTGGATGGTACTCCACCCTTAACATGGTTAAATAAACTTGCACTTTTTTCTGCAGCAAAAAAATCAGTATCTCAGACATATTTTTGTTGTATCGGATTTCTTGTAGTGTGGATGGTGTTTGAAGTTGTTGATGTGTTGAAAGTGACGGTGTTGTGTTATGTTGGAATTAAAGTTGAAGAAAAGAAGTCAAAAACACCTGTAAACATCAGTTGATATAATATCTGTTGTATTCAATTAGATCAACTGGACTTGAAGTTTAGTTCTTGAAGACGTTTCGCTAGTCTAATGCTTCTCAATTCGAGAGAAAGCCAGTTGGATGACTATGAAACGTCTTCAAGAAGCTAAGCTGCAAGGCAGTTGATCTAATTGAATACACAGATATACCATGACGTGGATGAGTGAGAACCTTCACAAGTTGAATAGAATGTTTTTCTGTACTAGAAGAAAAACTTTGGGAGCAGTTACAGCCCACGAAAGTGAATATTTTAAGAAAATAATAAATAATAAAAAGAGCATCACATCCTATCTTTATCAGTGCCCTACTGTGGGTAAATGTGTCAATAATTTATTACCCATTAATATCACATACCATTTAATATTTACGGCTTGTTTGAATGAGATATAAATACACATTTATGCTTTACTAAAATTACAATAAGTTTTTATCCATTTGAAAATCTCCATCATGGAGCCAGCATAGTCATGTCACTGGCAGGGCAGATAAGGCATGGAATCTTACCTTTCGCTACTTTCTTTAGTGTGCCTTACAAACACAGGAATTTTAGGGGTTCATCACATATCGTTCAGTGAGGTGGTTTATTTTCCTCTTCATTTGTAGCCCTTGGCGTGCTATTGCGTTTGCAGTGAGTGCTGCAAAGAATACAACAGGCAAAAATCCCAGTGTGCATGGCTGTGGGAAAAACGTTTCAATGGGTGAAAACCATAGCTAAACATTTTTGAAGTCCATCATAAATGTATAAAAAAGTTATTACAAAAAAATGTATCGCTTGTGTGCTTCCAATGGTGCTTACTAACTAAAGCTATGCATGTTTAAATTTAAGAAACGCTTCAGTATAGGGAAGTCTTCCTACTTAATTTATCCCCAAGAAAACAGAGCTAAAAAACTGGGGGAAGGGCAGAATTGCAGGGCTCTCTATACTGTTTAATGTTAGTGGGTGTTGTTGATTAGGATGCTGTAAAGCAAGTTTTTTAACTAGATCTGTATGAAAGAGATATTAAGGATAATACTGTTGCATTCCACCCATTTCTCTAGGTAACCTGCGAATAAGAAATATTTGTTTAAATGTTGATTATTAGGGCAATGCTATTCTAAAACATGAGGCTGTGAGGTAACCTTCTGTTATAAGAATGTCTACTATTCCTTTTATACTCTGTGGGGAGCTTTTAGCTCCTTGACCCCACTCACCTTAAGCTATAACCTAATCAGAATCCTTGCTCCGAAGTCCTAACCCCATAGCAACTGTAAATCTTGAACTTGCTGTGGTAATACTAATAGTAGAGATTTTCAAAGCTGTTGAGTTTTGTTTCGTTTTAGAATTTGCAAATTTTGAAATTTTAAAATTCGAAAACGGACCCATGGAAGTCTATGGAGAAAAAATTTGAAAGTTTCTTGTCCATTTTGAGGACAATAGTAATAGTATGTATGTAATGACACAGAGACCTGGGGAATGTCGGGAAACCCGTAAATATAACCAAAACTTATTTTAAAATAACTATCTTTCGCATCCCATTTTCGGAGTTACATTCTCGATCATTTCTTTGAGGATTACTTTTCAATAATCGTCCTCTTCGTTTTGATAATCGCCTACTTTCGATTTTTGATAAACATTCTACTTTCGATTTTCGATAAATTGAAAATTCTGAAAAATCTGTGTCGTTCCGTGAATCCGGAGTTCCGAAGTTTGATGGGACTTCGAAACCTCAAATTCATTGAAACTGGGTTTCTAATCTCGACCCACATTTACATCGTCTACTATAGTATGAACCTAGCATGTTAATCTGGATCCCGTTTAGCAGTCGCATGTCACCCAATGTGCTGTTTAGTTTGAAATGCACATTGTGTCAAGATTGTCTGGGTCTATTCTCAGACCTGGGTTTATTACAGTTAGACCCCCCGGATTCTAGCTGTCAGTAGTTGCAATAAGAAAAGGGATTGCAGATTTGGTAGGTTCATGACTCCTACTACCTAATTTAGTGACCAAGATAACCTTCCTAGGCCAATAGTGTAATACTATGGATTAAGGTAAGGGCAGATGTGCACTTTGCGTATTTAAGCCCTTGGGGGAATCGCTAAAGCATTAAAAAATGGCTTTATTCTAGGGTATGAAAACAAAATTTTCCAGGATTCGTGCAGGGCCAGAATGCGCCAGTGCACCAACTGGGTTATTCAACATATATCAATGTTAGTGGAGACGAATGGTATGGGCACTCCATGGTCTTGTTAAAACAAAAATTGTTTTATAATTGTGCACATTCACTCACTTTATCAAGCCAAATCATGTGATTTAAAGCGTGATAGGTCCTTGTATGCGACCTTGAAAAAGCGTTTGACTGTCGTACTAGTCACAAATTAAAAAAAGAATTTTATTAAGAGCGGAGTGCACATTTGTCCACTGTTGCGTGTTATATTAACTATCCTACTTGACAGCGAAACGCCATTTTAAAAATTGCCTGTGCAGGTAATAGGAGATCCAACTATATACAAAATAAAACATCCATAATATACGCAACTCACTTCCATGCATACAGTTATATTATCTTATATTTGACCTCCAACTGATAACAGTAGCAACTATTTTAAAACCAGTGTCCCATTTCTCAAGCTACACAGTACTAAACATGGTTAGTATATGAACGGCCAACACACTTCTTAAACAACCTAAAAAATTAGGAAGGAAATCAATTACAAGCACAGTTCCTCTTTACATTGTAATCTTATATATATTTTATTTGTCGCCTTCTATATACTTTTTATTGAATGATACAAACACGTCCAAAGATAATATAATATCAATCACTTTCTGTCCATATTGAACATATCCAATTACAGATGCATATGAAAATACAATAGATCACTCGAAGTGCACCCAATTGCATTGGCTATGACCATTCAATAAGAGGCAGGTATCATGAATTCTCTCATAATTACACTATAGGAAAAAGTCAGTAATCCTTAGGTGTAGTGGAGGGTGCTGTTGCGCAGTAGTATTTAGTCTGTGACCCCATACACCACCTACCCGTATAATTTCAAACATCCCCTCCTCCTGTGTGGTATAGGGAAAGATTCTATTACCAATGTTAACCATTCGCGGTACTTACAAGTTTTTAAATTGTAGTGCCCATGCTTGATGGTGACAGTCTGATATAATTATCATCCGTTATAATGATACTAAGACCAGTTGTGTCTTCCCTTTGTCTTCATTGTAGAAATTTCCCACTTACCACATAAGCGTGCAAGGCCACTATTGCTGCATCATTAAACCACATATGATCAAGTTATCACGGTGCACTCTGGAAACTTCCCCAATTTCGAGGCTAGGCCATGAATGTCTTTCCCTTGTCTTGGCCCATAAAGCAAACCTGCACTACACACGCGTGTACAGGGTACATCCCTCCTGTATCCACAGGAAGTATTCAGTATTTTCAGTGTCCTGACTTATCTTCATTTGCTCCCATTCGTGTTCGTGGTGTGGTTACATCCAACCAGGCACTCAAAAACACACCTTTCAAAATTCCAGCGGAAGCTGCTTGTAACAAATGCACCCATTGATATATCCAGGAAGATGCCATAGGATGCAAATTGCCTCTGTTTGTCTCAGCAATCAATAAGCCCTTAGTCAGATAGGAGTACAAATCTATTGTAACTTAGAGCTATCAAAATGCCTGCTAATTGTCCATGTTGAGTGTAGAAATAGACAAACCTCTTTGTCCCATCTCAACATCAAAACATTGCACTCAGTTTAGTTAACCTAAAATCTAACTACACATTGATGGTTACAGATGCTCATAAACATTAACAACAAATAAAATATTTTAACTTTAAAAGGCTAAATATGTTTCTTATTGAAAGTGCTGTCAACACTTGATTGTTCCCTTAAAATATATTAAAGAAAACGTTCCAAATACTTACTGTTCCAAATATTATTGGTTTGTCAGAAAGGAAAGCAGAGAGCTCCGTACAATGGTTGTATTGCATCTGGAATTATGCTGAACTTTTTATAAGTGCAGGTCTCTTTACACTCATGTGTTGGCATGACTGATAAATAAAACATCTGATCACAAAAGCCTTGCTTGATGCTTAAACCTCTGATGAAATAATAATCCCATGCTAGATAGCTATTGACCAAGCATAGAGTGATCAAATATGTTGTGCCAGTGTGTGTGACATGGCAGCTCACTACTTGACCACAGCAGTAGCAAAAGATATTAAATCAATTTTTAATTAATGTGAAAGCTTTGGCTAAAACCAGGATTCGAATTTTCCAAGGAATTTTCAAAATTTACAGTTACTTAACTGTAAATGGCTCAGGTACCTGGGAAGGTCGGGGAACAGACATTAATTCTTTCTGAAGAATCTGATTGAATAACCACTTCTGATTTAGTTTACACTCAGATTTTTCAGACAGAATCTGACTGGTATAACTAACCAATCACATTTTTTTTCCATCATGCAATGGGTTACAAGCAATTCGTTCCGAAAAATCTGCATTGGTTGTATACCAATCAGATTATTTTCTGAAAAGAATCGTGATTTTAACCAATTCTTGATTGGTTACAACCATAATTCTTCCAGAAAGGTAGAAATCAGATTCCTTCTGAAAGACTGATTGTAACCACTCACAGAGATTTGCCGAAATTCCACATTCCGATTTTCCAAACCTGCGTTAGAGAATTTTCAAGGATTTTAATGTCCCAAATTCACCAATGGCAGCTATTTTATCAGTGCCACCACCCTGAATATAAGGCAGCTAGACAGGTGCCATTTTTTCAGTGCGTTAAAGTAGTTTAGTGGAGACCTGAAATTGGAATTGGACATTTCTTTTTCCTGCTCTTTGAGCTTCTGTGTTTGAATTTCAGTGTGGTGGACTAGCACTTGTTTGTTACCACCCCCTGTCGGTTCACAATTTAGGCCCCAAAAGTTCTTTTAGGAAACCCCCCCCCCCCATAAATCCTTGGTGGACATATTTAGTGTTAGTCTTTTGAATGCGGGGGCCCTATGTGCGGTATTGACTAATGTGGAGGCCGTTCGTGGCCGTAATGAACGTTTGTTATTTACATGCACATTGCCGTTGAATACCACGGTAGTACAATGGTATTCTATGGGATCAGTAAATCTCGTAAATGAGGCCTCTGCCTTTTAAGGTCAGACCACTGTCTCTAGAGGACCAAACAGATGGTCTGGATGCCAAATGTGAGTGACCATTGCATTGTAGCCCCTCTTTATAGTGCAACTTCTGAGCTGTAACGTGACTGGTGCCCATTGGGGAATCATCAAATCAGAAGAAAGCCAGATTTTTGAGGGGGTGGTGTTTTTCTAAGCAGCACAGTCAGTAAGAGTTCATGACTGAATGGATTGACTGGAATTTGAACCGATCTTTAACAGTTCGAACGACCCAAACAATTTGAGATTTTGACTTCAAACTTTTAATAATTATTGTTTATTGATACATAAAGTTGAGTTGAATTTCGATTGCCACTTGGAGTCGAGAAATATTTTTGCCCCCTTCATAAAATTTGGTGGATTTTTTTTGTTGGCCTTCCTCTGGATCACAGTTTAGGCAGGAAATGAGGATTTGCTAGATGGATGAACTGCTGGATGTATGTCTTTATTCACCTCAGACTATACCAGGATGCTGGATACTATTGAATTTTTTCATTTTGAAAATAAAGCAACCAAGCCTGAATAGAGGTGGGCGTGGGGGGGGTTTTCGACACCAAATCTCAGATGTACAATGCTGTGTTTGACACCTTACCGGCAGTTCCTATAAACCCTCTTAGCCACATATGCAATCATGCCTTGCATCAGAGGTCCTTAACACTTGGCTGTGATATGCTAATTGCGGACTTTCCATGGTACATAATTGGTACATAATAATGCTCTTGTACAGTCATTCTGTAATTAAGAACCAGTCGATGACTATCGCAAACGTCTTCAGAACTAAACTTTAATCCATTTTGATCTCAACTGAATACAACATATACAGTTTCGAATTGTGCCACATAGTTAGTTCTATATCTGAATAGTTCTTTGACCAATATGATCATATATTCAATTATAGTATCATATAATATATTAGTTGCTCTACTGCATATGATAGACGTTACAATACAGATGATCAGATGAAGGTGGGCGTTTGACAGACAGTAAATAACTACCGACATGCAGTCCATAGGAGACTTGTTCTGCAACCAACAGTGCATTTTTATACGGGCTGCTGCATTCATATTGGCAAACAGTCGGGAAACAAATTATTTTTTGAGCACGTTTTCCACACATATCTTGATTGTCTTCAAATCATATCTGACAACGTGGATCTGACAAAATTTGCTGAATATTGACGGTTTCGGGACAAGATGGAAAATTTCAATTATCGGTTCCCTTTACTACAGTAGAAGTAGACAATAACATTAGACCATGAGTACCCAGCGTTGCCATTTTTTCTAAAAATCCGACCAAACCTGCATCCAAAAGGCAATAGAGACCCAGCAAAACATATCTCCAAACATTTTAAAATGCAAAGGGAGGACAACACTGGGAGAAGAAATGTGGCAGACCATGCCTACTTTGTTTAGGTTACACTCATTTTTAAGACCATTATTCACATTTTACATTGTTACCGCACTATTTCAAGGTTAATGAGTGTTAAAGGATAAGTTCACTCAGAGGTTTAATTATTCCATTTTTTACATTAATTAAAATAGAGGCGAGTAAGGAGCTATGTTTACCTCCCATTCTTCAATTTAATGTAACGGAGCCGGAACAAAGATAGAAAACCTCCCCACGAAGCAATCCACCACTGGCCATGTGATAATGAACTGGAGGCCTGACAACACTGGCCAATGAACTGGGAAGGCTGAACAAACACTGGCTAATGAACTACTGGGGGGCTGACACACTGGCTAATGAAGTGTGACAGCTGATTACAATGGGTAATGACTGGAGGGCTGAGGACTTGCTGGAGGTGAATCTAGTTTGGTCAGTTAGTCAGGACTGGCCCTGCTAGCTGTAATATTACACTTAGTAAACGGACTTGGACAAGAGGCCTGGATTAGCAGTTTTTTTCTTTTCTGTGTCATTTTGTTAATTTTATGTGGAGTGAGGCATCTGAATTGTTTTCTTGAGAAATTGTGTGTCAATAATTCATTTTGGTTGATTGCATTACTTGTTACCGATTTCAGTGCTAGCAAAATTTTCAGATTTGCCTCAATCGTTTGACCTCATTTACAGAAGAAACCCAGTAAGCAGGAATTTATACACCTTCAAGGGTTTTCAAAAAAGTTCTTACGTTGGTTATTTTTGCCCCACCATCCAGTGTAGCTCAATGTTTAACATAGATCTGATTGGTTGGGGCAAATTAGCACCATTTTAAACGATAAGACTTTTATTGAATAACCCTGATTGTGTTTTTCAACAAAGTAATGTGTAACCAACACATGTTGTACACTTTTCTGGAGAATTTTGCAGGAATTTGTGCTGAAATCTGTAAAAAAATTGTAAAAGGTACAAATTTTCATGGATTTTTTCCATTTTCATTTATAGTTATCTAAGGTTTCGCACAAAAATCTTCTTACTGTTTTCTAAAAGCTCTTGATCCCTGATAAGACAACATACCAGATATATTTAGTACACCCTTTTCCTGACAGGAGACCCCCCCAAACTAAAACAGCACCTTCAAAATAACAATGAATATCTACCCAAATTATTACTACACTATCCCCACAATGAGATATGTTTATAGAAACTTACAACACCTGCAGGATTTTATGAGTGTGGTAAGTTTTTTAACATTATGCAGATACCTGGGCCACCCTCCGACCAATTGTTATTGTAAATTGTTACTTGTTTCTCATATTTTCCTTTTTTTCCTCAACTGGTACATCAGAGACAAAACAAATGTGAATTTCAGCTAAAAACTGGAGTGAGAAAGTCAAAAGCATCTCAATATGAAAGACTACACCCCTCTGAATAAAGGTATGCCACATTCAGTGGGTGTACCCAGAGACATGGCTACCAAGTAACCCATAGCAGGATTAATGCCAATACAGATAACAGCATTTTTTTTAGCCATGCTTATTTGAAAAGTCCTCTGCAGTTTTTCCCACAAAACACCCCCCCTAACTCAGAAAAAACCACACAAATCATAATATTTCCGGAATCCAGGGTGTTAAGAGAGGGATGCAGGGGGTCGGCACTCAGGGGCCCAGGAGCCAGGGGGCCCCATCTGTCTATTTTTACTTATATGACACATCTACTGTATGCCTCCTCTCATAAAACCCTTGTGAATGAAGCACGGATAGGGGCCCCATCATAGTTTTGCTGGGGGGCCCAGTGATTGCTAGTTACAAACCCGCTGCCGGAATCTACATACCTTCAGATATGTAATGCTGTTAGTTATTTATACATACCATCAATGTTTGAACAGTTTTTTTGGAAATGTTGTACTTTTCGCAGATTTTTTAAAAAAAATAACATCAACACAATTCAATAAGGTAGAATCATGGCAAAACCATGGAATTAAGTAAAAAAGTTACCAAATATATCTTTTCCATTCAATCAAACGTGTATGCCATATCGTGGTTGTTACACTGGGACGTGGAAAGCGACTAGCCATAAGTAAGCAATGCACGATGGCTCACAAACGTGACAATTTTCAGCCACTCCAAATTTTAGCAGTTTTTGTACCACAAAACACCCCCCTTGAACTCAAGAATACCTCCACATAAACCGATGATATTCCCTATAACACAACCCTTTAGATACTAACACTAGATTCGGTTCATTCATACCATCAATGTGTAGCGTAGTTTCTTGTAGAACTTTTCTGAAAAAATGACTTTTTCAGAATTCAAACCCAAAAATACCTTCCCAAAATTATATTCTCTCAGAATCTGCACACCTTTACCATGGTGCCCTTTCATTCATACCAATCAATGATGCATGCGCAGATCTTGTAGAATTTCACAAAAACCAGAAAAAACATGTTCCAAAGTTAAAATCATGACCAAGTAATGAAAGAAAATAAATGTAGCAAATATCAATCGCCAAATGTCTGAACAAACCGTGCCATACGTTGGATGCACACAGAGACCTGGCTACGTTGCTACCAACTAACTCGAATGGAACCATTTCCAAGTGTAATTACAAAGAAAAAAGTGTTCTGTATTTGACAGCCTACTCTTTTTTAAAGGAACAACCCTAAAACACTGAAATCACACCACAAAACTATATATATATTTGGAATTTACACACTTCACCTAGGTAACAGGTTGTCACTGCTTCATACATGCATGAAGAATTCCAGTTGTGCGAACGATGAAAAATAGGGACGCTGTGCGAACGAACACGACTTATTGACCGCAAGCCCTGGCGGATAAGGGTCCGAAGTAGAACGCGGCCGCACCGACTATCGTCCTCTTGTGGTTCGCCCGCACACAGCCTGGGGCTAGGTCGACACACCCTCCCCGCACGCCTATAGCCCAGTGGTTAGCCTTGTGCTCCACAGGTTACGTTAGGGTCCCCTTACGACCCCTCGAGCACTTATCAGTTTCGACTGAAGCCCTTGCTCTTACAGGTCCTCGAACTATCCCCTCGCCTGACCTTTAATGTTACGTCTTGGGACTTACTGACAAATGTCTTTTTAGGGTGGTCGCAGCCAAACGGACCATGAACTCAGCCTTGAGCCACGTGTCCTCTCCGGGACACCAGCTTGTCTCCTAGCCAGTCCGCGGCTGCTAGCGAATCCATGATATCGCCAATCTCCGTACGACACCACTTGAACCATGAGTACTGATGCCAAACATGTCGCGCAGTGACATGAGGTCAGAGGAACCGATGTTGCTTGCCACTGCTTTCTTCGATCCATCCCCCTGTTGAAACCCTTTTCAACTGCAATCTGCGCTCCGCTGAATGGATTCACTCTTAGCTTTGCAGAAGTCCAAAGTCGATTCGTTCCATGATTTAAGTAAAGTGGCAATATCCAGCCTTAATACTGTTTGAAGCTGCTCCCTGCTCCTGGTAGCCCCACGCGCAGTTACGTTTTGAGTTTGCTCGTTACGCATTATTGAAACAGTTGGATACCAGAATGTGGAGGAGATGTTGCCCTACCTGTCCTTATGCTGCTTTTCCCGAGCATCGTTACAGGGTGTCCTCAGTCGGGGCATTCTGTAACTTAATTCATGAATATTCCTGGTCCTTCGACTTCTAGCCGTAGTTAGCAGTCCCCCGTTTATAAGTCTGGTTTCCGTTTTATTGCCGCCTTTGAACTTTTTCAGTTTGATACTGAATGAACTGCTAGACGATTCTTGCTCATTCTCTATCTCCAAGTTATGATATCCTTTCCTACACCCGTGAACAAACGCTGCCCTTCATGTCATTCTGTCACGATACTCTGCTTGGTTATTGTATTATGATGCTGATACTTCCTCTTTCTCCGTTGGTCATTGTGTCACTCCTGTGTAGTACATCTGATTCGCTCCTTTCCATGCAGCTAGATGTCTCTACCGTTAAGAATGGTAGGTCGTATTACAACTTTGCTGGGAGGAGATTGTCACGCCTTTGTCTCATTAAGCGATTTTTTCAGTATTTCATTGTCTATGTTTCTGTGCCTAGCTTTAGCGTGGTTACATGTCTCATCACTTAATCTGCGTCTGTGCCTTGTATTTCATTTTCTATTCTCGGCTGCGACTATTGTCTAATAAATTTCACCCTTTGTGCTCATTTGTTTCTGCTTATTATGGTCTTATGTCTATTTTATCTTTGTTGGCTGTCCCACTTTGTATATACTGTCCTTCATTTGATATTAGCAAGTAGGCTCATATGCGATGCTGTCGCTCATTAACACGTTGCCTCCGGAGTGTTGATTACTGTTTGCATGTAGTGCATAGTAAGTCTAATGTTATTTATACCTGCAATTTAATGCCTGTAGTTATCCGCTGGTCAGTTCCATAATGCATTTCCCTTTAGCCATCGTCGCTTGCAGGCAAGCATAAAGCAAATCATCCCGATCACCAGTTGCACTAAATGCGTGAATGCGCCCAGACCATGGCTACCAACTACCAAATGGGATGCATGCCCAATGCAATTACAAGAAAAAATCAAGTGCTCTGATATTTGAACAGCCTACACTTATTCAAAGGAACACCCCCAAACTTTTGTTTGTAAAAAAAATAAAATAGATGAATTCAAGGTTGACACCACTCAACCCACTCGACAAGCAAAAAAACCCACTAACATATTAACACCCCATGTCCGGACTCAAGCGGTGTGCTATAGAGGCGTTGGTGCACCAACTAGAGCTCAATGGAACACATGCCAAGTTCAAATTACATAAAAAAACAACCCACCCCCTACACACAAACAACCAACTTTTTAGTGGCATTTAGTGAAAACTGGTTGGTACTGACAGATTAAAACACAAAGCAAAGAAAAAGTACCCCCCTCATAAATATTACCCTAACTAAAGACGCATCAGTTACACACGAGCGAAGTAGTTCATATACTAACTTTATTAGATATCCTTAAAATACATAAAAAACACTTAAAAATATTTTAGTATTACTATAGAAACTGAAGAAGTGTATTGTATACTCAGAACAGAAGCAGTCCAACTCAGGTAAGTAAACATCTATTTTATTGGAACTTCATTAAAAATAAGTCTCACGTATCCAGGTATAGACCAATACTTAACTAAGGGTGGAGGTCCACCTGAAACGCATTAGGCATTGATCTACTGTAACCTGGATATGTGAAGTGTATTTTAATGGAGTCCAATAGATTAGATGTTTTTACTGCCTGGTTTGGACTGTTTCTTGTTTCGGAGTATACAATACTCTTTCTTCTCGTTTCCTATAGTTATACTAAATGTAATATTTATAATATGGAATCTAGTAATTTTGTATGGTAACAGAGACACAGAAATATCAGTTGAGTTTGGGAAATTTCTATGTTTATGGGTTCTTATCTGTTTCTGTTATACAATATTTTTATTAATACAATATGTATACAGGGAACATAACTAAATGCGCAAATGTGTTATAAACAAAAAATGTATTAAGATTAAAAATAAACTATTGTTCACAAATTGTATTTCACACCATTAACTACTACAAAATATCATAGTGATTTTGTGTCTTATAAATTTACTGATGCAAATAAAAACAGAGACTGGTTAGTAATGGATGGCTAAGCTTAGAATGATTTCGATTTCTTAAAGCCTGATAATTTACCAAATTTGAGGAGAATGTGAAGTCTTTTCTAGAGTTAAAGGATATCTTTACTCTAAATCTAATTAAATAAGATCCAGCATATTCCACTGCTCCAAAACTTTTTCCAGATTTAAACCTGGAGCTGTAGATTCTGAGAAATAATCATTTGAAATCACAGCATTTACTGGGAAAGATCTGTCACTCGGAAGCAGAAATTATAAATTATATGTTCGTCCTACTATCCCTGAACTCTTAGGATCTTTGCTGGCCTCCAGCCCTTTCTCAACGGCGGCCTGCTTAACATGTCCATTATGTGTAGAGCTGTCTTTCAACCCTAGTCCAAGGACCCTCCTTCTCCACTACTCTATAACTTCCACAATCTGAACAGCCGGTAACTTGAGCTCCTGTGATTGGGCAAAGTCCGATCGGTAAATAAATCATTGCTGTCAGTTATGCCTGCACACATGCTGTGTGTGGTATGTTCTCATTCTCTCACCTTGCTGTCTGCCGATCCATGTATCATGGAGGAAACACCCCCCTTCCCCTTCTTCTGTGTTTGATAAATGTGATTATGGGGGCGAGGGGTGTTGATTGATGACACACAGAAGGAGTCGAACCCCCCCCCATAATCCCATGATCAGCAGGAGAGAGAAACTTTCCCCACCCCCCTACATTCACCTGTCCCCCCCCTTAAAATCCCCTCCTAAATCACAGTGACCAGCAACACATAGCATGAATAGAGACGTATTTATCCTCCTAAGAGTCCAGTTCAGCATATGGCTTGCCCCCAAGGATGAAGTGCAGGCCATTGCCTATGTGTGTCCATGATTGATAGCTCAGAATAAGGATTTTTAGTTTTCGTGATGGACATGCTCTTTAGGTGTTCTGCAGAGAAAAGTAAGTAGGGGGGAAGGGGGAAAATGTAGTAAGCAGCAGTCAGTGTCCATACCGAAGAAGGAGGCATTGTGCAAAACATCTTCATAACAAAAAGTGTCGCAACACTACAGTAAGGCAGTGAGTAAGTGAATGGGGGGAATTAGGAGACTCACTAAACATATATTTATGACAAAAGCACAGTAAATGGAGTACCATCTTTTCTCTCTCACATTGTTAGTTTCAGAAAATGTAAATTGTTTGAGTGAGTATAGTGACCTTTTAAAGCTTTAATTATGGTATTTCATATGCTTTATCCTCAGCTTGCAGGGACTGTTTTAGTAGAAGTTAATTTGGTAGAGAAAGTGTACATACTGAGTAAATCCCTATTAACAGTCATTCCATTTTTTGTGTTTAGGAATATGATGCAAATCTGTGATAACATCCTTAAAGGGGACACTTAACCCCCCCAGAATATTTGTTTTTTGATGTGTGGTGACTATAAACTAATTTGACTTGCTTTTTGGAGTGTGACCCTCAATCTAATTTACTGGGTCAGAGTAGTAATCCAATTTTCAACTGGCTTCTGTTGCCTGTTGTAAGTAATTAAACTGCCCCCCAGATGCGCTCTAATACGAGTGGCTTACCTAGACACCAGTAAATAAGCAAATGCCCAAACTGGTTTTCAAGCTGTCAACAGTAATCATGGCTGGTGGTTGACCCCTATCCATGGAAAGATATAGGGCACCATTTTTTTAGCGTTTCTTAGCTAAATGGAAGTCCAGTGGTCTTGACTTCAATTAAAGAGCTGAAATTTGCACCTCTCCAGAGTGGTAGCAGAGATCATCATATAAGCTGAATCAACCTCCATTGATCCACATGTCCAAGATTCTGACTGGGCTGGTTGCATAAGCACTTTTATAAACGCTATTAGTGCATTTTGCAAATCACATTCTATGGAAAGTCACCAGTATTTGGTTTGGCATGGAAGGCTCAATGAGAAGAATTGCTGTGAATGGATATCTGGAGTGAGAGAAGCAAAAAGGTGTGATAAGGTAATCCCTTATCCCCATGTTTTCTCTGAGTCTGATTTTACATCTTCCTTTAATCCCTCGGAAGATAGAATAATAACTAATACCCAATTTTTTTTAGCTCAATGTCCGCCTGAGAGTTGATCAATGGAAGTTTGGCAACTTGTCTAAATAACTTTTTATCTAGCTCTGGTAAGTGTGGTAGGAATTACATTTTCTAGTCTAAAAAAGGGCAATTTATAAAAAAACAAAAACTAACGCAATAAAAATTACCGGCACACATCCGGCATGGTAACTATGCGCGACCGCCGTATTTATAAACGTGAACGCTGAGATTGTTTTCGTCAGCCGCGATGTGCGGCGGTAATTCTAAGTCCCTTTGCGACGATAGTGGAGCGCACTAAGTCCCAGTATTTGCCGCAAAGGGACTTAAAAACCCTTCCTGGCGGTCCAAGTCAGGCCATGCCCCCTATTTTTAATTGTTTCTATTTGTTTATCCCTGTCACAAATAAAGGATTTTTATCTTATTAGTGAGTGCATCTGAAGCTTTTTCTCTATACTGTAAATAGTGTGATGGATCTGAAGGCAAGTACCTATGGGAC
The DNA here is from genome assembly GCA_019447015.1 of Hymenochirus boettgeri. Taxonomy (NCBI): domain Eukaryota; kingdom Metazoa; phylum Chordata; class Amphibia; order Anura; family Pipidae; genus Hymenochirus; species Hymenochirus boettgeri. Next base: position 96,753,397 of record CM033474.1, read on the forward strand.
ATTTTGTTCCCTTTTTAACCTTGATGTGTAGCCAATTTCTGTTAAAATCATAGTAAAATATCCCCAAAATAAGCAAAGTCCGAAGTCACACTCTGTAGTGAAATTCAAAAGATTTATTTAAACCACACATCAAAGACTTCTAGAGATGGCCGAACTTCATAGTTCGACAGTTCGAATCGGAACCATTAAGTCAATGGGGAAGTGATAGTTCGGTGATTTACAGCTAAATAACAATGAGAACTTGGCTGTGGCCTGGGACATGGTCGGGTGTTTAAAACACTTCTTAAACACAAGCGTGCAATTGTAGATTTTGCAGAAGCTACATTTGGTCGTTACGGCCAATTTAGGGTTTCCAAACAATACTTTCGAGGGTTACCGAAAATAGAAACCATAAATTTGAGGTTACTAAAATCAAACGATACTTCGTGGATTTCTGAAACGAACTATACTTTTGAGGCTTACGACGATACATTCAGGGTTAGTGAAATCGATCCATACATTGAGGGTTACCGAAAACGAACAATACTTTCAGGGTTACCAAAAATCGAAGGCTACATTCGAGGGTATCTAAACCAAACTATACTTTCTAGGATAGTAATAATACACTCTGAGGGTTACTCATCGAAAATCCAGCCATGAGTCCGTAAAAACGAACTAGTTCGAACCCGATCTAGTTCGAGTATCATCCGAATTCATAAAGTTCGTCACGAACTCGGGGTTCAACTTCGGTTTTGTGTCCATCTCTACCCCTTCTTCAGGTGGAGAAGGGGGCACTCTCCCAAAATGTTGTGTCTTGATGTGTGGTTTATAATAAATCTTTGAAAGTCCACCACAGTGTGCGTCTTCAGACTTTGCTTATTTTGACATTTTGCTTCCCGGAAAGTGGGAAGAATTGTCAGCACCCACTGTCATTTGTTTGCATGAAACCCTGTGAATACTGTCTCATCATTAGCAAAATAACATTCACTTGATAGTGAGCAAAATATTACTTGGTTATAATGTACGTCAAATCCAGTTGATCATTGTGCATGTTGTTCTAAAAATAAATGTTAACTAATTTTGTTTTGGCAAATGCGTTTGAACATATCACAACTCTCTGTCATTATGTCTTTGTTCTCAAAATGCAGAAAGGCATCTATGGCAGCAGCACAACTGCACCGAGACAACCTCCACCACTTCACCAATGGCAGCCAGACCACCTTCACCCATGCAATGCCAACCTCCCCCAGTGTGTGTTTGTGCCCCACCTCTACAAATTTTTTCAGCACCAACTCACCCTGGCATCCCCTACACCCTGCCCATCTACCGCTAACCCGTAGCCACACCACTACATCCTGGCCACCACCTGTTACAATCTGGGCCACCACCTCACATCCTGGCCCACACTACTCTCAGTCCATCCACCCCTAAAACTAGCCACACCACCTAGCCCTAAACCCTTCTACCCCAATTGCCATCATCCCTACAACCTGACCCCCACCTTACACTGTCCATTCACATACACACCCTGTCCATTCACCACTACACCTGTTCATCCACCCCACCACCACCCCTATATTCTGTTCTTACTTGGACATCTTTAATAATTGGCATTTATTCTAAGTTAACTGTCAGAAGTAGAGATGTCCGAACTTCGAAAAATCTGCGAGCGACCCGTTAAAACGTATTAAAATGAAAAGTTCGGCAAAATCCGCATTAAAAAGTGGTCTATAGCTTGGTAATGTACACTTAATCACTTAGGGACCTGGGTAATGTCATTAGAAACACGTATCAATGCCTACAAGTACCTAAAAATTACAGTCCGCTAGCGAGAACGGTATTTTTCGAAAAATACGAGGATTTCCGTAAAAACGAGGATTTCCATAAAAACGGAGGACCTCCGTAAACCCGCGGATCTCCGAAAACACGAGGATTCCCGTAAAAAACTGTAATCTGTTAGCTGCATTGGCTAATTTGGGTCATGTGGCTGCTCCGTCTTGAAAATAATCCCCAAATTCGAATTTACAAGAATTTCTCGTTTTTACGAAAATTCTCGTAATTACGAGAACCGCGTAATACGAGGATCTTTGGTTTCTGGGTCCCGGAAGATCGCAGATTCTCGTAATTGCGGAGATACTCGTTTTTTCGAAAATTTTCGTAAAAAAAAAAAATCCGCTTGCGGAAGTTCGGAAGGCGGAAAACTCCGAATATCCCGCCTTCGCGGAGGGATAAATCCGCGGCGGATCCCGGTTCGGGGTCCGCGAACACGGCCATCTCTATTCAGAATGCTTATAAATCTGGTGTAAAATTGTCAAAAGTGCTGTTTTAGTTGGGGGGCCTCCTGGGCAGAAAATGAAGCACCTACATATGTTTGGTATCGTGTACTGCAAGAGCCAGAGCTTTTGAAACAATGAGACTTTTGAGAATAAACTTACATTTTCCCTCAAATAAAATGCAAAAAATCAAAACGTTTTGAAATTTTTACACATTTTTCCAAATATCCGGTCAAATCTCCAGAAAAGATGTATAATTAATTACCTATTATTGGAGTTCTACTGTAACTTTTGTCTAAAACGGATTGAGGGCAAAATCCTGAAGTTCTCTGGCATTTAACAAAACCAAAAGTGGTAAATTCTGGTGGAATTGAAACATTAAAACAAAACGGTCACATGGTTACCTGCCCAATCCCTAACTGATATATTATTAGATGTATTATTAACCAGAATATTCAAGTATAATATTGTCTCCATCATGGCGAGGGGGGGTCAGATGTAGGAACCGCTTCTCTCATGAGGAGAGTGAACCTCTAGGCTCAGGGCGGCACTCCAACTATTCAGAAGAGAGGCAACAGAAAACGCAGCTGCAACAACAACAACCAAAACACTATTCACAGAAGTGAGAGCACTGCAAAAGTCCTTGTTATTGGCTGTTCCTCTGACGTTTTAGAAATCCAGAGTCTGCATGGACCCCTACACAATCAGCTTCTGCTTTCAATGTTGCAAGTTACTGTATTGATACATAAAAGTAGAGTTGATCCAGGGAAATTTTCAATTGCCCACTTTTCCCCCTTCATAAATTTGGTTGTTTTTTTTTTTTGCCTTCCTCTAGATCAACAGTTAATGCGGGTAACACAGTAACGATAAAGCCCCGATATGTGTGTACATACGTTTCCCAACGATCGGCTCGTTCGGGAAAGGGCCGAAAATTTCATCGGCTGTGCTAGACTCCTATGAAGAGTCTAGCGGCCGAGGAAACACACAGTTCCCGAGCGTTCCTCCTCTGAAGTTTCATAGGGAGAACGCTCGGGACTGTGTGTATGCAGTCTTTTAAAGATGGTAGACAGGATCTTGCAGATCCTGTCTGTCATCTTTCAAAATCTGGACTGTGTGACCTACTTAGGCAGGAAATGAGGATATTGCTATATGGGTTGGACTGGATAGACATATGTCTTTATCAACCTCCATACTATACTAGACTATATAACTATACTTGCAGCTCGTTCTGGCCAGGAAGCAGGAAGTCACTGGTTCTTATGGCACTTTGTGCTACAAGCGAAGATAACAACACAACTAAAGGTACTACTAACCTGGCTATACAGTACTTATAAAGGTTCGCTGCTGTTAACATAAAACATGGTAGGGGAGCAGATTGAAGGACCGTGGGCATTAATCTGACTCTCAGTTTTGACCACTCTGTGATAAGATTGTACACAATCTTATCACAGTGAGATATGCGAATCAAACAAATCAGTATCGATCAATAACAGTCCCTATTGGGCTATTATATAAAATAATTGTGTTAATTGTACAAAGGATTGTACAATCATTTGTAAGACGTGTGCTAATTAAGGCTATGTTCAGACAAGTATCTTTGTCACATTTCTCATGGTGTTTCTTGTGTTTCCTGAAAGTTCCAATAGTTAAATATCTGAAGCAAAATCTGAAACACCAGGAAAATCCTTCAAAACTCGGGCACTTCCCTTCGTCTAAACGCTCCACACTGGAGGGCCAGAACCTAAAGGGGTCTTCGAACCTGTAGGCTGACCTTAAAACTGTCTTGCTCTACTCAGGGCGGGAGGCGATCGTGCAGGCACTTTTTATGTCAGCCCTCCAGTTCAGCAGACACTCCGATTACTAGCACACTGAGGGAGCTGGACTAGAATCCGAAGGCCGAGTTACGAGGCCGAACGTTTATGAGACCCATCGAACGGACTCGGACTTCTCCAAACTATCCCCTGACCCCGATTTTCGAAACTTTCGATCGTAAAATTCACGATAATTATCGAAATTTACATAATTATCGAATTAAAGGCCGTTCTCACTTAACTCTAGAATTGTAGATTTAGAATGTAGAATCTGGATAGTGTAGTGTTGTAATATAGCACTGACCTTGTGACTATGGGACGACCAGGGTTTGAATCTGGCTAGGTCAGCTATTACAAATGTTATTGAGTATTTTAAAATACCCCTATAAATAATATTGTTATTATATTACAGGTATCATAATGGTATTATTACGCTAGTTATTAAATGGTATTAGGTATTACCTAGGTTATTATGGTTATTATATTGCAAGGGTATTGATATATTACTAGGGTATTATATAACCGTAAGTAACTTAGTATATAATAACCATATGCAATTAGTACCATAAATAATATACCCATATCGGGTTTATATGGTTATAATATTACTAGGGGTTTATATGGTTATTATTTTTACTAGGGTATTATAATAAGTCCAAAATTGTTGTTACTGCCCCCAGCTCTAGGTACTCAAACCCGGGCTACACTGTCACCAAGGTGGTTGCCTCTTAACCACTACACACTTTCAGCCATTAAATTTGATATCAATGATATCATTACTAGGTAACTAGTAATATCATAACCCCATCATGCAACCTTGTAATATATTATCCCTATTAAGAGTGGCTGGATAGCTAATGTAGTGGTTAAATGCCAACCATCGTTGTACATGGGCCGAACCAGGGTTCGGAATCCGGTGAGGGCATCCCCTAGGCAAAATTTTGGATTATTATAATACCCTATCAATATAATAACACGTATCCTAATCACCCCAAGCTCGTAATATATAACAACCATAATAACCTACTAATATAATAACAATGAAATTTATAACGCATTTAACAATACAATTTATAACAGACTATATATCGGTTATATTACTAGTGGTTATTATATACAGTATTAGATACCAAAAGTTTAGCTTATAGCCATGACCCTAGCAGGATACAAACCCTGTCACCCATGTTGAAGGTGTGTTGCCTTTAATACCACTACACATCCGCCATTTCTACCAAATCTATCTCTGATATATTCATAACTAATAACCATTATGATAACCTAGTAATATATATTTCCATACTAAAGCAGCTAATCGCATCCGCTGGGGGCTTCTGAATCCTGGGCGGGGCCAGTTTGTATCAGATTTTGGATTATTATATTTCCCCCTTATGTTCAATATAATAATCTAGTAATATACTGCGCTGGAACTGAAGTGGCCTGACCTAACGTGGCTTGGAACTGGAGGGCTTATTCAACAGTGGCTGCGCTGTTACCTTGGATGAGGTCTCCTACAGTTGGCTGTCTAAATCGGAGGGCCTTGACCAAACAGTGTGGTTTTGCTGACTGTAACAGTGCATGTGAACTGGGGGTCTGACACCAGATATGGCTGGGATGGTGAAGCATGAAGACAACCACAGGTATTCACAGAGCCCCTAATGATCTGTTTGGGCACGTTGAAATTTAGATTGCAAGACTCAATATTTTGGCTCAGGTACACAAAGTCTAGAAGCCCCCCCTGGTTCACCAAATTTGCCTGGGTTAGTATAGGGGAACTATTAACTGGTTCCAGTGCACAAAATGGTGAATTATACAGTACTCTTTTTTTCCTGGACAGTTTTCTTAAAAATGCATCAAAAATCTATGGGTGGTGGCACTAAACAGTTAAAAAAAATCCTGCCCCCCCCCGTGCAATCGGAGCAATCAAGTGCCCTCTCTCTACCCTCGATCTCCCATCAGATTGGTCCGAAACCGATGAGGGGGTCGGGTTAAATACACCCACAAAGTGCCGGGCCATGTAAGGATTCCTTACTTGAAGCCAGTGGTAAGGAAATTACAGAGCCGCAGGGGAAAGGGAAAACCTGTGACATCCTTTGGTCTTCCCCCACTTCCTCCCTGGCAGTCTATTGCAGATGTAAACTGCAACCAGGTTCCAATTGCAGTTTACTTTTGAGCCATAGCAAGCAGGCACTATAGTATTTGTGAATGAATCGATGATTAGGAAACAAATAGGAACAGCAGAGATCAATACTTGTTGATCACTTCTGATCACCAAATAATTGATCTTTGCCAATGAATGAAAAATCAGTTTCTGGAAAAAAAATTCCGGAAAGTGATTTTTTTCGAACAGATTTGAACATAGAAAATGGCCATTTATGCCCGTATTCCAAGTTCATTACCATTCCCAAAGATGATCTTATTACACACATAGAAAAATTAAATTGATACACATTTCTCCCCTTACCCAAAAACAACAATTGGCAACAAAATCTGCTTTCTTTAAGTTGCATCACGTTCCCAGCAGTATGGTCAAAGTAAAGTTTGATAAGTAGTCCACCAATTTCAAGAAAACTAAGCCTCAATTACACATGCAAACAATTTTCTGCATTGACTCGGTTTTGTGTTTGTTTATTGGCCATGTCTTGATGTGCACCCATGCGTATAGCATACCATTTGATTTAAGATTGATTGATTGATTGATTGGAAGATTGATATTTAGTGGGTTTTTAACTTGTCATGTGGGTTTCTGCAAGATTTTCTAACTTTGAATCATGTTTTCCATTTTCCATTAAAGGGCATGTCCACTCCCAAAACTTACTTTCTATATTTATTTGGCCCAAATAAGTGCTCCAAAACAAACTTTACAGCATGTAAATAGGTCCAGTGGTTCAGAAGTTACAGACCTTTGTAGCTGGCTTAATCCTGCAGCATGGACCAATACAGCGATGAACAGAGACAGGTTACGTTACCTTGCCTCTGTTCTTTTCATGTTCTTGAGCATGTCTGTTAACATCCAGCAGTGAGAACAGAGGAAGTTGCATTAGTAATGATCTGACCCCTGGATCCCGCCATCTTTTCCCTCTCAACCAATCACAGCTGTAAAGTTATGTGTATGGAGGAAATCCAGGATCAACATGCTGCAGCCAGCCAGCTTCGAGACAGACAGACAGACAGACGCACACACACACACACACACACACACACACACCTCTCCGTGAATGCTGGGTTCTGATTGGCTTCCGTCCGGCAAGGAAGAAAATTTTTTCTTTTTTCTAAGCTGCAGCTCGGGGTCACCTAAAGAGGAAGTGGAGCGGAAGTGCAGCCTGATATATATCTCATTAAATATCGGGCAAAGCAAATGATTTTTAGAAAAATGAACATGGTGTTTGAGGTTGGTGCTATTATATAAAGAACATATAAAAAGTTTATTTTTTGGATGGACATACCCTATAAAATCTTCTAAAAGCATGATGTTCTGTGTCTGGACTTCTGCACATATATATGTATAAATCACACCATTTGGTAGCTGATGGTATGTGTACATTCCAAAAATAATATTTGTGTGGAGAATTTTTGAGATTGAGGGGTGTTTAGTTGGAAATACTGAAATCTGTTTGAAATGAATGTGTAATTGCACTTATGTATTGGTTGACTTCAGGGCTACTTGGTAGCCATGTCTCGGTGTGCAGTGATGCATGTAGAATACCGTTTGACTCAGGACATTTGGGAAATTGATATTTAGGCGTTTTTTATTTTTAGTTGTCATGGGAGTTTATGTATGATTTTCTCACTATGGAAAAACACACTTTTCTAAATTTTTTCACAAAATCATATAAAAGCATATTTTATGAAGTACTACATTCATAATTCTGCTCATATGTATAAAATAATGGCATTATTTGTAGCTGAGGGTGTGTTGGTTCCAAAAATATATACAAGGATGTTTAATAATCTGCAAGCGCGCTATTTATCTTTGTGCGATCCCGCAATACAATACCAGACGTAAAGACGTATTGCATCGTGGGATCGCGTAAAGGTAAGAAGCTACGGTTGCTCTTTTGAAGCCCCTATACAAAGCCCTGTTAAGTTTTGCATAGTCACTCTGAGTACGGACGTCCGGCTGCTGATTGGGCAGCATCAGGGGCGTAGGAATCACTATAGCAGCCATAGCAGTTGCTATGGGGCCCAGAGCTGAAGGGGGCCCCGGCCAGGTCCCCTGCCGGCATGTGCACCCCCCTAAGAAAATTTCAGCCACACAAACCCCATTTTGGTTTACTTAAACCTTTCAAAGTTAAATGAAAATGGGGTTTTGTGGGGCTGCTAAGTGAGGTACATTTTTTATTAGTAGGGTGGACGTGCCCTTTAAAAAAAACTTTCTACAGTTTAGCTGGGTTAGGTTGGACTGTACCGAACTAATTTTTATGTGGGGTGCCCCATCTAAAATCTTGCTATGGGACCCTGTGATATCTATCTATGCCCCTGGGTAGCATGATGGTTAAACAGAAAGTAATATTGCTAAACCAACCCAGCAATAAATTTTAGACGTGATACCTTTTAGATGTGATTTAGGGTTAATTTTGAAGGTACAACGGAAGAGTATTTATATAATCCTAACTTGGGAAATTTGGAGACCACAGTTACCCTTTATTTCAAAAAGTGTTGGTAAAAGTTTGTGAAGCAAAAAAACTGTTCCAAGGTTTGTCTTTTCAAGAACCAAGGTGTTGCTTGTTCGAATGTACCTTAAAGGGCAACTAAAGCCACAGAAAAACACTGAACCAGAAGGCAGAACACCTTGATATAACACCATTAATCTGTGTCTTACCTCTCATTTTGATACAGGCTCTGGGAAATTTACCTAAATAACATATGGTTTGTGCTTTACTTCTCAGCATTCTAGTATCAGACAGTTTGGTCAACGACCATTTTGTTCTGCACATGCTCAGTCCTTAGCTATGGCACAAACTTGTTACAGTTGGTCACACCCATTAATAATCTCTAGCCAATCCTTTTACAGGACAGATAAAGCAAGGAAGCATGTGACTGAGGTCAGGAGGTGTGGTCTGACATTGCACATACACACAGATACTTCATCCAGTTCTTAACAGGCTTTGATTTACTTTAACAGAGTTTACTGAAGTGGGATTTTATAGTTTATTGGTGTTTTTAGGGGGGTTGTTTTCAGATTCTGGAGTATAAAAAATTGGGTTTAGTTCTCCTTTAACTTTGTTTAACTATGATATGTGTACTGTATTCGAGTGTTCAAATGCTGATTGACTCTTTGACTGCTGGCAGAAAAAGGTTGCATGTTTAAAATGTGATGAACCCTTTGGTTGCTGGAGTTGACCATTTAGCTTTTAGTGAAGGGTGTGTGGCCAGTAAAAAAAGCAGATTCAATGTGCTATAGACTTAAATATAATTCTTTCTTTTGAGTTTGCAATATGTATCAGAATAAGCGTGATGGGGCACCATTTCCCCAAGGAAGCACTGCATGCAGAAGTAGACCCACAAACCTTGGCCTCATTAAAGAGCCAGACAGGCTTTAAAATGTAACAAACATACAAAAAGTGTGGAGAGAGGGACGCCCATGTATGGCAGTTCCTTAAGCCGTGCTACACACAAACAGTAAAAATCAGTACTGTCTGGTTGATAAGCCAAAGGCAGATTCATATGTATTATTGCAATTTTAAACAATGCACCATCTGTCTTTCAGAAGCAGACTTTAGGGGTGTTGCAATATCAATCCATATCAAGGTTTTTCTTTTTGGGGTTGATCATTTCCAATTTGGCTTTCTAATGATCCCTTAAAGGAATAGTTCACACAAAAAGTGAACTATTCTTTTAAAGTAGTAATTGAAAACTGAGAGGTAAATTACCTACTGTATTCCTTACCTTCCATTCTTCAATCACTTGACCAGGAAAGTAAGTATATTTACCTCGCACACAATCCACCGTGGCTCAGTTGAAAATTGCTGACTGCTTCCTGGTTTAGTTTGCTATAGTGTGCATTATCTTGCATTATCGCGCAAGCAGGCTATAGTGAAACTAAACCAGGAAGTGTCGGGACTTGCCAACTGAGTCGCGGTGGATCGCACATGAGGTAAATATAATATAATCACTGGTCAAGTCACACTTTTTGTGTGAACTATTCCTTTAAGGAATTTGCTTTTCTGAACTAAACCCTCCTTATTTCTGTTAAGGCGATTCTATTATTTGTTCGCAAACTCTTATAGACAGTTCAGTTAAAATGTTTTCTTTCTTATTGCCCCTATACTGACCCTGATCTGTAAAAAAAAAGCTTTTTGGCACAGGGTTTTGCAACTCAATTTTAGTGTGCACATTCCTAGGAGGGAGAGAGAGTGTTGGATGTTAGCAGTTCATGCTGAAAATGTGTTGCAAGTGAGTTAAAGTTCCCTGACAACAGGTAGGAGCTAGCTTGTTGAAACCTCTTTATCAGGGCACTAGGTGTATGTATCTCCCAAGTGGGAAGAGCCAGCCTATCAGCTCACAGCTAATCCCCTGACTATCCTACAGTCAGTTGATTACAGGACTGTGTGAAGGACATTCCGTGTGGGAGATATCATTCACAGAGCCTCAGTGACATATGTCCCTAAATAGAGCTTTCACACACTCAATTCTCTGCAGCAGTGAGAACAGCAAATAAAAAAATCTATTGTGAAATTACTGGATCTGCATCGTACACAGTTCTGAATCAGAAACCTCTGTACATTACAATCCCTGGAGAGACGAGGACATACAGTGTACCACATACAAAATGGGGTGGAGATCAGAACAGCAGAAATAATATCAGAAGATTCTGTTCTTCTGTTTGCAGTGAAATGTTGCATATTTCAAGCAACAGCTGGAATGTACCGGAAGTTACAACCCAAAACTTCTGGTTCCACCATTTAGATTTAAATGCAGAACTATTGAAAGTTCAACCAATGGAACTAAGTTTCAATATTGAAATTTCACGGTTTCTTCGCATAATTTGAGTTGTGACTGCCAAAATGTATGAAAACCTGGTTCTGTTTCAGAACCAGTGAGAATGTGAGAATGTCACACTGTTAATAACAGACAGTTACATCATGTTACAGTAGTTCATTTATTTCAAAAGCTGTATTATTAAACATTTATGTATTGGAATATTTAGATTTAGAATCCATCCAGCAAAGTTCTTGGCCTTCCTATGGGAAAGAAGAAATACAACAAGATCAATAAAGTGGTTAAAATGAGCAAAAAATAAAAATTTTATTTGGGTGGTGAACATGCTCATTATAGTATGCTCATAATAGTATTAACTGTAGGGAACACAGGGCGCTATTTATAAAGTACCGTTATCGGTATCGCTATAAATAACGATCGTAATTTTATCGATAATGATCGTTATTTTACAATATTGCCATCGTAAATCTACGATGGCGATATCGTAAAATACTGATCGCTATCGTAAAATACCGATATCATAAAATAATGATCAATATCGATAAAATAACTATCGTTATTTTGGCGATACTGATAACGGTACTTTATAAATAGGGCCCAAATAGAGATAAAAAAAGGATAATGTGTCATGTAGCTTTTAACTCTCTAGTTGACACTCTCCTAAAAAGTAAGATACCTGCAGAATCTTAGTTTTCAGCATTTCGTCCAACCATTTTAGCGACAGCAATGGCTCCTTTAATAGCTCCTACAAATAAGAGAGAATGCATTATGCTTAAATGTGGAGATAAAATAAACATAATTAAATATAACAAACAATGTTACATAATATATTATATATATATATATATTATATATATATATATAACAACATAGAAAAGATAATCAATGCACATTCCTAGGCCCCATACAATTATATTATCTGACAGATAATATGATATTATATGGGGCCTAGGAATGTGCATTTATTATCTTTTCTATGCTTGTATAAATGTTTGACCAGATCAGTAGCACTTCCGCTAAATGTAGTTGTAATCAGCCTAATTGGAGTGCTTCCACAATCCTTGTATTGTATATATATAATATATATATATATATATAAATATATATATATATTACAAATACAAATTTATGCTGCTCAAACCTTAATTCAAAAACACTTTCTGGTGCGGTGCAATGGAGGAACGGCAATTTATACATTACACAAAAGTCTCCAGCACTCAACTACACATGCAATTATAATTGAATAGAGTAAAAGAGTTAGACATGGATGCAAGCAATGGAGGCAAATCACCTGCACTTTAGTTCAAATGGATACCTTAGTTACATTGTTTGTACAAACATGCTTAGCTGACACGCCACTTCACGGCAGTATCCCAGTGTCAGTCCTAACCTAATAAAACAAATATATGTTCCCTGGGGCTACCAGGCACCATACCTGCTCTCTTTATCTAGCATGACCCTTTCCAGGGAATCAAATGAGCTTACAAAGCTTCTCTACCTTTTTAACCTTCTTTCAGGACTGCCTTAAAGGGGTGGAGAATACATTTACACAGGGAGCAAAGCATATAAACGGGCTTGGACGAACTACCCTAATTTAAATACAAATACAAATTTATGCTGCTCAAACCTTAATTCAAAAACACTTTCTGGTGCGGTGCAATGAGGAGGAACGGCAATTATACTACACAAAAGTCTCCAGCACTCAACTACACATGCAATTATATATATATATAGATATATAATATATATATATAAATATATAATATATATAAAACTAACACACTGAATCAGGGCATTCCTTGGTCTTGCAAAAAAGTGGGTTTATTCACATCACAACAATGGCAACGTTCCCTCGGGAGCACCCTGGCAATTGCATCTAGTTAGTGAGTGCCAGTCTTTTCCATTGATATATATATATATATAAATATAAGGGATAATGCTCCCCTTACAGTGTAATATAAGGATATTACGCCACCGAGGAGTTCCCTGACCATATAGAATCCCTAGGCCGAATTCTTTTATACAGGACAGGGAACTCCGAGGTGGCGTAATGCCCTTATATTATAATGTGAAGGGGCGCATTATTTCTTATATACATAAGTATCTGATTCCTTCACCCCCATTACATTTTAAATTCTAGCCTGTCCCTATTTTCCACCTTAAATCCCCCAAGCTACCTTCTGTAAATAACCCAGTAGAAAGGAACATCCCAGCCCAGCATCTATGCGATTAAACAAATCTTTGTGGAGGAGGAGAGAGACATTGGTTATGAAGTGACAGGAAGCAGCTCCAGCAGGTTCTGTTAGTGAAGTTAAACATGGCAAAAAATGCTGAGTCGTTGTCCAGGCATGAACACTGGAATGGGCAGAGTAGTGGGATATAAGAAATATAAGAAATGAGTCACTTAGTGACATAGCTGAGTGATTTTTATAAGGATATATTCCACTGCAGCTCCCATTACAAAATATCACACTTATGTATTATATTATATATAATTATAATGTTAAAAGCAAAAAAAAGGAAACTTGTGCTTTCTTAGCTGTGTACTGTATATTAAGGTTGTTTTACTTTATATTTTAAGGATAAGCAATTAAACTTCCTAACCAAATTTAGATTTCACAATGTGTCGCTGAAGCCAATAAACCCCCATCTGTTAACAGCAGATCAAACAAGAAGCAGAGCATACACCTTTTAATGTCACTAATAGGAATGCACTCTCTGTTTCTTTAGTGCTTCAGCCAGTAAACTTTCAGTGTAAAAATAATAGTTTATTTTGGCTTTTGGGACATTTGGAAACAGGATTACATTTGTTAAGTTTGTTTTATTGCTTTTACTTAAAGGAGAATTAAACCTATATATTATCTGTTGTATTCAATTAGATTAACTGGACTTGAAATGTAGTTCTTGAAGACGTTTCGCAGTCATCCGACTGGCTTTCTCAATTCAGAATGACTTGTACAAGAATCTGTGGCAATTATGTACCCTGGAAAATCCCAATTAGCATATCACAGCCAGGTGTTAAGGGTGTGATTAGATAGTGGCTAAGAGGTGTTATAGGAACGCCAGAGTAAAAGTGTTAAAAAAGCATTGTACATCGGCAGACAGTGGTTGGTCGAACCCCCCACCTTATTTAGGTGTCTTTATTTTCACATAAATGGCCTCCTTAACACCTCTCTTGAACCAGTCACGTTCCTTTAGCCAGTATGTTAACATTACAATCTTCAAAGGTATGTCCTTTATCCTTAAGATGCAGATACACGGCTGAGTCCTGACCCGAGGAATTGGCTCTTCTGTGCTGGGCCATACGTTGATGCAGTTGCTGTTTGGTCTCCCCCACATACAAATCAGAGCATTCTTCACTGCACTGCACTGCATATATGATGTCGCTTTTCTTGTGTTTTGGTATTGGGTCTTTCGGATGTACCAATTGCTGCCTCAGTGTGTTGTTCGCAGACAGGGATACGATGTTTTTTGAAAATTCTTCTTAATTTCTCGGAGACCCCTGCTACATATGGGATGACCATGTTCTTCCTCCTGTCTTGCTTTTCCCCTTCACTGTTGGTATTCGTGTTCTTTTCTTTCCTTCTACTTCTTTTGACAAAGGCCCAGTCTGGATATCCACAAGTTTTAAGGGCTCCTCTGAGATGTTTAATTTCTTTAGCCTTCGCCTCTGTGCTAGTGGGGATGTTCTCGGCTCTGTGTTGCAGGGTTCTGATGACCCCCAGCTTGTGATCTAAAGGGTGGTGGGAGTCAAACATCAAATACTGATCTGTGTGTGTTGGTTTTCTGTAAACCTCTACTTCCAGTTTACCATTTTCCTTAACTTCTACCAAGCAGTCCAAGAAAGCCAGTTTGTTGTTTTGTACCTCTTCCCTTGTGAATTTAATGTTTTGGTCCACCGCATTAATGTGTTCTGTGAAAGCTTGTACTTAGTCGGATGACTAGCGAAACGTCTTCAAGAACTACATTTCAAGTCCAGTTGATCTAATTGAATACAACAGATATACCATGACCTGGATGAATGAGAACCTTCACAAGCAAACCTATATATTATTTTTTTTTTACCCCTAATAGGAAAGCTTTTCCCCTCAGAACACATAAACACTGCAACATACTTATTTAGTAAGTTGCATTTACATACATGTAAGAAGTAGACATGAACAAAACTGGAAAGTCTTGTTCTGTCAGTGGTTCCACAGAACCTACTGAAATTCTGAAAATCTGTCTTGAACCCAAATTAAAATTTTTCAATGGAATTTTCAAATATTACATTAAGAATTTTTAATTTTCAATGTGTTATTTGGGAGTTTTGTTTGTTTCGAATCCAGAACTCATCTCTAGCAAGAAGTAGATTTTGTAACTAAAAAGACTTTCATTCTGTTGCCACTTGCCAGTACAACTTACAGTTCATGTAGTCTTCAAAAAGCCTTGTGACCTACTGTATGTATGTATGTATGTATGTATGTATGTATAATTTTATTTATACATCTCCATTGGGGTATGCAGTGATGTACATTATAAAATACAGAGTATACAAACAAGGGGATAAGTGCAAGCTATTATACAGATAAATGAAATACAATTTCATACATAGGTTATATATATAAATTATGGATATACTGATATACTGATGTGCCTTGACACATTATGAATGGGATCCCTGCCCTGAAGAGCTTACAATCTATTGGCCACTGTCTCTAAGCACATTGTTTCTATACAGATTTTTCCACACCAATATGGAAGTCCCTGATAAGACATTGAAATCATCTTATTTTCCCACCAGCATACAGTAAAGTTTACAGAGAGCCTACTAGGAAAAATACATAATAGATGATTTGTATGCCTGGTTTTTTTTTTGCTTCCATTCTGTCTCTCACACTTTCTTTTGAAATGTTCTATCTGCTTTAATGCTTGATTTGTAATAAACAGCATTTTTTTCTGTCAGCCTCTAGAGGGCAAGGCTACAGCTTCCTTCTTTTCACCTACCTTGTGCTCGAGAACATGTACATTTAGACTTCTACTAAAACAAAGAAGTTAGATTATGTTACAGAAATTGTTTTTAAATTCATGGTATTATGGTACAGAGACATTTAATCTGGAACCATCCATGCTAATCCTTGCTAATTGTGCTAGAAAAGCACTTTTTTGAATTAATGCAATGGAAAAGGGGAAAATGCTAGTGTACCTCAACACTGACGGAAAAAAAAAATGAAAAAAATATACTGCACTTAGTACTGTAGCTGGGAGTTGTGTGTTTGTATTTCCAATGTCAGGGCCTCAGGGGCACAATTAAGGCTGGCCTTGTTTCCATCTGTATTTGATTTGCTTTTAAATCTTAAATGAATGTTCCCCAAGAATTACTTTAGTTTTGTAGCTTTCTCCATATTATCATCATTAGTCAAGAATTACTGAATGTAATGTTATAAATAAAGATGTCAAGTTTTGCTCCGACATCGGTTACCCAGAACCTATTGAAGTTCCAATAAAATGATTTGAATCCAATCGAATCATAATTTTCTAACACAATTTTTGGATTTTTAAATCTAATTCTTGAATTTTCAATTTTCTTACATTCAATATTTCAATCACGGGAAAAAATTAAAATTATGTTGAATCTGTGAATTTTTGAAGCCAGCAGTTCCGAATCAAAACCAAGTTTGTTTAGAAACATCACTAGTCTTTAATAGAGATGGAATCCGGGTCTGTCTCAGAACCGGTTCCGATTTTGGTTCCGAAATCCGAAAGTTCTGTCCAAAACCAAATGGATCATTCGGATTTCAGGACCGTGGAGCCTATTTTCCTATAATCTTCAAAAATACGCTCGGAAACTCAAAATTAGATTTGATCGTATTTTCGAGGATTATCGAACATTCAAAGCTATTTTCGAAAATAGCTTTAAACGCTCGATAATTATCGAAAATGGGCTCCGAAGTCCTGAAAGTATATTCCATTTTCAGATTTTTACATCTTCAGGATTTTCGCGAGATCTGTACATCTGAAAACGTAGCAAAACTTGACAGTTTCGGCCATCCTGGCCATCCCTAGCCATTAACAGTAGAAGATACATGGAATTGGAACCTCACCTTTTAATACTTTCTTTAGGTTATCTTTTGTTTCAGGAGAAAGTTTGATTGGTTCTGCTTCAGCTTCCCGAAGGTTATTTCTATTAAAATGCCCTATATAGAAAGATGACACAGCAAAACAAGCAAAACATTAAGCATTTAGAGATATAATTGGGGATTAGAGATATAATTGGACAATAATATTAGTGAAAGTTAACAACATACACAATACAGATTTAATCTTCAGGGGGTTTGTAGTTTCCCCTACACACAAAAGCTTGCAAGGACACTTCAGCACATAAACCACATATGAAGTATCAAGTCATTGAAACCTTCCCCAGATTTCGGATACATGAATGTTTCCCTTTCTTGCAATTTAAAAGAAAACTGTTCCAAATACTTACTGTTCCAAATATTATTGGTTTTTCAGAAAGGAAAGCAGAGAGAAGCTCCGTACAGATGTTGTATTGCATCTTGTAATTATGCTGAACTTTTTATAATGCAGGTCTCTTTACACTCATGTGTTTGCAGACTGATATAAATAAAACATCTGATCACAAAAGCCTGGCTTGATGCTTTAACCTCATGACGAAAATAATCATCCAATGCTAGATAGCTATTGACCAAGCATAGAGTGATCAAATATGTTGTGCAGGTGTGTGTGACATGGCAGCTCACTACTGACCACAGCAGGGCATAGCAAAAGATATTAAATCAATTTTTTAATTAATGGAAATGCTTTGGCTAAAACCAGGATTCGAATTTTCAAGGAATTTTCAAAAATTACAGTTACTTACTGTAAATGGCTCAGGGACCTGGGAAATGGTCTGGGGAACAGACAATTAGATTCTTTCCGAAAGAATCTGATTGTAACCAATTCTGATTAGTTACAATCAGATTTTTTCAGACAGAATCTGACTGGTATACTAACCAATCACATTTTTTTCCATTCAGAATTGGTTACAATCAGATTCGTTCAGAAAAATCTGATTGGTTTGTATACCAATCAGATTATTTCTGAAAGAATCTGATTTTAACCAATTCTGATTGGTTACAACCAGATTCTTCCAGAAAGTGTAGAAATCAGATTCTTTCTGAAAGAATCTGATTGTAACCACTCACAGATTTTCCGGAATTCCACATTCCGGATTTTCCAAACCTGCGTTAGAGAATTTTCAAGGATTTTAATGTCCCAAATTCACCAATGGCAGCTATTTTATCAGTGCCACCCCCCTGGATATATAAGGCAGCTAGACAGGTGCCATTTTGTCAGTGCGTTAAAGTGAGTTTAGTGGAGACCTGACAGTGTAGGAATTGGACATTTCTTTTTCCTGCTCTTTGAGCTTTCTGTGTTTGAATTTCAGTGTGGTGGACTAGCACTTGTTGTTAACCACCCCTGTATTCACAGAATTTAGGCCCCAAAAGTTCTTTTAAGGAAACCCCCCCCCCCCATAAATCCTTTGGACATATTTAGTGTTGGGTCTTTTGGCGGTCTAGGGGCCCTATGTGCGGTATTGATAATGTACGACCGTGGCCGTAAATGAACGTTTGTTATTTAATGAACATGCGGTTGAATACCATGCGGTAGTACAATGGTATTCTATGGGGATCATAAATCTCGTAAATGAGGCCTCTGCCTTTTAAGGTCAGACCACTGTCTCTAGAGGACCAAAACAGTGGTCTGGATGCCAAAATGACGAGTCAGCCAGTGCTGTAGCCCCTCTATTATAGTGCACTTCTGATGCTGTACGTGACTGGTGCCCATTGGGAATGCATCAAATCCAGGATTTTTGAGGGGGTGGGTGTTTTCTAAGCAAGCACAGTAGGAAGTTCATGACTAGAGATGGATTGGACTCGAATTTTAACTTGAGCTTTAACAGTGAGAACGGACACAAACAATTTGAGATTTTGAACTTCCAAACTTTTAATAATTATTGTTTATTGATACATAAAGTTGAGTTGAATTTCGATTGCCACTTGGAGTCGAGAAATAATTTTTTCCCCCTTCATAAATTTGGTGGATTTTTTTTGCCTTCCTCTGGATCAACAGTTAGGCAGGAAATGAGGATATTGCTAGATGGATTAGACTGGATGGATGTATGTCTTTATTCAACCTCAAATACTATACCATACTATACTATTGAATTTTTTTCATTTATGTGAAAATAAAGCAACCAAGCCTGAATAGAGGTGGCGTGGCGGGGGGGTTTCGACACCAAGTATCTGCAATGTACAATGCTGTTTTGACACCTTACCATGGGCAGTTCCTATAACACCTCTTAGCCACTATGCAATCATGCCTTGCATTCAGAAGGTCCTTAACACTTGGCTGTGATATGCTAATTCGGACTTTCCATGGTACATAATTGGTACATAATAATAATGACTTCTTGTACAAGTCATTCTTAATTAAGAAAGCCAGTCGGATGACTAGCGAAACGTCTTCAAGAACTAAACTTTAAGTCCAGTTGATCTAAACTGAATACAACAGATACAGTGTAGAATTGCAACATAGTTTCTATATCTAACATAGTTTCTTTACCTAATATAGATTCATATATTCTAATATATATGCATCATATAATATTATATATTTTCTCTACTTGCCATAATTATTATGACAGTTAACCAATACAGATGATCAGATGAAAGGGCGTTTGACCATGACAGTAAAGTGTATGATGTGGTTAAAGGATAAGTTCACTCAGAAGGTTAATTATTCCATTTTTACATTAATTAAAAGTACAGGAGGTAAAGGAGCTATGTCTTACCTCCCATTCTTCAATTAATGTAACAGGAGCCAGGAACAAAGATAGAAAACCTTCCCGCGAATGCGATCCACCACTGGCTCATGTTGATAATGAACTGGAGGCCTGACAACACTGGCTAATGAACTGGAAGGCTGACAACACTGGCTAATGAACTGGGGGGCTGACAACACTGGCTAATGAAGTGGAGCGCTGATTACAATGGGTAATGAACTGGAGGGCTGAGGACTTGCTGGAGGTGAATCTAGTTTGGTCAGTTAGTCAGCACTGCCCTGCTAGCTGTATATTACACTTTAAGTAAAACGTGGACTGGAAAGAGGACTGGATTAGCAGTGTTTTTCTTTTGCATGTGTCATTTTGTTAATTTTATGTGAGTGATGCATCTGAATTCTGTTTTCTTAGAAATTGTGTGTCAATAATTCATTTTGGTTGATTGCAGTACTTGTTACCATTTCAGTGCTAGCAGAATTTTCAGGATTTTGCCCTCAATCGGTTTAGACTCATTTTACAGAAGAAAACCCAGTAAATCAGGAATATTATACATTCAGGGTTATTCAATAAAAGTTCTTATCGTTTAAAATGGTGCTAATTTTGCCCCAACCAATCCGATGTAAGCTTACAAATGTTAAATAAGATCTGATTGGTTGGGGCAAAATTAGCACCATTTTAAATGATAAGAACTTTTATTGAATAACCCTGATTGTGTTTTTTCAGCACAAAGTATAGTGTAACTCAACATTTTGTAACTTTTCTGTAGATTTTGCAGGAATTACAGAGTAAAATCTGTAAAAAAATTGTAAAATGTAAAAATTTTCATGGATTTTTTCCATTTTCATTTATAGTTATCTTAAGGTTACGCACAAAAAATCTTACTGTTTGTAAAAGCTCTGGTACTCCTGAGTACAACGATACCAGATATATGTAGGTACACCACTTTTCCTGTACAGGAGACCCCCCCAAACTAAAACAGCACCTTCAAGAATTGAACATAGAATATCTACCAAATTTACTAAAATATCCCCACAAGTGAGATATTTTTAGAAACTACACACCTGCAGGATTTTATGAGTGTGGTAAGTTTTTAACATAATGCAGATACCTGGGCACAGCCCTTCGACCAATTGTTATTGTAATTGTTATTTTCTCATATTTTCCTTTTTTTCCTCAACTGTAAAATAAGAGACAAAATCAAATGTGAATTTCAGCTAAAAACTGGAGAGGAAAGTTCAAAAGCATCTCAAATATGAAAGCCTAACCCCTTCTGAATAAAAGGGTATGCCACATTCATGGGTGTACCCAGAGACATGGCTACCAAGTAACCCAGAGCAGGATTAATGCCAAATATCAGTAACAGCAATTTTTTTTTAGCCATGTCTTTATTTGAACAGTCTGCAGTTTTTCCCACAAAACACCCCCCTAACTCAGAAATAAACCACACAAATCATATATTCCTGGAATCCAGGGGTGTTAAGAGAGGGGAGCAGGGGGAGCAACTTCAGGGGGCCCAGGAGCCATGGGGGCCCCATCTTCTTATTTTTACTTATATGACACATATACTGTAGCCTCCTCTCAGAAAACCCTTGTGAATGAAGCACGGATAGGGGCCCCATCATAGTTTTGCTGGGGGGCCCAGTGATTGCTAGTTACACCACTGCTGGAATCTACATACCTTCAGATATGTAATGCTGTAGTTTATTTATACATACCATCAATTGTGTGGCACAGTTTTTTGGAAAATGTTGTACTTTTCACAGATTTTTAAAAAAAAAAATAACATCAAACAAAATTCAAAAGGTAGAAATCATGGCAAAACCCTATGGAATGTAAAAAAAGTTACCAAATATTAATCTTCCAATCAAACGGTATGCCATATGCGTGGTTACACATGTGGACGTGGAAGCGACTAGCCATAAAGTAAGACAATGCACGATGGCTCACAAACAGTGACAATTTTCAGCCAACTCCAAATTTGAGCAGTTTTTACCACAAAACACCCCCCTAACTCAGAAATACCTCACATAAACCATATATTCCTATAATCTACACACTTTTAGATACGTAACACTGTAATTCGTTCATTCATACCATCAATGTGTAGGCGTAGTTCTTTGTAGAACTTTTCTGAAAAAATGACTTTTCAGAATTCAAACACCAAAAAATACCTTCCAAAATTATATATTCTCAGAATCTGCACACCTTTACAATGGTGCCATTAATCATTCATACCATCAATGGTGCATGCGCAGATCTTTGTAGAATTTCACAAAAAAAGGAAAAACATGTTCCAAAGTTAAAAATCATGACAAAGTAATGAAAGAAAATAAAATGTAGCAAATATCAATCTCCTAAATGTCCTGAATCAAACCGTATGCCATACGTGTGGATGCACACAGAGACCTGGCTACGGTGGCTACCAACTAACTCGAATGGAACAAATTTCCAAGTGTAATTACAAGAAAAAAAGTGTTCTGTAATTTGAACAGCCTACTCTTTTTTAAAGGAAACAGACCTAAAACATGGAAATACACCACAAAAACTATATATATATATTTGGAATTTACACATCTTCACCTAGGTAACGGTGTCATGCTTTCATACATACATGAAGAATTCCAGTTTTGCCGAACGATCGAAAATCTTCGAACGTTCGAGAATTATTGAAAGCAGCTTGCGGAAACCGGAAGTAGCGCGTGTGTGCGCTACGTCCGTTTTTTATGCTGTTTCCCGAGCACAGACATGATCCCCAGACCCAGGGTCCTGTAAGGTAAGTTTACACTGAAATATTTCGGAAAGTTCTTTTGAACTTTCCGAACTATTTACCCCCCATTGACTTTAATTGTTCCGTTTTTGGACTTTCGAACTTTTTTAGAAGTTCGAAAACAGAATGAACTATCGAAAGTTCGGCCATTTCTATTCAAGGGTTGAAATCCTTCCTAAACCCACTTGACAGGTAAAAAAACCCACTAAATGTCAATCTCCCTGTCACGATCAACATCTGTTTGTGACTTTATGAATTGCCTGCATGAACTTCCTCCTTTCCACCAGCAGATGTCATTGTTCTCCTCCGAGATATCACATCTGGAACTTCTACCTGCCCACCAGCAGAGTGCTCTCTACCTTAAGAACTGTGTGTATTACAGACTATTGCTGGGAGGAGATTTGTCACCTGACCTTCCTATGTCGGCATTTAAGGCCAGCATGAACAGTGCTTCAGTGCTAGTTCATTGTACTTATGTTTCCTGTGTCCTAGCCCTTCTAGCCGGAGTTAGCAGTCCTTGTATTAGAGTCCTGTATCCTGCTTCTGGTTGTCCTCCTGTGTTTTGACCTGTGTTCGTTGTGTCTATTCTCTGCCTAGCGATTCTTGTATTATTGTATCTCCCGGTTTATATTTTTCCTGTTCTTCTACCCGTTTGCCTGCTGCCTCTTGTTTTGTGTATTATTGGTTTATTGTTATTTTTATCTTCCTGGGTTTTGGGTCTGTGTGCACACATTTGTATATACACTGGATTACTCTGCATTGATATCTTATGCAGAGTAGGCTAATTGTATGTACTACAGACTGCAGGTGTATGCTCATTAAATACACTTGCCTGCAGGGAGATTGTCTTGCATTAACTTTTCGTATGTATGCATGTTGTAGTGCATGAGGTTAATGTCTACAACTGCTTCATTATCATTTATATTCCTTGCAATTGTTAATAAATTGCCTTGTTCATTTATTCCTGGCTTGGTCGCTCAGTTTTTCCCCATAAGTGACATTTCCTGCATTATTGCACATCTTGTGCATTGCCCATGTTGGTTCAGGTGCAATGCATAAATGCAACCCTAACACTCCCACATGTCCTGAATCAAACGGTATGCCATATGCGTGAATGCACACAGACACATGGCTACCAACTAACTCAAATGGGATGCATGCCCAAGTGCAATTACAAGAAAAAAATCAAAGTGCTCTGTAATTTGAACAGCCTACACTTATTCAAAGGAAACAGCCCCCAAACTTTTTGTAAAAAAAAATAAAATAAGATGATTCAAAGGTTGAAATCCTACCTCAACCCACTCGACAAGCAAAAAAACCCACTAAATATTAACATCCCACATGTCCTGAATCAAGCGGTGTGCTATATGCGTTGGTGCACCAACTAGAGCTCAAATGGGACACATGGCCAAGTTCAATTACAATAAGAAAAAAACAACCCACCCCCTACACACAAACACCAACTTTTTAGTGGCATTTTAGTGAAAACTGGTTGGTACTGACAGATGAAAACACAAAAGCAAAGAAAAAGTATCCCCCCCATAAATATTACCCTAACTAAAGAAGCATCAGTTACACAGCGAAGTGGAGTTAAAATATAAACTTTATTAGATATACATTAAATACATAAGAAAAACACTTAAAAATATTTTAGTATTACTATAGGAAACTGAAGAAAGTGTATTGTATACTCCGAAACAAGAAGCAGTCCAACTCAGGTAAGTAAAAAATCTATTTTATTGGAACTCCATTAAAAATAAGTCTCACGTATCCAGGTATAGACCAAATACTTATGACTAAGGGTGGAGGTCCACCTGAAACGCATTAGGCATTTGATCTACTGTATACCTGGATATGTGAAGTGTATTTTTAATGGAGTTCCAATAGATTAGATATTTTTACTTACCTGGTTTGGACTGTTTCTTGTTTCGGAGTATACAATACTCTTTCTTCAGTTTCCTATAGTAATACTAAATGTAATATTTATAAATAATGGAATCTAGTAATTTTGTATGGTAACTAGACACAAGAAATATCAAGTTAGAGTTTGGGAAATTTCTATGTTTAGTGGGTTATTAATTACTGTTTCTGTTATACAATATTTTTATTAATACAATATGTATACAGGGAACATAACTAAATGCGCAAATGTGTTATAAACAAAAAATGTATTTAAGATAAAAATAAATATTGTTCACAAATTTATTTCACCATTAACTACTACAAAATATTCATAGTGATTTTGTGTCTTATAAATTTACTGATGCAAATAAAAAACAGGATACTGGTTAGTAAAGTGGATAAGCTAAAGCTTTAGAATGATTTTCTTAAAGCCTGATAATTTACCAAATTTGAGGAGAATGTGAAGTCTTTTCTAGAGTTAAAGGATATCTTTACTCTAAAAATCTAAATTAAATATAGATACAGCAATATTCCACTGCTCCAAAACTTTTTCCAGATTTTAAACTGGAGCTGTAGATTCTGAGAAATAATCATTTGAAATCACAGCATTTACTGGGAAAGATCTGTCACTCCAGCAGAAATTATAAATGATATGTTCCCTACTATCCCTGAACTCTTAGGATCTTTGCTGCCTCCAGCCCCTTCTCAACGTGCCCTTTACATGTCCATTTATGTGTACAGCTGCTCTTTCACCCTAGTCCAAGGACCCTCCTTACTCCACCTACTCTAAGTAACTTCCACCAATCTGAACAGCCTGGTAACTTGAGCTCCTGTGATTGGGAAAGTCCTGATCGGTAAATAAATCATTGCTGTCAGATTATGCCATGCACACATGCTGTGTGTGTGTATGTTCTCTCACCTTGCTGTCTGCCGATCCATGTGATCATGGGAGGAAACACCCCCCTTCTCCCTTCTTGCTGTGTGCTGATAAATGTGATTAATGGGGGGCAGGGGGTGTTGATTGATTAGCACACAGAAAGGAGTCAGAACCCCCCCCCATAATCACATGGATCAGCAAGGAGAGAGAAACTTTCCCCACCCCCATACATTCCACCTTGTCACCCCTTAAAATCCCCTTCCTAAATCACAGTGACCAGCACACATAGCATGAATAGAGACGTGATTTAATCCTCCTAAGAGTCCAGGTCAGCATATGGCTTTGCCCCCCCAAGGATGAAGTGCAGGGCCATTGCCTATGTGTGTCCATGATTGATAGCTCAGGAGAAGGAATTTTAGTTTTCGTGATGGACATGCTCTTTAGGTGATTCTGCAGAGAAAAGTAAGTAGGGGGGAGGGGGAAATGTGTAAGCAGAGTAGTGTCCATGGTGAGGCTGTGCATAATGTATAAGTGTCGCAGACACTACAAGTAGGCAGTGAGTAAGGGAATTGTGGGGAATTAGGAGTACTCACTAAACATTAATAATTTAATGACAAAACAAGCACAGATAAATATGCGAGTACCATCATTTTACTTCTCTCACATTGTAGTTTCAGAAAATGTAAAGTTGTTTGAGTGAGTATAGTGACCTTTTAAAGCCTTTAATTATGGTGGATTTCATATGCTGTATCCTCAGCTTGCAGGGACTGTTTTTAGTCAGAAGTTAATTTGGTAGAGAAATGTACATACTTGAGGTAAAATCCCTATTAACAGTCATTCCATTTTTTTGTTTTTAGGAATATGATGCAAATCTGTGATATACATCCTTAGAAAGGGGACACTTAACCCCCCCAGAAATATTGTTTTTTGATGTGTGGTGACTAATAAACTAATTTACTTGCATTTTGGAGTGTGACCCTCAATCTATATTTACTGGGTCATAGAGTAGAATCCAATTTTTCAACTGGCTTTCCTGTTGCCTGTTGTAAAGTAATTAAACTGGCCCCACAGATGCGCTCTAATACGAGTGGCGTACCTGAGCAAACCAGTAAATAAGCAAATACCAGAATTGGTTTCAAGCTGTCAACAGTAATCATGCTGGTGGTTGACCCCCTATCCATGAAAGAGATATAGGGCAACCATTTTTTTAGCGTTCTTAGCTTAAATGGAAAGTCCCAGTGGTATTGACTTCAATTAAAGAGCTGAATTTGCACCTCTTAGCCAGAGTGGTAGCAGAGATCATCATATAAGCTGAATCAACCTCCATTGTATTCCAGCATGTCCAAGATTCTGACTGGCTGGTTGCATAAGACTTTTTAAACATGCTATTAGTGCATTTTGCAAATCACATTCTATGGAAAGTCACCAGGTAGTGGTTTGGCATGGAAGGCTCAATGAGAAGGAATTGCTGTGAATGGATATCTGGAGTGAGAGAAGCAAAAAGGTTGTGATAAGGTATATCCCTTATCCCCATGTTTCCTCTTTGAGTCTGATTTTTACTATCTTCCTGTTAATCCCTCGGAAGATAGATATAATACCTCAATTTTTTTTTAGCTCAATGTCCGCTGAGAGTTGATCAATGGAAGTTTGCAACTTGTCTAAATAACTTTTTTATCTAGCTCTGGTAAGTGTGGATAGGATTACATTTTCTAGTCTAAACAAAGGGGCATATTTATAAAAAAACAAAAATAACGCAATAAAATTACCGGCACACATCGCGGGCATGGTAATAGCGCGACCGCCGTATTTATAACGTGAACGCTGCGATGTGTTTCGCGGCCGCGATGTGCGGCGGTAATTCTAAGTCCCTTTGCGACGATAGTGGATGCACTAAGTCCAATATTGCCGCAAAGGGACTTAAAAACCCTTCCTGGCGGTCCAAGTCAGGCCATGCCCCCTATTTTTAATTGTTTCTAATTTGTTTATCCCTGTCACAAAAAAGGATGTTTTATCTGTATTAGTGAGTGCATCTGAAGCTTTTTCTCTATACTGTAAATAGTGTGATGGATCTGAAGGCAAGTATCCTATGGACATTTTGTTCCCTTTTTAACCTTGATTGTTAGCCAATTTCTGTTAAAATCATTAGTAAAATATCCAAAATAAGCAAAGTCCGAAGTCACACTCTGTAGTGAAATTCAAAGATTTATTATAAACCACACATCAAAGACTTCTTAGAGATGGCCGAACTTCATAAAGTTCGAAAGTTCGAATTCGGACCCATTAAAGTCAATGGGGAAGTGATAGTTCAGGTGATTTACAGCTAAACTAACAATGGTAACTTGGCTGTGGCACCTGGGTAATGGTCTGGGTGTTAAAACTTCTTAAACACAAGCGTGCAATTGTCAGATTTTGCAGAAGCTACATTTGGTCGTTACGGCCAATTTGAGGGTTTACCGAACAATACTTTCGAGGGTTACCGAAAATAGAACCATAAATTTGAGGGTTACTAAAATCAAACGATACTTTCGTGGATTTCTGAAAACGAACTATACTTTTGAGGCTTAACGAACGATACATTCGAGGGTTAGTGAAATCGATCCATACATTTGAGGGTTACCGAAAACGAACAATACTTTCCAGGGTTACCAAAAATCGAAGGCTACATTCGAGGGTTATCTAAAACAAACTATACTTTCTAGGGTAAGTAAATAATACACTCTAGGGTTACTCATCGAAAATCCAGCCATGAGTCCGTAAAAACGAACTAGTTCGAACCCGATCTAGTTCGAGTTCATCCGAATTCATAAAGTTCGTCACGAACTCGGGGTTCAACTTCGGTTTTGTGTCCATCTCTACCCCTTCTTCAGGTGGAGAAGGGGGCACCTTCTCCCAAAATGTTGTGTCTTTGATGTGTGGTTTATAATAAATCTTTGAAGTCCACCACAGTGTGCGTCTTCAGACTTTGCTTATTTTGGACATTTTTGCTTCCCTGGAAAGTGGGAAGAATATTGGTCAGCACCCACGTCAATTTGTTTGCATGAAGACCCTGTGAATACTGTCTCATTAGCAAAATAACATTCACTTGATAGTGAGCAAAATATTACTTGTTATAATGTACGTCAAATCCAGTTGATCATTGTGCATGTTGTTCTAAAATAAATGTTAACTACATTTTGTTTTTGGAAATGCGTTTGAACATATCACAACTCTCTGTCATTATGTTCTTTTGTTCTCTAAACATGCAGAGAAGGCATCTATGGCAGCAGCACAACTGCACCGATGACAACCTCACCACCTTCACCAATGGCAGCCAGACCACCTTCACCCATGCAATGCCACCTCCCCCAGTGTGTGTTTGCCCCACCTCTACAAATTTTTTCAGCACCAACTTCACCCTGGCCATCCACCCCTACACCCTGCCCATCTACCTCTACACCGTAGCCCACCACCACTACATCCTGGGCCACCACCTTTACATCCTGGGCCACCACCTCTACATCCTGGCCCACACTACTCTCAGTCCATCCACCCCTAAAACTTAGCCCACCACCTAGCCCATAAACCCTTCTCCCCCAATTGCCCATCATCCCTACAACCTGACCCACCACCTTACACTGTCCATTCACCACTACACCCTGTCCATTCACCACTACACCCTGTTCATCCACCCCTACACCCTGTCCCACCACCCCTATATTCTGTTCTTACTTGGACATCTTAATAAATTTGGCATTTATTCTAAGTTAACTGTCAGAAGTAGAGATGTCCGAACTTCGAAAAAATCTGCGAGCGGACCCGTTAAAACGTATTAAAATGAAAGTTCGGCAAAATCCGCATTAAAAGTGGTCTAAATAGCCTTGGTAATGTACACTTAATCACTTAGGGACCTGGGTAATGTCCTTAGAAACACGTATCAATGCCTACAATACCTAAAAATTACAGTCCGCTAGCGAGAACGGTATTTTTCGAAAATACGAGGATTTCCATAAAAACGAGGATTTCCATAAAAACGAGGACCTCCGTAAACCCGCGGATCTCCGAAAAACGAGGATTCCCGTAAAAACGTGTAATCATGTTAGCTGCCATTGGCTAATTTGGGTCATGTGGCTTGCTCCGTCTTGAAAATAATCCCCAAAAATTCGAATTTACAAGAATTTCTCGTTTTTACGAAAATTCTCGTAATTACGAGAATCCGCGTAATTACGAGGATCTTTGGTTTTTCTGGGTCCCGGAAGATCGCAGATTCTCGTAATTGCGGAGATACTCGTATTTTCGAAAATTTTCGTAAAAAAAAAAAAATCCGCGGTTCGGAAGTTCGGAAGGCAGAAAATCCGGAATAATCCGCCGTTCGCGGACGGGATAAATCCGCGGCGGATCCCGGTTCGGGTCCGCGAACCGGCCATCTCTAGTCAGAAGTGCTTATAAATCTGGTGTAAAATTGTAAAAAGTGCTGTTTTAGTTTGGGGGGCCTCCTGGGCAGGAAAAATGAAGCACCTACATATGTTTGGTATCGTGTACTCAGAAGAGCCAGAGCTTTTGGAAACAATGAGACTTTTGAGAATAAACTTACATTTTCCTCAAATAAAAATGCAAAAAATCAGAAAACGTTTTGAAATTTTTACACATTTTTTCCAAATATCCAGTCAAATCTCCAGAAAAGATGTATAATATTACCTATTTATTGGAGTTTCCTACTGTAACTTTTGTCTAAACGGATTGAGGGCAAAATCCTGAAGTTCTTCTGGCACTTAACAAAACCAAAGTGGTAAATTCTGGTGGAATTGAAAGCATTAAAACAAAAACAGGTCACATGGTTACCTGCCCCAATCCCTAACTGATATATTATTAGATGTATTATTAACCAGATATTCAAGTATAATTATTGTCTCCATCAGTGGCGAGGGGGGGGGCAGATGTAGGACCGCTTCTCTCATGAGGCAGAGTGAACCTCTAGGCTCAGGCGGCACTCCAACTATTCAGAAGAGAGGCAACAGAAAACGCAGCTGCAACAACAACAACCAAAAAAGCATATTCACAAGAAGTGAGAGCACTGCAAAAGTCCTTGTTATTGCTGTTCTCCTCTGACGTTTTAGAAATCCAGAGTCTGCATGGAACCACTACAACAATCAGCTTCCTGCTTTCAATGTTGCAAGTTACTGGTATTGATACATAAAAGTAGAGTTGATCCAGGGAAATTTTCAATTGCCACTTTTTTCCCCCTTCATAAATTTGGTTGTTTTTTTTTTTTTGCCTTCCTCTAGATCAACAGTTAAGCTGGGTAAACACAGTAACGATAAAGCCCCGATATGTGTGTACATACGTTTCCCAACGATCGGCTCGTTCGGGAAAGGCCGAAAATTTCCATCGGCTGTGCTAGACTCCCTATAGAAGAGTCTAGCGCGGCCGATGGAAACACACAGTCCCGAGCGTTCTCCTATGAAGTTCATAGGGAGAACGCTCGGGACTGTGTGTATGCAGATCTTTTAAAGATGGTAGACAGGATCTTGCAGATCCTGTCTGTCATCTTTCAGAAATCTGGACTGTGTGTACCTAGCTTTAGGCAGGAAATGAGGATATTGCTAGATGGGTTGGACTGGATAGACATATGTCTTTATTCAACCTCAAATACTATACTATACTATACTATACTTGCAGCTCTTCTGGCCAGGAAGCAGGAAGTCACTGGTTCTTATGGCACTTTGTGCTACAGCAGGAGATAACAACACAACTAAAGGTACTTACTAACCTGGCTATACAGCTACTTATTAAAGGTATCGGCTGCTGTTAACATAAAAACATGGTAGGGGAGCAGATTGAAGGACAGGGGGATTAATCTGACTCTCAGTTTTGACCACTCTGTGATAAGATTGTACACAATCTTATCACAGTGAGATATGCGAATCAAACAAATTCAGTATCGATTCAATACAGTCCCTATTTGGGCTATTATATAAAATATTGGTTAATTGTACAAGGATTGTACAATCATTTGTAAGACGTGTGGCTAATTTAAGGCTATGTTCAGACAGTATCTTTGTACCATTTCTCATGGTGTTTTCTTGGTGTTCCTGAAGTACAATAGTTAAATAGCTGAATGCAAATCTGAAACACCAGGAAATACCTTCAAAATCGGACATTTGTTAAACAGTCACACTGGAGGGCAGACCTAAGTCTTCTGAACTGTAGGCTGACTTAAACTGTCTTATACTCAGGGCGGGAGGGATTGCAGTCACTTTTATTCAGCCTCCAGTTCAGCACACTGATACTAGCCACTGGGATGACTAGAATCGAGCCCGAGTTCAGCGAACTTATGAGATCGAACGGACTCGGACTTCTCAAACTATCCCTGACCCGGATTTCTCAGACTTTCGATCGTAAATTCGATAATTATCGAATTTACAATAATTATCGAATTTACAGGCCGTTCACTAACTCTAGAATGTAGTGGAGTGTAATGTAGAAGCTGGATAGTGTAGTGGTTAATAGCACTGCCTTTGACATGGGAGACCAGGGTTTGAATCCTGGCTAGGTCAGCTATACAAATGTTTGGATTATTAAAATACCCTAGTAATATAATATTGTTATTATATTACTAGGTTATCATATGGTTATTATATTACTAGGTTATTAAATGGTTATTAGATTACTAGGTTATTATGGTTATTATATTGCAAGGTTATTATATTACTAGGGTATTATAATAACCGTAATAACTTAGTAATATAATAACCATATGATAACCTAGTAATATAATATAATATAGGGTATTATATGGTTATAATATTACTAGGTTATTATATGGTTATTATATTACTAGGGTATTATAATAATCCAAAATTTGTTTAGCTGCCCCCAGCCAGGATACTAACCCGGGTCTCCCATGTCAAAGGTGGTGCTTTAACCACTACACTTTCCAGCCATTACATTATATCAATGATATATTACTAGGTTATATAGTAATATAATAACCATATGATAACCTTGTAATATATTATCCCTATTAAGCAGTGGCTGGATAGTGTAGTGGTTAAAGGCACCATCTTTGACATGGGAGACCAGGGTTCGAATCCTGGCTGAGGGCAGCTATGCAAATTTTGGATTATTATAATACCCTCATAATATAATAACCATATAATAACCTAGTAATATAACAACCATAATAACCTACTAATATAATAACCATATGATTTAGTAATATAACAACAATAATACTAGGTTATTATATGGTTATTATATTACTAGGGTATTATAATAATCCAAAATTTGTATAGCTGCCCCTAGCCAGGATACAAACCCTGGTCACCCATGTGAAAGGTGGTGCCTTTAACCACTACACTATCCAGCCACTACATCATATCTATGATATATTACCATATAATAACCATATGATAACCTAGTAATATATTTTCCATATAAAGCAGTGGTTCGAATCCTGGCTGGGGGTTCGAATCCTGGCTGGGGGCAGTGTTACAGATTTTGGATTATTATAATACCCTAGTAATATAATAATCTAGTAATATTACTGCTGCTGAACTGAAGGGCTGACCTAACAGTGGCTGCTGAACTGGAGGGCTGATCTAACAGTGGCTGCTGTATTGGTGGGCTGACCTAACAGTGGCTGCTAAACTGGAGGGCTGACCTAACAGTGGTTGCTGACTTAACAGTGCATGCTGAACTGGAGGGCTGACCAGACAGTGGCTGGTGTACTGGAAGTCAACCCCACAGGTCACACCCCTAATTCTTTAGGTGGCACCGTGAAATTTAGATGCAGCTCAAATATTTTGGCTCAGGTGCCAAAAGGTCTAGAAGCCCCCTGTTCCCAATTTGGCCTGGGTTAGGTATAGGGGGCCTATTAACTGGTTCAGTGCCAAAAATGGTGAATTCTACAGTACTCTTTTTTTCCTGACAGTTTTTAAAAATTCATCAAAAATCTATGGGTGGTGGCACTAAACAGTTAAAAAAAATCCTGCCCCCCCCGTGCAATCGGAGCAATCAAGTGCCCTCTCTCTACCCTCGATCTCCATCAGATTGGCCGAAACCGATGAGGGGGTCGGGTTAATAACACCCACAAAGTGCCGGGCCATGTAGGATCCTTACTTGAAGCCAGTGGTAAGAAATTACGAGCCGCAGGGGAAAGGAAAACCTGTGACATCCTTTGGTCTTCCCCAACTTCCTCCCTGGCAGTCTGTAACTGCAATGAGTTCAATTGCAGTTTACTTTGAGCCATAGCAACAGCACTATGCCTGCTTGCTATAGTATTTGTGAATGAATCGTGATTAGGAAACAAATAGGAACAGCAAGATCAATACTTGTTGATCACTTCTGATCACCAAATAATGATCTTTGCCAATGAATGAAAAATCAGTTCTGAAAAAAAATTCCGGAAAGTGATTTTTTTCGAACAGATTTGAACATAGAAAATGGCCATTATGCCCGTATTCCAAGTTCATTACCATTCCCAAAGATGATCTTATTACACACATAGAAAAATTAAATTGATACACATTCTCCCTTACCCAAAACAACAATTGGCAACAAAATCTGCTTCTTTAGTTGCATCACGTTCCCAGCATATGGTCAAAGTAAAGTTTGATAATTAGTCCACCCAATTTCAAGAAAACTAAGCCTCATTACACATGCAAACAATTTTTCTGCATTGACTTGGTTTTGTGTTTGTTTGTTGGCCATTCTTGATGTGCACCCATGCATTAGCATACTATTTGATTTAAGATTGATTGATTGGAAGATTGATATTTAGTGGGTTTTTTACTTGTCATGTGGGTTTTCGCAAGATTTTCTACTTTGAATCATGTTTCCATTTTCCATTAAAGGGCATGTCCACTCCCAAACTTACTTTCTATATTATTTTGGCCCAAATAAGTGCTCCAAAACAACTTTAACATGTAATAGGTCCAGTGGTTCCGAAGTTACAGACCTTTGTAGCTGGCTTAATCCTGCAGCATGGACCATACAGCGATGAACAGAGACGTTACGTTACCTTGCCTCTGTTCTTTTCATGTTCTTGAGCATGTCTGTTAACATCCAGCAGTGAGAACAGAGGAAGTTGCATTAGTAATGATCTGACCCCTGGATCCCGCCATCTTTCCCTCTCAACCAATCACAGCTGTAAGTTATGTGTATGGAGGAAATCCAGGATCAACATGCGTCAGCCACCCAGCTTCGAGACAGACAGACAGACAGACGCACACACACACACACACACACCACACCCCTCTCCGTGAATGCTGGTTCTGATTGGCTTCCGTCCGGCAAGAAGAAATTTTTTCTTTTTTCTAAGCGCAGCTCGGGGTCACCTAAAGAGGAAGTGGAGCGGAAGTGAGCCTGATATATCTCATTAAATATCGGGCAAAGCAAATGATTTTTAAAAAATGAACATGGTGTTTGAGGTTGGTGCTATTATATAAGAACATATAAAAAGTTTATTTTGGATGGACATACCCTATAAAATCTTCTAAAAGCATGATGTTCTGTGTCTGGACTTCTGCACATATATATGTATAAATCACACCTTTGGTAGCTGATGGTATGTGTACATTCAAAAATAATATTTGTGGTGAGAATTTTTGAGATTGAGGGTGTTTTAGTTGGAAATACTGAAATCTTTTTTGAAATGAATGTGTAATTGCACTTATGTATTGGTTGACTTCAGGGCTACTTGGTAGCCATGTCTCGGTGTGCACTGATGCATGTAGAATACCGTTTGACTCAGGATTTTGGGAGATTGATATTTAGGTGTTTTTATTTGTTGTCAGGGAGTTTATGTATTATTTTCTCACTATGGAAAACACACTTTTCTAAATTTTTCACAAAATCATATAAAAGCATATTTTATGAAGTACTACATTCATAATTCTGCTCATATGTATAAAATAATGGCATTATTTGTAGCTGAGGGTGTGTTGGTTCCAAAAATATATACAAGGATGTTTAATAATCTGCAAGCGCGCTATTTATCTTTGTGCGATCCCGCAATACAATACCAGACGTAAAGACGTATTGCATCGTGGGATTGCGTAAAGGTAAGAAGCTACGGTTGCTCTTTTGAAGCCCCTATACAAAGCCCTGTTAAGTTTTGCATAGTCACTCTAAGTACGGACATCCGGCTGCTAATTGGGCAGCATCAGGGTTGTAGGAATCACTATAGCAGCCATAGCAGTTGCTATGGGGCCCAGAGCTGAAGGGGGCCCCGGCCAGGTCCCCTGCCGGCATGTGCACCCCCCTAAGAAAATTTCAGCCACACAAACCCCATTTTGGTTTGCTTAAACCTTTCAAAGTTAAATGAAAATGGGGTTTTGTGGGGCTGCTAAGTGAGGTACATTTTTTATTAGTAGGGTGGACGTGCCCTTTAAAAAAAACTTTCTACAGTTTAGCTGGGTTAGGTTGGACTGTACCAAACTAATTTTTATGTGGGGTGCCCCATCTAAAATCTTGCTATGGGACCCTGTGATATCTATCTATGCCCCTGGGCAGCATGATGGTTAAACAGAAAGTAATATTGCTAAACCAACCCAGCAATAAATTTTAGACGTGATACCTTTTAGATGTGATTTAGGGTTAATTTTGAAGGTACAACGGAAGAGTATTTATATAATCCTAACTTGGGAAATTTGGAGACCACAGTTACCCTTTATTTCAAAAAGTGTTGGTAAAAGTTTGTGAAGCAAAAAAACTGTTCCAAGGTTTGTCTTTTCAAGAACCAAGATGTTGCTTGTTCGAATGTACCTTAACTATGTTTAACTATGATATGTGTACTGTATTCGAGTGTCTGTTCAAATGCTGATTGACTCTTTGACTGCTGGCAGAAAAAGGTTGCATGTTTAAAATGTGATGAACCCTTTGGTTGCTGGAGTTGACCATTTAGCTGTCAGTGAAGGCCAGTAAAAAAAGCAGATTCAATGTGCTATAGACTTAAATATAATTCTTTCTTTTGAGTTTGCAATATGTATCAGAATAAGCGTGATGGGGCACCATTTCCCCAAGGAAGCACTGCATGCAGAAGTAGACCCACAAACCTTGGCCTCATTAAAGAGCCAGACAGGCTTTAAAATGTAACAAATATACAAAAAGTGTGGAGAGAGGGACGCCCATGTATGGCAGTTCCTTAAGCCGTGCTACACACAAACAGTAAAAATCAGTACTGTCTGGTTGATAAGCCAAAGGCAGATTCATATGTATTATTGCAATTTTAAACAATGCACCATCTGTCTTTCAGAAGCAGACTTTAGGGGTGTTGCAATATCAATCCCTGGCACTCCTATGATGCAGTAATCGATATGTAAACTTTGATCAAGACTTGTCCTCACTTGTCCTCAAGGTTTTTCTTTTTGGGGTTGATCATTTCCAATTTGGCTTTCTAATGATCCCTTAAAGGAATAGTTCACACAAAAAGTGAACTATTCCTTTAAAGTAGTAATTGAAAACTGAGAGGTAAATTACCTACTGTATTCCTTACCTTCCATTCTTCAATCACTTGACCAGGAAAGTAAGTATATTTACCTCGCACACAATCCACCGTGGCTCAGTTGAAAATTGCTGACTGCTTCCTGGTTTAGTTTACTATAGCGTGCATTATCTTGCATTATCGCGCAAGCGTGCTATAGTGAAACTAAACCCGGAAGTGTCGGGACTTGCGAACTGAGTCGCGGTGGATCGCACATGAGGTAAATATAATATAATCACTGGTCAAGTCACACTTTTTGTGTGAACTATTCCTTTAAGGAATTTGCTTTTCTGAACTAAACCCTCCTTATTTCTGTTAAGGCGATTCTATTATTTCTTCGCAAACTCTTATAGACAGTTCAGTTAAAATGTTTTCTTTCTTATTGCCCCTATACTGACCCTGATCTGTAAAAAAAAAGCTTTTTGGCACAGGGTTTTGCAACTCCATTTTAGTGTGCACATTCCTAGGAGGGAGAGAGAGTGTTGGATGTTAGCAGTTCATGCTGAAAATGTGTTGCAAGTGAGTTAAAGTTCCCTGACAACAGGTAGGAGCTAGCTTGTTGAAACTTCTTTATCAGGGCACTAGATGTATGTATCTCCCAAGTGGGAAGAGCCAGCCTTTCAGCTCACAGCTAATCCCCTGACGATCCTGCAGTCAGTTGATTACAGGACTGTGTGAAGGACATTCCGTGTGGGAGATTCCATTCACAGAGCCTCAGTGACATATGTCCCTAAATAGAGCTTTCACACACTCAATTCTCTGCAGCAGTGAGAACAGCAAATAAAAAAATCTATTGTGAAATTACTGGATCTGCATCATACATGGTTCTGAATCAGAAACCTCTGTACATTACAATCCCTGGAGAGACGAGGACATACAGTGTACCACATACAAAATGGTGTGGAGATCAGAACAGCAGAAATAATATCAGAAGATTCTGTTCTTCTGTTTGCAGTGAAATGTTGCATATTTCAATCAACAGCTGGAATGTACCGGAAGTTACAACCCAAAACTTCTGGTTCCACCATTTACATTTAAATGCAGAACTATTGAAATTTCAACCAATGGAACTAAGTTTCAATATTGAAATTTCACGGTTTCTTCGCATAATTTGGGTTGTGACTGCCAAAATGTATGAAAACCTGGTTCTGTTTCAGAACCAGTGAGAATGTGAGAATGTCACACTGTTAATAACAGACAGTTACATCATGTTACAGTAGTTCATTTATTTCAAAAGCTGTATTATTAAACATTTATGTATTGGAATATTTAGATTTAGAATCCATCCAGCAAAGTTCTTGACCTTCCTATGGGAAAGAAGAAATACAACAAGATCAATAAAGTGGTTAAAATGAGCAAAAAATTAAAATTTTATTTGGGTGGTGAACATGCTCATTATAGTATGCTCATAATAGTATTAACTGTAGGGAACACAGGGCGCTATTTATAAAGTACCGTTATCGGTATCGCTATAAATAACGAACGTAATTTTATCGATAACAATCGTTATTTTACGATATTGCCATCGTAAATCTACGATGGCGATATCGTAAAATACTGATCGCTATCGTAAAATACCGATTGTTATCATAAAATACCGATTGCTATCGTAAAATACCGATTGCTAACGTAAAATACCGATCGTTATAGTTGATAGCGATCGTTATAGTTGATAGCGATCAGTATTTTATGAAAACAATCATTATTATACGATAGTGATCATTATTTTACGATATCGCCATCGTAGATTTATGATGGCAATATCATAAAATAACGATCAATATTGATAAAATAACAATCGTTATTTTGGCGATACTGATAACGGTACTTTATAAATAGGGCCCAAATAGAGACAAAATAAGGATAATGTGTCATGTAGCTTTTAACTCTCTAGTTGACACTCTCCTAAAAAGTAAGATACCTGCAGAATCTTAGTTTTCAGCATTTCGTCCAACCATTTTAGCGACAGCAATGGCTCCTTTAATAGCTCCTACAAATAAGAGAGAAGTACTCTTTTTTTCCTGACAGTTTTTAAAAATTCATCAAAAATCTATGGGTGGTGGCACTAAACAGTTAAAAAAAATCCTGCCCCCTATAGTATTTGTGAATGAATCGATGATTAGGAAACAAATAGGAACAGCAGAGATCAATACTTGTTGATCACTTCTGATCACCAAATAATTGATCTTTGCCAATGAATGAAAAATCAGTTTCTGGAAAAAAAATTCCGGAAAGTGATTTTTTTCGAACAGATTTGAACATAGAAAATGGCCATTTATGCCCGTATTCCAAGTTCATTACCATTCCCAAAGATGATCTTATTACACACATAGAAAAATTAAATTGATACACATTTCTCCCCTTACCCAAAAACAACAATTGGCAACAAAATCTGCTTTCTTTAAGTTGCATCACGTTCCCAGCAGTATGGTCAAAGTAAAGTTTGATAAGTAGTCCACCAATTTCAAGAAAACTAAGCCTCAATTACACATGCAAACAATTTTCTGCATTGACTTGGTTTTGTGTTTGTTTGTTGGCCATGTCTTGATGTGCACCCATGCATATAGCATACTATTTGATTTAAGATTGATTGATTGGAAGATTGATATTTAGTGGGTTTTTAACTTGTCATGTGGGTTTCTGCAAGATTTTCTAACTTTGAATCATGTTTTCCATTAAGATGTTCTGTGTCTGGACTTCTGCACATATATATGTATAAATCCCACCATTTGGTAGCTGATGGTATGTGTACATTCCAAAAATAATATTTGTGTGGAGAATTTTTGAGATTGAGGGGTGTTTAGTTGGAAATACTGAAATCTGTTTGAAATGAATGTGTAATTGCACTTATGTATTGGTTGACTTCAGGGCTACTTGGTAGCCATGTCTCGGTGTGCAGTGATGCATGTAGAATACCGTTTGACTCAGGACATTTGGGAGATTGATATTTAGGCGTTTTTTATTTTTAGTTGTCATGGGAGTTTATGTATGATTTTCTCACTATGGAAAAACACACTTTTCTAAATTTTTTCACAAAATCATATAAAAGCATATTTTATGAAGTACTACATTCATAATTCTGCTCTTGTTACTAATGGGTCACTATTTATTACAAAGCACTTGCACTTTATGGATATATAACCCACCCGCTTTGGACTTGTTACATTTGTATTTGGGACTTCTTGCATAATATGTTATTCTGGACATTGCTGGAGTGATATTGCACAGTGGGTTGAGGTCATTAGTTGAACGGAATATGGCCAATCATCTGATTATAACCAAGGACTTACCTTCACGGAAGCTTAACCCAGATTTGGACGAAAGGAGGCGGGAGGGGCATTACGATCACATTTAGGAAGGGTCACGTGATAAGCACTGTTATTTTAGTTTTTTTACTGTTGGTGTGAGTTGTCTTGAGAACGGTCTGTAACGGACCGAAACGCCTCGATATATAGCAAAAAATCCCAGGAGTGCTCCTTTACTCCCTTATACTATATATATATAGTAGTATAGAGTTAGTAGCGAGCGGCACTCACCATGTGTACATCCACTTGGGTGCTTCCTAAATAAGATAATCAGTCGAGGTGTAGTAAAGGAGCACTCCTAGGGTTTATTGAAGAAATCCATTTATTAGTGACTCTCTATGCGTTTCGGTCCTACCCCGGACCGTTCTCATGACGATCGGGCAGATGTGTTCAATGTGTTATTTGGGAGTTTTGTTTGTTTCGAATCCGGAACTCATCTCTAGCAAGAAGTAGATTTTGTAACTAAAAAGACTTCCATTCTGTTGCCACTTGCCAGTACAACTTACAGTTCATGTAGTCTTCAAAAAGCCTTGTGACCTACTGTATGTATGTATGTATGTATGTATGTATAATTTTATTTACAAATCCCCACTGGGGTATGCAGTGATGTACATTATAAAATATAGTATACAAACAAGGGGATAAGTGCAAGCTATTATACAGATAAAAAGTGTTCCTGGTCTTGTACCAAACGGCAGGTCCAAGGGCTCTTAAAGGTGCTTCTGTCCAAGAGCACAAAAATATTAAAGTAACAAAAAGTAGGTAGAGACCGGACCAGAATTTGCAGGTTGCAAAGGTGCTTTAATAGCAAATTATACACGACATGTTTCGGGTCCAAACACCCTTTATCAAGTGTAACACACAGTGCTGAAAACACTCCTATATAGCTAGTATGCAGCAGGAGTGATCATTATCACACATCTACCTATGTCGCCTCGTCCTTAGTGTCCAGTAGCCCTTAAAACCGATATGACGCTATACGCGTTGATAATGGTAATTATGTTCTGATAGGCCATTTGGCAGTGTTAGATATTTTAATATATTTACTTATGTTGTTGTATTGTCATTATATCATATATTGTTTATTCTCTTTTTATTTAGATGTTCTTTTCACTGTTTGGATACCACCCTAGGATTGGATTCCCCAACTGGGACACATATTGGACATTGACCAATGGTCATTGGTTTTGGACACTGGGGGGTGGGATTTGGTGATATGATGTCACTTCCTGTGATACTGCTATATAGGAGTGTTTTCAGCACTGTGTGTTACACTTGATAAAGTGTGTTTGGACGCGAAACATGTCGTGTATAATTTGCTATTAAAGCACCTTTGCAACCTGCAAATTCTGGTCCGGTCTCAACCTACTTTTTGTTACTTTAATTATACAGATAAATACAAATGAAATACAATTTCATACATAGGTTATATATATAAATTATGGATATACTGATATAAGTGCCTTGACACATTATGAATGGGATCCCTGCCTTGAAGAGCTTACAATCTATTGGCCACTGTCTCTAAGCACATTGTTTCTATACAGATTTTTCCACACCAATATGGAAGTCCCTGATAAGACATTGAAATCATCTTATTTTCCCACCAGCATACAGTAAAGTTTACAGAGAGCCTACTAGGAAAAATACATAATAGATGATTTGTATGCCTGGTTTTTTTTTTCTTCCATTCGGTCTCTCACAACTTTCTTTTGAAAGTTCTATCTGCTTTATGCTTGATTTGTAATAAACGCATTTTTTTCCTTACTTGTACACGCTTAATATCTCTTCTGCATCTAGGAAAAAACAATGATTGCTGTCGCTCAGAGGCATCTGCAGCTTCCTTCTTTTCACCTCCCTTGTGCTGAGAACATGTCCTTTAGACTCTCAACAAAAAAAAAGTTAGATTATTTTACAGAAATTGTTTATATTGGTTTATGTGTGTGTGAAACATTTTAGTGGACCTCCTGCTATCCTTGCTATTGTGCTGAAGCACTTTTTTGAATAATGCAATGGAAAAGGGGAAATGCTAGTGTACCTCACACTGACGAAAAAAAAAAAGAAAAATATATACTGCACTTAGTACTGTAGCTGGGAGTTGTGTTTTTTTATTTCCAATGTCAGGGCCTCAGGGGCACAATTAAGCTGCCCCTTGTTTCCATCTGTATTTGATTTGCTTTTAAATCTAAATGAATTTCCCCAAGAAGTACTTTATTTTTGTAGCTTTTCCATATTATCATATTAGTCAAGAATTACTGAATGTAATGTATAAAATAAAGATGTCAAGTTTTGCTCCGACATCGGTTACCCAGAACCTATTGAAGTTCCAATAAAATGATTGAATCCAATCGATCATAATTTTCTAACACAATTTTTGGATTTTTAAATCTAATTCTTGAATTTTCATTTTCTTACATTCAATATTTCAATCACGAAAAAAAATTAAATTAGTTGAATCTGTGAATTTTGAAGCCAGCAGTTCCGAATCAAAACCAAGTTTGTTTAGAAACATCACTAGTCTTTAATAGAGATGAATCCGTGTCTGTCTCAGAACCGGTTCCGATTTTGGTTCCGAAATCCGAAAGTTCTGTCCAAAACCATGGTCATTCGGATTTCAGGACCGTGGAGCCTATTTCTCTTCTTCAAAAATACGCTCGGAAACTCAAATTAGATTTGATCGTATTTTCGAGGATTTCGAACATTCAAAGCTATTTTCGAAAATAGCTTTAAACGCTCGATATTATGAAATGGGCTCCGAAGTCCTGAAAGTATTTCCATTTTCAGATTTTTACATCTTCAGGATTTTCGCGAGATCTGTACATCTGAAAACGGAGCGAAACTTGACAGTTTCGGCCATCCTGGCCATCCCTAGCCATTAACAGTAGAAGATACATGGAATTGGAACCTCACCTTTTAATACTTTCTTTAGGTTATCTTTTGTTTCAGGAGAAAGTTTGATTGGTTCTGCTTCTGCTTCCCGAAGGGTCTTTCTATTAAAATGTTCTATATAGAAAGATGACACAGCAAAACATCAAGCATTTAGAGATATAATTGGGGATTAGAGATATAATTTGACAATAATATTAGTGAAAGTTAACAAC
Source organism: Hymenochirus boettgeri (assembly GCA_019447015.1). Taxonomy (NCBI): domain Eukaryota; kingdom Metazoa; phylum Chordata; class Amphibia; order Anura; family Pipidae; genus Hymenochirus; species Hymenochirus boettgeri. The sequence goes on from CM033474.1 coordinate 96,796,633, forward strand.
ATACACAATACAGATTTAAGACAATAATATTAGTGAAAGTTAACAACATACACAATACAGATTTAAGATAATCAAACCCTGATAATGGGATTGTATTTGCTTTTTATGTCATTTTGTATTTTTTGTACTATCAGTTTATTTTATAAAGCAACAGATTTTGTCAGTGGCTGGTTTGAAATAATCTTTTATTAATACAATTTTACTTTTCTTTCTGACTGGAATTTTTAAAGGGGAATGAAACGGAAATAAAAAAGAAATAATTCAAGGGAAAAAATCCATGCCAAAACCCTAACAGCTAAAAGGCTTTTACAGTGTGATGTTGAATACTGTAGGTTGCACACAACTTTTTATAACCCTCTATACCTAGTTACAGTATGTAAGATCACACCAAATGGCATATTTATAAAGAACTAATAATGCAATGCGCAGTCATCCCTTTGGTCCCAAAATACTGGTACTGCACTTTATTCAATATGCCACTAAGACCATTATAATGAGTATAGTGGCAAGTAAGGGATCACGCTATGTTGAAAAAAAGAAGGGGATTTCACAAGAAGAATTTAAGCTCAAAATGAATGCTAGCCCTTATTAATCGAAGCCAAGCTAGATTTGAAACCAAGACTCATGACATATTGAAACACACCTTTCATTAATTTCGCTAGGGCAGCTATTTTTTCAGGAGTTAATCGTGCTGCTACATCCTTCCCACCGGTCACCGCATTTGATAAAGCTTCCCGTCTGCTTGGTGTCATCGCACCAGCAACGGCAGAAAAAATTCCTAAGTAGAAAAGATAAAATACATTAAGATTCAAGTTTAGCTTTGCTGACATAAAGAGGTAGATTATGTTTTCTCTTTTTCTTGCAAACTGTAAAATATAAAGCTAAAAAATAGAAAAAAACATAATCCATAAAAATATAACAACAATATTGCACACATTCATTTCATCTTTAAGTACACTCAAAAGAATTTCATTTTAGATTCCAATGACAGCAAAGCTGGAAAATATTTATGTATAATCCACCATTCCCATGGATCTCTTGGGATCCAACTGTTAAAAATCAGCACAATATGTATACAGTATATGTGCATACAATACATGTATGTCAATAATAACACAGAAGTTGTGACTCCCCTTGGAATCCTCTTGCAATTGCAGGTAGCAAGATAGAGATTGGGATTAGAGCGTGTTGATATAAGAATGAGGGGGTGGGATCATGACTGGAATATGTAACTGTAAGAATGAGTTTTTTTTTTATTTGCATAGGTAAGTGATCAGTTATAACTAAAACCAGTTTAATGTACTCCCAAAATTTTTAAAAAAATATATAGTACTTTGTAAACATTTTTTTGTTCTAAAAATGTCTTCACATTTATATGATCTTTTAAGGTTTAAGTGTATAATAGTATCACTTTAAATTGTATTATGTCTACTTGTATTCCATAGACAAGGTAATGAAAGCTCCTGTAGCTGTCACTGTGTTAATATCAATAAAATATTTAGCTTTCATTTATTTGCTTGTAATAATATTGTAAATAATAAATGCAAGTGCATGGGGGGTTATAATATACTATATAAAATGCCTTTAGTGGTTAAGTTAATGTGGCCACGTCTTTTAGTCCATTACTTTTATGGTAACTCCTAAATTTCTGGTCAGAAGTTACACACAGTATGTGAAGGTTATTTGTATATTTTGTGTATGTGAAACAATATTTGTGTTACTGATTAATACTGCATAATGCTTATGTAATGCAATATGGTTTAGAGATGTTTAGTTAAATCTTGATTGTTAAATAGGAATAAAAAAGTAATATTGCTTCAAATGTATATTTCATTGAATTAATAGTTTTGTATTTCTTTTGTTTTAATTCTCCTGTTTACATTGTTTTTCAATGGAAAAGGTTGGTTATTTACAAAACACTCTCTGATGAGTATTTCAGCTATGGCTGCACTGCCCCCAGCCAAAAAATAACACAAACAACATAAATATGTCTGAGATACTCACTTGTTTGTTGCAGAAAAAAGTGCAAGTTTATTCAACCATGTTAACAAGAAAAACAGGCAATGTTTTGGATGGTACTCCACCCTTGAGAAAAGGTAGAATACTATCCTAAATGTTGCCTGTTTTCCTTGTTAACATGGTTAAATAAACTTGCACTTTTTTTCTGCAGCAAACATATCAGTATCTCAGACATATTTTTGTTGTATCGGAGTTCTTGTAGTGTTGATGGTGTTGAAGTTGTTGAGTGTTGAAAGTGACGGTGTTGGTGTTATGTTGGAATTAAAGTTGAAGAAAAGAAGTCAATAAACACCTGTAAACATCAGTTGAATAGAATATCTGTTGTATTCAATTAGATCAACTGGACTTGAAGTTTAGTTCTTGAAGACGTTTCGCTAGTCATCTCTCAATTGAGAAAGCCAGTTGGATGACTAGTGAAACGTCTTCAAGAGCTACACTTCAAGTCCGGTTGATCTAATTGAATACAACAGATATACCATGACCTGGATGAATGAGAACCTTCACAAGTTGAATAGAATGTTTTATCTGTACTAGAAAGAAAAACTTTGGGAGCAGTTACAACCCACGAAAGTGAATATTTTAAGAAAATAAAATAATAATAATAAAAAGAGCATCACATCCTATCTTTATCAGTGCCCTACTATGGGTAAAATGTGTCAATAATTTATTTAACCCATTAATAATGCAAATACCATTTAATATATTCGGCTTGATTTTGAATGAGATATAAAATACACATTATGCTTTACTTAAAATTACAATAAGTTTTTATCCATTTGAAAATCCCCATCATGGGGCCAGCATAGTCATGTCACTGGCAGGGCAGATAAAAGGCATGGGAATCTTACCTTTCGCTACTTTCTTTAGTGTGTCCTTAACAAAACCAGGAATTTTAAGGGGTTCAGCATATCGTTCAGTGAGGTGGTTTATTTCTTCTTCATTTGTAGCCCTTGGCTGTGCTATTGCGTTTGCAGTGAGTGCTGCAAAGAATACACAGGCAAAAATCCCAGTGTGCATGGCTGTGGGAAAAACATGTTTCAATGGGTGAAAACCATAGCTAAAACATTTTTTGAAGTCCATACAAAATGTATAAAAAAAAGTTATTACAAAATAAATGTATCGCTTGTGTGCTTCCAATGTGCTTACTAACTAAAGCTATGCATGTTTAAATTTAAGAAAAGCCTTCAGTATATGGAAGTCTTCCTACTTTCAATTTTATCCCCAAGGAAAACATGAGCTAAACAAACTGGGGGAAGGGGCAGAAATTGCAGGGCTCTCTATACTGTTTAATGTTAGTGGGTGTTGTTGATTAGGGATGCTGTAAAGCAAGTTTTTTAACTAGATCTGTATGAAAGAGGATATAAAGGATAATACTTTGCATGGCCCCACCCATTTCTCTAGGTAACCTGGGAATAAGAAATATTTGTTTAAATGTTAGATTATTAGGGCAATGCTATTCTAATAACATGAGGCTGTGAGGTACCTTCTGTTATAAGAATGTTCTATTTCCTTTTATACTCTGTGGGGAGCTTTTAGCTCCTTTGACCCCAACTCACCTTAAGCTATAAAGCTAATCAGAATCCTGTGCTCCGAAGTCCTAACCCCATAGCAACTGTAAATCTTGAACTTGCTGTGGTAATTACTAATAAGTAGAGATGTTCAAAGCTGTTGAGTTTTGTTTCGTTTTAGAATTTTCGCAAATTTTGGAAATTTCTAAAATTCGAAAACGGACCCATGGAAGTCTATGGAAGAAAAAATTTGAAAGTTTCTGTCCATTTTGAGGGACAAATAGTAATAGTAGGTTACTGTAAATGACACAGAGACCTGGGGAATGGTCTGGGAAACCCGTAAATATAACCAAAACTTATTTTAAAACTATCTTTCGCATTCCATTTTCGAGAGTTACCGAAATCGATCATTTCTTTCGAGGATTCGATTTTCAATAATCGCCTACTTTCGATTTTTGATAAACATCTACTTTCGATTTTCGATAAAAATTGAAAATTTGAAAAATCTGGGTTCCGTGAAATCCGGGAGTTCCGAAAGTTTCAATGGGACTTCGAAACCCTCAAATTCGATTAGAAACTGGGTTCTAATCGAACCCACATTTACATCTCTACTAATAAGTATGAACCTAGCATGTTAATCTGGATCCCGTTTAGAGTCGCAGGTCACCCAATGGTGCTGTTTAGTTTGAAATGCACATTGTGGCAAGATTGTCTGGGTCTATTCTCAGACCTGTGGGTTTATTACACTTAGACCCCCTGGATTCTAGCTGTCAGGTAGATGCAATAAGAAAAGGGATTGCAAGTTTGGTAAGGTTCATGACTCCTACTACCTAAATTTAGTGACCTAAGTAATCCTTTCCTAGGCCAATAGTGTAATAGCTATGGATGTAAGGAAAGGGCAGATGGATCACTTTCGTATTTAAGCCCTTGGGTAGGAATCGCTAAAGCATTGAAAAAATGGCTTTATTCTAGGATGTATGAAAACAAAATTTTCCAGGATTCTGTGCAGCCAGATGCCCAGGTGCAACCAACTGGGCTATATATAATGATATAGTAGACGAATGGATGCACTCCTGGGTCTTTTCAAAACAAAAATATGTTTTATTTGTGCACATTCAATCACCTTTATCAAGCTCAAATCATGTGATTTAAGCTTGATAAAGGTCCTTGTATTGCGACCGAAACGTTGCTCTGTTTACTATGCACAAATTAAAAAAAAGAAGTTTATTAAGAACAAGGAGTGCATCAATTTGTCCACTGTATCGTGTTATATATATACTTCTACTTGCAGCACAACACCATAAAAAAATTGCCTGGTGCAGGTATATAGGGAGATCCACTATATACAAAAAAACAGTCCAGTAATCATACAGCACTCAGGACTTCCATGCATACATTTATATTTATTATTTTGACCTGCCACCTGTAACAACAGTAGCAACATTTCAAAGACAGTGTCCCCTTTCTCAAGCTACAACAGACACCATGGTTATTAGTGGGAAGGCCAACACACTTCTTAAACAACCCAACAGAAAATTAGGGAATCCACAATTACACAGTTTTTACATTGTATCTTATATATATTTTTCACAATTCTATATACATTTTTTTGAATGATACAAACACGTCAAAGATATAGAAACAATTTTTCTTGCCATATAAAATATCAATTACAGTGCAATATAACATTCCCGTGCAACCCCTAATTGCATTGCATGACCATTTCAAGGAAAAGATCTGATTCATCTATCACATTACAAATATAGGAATAAATCATAATCCTTATTGAGGCCGTGTGGTGCCAGTGTATTAAGTCTGTGCACCCATCACACCTCCCTCTGTTTTAATTTCAGTCAACGATCCCCTCCCCTGTGTGGCATAGGGAAAGATTCTAGTGCCATGAACTGCAGGTCTGTTTTATTGTGTCCCATTTGTTTATGGTGGACACTGATAGTTTATCATCCTTTAAATGAATACTAGACCAGTGCTGTCATATCCTTGTCTTCAGGGGGTTTGTAGTTTCCCCTACACACAAAAGCTTGCAAGGAAACTTTTATTGAATAACCCTGATTGTGTTTTTTCAGCACAAAGTATACTGTAACACAACATTTTGTAACTTTTCTGTAGATTTTGCAGGAATTACAGAGTAAAATCTGTAAAAAAATTGAAAATGTACAAATTTTCATGGATTTTTTCCATTTTCATTTATAGTTATCTTAAGGTTACGCACAAAAAATCTTACTGTTTGTAAAAGCTCTGATACTCCTGAGTACAACAATACCAGATATATGTAGGTACCCCACTTTTCCTGCACAGGAGACCCCCCCAAACTAAAACAGCACCTTCAAGAATATTACACCAAATTGAAATGTATAACCACTACTGACAGTTAACATAGAATATCTACCAAATTTACTAAAATATCCCCACAAGTGAGATATTTTTAGAAACTACACACCTGCAGGATTTTATGAGTGTGGTAAGTTTTTAACATAATGCAGATACCTGGGCACAGCCCTTCGACCAATTGTTATTGTAATTGTTATTTTCTCATATTTTCCTTTTTTTCCTCAACTGTAAAATCAGAGACAAAATCAAATGTGAATTTCAGCTAAAAACTGGAGAGGAAAGTTCAAAAGCATCTCAAATATGAAAGCCTAACCCCTTCTGAATAAAAGGGTATGCCACATTCATGGGTGTACCCAGAGACATGGCTACCAAGTAACCCAGAGCAGGATTAATGCCAAATATCAGTAACAGCAATTTTTTTTTAGCCATGTCTTTATTTGAAAAGTCTGCAGTTTTTCCCACAAAACACCCCCCTAACTCAGAAATAAACCACACAAATCATATATTCCTGGAATCCAGGGGTGTTAAGAGAGGGGAGCAGGGGGAGCAACTGCAGGGGGGCCCGGGAGCCATGGGGGCCCCATCTTCTTATTTTTACTTATATGTCACATATACTGTAGCCTCCTCTCAGAAAACCCTTGTGAATGAAGCACGGATAGGGGCCCCATCATAGTTTTGCTGGGGGGCCCAGTGATTGCTAGTAACGCCACTGCTGGAATCTACATACCTTCAGATATGTAATGCTGTAGTTTATTTATACATACCATCAATTGTGTGGAACAGTTTTTTGGAAAATGTTGTACTTTTCGCAGGTTTTTAAAAAAAAATAACATCAAACAAAATTCAAAAGGTAGAAATCATGGCAAAACCATATGGAATGTAAGAAAAAGTTACCAAATATTAATCTTCCAAATGTCCTAAATCAAACGGTATGCCATATACGTGGTTACACATGCGGACGTGGAAGCGACTAGCCATAAAGTAAGACAATGCACGATGGCTCACAAACAGTGACAATTTTCAGCCAACTCCAAATTTGAGCAGTTTTTACCACAAAACACCCCCCTAACTCAGAAATACCTCACATAAACCATATATTCCTATAATCTACACACTTTTAGATACGTAACACTGTAATTCGTTCATTCATACCATCAATGTGTAGGCGTAGTTCTTTGTAGAACTTTTCTGAAAAAATGACTTTTCAGAATTCAAACACCAAAAAATACCTTCCAAAATTATATATTCTCAGAATCTGCACACCTTTACAATGGTGCCATTAATCATTCATACCATCAATGATGCATGCGCAGATCTTTGTAGAATTTCACAAAAAAAGGAAAAACATGTTCCAAAGTTAAAAATCATGACAAAGTTATGAAAGAAAATAAAATGTAGCAAATATCAATCTCCTAAATGTCCTGAATCAAACCGTAAGCCATACGTGTGGATGCACACAGAGACCTGGCTACAGTGGCTACCAACTAACTCGAATGGAACAAATTTCCAAGTGTAATTACAAGAAAAAAAGTGTTCTGTAGTTTGAACAGCCTACTCTTTTTTAAAGGAAACAGCCCTAAAACGTGGAAATACACCACAAAAACTATATATATTTGGAATTTACACACCTTCACCTACGTAACAGTGTCATGCTTTCATAGGTGCTAAGGGGTCCCGCAGCTCGAACCGGAACCACCCTCCCCGGCCCTATATCCGGCCCTATATGGGCCCTTGTGGCACTTATAAGTGCCCTTGTTGCCCTCACAAGGGCCCTTTGGAGCTTAAGGGGTCCCGCAGCTCGAACCGGAACCCCCCTCCCCGGCACTTATAAGTGCTTTGCGGCCCTTGGAAGGGCCCTTGCGGGGCTTAAGGGGTCTCGAACTGGGACCCCTCTCCCCGGCCTTTGTAAGGGCCCTTGCGGCACTGATAAATGTCTTTGTTGGGGGTCCCGCAGCTCAAACCGGGACCCCCAGTGAGCAGCTCTTAAAAGAGCCCTTGGACGTGTCTTCTTTCTTCCATCCGGTGACACCAGCTTCACTGCGAGCCCCAGGGGTACCTCCGGCGCCGGTGGCCTCAACGAGGCAGATGTTACCAGTGTCTTGATCTGACGCAACGTCTTCAGACTAGCGACACCAACACCACTGAGGTTTCTGATGCCAGGCAAGCTCACTGTCGCGCAGTGAGCTGGCACCGCCGGCCTCAGAGGACCCGATGTTGCTTGCCACTTCTTTCTTCATCCATCTACTGCGATGGCATCTGAGCTCCGCGGAGGATTGCATCTCTTTATATAGGTTTGCAGAAAGTCCTAAAAAGTTTCTGATTGGTTTACATGATTTATATTAAAGGGCATGTCCACCCTTAAAAATAACTTTTGATATGCTGCGGAGTGAGAGAAGCAAAAAGGTTGTGATAAGGTATATCCCTTATCCCTATGTTTCCTCTTTGATTTTTACTATCTTCCTGTTAATCCCTCGGAAGATAGATATAATAACTCCAATTTTTTTTTTAGCTCAATGTCCGCTGAGGGTTGATCAATGGAAGTTTTTTTTTTTTTAGCTCAATGTCCGCTGAGGGTTGATCAATGGAAGTTTGCAACTTGTCTAAATTACTTTTTTATCTAGCTCTGGTAAATGTGGATAGGATTACATTTTCTAGTCTAAACAAAGGGGCATATTTATAAAAAAACGAAAATAACGCAATAAAATTACCGCCGCACATCGCGGGCATGGCAATAACGCGATCGCCGTATTTATAACGTGATCGCCGCGATGTGTTTCGTGGCCACGATGTGCGGTGGTAATTCTAAGTCCCTTTGCGACGATAGTGGATGCACTAAGTCCAGTATTGCCGCAAAGGGACTTAAAAACCCTTCCTGGCGATCCTGGTTGGGAGGGGATGCTGGGAAGGAGGTCGCAGTGGATGGTCGCATTCGCCGCGGAGAGCGGCAGGGGTGTACGCCCAACCCGCCCCCGCGGCGGGGGCAACCACCCGCCGACCCCCTTCCCAGCAGCCAAGACCCAAGAGCTCGCTGGGAGGGGTGGAGGCACCCTCCAGCGGGGGCCCTCAGAAGGACCTTTTGGGGCTTAAGGGGTCCCGCAGCTCTAACCGGCACCCCCCTCCCCAGCCCTTGTAAGGGCCCTTGTAGCTAAGGAGCAGGAAGGTACAACTTGGGGCTAGTTTACAGCAGCAGCCTCAAACCGATCATCACTAAAGATACAATGATATATTATATTAGATCCTGTGTATTATACAGGAAAATAAAGATAATTAGTAGCAACACATCTGATGTATCTATATAAATAAAACACATCAAATAGTTATTAACAACAAATCCTATGAAAACCAGTAACAATAACCTGTATACTCCTATATAGTTTAAAATGGTAGAAATGTAGCTATATCAATAATATATTGCCTATATTTCACACCTAAAGATCCATTTAGACCCAAAGGTCGACTAATTATTGCTGGGATCGGCTCCTTAAATGAAGGTTTGTCAGAGAACGTTTTGTTTTGTTTTTGCAGATTGCCTTTATTTTGGAAGCATTAAAATATCTATTGGAGTATAATTTCTTTATGTTTCAGGGTTTGTACTATCTCCAGACATGTGGGGCCGCCATGGGGGTGAAATTTTCACCCTCATATGCCAACCTGTACATGGGTTGGTGGGAGCGGTTCCACATGTATGGAGATAGTAACCCCTTCAGAGACAGGATTGTCTGCTATCATCGTTATATACAGTAGATGATTTGATTATCATCTGGAGGGGTCAACAAACAGATATCCCGGCTTTTTTAGATTATTTGAATTCTAATGACTTGGGTTTAAGTTTCACTTATTCGTTAAGTGAGGTAATACCCTTTTTAGACATTCTGTTTCAATCTAAATGTGGTAAGATTACCAGTGATGTATATAGAAAACTATTGTCCAAGAAAACCCTTTTGAGATATCTGGGATTGTCCTTGGTAACAGGCGAAATGAAACTTGCACTTGTTTTTCTGCAGGCAAACATATCAGTATCTCAACATATGGTTGGGGGTAATCCCGGAGTCTTGTAGATGTTGATTTGTGTTGCACGTTGTTGATTGTTTCAGTGACGGTTGTTGGTGTTATGTTGGAATTAAAGTTGAAGACAAGAAGTCCAAACACCCTTTGGTTAAACAACCTCAGTTGAATAGAAATATCTGTTGTATCAATTAGATCAACTGGACTTGAAGTTTAGTGCTTGAAGACGTTTTCCGCTAGTCATCTCTCAATTGGAGAAGCCAGTTGGATGACTAGCGAAACGTCTTCACGAGCTACACTTCAAGTCCGGTTGATCTAATTGCATACAACAGATATCCCATTGACCTGGATGAATGAGAACCTTCACAAGTTGAATAAATGTTTTATAATCTGTCCTAGAAAGAAACTTTGGAGCAGGTTACAACCCACGAAAGTGAATAGTTTAAAAAATAACATATAAAATAACAGAGCATCACATCCTATCTTTATCAGTGCCCTACTATGGTAAAATTGTCCTAATTTATTTAAAACCCATTAATAATGGCAAATACATTTAATATATCGGCTTGATTTTGAAAAATGCGCTATACAATACACATATGCGTTACTTAAAATTACAATAAGTTTTTCATTATCCATTTAAAATCCCCATTCATTGGGTCAGCATAGTCATTGTCACTGGCCAGGGCAGATAAGGCATGGGAATCTTACCTTTCCTACTTTCTTTTAGTGGTCCTTAACAAAACCAGGAATTTTAAGGGTTCGATATCGTTCAGTGAGGGGTTTATTTCTTCTTCATTTGTAGCCCTTGGCTGTGCTATTCGTTTGCAGTGGAGTGCTTGCGCAAGAATACACAGGCAAAATATCCCAGTGTGCTGGCTTGGGAACAACAACGTTTTCCCAAGGGGGGAAAAACCATAGCTCAAACATTTTTTGAAGTCGCATGCTAAATTTATCAAAAAAAGTTATTACAACTAAATGTATCCGCTTGTGTTCTCCAATGTGCTTACTACTAAAGCTATGCAGTTAAATTAAGAAAAAAGCCTTCAGTATATGGAAGCCTTCCTCCTTTTAATTTTATCCCCAAGGAAACCCTGAGTCCTAAACAACTTGGGAAGGGCAGAAATTGCAGGCCTCTCTATACTGTTTAATGTTAGGGTGTTGTTGATTAGGGGTGCTCTCAAGCAATTTTTTACTAGTCTGTATAAGAGGATATAAAGGATAACCTTTGCATGGCCCACCCATTCCTAGGTACCTGGAATGAGAAATATGTTTTAAATGTTGATTATTAGGGCAATGCTATTATAATCACATGAGGCTGTGAGGTACCTTCTGTTATACGAATGTCTATTATTCCTTTTATACTCGTGGGGAGCTTTTTCGCTCCTTTGACCACTCACCTTAAGCTATAAAGCTAATCAGAATCCTGTGCTCCGAAGTCCCCTAACCCATAGCAACTGTAATCTTGAACTGGCTGTGGTAATTACTAATAAGTACGTGTTCAAAGCTGTTGAGTTTTGGTTCATTTTAGATTTTCGCAAATTTTTGGATATTTTGAAATTCGAAAACGGACCCATGAAGTCCTATGGACGAAAAAATTTGAGAAAGTTTCTGTCCTTTTGAAGGGACAAATAGTAATGTCAGGTTAGTGTAAAATGACACAGAAGACCTGGGGAATGTCTGGGAAACCCGAAATATAACCAAACTTATTAAAACTATCTTTCGCATTTCGCTTTTTCGAGAGTTTACCGAATCGATCCTTTCTTTCGAGGATTGATTTTTCAATAATCGCCTATTTCGATTTTTGATAAACATCTCCTTCTCGATTTTCGATAAAATTGAATTCGATAAAAATCTGGGGTTCCCCCCGTGAATCCGGGAGTTCTCCGACAGTTTCAATGGGACTTCGCACCCTCAAATTCTATTCGAAACTGGGTTCAATCAACCCACACTTTACATCTCTACTAAAAGTATGAACCTAGCATGTTAATCTGGATCCCGTTTAGAGTCGCATGTCAACCCAATGGTGCTGTTTAGTTTGAAATGCACAATTGGCAAGATTTTCTGGTCTATTCTCAGACCTGTGGGTTATTACACTTAGACCCCTGGATTCTAGCCTGATCAGGTAGATACAATAAAGAAAAGGGATTGCACAAGTTTTGGTAAGGTTCATGACCTCCTACTACCTCATTTAGTGACCTAAATAATCCTTTCCTAGGCCATCAGTGTAATAGCTATGTTGTAAGGTAAGGGCAGATGATCACTTGCGTTTTAAGCCTATGGTAGGAATCGCTAAAAGCAGTGAAAACATGGCTTTATTGCTAGATTTATGAAAACAAACAAATTTTCCAGGATTCTTACAGCCAGAGAATGCTGGAGTTTGTTTCGTTTTTTAAACTTAAAAAGTTCAACACCCGTGCTCCTATATCATTAGGCTGTATTGCATTCTATATCATTAGGCTGTATCTGTATACATCTTAGTAGCCATGACATAAAGGAGGGACACGAAACTTACGCTGACAAGCAACTACGAGTTGTAGTTTTGTAAAAGGTCAGTGAGAAACAAGTATTTATATGTTAGATTATTAGGGCAATGCTTTTATAACATGAGACTTCTGTTATAAAAAGGTTATATTTCAATTTATACTCTGTGGGGAGCATTAAGCACCTTTAACCCCACCTCACTTTAATCTATAAAGCCAATCAGTATCCTGTGCTCCCAAGTCGTAACATAACAGCTATAAATGTGGCACGTGCCATGGTGAATACTAAAAGTATGAACATAGCATGTTTTGTTTAACCACAATTGGTTTGGGTGTACTGAGTCTATTCAATCCCCTGAATGCTGTGGACAGTCTAATAACAGTTTTAAATAAAATATACCTGTGGTAAAGATTTCTATATCCACCACAGCAAACATACACACACATAATTTTCCACTGTTTGTGTATATTCTATATATTCTATCTATATATATCTATATATTATATTCTCATATATATATATATATATATATATATATATATATATATACCGTATATAGATAGAAACGAATGGGAGTATTAGCAACACCGTTTCCCAAATATAGTAATCGCCTGGGTGCGATTCCCACAGATAATGCATGACTAACTCCAAAAGCAGCAGCAACTCTCAGGACTTCAAAAGTTAAATCACATATTTTAATGTGGTCACAATTAAAAAATATTGCACCCCAGCCACAATGTGCGTCTTCAGCATATATATAGATGCATGCACTCACTTGTACCTTCTAGTGTTGCCCGGGTGGGGGGGGGGGGGTTGGGCAACCACTGGGCTATATATAATGATTAGTAGACAGAATGGATGCACTCCTGGGTCTTTTTCAAAACAAAACACTGTTTATTTGTGCACATACAATCACCTTTATCAGCTCAAATCATGTGATTTAAAGCGTGGATAAAGGTCCTTGTATTGCGACCAACGTTGCTTTTGGTTTACTATGGCACAAATTTCAAAAAAAAAAGTTTAGAAAGGACCAAGGAGTGCATCAAATTTGTCCACTGTTAATCTGTTATATATATCCTTCTACTTGCCGCACAACACCATAAAAACTTGCCTGGTGCAGGTATTATAGGGAGATCCACTATTACAAAAAAACGTCCAGTAATCATACAGCACTCAGGACTTCCATGCATAAATGTCATCTATTATTTTGCCTGCCACCTGTAACACAGTAGCAACATTTCAAGACAGTTGTCCCTTTCTCAATCTCAACAGAACACCATGGTATAGTGGGAAGCCAACACACTTTTTTAACACAACCCACCAAAATTAGGGAATCCACACTTACAATTACAACACACAGTTTTTACATTGTATCTTAATATATTTTCACAATTCTATATCACATTTTTTTTGAATGATACAAACACGTACAAAGATATACAAATTTTTTTGGCCAATATAAAATATCAATTACAGTGCATTATAAAACATTCCCTTGCAACCCCCATTGCATTTGCATGAAACCATTTCAAGGAAAGATTCTGATTCATCTAGATCACATTACAAATATAGGAACAATCAATAATCCTTATTGAGGCCGGTGGTGCATGTTTAGTCTGTGCACCCATCACACCTCCCTCTGTTTTATTTCAGTCCACGATCCCTCCCTCTGTGTGCATAGGGAAAGATTCTAGTGCCATGAACTGCCGGTCTGTTTTATTGTGTCCCAGGTTGTTTATGGTGGACACTGATAAGTTTATCATCCTTTAAATGAATACTAGACTTTGCTGTGAATCCTTATCTTCAGGGGTTTGTCGTTCCCCTACACACAAAAGCTTGCAAGACACTCGAACAAAACCACATATGACGTATCAAGTCATTGAACCTTCCCCAGATTTTTTCGGATACATGAATGTTTCCCTCGTGCACACAAAACCTTCCACTCCCACAGTGTAAACAGGGGTACATGTCCCATCTGCTTACTACAAGGACGATTCCAGATTTCCAAGTGGTCTGACCTCTTATCTTACATTTTGCCGCCCTTCATGTCCCTTGTAAGAGTAGTAAACAAACCATTGGCACCATCACAACACCACCTGTCAAAAATACCAGGGAATGCTGCTTGTAAAAATGTCCCCAGTTATATTCATGGGATCCGTAAGCAAATTTGCTCTGTTATTTTATGAACAATCATTATTAGATAGAGCAGGTCAATGCTAATTGTGTCCATGTGCGTGTAGAAAACAAACCTCTTGCCCATCCAACATCAAAACTTGCACTCAGTTTAGTTAACCTAAAATCTAACTACACATTGATGTTACAGATGCCATAAACATTAACCCAAATAAAATATTTTATAACTTTAAAAGGCTAAATATGTTTCTTTATTGAAAGTGCTTGTCAACACTTGATTGTTCCTTAAAATATATTGAAAGAAAATGTTCCAAATACATTACTGTTCCCAATATTTTGGTTTTTCAGAAAAGGAAAGCAGAGGAAGCTCCGTACGATGTTGTCTTGCATCTGTAATTATGCCTGAACTTTTTAATACTGCATCTCTTTAACACTCATGTGTTTTGCAGACTGATATAAATAAAACATCTTATCACAAAGCTCCTTGCTTGATGCTAAACCTCATGATAAGAACTCCTCCATGCTAGTAGCTTATTGACCAAGCATAGAGTGATCAAATATGGTGTGCAGGTGTGGTGTGACATGGCAGCTCACTACTGACCACAGCAGGGCATAGCAAAAGATATGCATCAATTTTTTATTAATGGAAATGCGTTGGCTAAAAACAACAGGATTCGAATTTTCAAGGACTTTTCAAAATTACAGTTACTTACTGTAAAATGGCTCAGGGAACCCTGGGAAATGGGCTGGGACCGACAATTAGATTCTTTCTGAAAGAATCTGATTGTAAACCAATTCTGATTAGTTACAATCAGAGTTTTCAGACAGAATCTGACTGTATACTACCAAACCAATCACATATTTTTCCATTCAGAATTGGTTACAATCATATTCGGTCAGACACTCTGATTTGGTTTTTGTATACCAATCAGATTATTTTCTGAAAGAATCTGATTTTAACCAATTCTGATTGGTTACAACCATATCTTCCAGAAAGTTGTAGAAATCAATTCTTTCTGCAGGACTCCTGATTGTAACCACTCACAACGATTCCGGAATTCCACATTCCGGATTTCAACCTGCGTTAGAGATTTTCAAGATTTTAATGTCCCCCAAATTTCACCATGGCGCTATTTTTATCGTGCCAACCCCCCCTGGATATATAAGGCAGCTAGACAGGTGCCTTGTTTGTCAGTTGCGTTAAGAGTGAGTTTTAGTGGAGACCTGACATTGTAGGAATTGGACCATTTTTTTTTCCCTGCTCTTTGAGCTTTCTGTTCTGTGTTTGAATTTCAGTGTGGTGTACTAGCACTTGTGTTAACCACCCTGTATTCACAGAATTAGAGGCCCCAAAAGTTCTTTTAAGGAAACCCCCCCCCCCCATAAATCCTTTGGAACATATTAGTGTTGGTCTTTTGGGGCGGTCTGGGGCCCTATTGCGGTGATTGATAATGTGCCTACCGTGGCCGTCAATGAACGTTTGTTATTTAATGACATGCCGGTTGAATCCATGGCGGTATACAAATGGTATTCTATGGGGATCATAACTCGTAAATGAGGCGCCATCTGCTCTCTCTCTGCCTTTTAAGGTCAGAACCACTGTCTCTAGAGAGGACTCAAAAACCGTGGTCTGGATGCAAATGACAGTCAGCCAGTGCTGTAGCCCCCCTCTTTAATGTGCACTTCTGATGCTGTACGTGGACTGGTGCCCATTGGGAATGCATCCAAATCCAGGATTTTTGAGGGGGTGGGTTGTTTTCCTAAGCAAGCACATTAGGAAGTTCAATGACTAGAGATGGATTGACTCGAATTTTAACTTGAGCTTTCACAGTGAGAAGGACACAACACAATGTAGATTTTGAACTTCCAACTTTTTAATACTTATTTGTTTATTTGATACATAAATTTGAGTTGAATTTCCGATTGCCACTTGGAGTCGGAAGAATTTTTTTTCCCCCTTCATAAATTTGGTGGATTTTTTTTGCCTTCCTTCTGATCAACAGTTAGGCAGGAAATAGGATATTGCTAGATGGATAAGACTGGATGGATGTATGTCTTTATTCAACCTCAAATACTATACCATCCTATACTATGATTTTTTTTTTTTTTCATTTATGTGAACAAGGTGGCGTGGCGGGGTGTTTCGACAACCAAGTATCTGCAATGTACCACTGCTGTTTTGACACCTTACCATGGGCAGTTTCCTATAACAAACCCTCTAGCCACTATGCAATCATGCCCTTGCATTCAAGGTCCTTAACCCTGGGCTGTGATATGCTAATTCGGAACTTTCCATGGTCCATAATTGGGTACAATATATAATGACTTCTTGGTAACAGTCATTCTTAATTAAGAAAGCCAGTCGGATGACTAGCTAATGACTTCACGAACTAAACTGTAAGTCAGTTGATCTAAACTGAATACAACCTATACAGTGTAGAATTGCAACATAGTTTCTATATCTAACATAGTTTTCCTTTACCAAATATAGATTCTATGTCTATATCTCTATGTTATCATATAATTTATCTATTTTCTCTACTTGCCATACTAAATTATGACAGTTTAACCATCGATGCATCAATTAAAGGGCGTTTGACCATGACAGTAAAATTGTATGATGTTGGTGTAAAGGATCAGTTCACTCAAATGTTAATGATTCCATTTTTAACATTAATTAAAAGTACAGGAGGTAAAGGAGCTCTGTCTACCTCCCCTTCTCAATTAATGAACAGGACCAGAACAAAGTAGAAAACCTTCCCGCGAATGCAATCCAACCACTGCCTCATGTTTGATAAGAACTGGAGGCCTGAACAACACTGGCTAATGAAACTGGAAGTCTGACAACACTGGCTAATGAACTGGGGGCTGACCACACTTGCTATGAAGTGGGCGCTGATTACAATGGGTAATGAACCTTGAGGGCCGAGGATTGCTGGAGGTGAATCTAGTTTTGGTCAGTTAGTCAGGACTTGCCCTGCTAGCTGTATATTACACTTTAAGTAAAACGTGGCTGAAGGAGGACTGGATTAGCTAGTGTTTTTTTCGTTTGCACTGTGATTCATTTTGTTAATTTTATGTGAGTGAGGCATCTGAATTGTGTTTTCCTCTGAGAAATTGTGTGTCATAATTTCAAATTTTGGTTGATTGCAGTAACTTGTGGTACCATTTCAGGCTAGCTAGCAGATGTTGTTTCAGGATTTTGGCCCTCAATCGGTTTAGACTCATTTTACGAAGAAAACCCCGGAATTGTTCAGCGAATATTATACATTCAGGGTTTATTCAATAAAAGTTCTTATCGTTTAATTTTGCCCCAACCATCAGATGTAAGCTCAATGTTAAATAAGATCTGATTGGTTTGGGCACCATTACATGCAAGCAACATTTTAAACGATAAGAACTTTTATTGAATACCCCTGATTGTGTTTTTTTTTTCAGCACAAAGATACTGTCACAACATTTTTGTACCTTTTCTTTCTGGAGATTTGTGGCAGGAATTATGAGTAAATCTGTAAAAAAAATTGGAAAATTTACAAATTTTCATGGATTTTTTTGTCCATTTTCTTTATAGTTATCTTAAGTTAACGCACAACCAATCTTACTGTTTTTGTAAAGCTCTGGTACTCCTGAGTACAACATCCCAGATATATGTAGGTACCCCCCCTTTTCCTGCACGGAGACCCCCCCAAACTAAAACACACCTTCAATAATATACACCAAATTGAAATGTATAATAACCACTACTCGACCTTTCACATAGAATATCTACCAAATTTACTAAAATTATCCCACAATTGAGATATTTTTACGAAACTACACACCTGCATTGATTTTAATGAGTGTGGTAATTATTTTTTAACAAAATGCAATACCTGGGCACAAGCCCTTCGACCAATTGTATTGTAATTGTTTTTTCTCATATTTTTCCTTTTTTTCCTCAACTGTAAAACATTAAAGACAAAATCAAATGTTGAATTTCAGCTAAAACTGGAGAGGAAAGTTCACAGCATCTCAAATATGAAAGCCTAACCCTTCTGGATAAAAGGGGTATGCCACATTCCAATGGGTGGTAACCCAGAACAATATGGCTACCAAGTAACCCAGAGCCATGATTAATGCCAAATATCAGTAACAGCAATGTTTTTTTAGCCATGTCTTTATTTTGAAACAGTCCCTGCAGTTTTTTCTTCCCACAAACCCCCCCTAACCTCATAATAAACCACACAAATTCATATATTCCTGAATCCAGGGTGTTATAGAGGGGAGCATTGGGAGCAAATTCAGGGGTCCAGGAGCCATGGGGGCCCCAGCTTCTTATTTTTACTTATTGACACATATACTGTAGCCTCCCTCTCAGAAAAAACCCTTGTGAAGAGCACGGATAGGGGCCCCCATCATAGTTTTGCTGGGGGGGCCCAGTGATTGCTAGTTAACACACTGCTGTAATCTACATACCTTCAGTATATGTAATGTGTAGTGTATTTATACACTACATCACTGGTTGGCACAGTTTTTTGGAAAATGTTTGTCCTTTTCGACACAGATTTTTAAACAAAAAAAATAACAATCAACAAATTCAAAGGTAGAAGAGAATCATGCAAACCCTATGGAATGTAATAACAAAACGTTACACATATTATCTTCCAATTCAAACGGTATATGCCAATGCGTGGTTACACATGTGGACGTGGACGCGACTAGCCATAAAGTAAGACAAATGCACGTGGCTCACAACACAGTGAACAATTTTCAGCCAACTCCAAATTTTAACGTTTTTACCACACAAAACACCCCCTAACGTCAGAAATACCTACATAAACCATTATTCCTATAATCTAATACATTTTAGATACTAACACTGGTAATTAGTTATTCATACCATCAATGTGTAGGCGTATTTTTCTTTTGTAGTAGACTTTTTGAAATAAAAATGACTTTTCACATTCAAACACCAAAAAATACCTTCCAAATTATATATTTCCCAGAATCCTGACAACCTTTACAATGGTGCCTTAATCAGTTCATACCATCATGGATCATGCGCCAGAGAGCTTTGAGAATTCACAAAAAAAAAAAACATGTTCCAAAGTTAAAAATCATGACAAGTATGAATGAAAGAAATAATAAAATGTAAGCAAATATCAATCTCCTAAATGTCCTGAATCAACACGTAAGCCATACGTTGTGGATGCACACACGAGACTAGCATACAGGGCTACCAACTAACTCGAATGGAACAAAGTTTCCAAGTGTAAATTACAAGAAAAAAAAAAGTGTTTCTGTAGTATTTAACAGCCCTACTCTTTTTTAAAGAAACGAGCCCTAAAAACGTGGAAATACACCACAAAACTATAATATATTTGGATACTTACACACCTTCACCTACGTAACAGTGTCTGCTTTCATACATGCATAAGACTTCCAGACACCAGTACTCCATAGAACTCCATGCTTTAGAATGTGGAAAAATAAAAGGTACGGGGGGGATGAACAGATCCTTTGGCCAGACAGGCTTGGTGAGGCCGCCACTCAAACCGGGACCCTTCGGAATGTGCTGTCCCTACAAGCCCTTTGGGGCTTAGGGGTCCGCACTCGAACCCGGAACACCCTGCCCCGGCACACTATCGGCCCTCTAGGGCCCTTTGTGGCACTTATAATGCCCTTGTTGCCCTCACAGGCCCTTTGGCTAGGGGTCTGACGCACGCTCGACAACCGGAACCCCCCTCGGCACTTAAAGGTGCTTTGGCGGCCCTTGGAAGGGCCCTTGGGGGCTAAGGGGTTCTCGAACTGGGACCCCTCTCCCCGGCCTTTGTAAGGGCCCATTGCGGGCAAGTCTGTAAATGTTTGTTGGGGGGTCCCGCAGCTCAAACGACACGTGCCCCCCATTGAGGCATCTCTTAAAAGAGCCTTGGACGTGTCTTCTTTCGTTACCTCCGGTGACACCAAGCTTCACTGTCGAGCCCCAGGGGTACCTCCGCGCGCGGGCCTCAACGAGGAGATGTTACCGAGTGTCTTGATATGACGCAACCGTCTTCAGACGCGACCCAACCACTGATGTTTCTGCTGCCAGGCAAGTCACTGTAGCGCAGTTTGAGCTGGCACGCCGGCCTCAGAGGACCCGTGTTGCTTGCCTTTTCTTTCTCATCCATCTACTGCGATGGCATTGAGCTCACGCGAGGATGGCATTCATTTATAAGGTGCAGAAAAAGTTCCTAAAACGTATTCTGATTGGTGTACAATATATATATAAAGGCATGTCCACCCTTACAAATAAATACTTTTTGATACTGCTCGCTCCCCCGTGCTGGTAGCCACCCCAACCGCATGATTAGTTTTGAGTTTGCCGAACGTTCGAAAATTATTTGAAAGCAGCTTGCGGTAAACGGAAGTGCGCGTGGTGACACTACGTCCGTGTTTTTTATATGGCTGTTTCCCGAGCACAGACGTGATCCACCAGACCCAGGGGCCTGTAAGTAAGTTTACACTTGAAATATTTCGGAGTTCATTCGAAATTTCCGAAACTATTTACCCCCCATTGACCTTTAATTGGTTCCGTTTTTTGGGACCTTTCAACTTTTTTAGAAGTTTGAAAACGACGAGAATATCGAACTGTTCGGCCACCGTCTATTCAAGGGATGAAATCCTCGTCCTAAAACCCAGGTAAAAAAAACCACTAATGTCAACTCCCTGGCACGATCAACATCTGCCTTGTTACTTTATGAATGGCCTGCATACTTCCTCCTTTCCACCAGCAGATGTCATTGTTCTCCTCCGAGATATCAATCTGGAACTTCTACCTCCCACCCAGCAGAGTGCGCTCTCTACCTTAAGAACTGTGTGGATTCAGACTATTGCTGGGAGAGATTGTCACCTGACTTCTATGTTGACATTTTAAGGCCACAGTGAACAGTGCTCAGTCAGTGTCATTGTACCTATGTTTCGGTGTCCTAGCCCTTCTAGCCTGGAGTTAGCAAGTCCTTGTATTAGAGTCCTGTATCCTGCTTTGGTGACTCCTGTGTTTTGACCTGTCTGTGTTTCTCTTGGATCTCTTATCTATTGTATCTAGCCGTCTTATTTTTCATGTTCTTCCTACCTTTGCCGCTGTGGCCTCTTGTTTGTTTGTGCATTATTATTGGTTTATTGTTATTTTTATCTTCCGTTGTGGTCTGTGTCGGCACACATTTGATAATAACTGGATTACTCCGCATTTGATAATCTTGCAGAGTAGCTAATTGTATGTAACTACCAGACTGCAGGTGTATGCCTACATTAAATACACTTGCCTGCGGGAGATTGTCTTGCATTACCTTTTTTAATTTATGCATGTTTGTAGTGCATGAGGTTAATGTCTACAACTGCTTCATATCATTTATATTCCTTGCAATTGTTAATAATTGCCTTGTCATTTATTCCTGTTGGTCGCTCAGTTTTTCCCCATAAGTGACATTTCCTGCATTATTGCACATCTTGTGCATTGCCCATGTTGGTTCAGTGCAACTGCATAAATGCAATCCTTAACACTCCCACATGTCCTGAATCAAACAGTATGCCATATGCGTGAATTGCACACAAACACATGGCTACCAACTCAAATGGGATGCATGCCCAAGTGCAATTCAAAAAAATCAAAGTGCTCTGTAATTTGAACAGCTACACTATTCAAAGGAAACAGCCCCCAAACTTTTGTGTAAAAAAAATAAAATGATGATTCAAAGTTGAAATCCTACCTCAACAACTTGACAAGCAAAAAACCACTAAATATTAACATCCCCATGTCTGAATCAAGTGGTGTGCTATATGCGTTGGTGCACACAACTAGAGCTCAAATGGGACACATGGCCAAGTTCAATTACAATAGAAGAAAAAAAACAACCCACCCCCTACACACAAACACCACCCTTTTAGTGGTATTTTGTGAAAACTGGTTGGTACTGACGATTGAAAAACACAAAAGCAAGAAAAAGTACCCCCCTAAAATTACCCTAACTAAAGAAGCATCAGTTACCAGCGAAGCGGAGTTTAAAATATAACTTTATTAGATATACATTAAATACATAAGAAAAAAACACTTAAAAATATTTTAGTAGTATATAGGAAACTAAAGAAAGTGTATTGTATACTCGAAACAAGAAGCAGTCCAACTCAGGTAAGTAAAAAATCTATTTTATTGGAACTCCATTAAAAATAAGTCTCACGTATCCAGGTATAGACCAAATACTTATGACTAAGGGTGGAGGTCCACCTGAAACGCATTAGGCATTTGATATACTGTATACTGGATTGTGAAGTGTATTTTTAATGAGTTCCAATAGATTAGATATTTTACTTACCTGGTTGGACTGTTTCTTGTTTCGGAGTATACAATACTCTTTCTTCAGTTTCCTATAGTAAAGTCTAAATGTAATATTTA
The DNA here is from genome assembly GCA_019447015.1 of Hymenochirus boettgeri. Classification (NCBI taxonomy): domain Eukaryota; kingdom Metazoa; phylum Chordata; class Amphibia; order Anura; family Pipidae; genus Hymenochirus; species Hymenochirus boettgeri. The sequence goes on from CM033474.1 coordinate 96,819,541, forward strand.
TAAATAAGGAAACTAGTAATTTTGTATGGTAACTAGACACAAGAAATATCAAGTTTAGAGTTGGGAAATTTCTATGTTAGTGGTTATTAATTATGTTTCTGTTATACATATTTTTATTATACAATATGTATACAGGGAACATAACTAAATGCGCAAAGTGTGTTATAAACAAAAAATGTATTAAGATAAAATAAAATTGTTCACAATTTGTTCACCATTAACTACTACAAAATATTCATAGTGATTTTGTGTCTTATAAATTTACTGATGCAATAAAAAACAGGATACTGGTTAGTAAAGTGGATAAGCTAAAGCTTTAGAATGATTTTCTTCTTAAAGCCTGATAATTTACCAAATTTGAGGAGAATGTGAAGTCTTTTCTAGAGTTAAAGGATATCTTTACTCTAAAACTAAATTAAATATAGATACAGCAATATTCCACTGCTCCAAAACTTTTCCAGATTTTAACTGGAGCTGTAGATTCTGAGAAATAATAGTTGAAAATCACAGCATTTACTGGGAAAGATCTGTCACTCCAGAACAGAAATTATAAATTATATGTTCCTATACTATCCCTGAACTCTTAGGATCTTTGCTGCCTCCAGCCCCTTTCTCAACGTGCCCTTTACATGTCCATTTATGTGTACAGCTGCTCTTTCACCCTAGTCCAAGGACCCTCCTTACTCCACTACTCTAAGTAAACTTCCCCCAATCTGAACAGCTGGTAACTTGAGCTCGGTGATGGGAAAGTCCTGATCGGTAAATAAATCATTGCTGTCAGATTATGCCATGCACACATGCTGTGTGTGTGTATGTTCTCTCACTTGCTGTCTGCCCGACCATGTGATCATGGGAGGAACACACCCCTTCTCCCTTCTTGCTGTGTGCTTATAAATGTGATTAATGGGGGGGCAGGGGTTTGATTGAATTAGCACACAGCAGGAGTCAGAACCCCCCCCCCATAATCAATGGATCAACAAGGAGAGAGAAACTTTCCCCACCCCCATACATTCCACCTTGTCACCTTCCTTAAAATCCCCTTCCTAAATCACAGTGACCAGCGCACATAGCATGAATAGAGACGTAATTTAATCCTCCTAAGAGTCCAGGTCAGCATATGGCTTTGCCCCCCCAAGGATGAGTGCAGGGCCCATTGCCTATGTGTGTCCTGATTGATAGCTCAGGAGAAGAATTTTAGTTTTCGGATGGACATGCTCTTTAGGTGATTCTGCAGAGAAAGTAAGTAGGGGGGAGGGAGGGGGAAATGTGTAAGCAGAGTAGTGTCCATGGTGAGGCTGTGCAGAATGTATAAGGTCGCAGACCCTACAAGAGAGGCAGTGAGTAGGGAATTTGGGGAATTAGGAGCACTCACTAACACATTAATAATTTAATGACAAAACAAGCACAGATAAATATGGAGAGTACCATCATTTTACTTCTTCACATTGTAGTTTCAGAAAAGTAAAGTTGTTTGAGTGAGTATAGTGACCTTTTAAAAGCCTTTTAATTATGGTGGTTTCATATGTTGTATCCCAGCTTGCAGGGACTGTTTTGAGTCAGAAGTTAATTTGGTAGAGAAATGTACATACTTGAGGTAAAAATCCCTATTAACAGTCATTCCATTTTTTTTGTTTTGTAGGAATATGATGCAAATATGTGATATACATCCTTAGAAAGGGGACACTTACCCCCCCCCGAATTTGTTTTTTTGATGTGTGGTGACTAATAAACTAATTTACTTGCATTTTGGAGTGTGACCCTCAATCTATATTTACTGGTCATAGAGTAGAATCCAATTTTTCAACTGGCTTTCCTGTTGCCTGTTGTAAAGTAATTAAACTGGCCCCACAATGCGCTCTAATACGAGTGGCGTACCTGAGCAAACCAGTAAATAAGCAAAAATCCAGAATTGGTTCAAGCTGTCAACAGTAATCATGCTGGTGGTTGACCCCCTATCCATGGAAGAGATATAGGGCAACATTTTTTTAGCGTTCTAGCTTAAATGGAAACTCCCAGTGGTATTTCAATTTATGGCGTCTGCAAGACTTCAATTAAGACTGAATTTGCACCTCTTAGCCAGAGTGGTAGGCAAGAGATCATCATATAAGCTGAATCAACCTCCATTGTATTCCAGCAGTCCAAGATTCTGACTGGCTGGTTGCATAGACTTTTTAAAAACATGCTATTAGTGCATTTTGCAAATCCATTCTATGGAAAGTTACAGTGTAGTGTTTTTGCATGGAAGGCTCATGAGAAGGAATGTGTGTGAAGGATATCTGGAGTAAGAGAAGCAAAAAGGTTTGTGATAAGGTATATCCCTTTTACCCATGTTTCCTCTTTGATTTTTACTATCTTCCTGTTAATCCTCGGAAGATAAATTAATTAAATACTCCAATTTTTTTTTTTAGCTCAATGTCCGCTGAGGGTTGATCAATGGAAGTTTGCAACTTGTCTAAATTACTTTTTTATCTAGCTCTGGTAATGGGGATAGGATTACTATTTCTAGTCTAAACAAAGGGGCATATTTATAAAAAAACGAAAATAACGCCATAAAATTACCGGCCGCAATCGCGGGCATGGCAATAACGCGATCGCTATTTATAACGTGATCGCCGCGATGTTTCGTGGCCACGATGTTGATGCGGTGGTAATTCTAATTCCCTTTGCGACGATAGTGCATATGCCACTAAAGTCCAGTTTGGCCGCAAAAGGGACTTAAAAACCCTTCTGGCGATCCTGGTGGGAGGGGATGCCGGGAAGGCAGGTCGCAGTGGATGGTCGCATTCGCCGCGGAGAGCGGCAGGGGTGTACGCCCACCCGCCCCGCGCGGGGCAACCCCCGCCGACCCCTTCCCAGAGCAGCCAAGACCAAGAGCTCGCTGGGAGGGGTGGAGGCACCCTCCAGCGGGGGCCCTCAGAAGGACCTTTTGGGGCTTAAGGGGTCCCGCAGCTCGAACCGCACCCCCCTCCCCAGCCCTGTAAGGGCCCTGAGGCAAGGAGCCACCGGCAACCTTGCAACAAGGCAAACAAATGAAGAGGAAGGTTGACGGACTGCAACCAGCGTAAGTTTAAAACCTAACTTTATTACGGAAATAGCATTCTTCACAGAAAAAATAAGGATTTGTTGTTAATACCTCGTGATTTTGTTTTATTTATATAGATAACATCAGATGTTGCTACTAATTACTTTATTTTCCTGTATAATACACAGGATCTAATATAATATATCTTGTATCTCATATAAAAGCATATTTTATGAAGTACTACATTCATAATTCTGCTCCTATGTATAAAATAATGGCATTATTTGTAGCTGAGGGGGTGTTGGTTCCAAAAATATATACAAGGATGTTTAATAATCTGCAAGCACGCTATTTATCTTTGTGCGATCCCGCAATACAATACCAGACGTAAAGACGTATTGCATCGTGGGATCGCGTAAAGGTAAGAAGCTACGGTTGCTCTTTTGAAGCCCCTATACAAAGCCCTGTTAAGTTTTGCATAGTCACTCTGAGTACGGACGTCCGGCTGCTGATTGGGCAGCATCAGGGGCGTAGGAATCACTATAGCAGTCATAGCAGTTGCTATGGGGCCCAGAGCTGAAGGGGGCCCCGGCCAGGTCCCCTGCCGGCATGTGCACCCCCCTAAGAAAATTTTTATATCACGAAGTTCAGCCACACAAACGTTTCAGGAGAAAGTTTGATTGGTTCTGCTTCAGCTTCCCGAAGGTTCTTTTTATTCATATGTTCTATATAGAAAGATGACACAGAAAAACAAACAAAACTCAAAGCATTTAGAGATATAATTGGGGATTTTAAGTGGCTTTAAATTGTCATGTACATTATGTGATATCCAGAAAAAAAACTTTACAACTAGCATCCTCTGAAGCTCTGTTTTACAGAATAATATTAGTGCAAGTTAACATACACATAGCGATTTAAGATAAATCAAACCCTGATAATGAAATGTAAAGCTCTATAAAATCTTACAGACATGGGCAGGGGGATGGCCAGACAGTGAATTGAATTCAGCTTTTGATTGGTCAGTGTAGTTAATAGTTTAATGGGTCAGCATTAAACTAAGCATTTTTTGAAAGCTGCCTGTGATTGGGGTTACCTAGGTAACGAGGACAGTGGGAATACCCCCCTGCGGTTTAGAAGAAGTGATTATGGAAATGGACAGGTGGAAATTGAGGAGGTGCAGTTCACACTTTCACACAGATTTGGCCTTTTGGTCTTGTAGTTGCTTTGATAAACTACAAGTTGATTTGTTAACTACAAGTTAGATAATAATAGCTGAGAATCGTTTGTATGGACTAAATCTCAGGCATGATTAAAAGAAATAGAAATCTATTGGATGGGGTTAAGGGTTTACATTGGAAACCGATTTCTAATATGTTGTGATAGTGATTCCTAATATGTTGGTGGATCACATTGGTTACGGTTTCCCTCATTTTGGAAATGGAAAAAGATCAAGTTGCACTTGTTATTTCCTGACACCAGAACTGTTTGGATGGAAATTGTGCAGACAGAAAGTTACCCACCAAATTGACCTTTTAGTTAAATCTTTACACTTAGTTACATTAAGATACTTCAGTTTGAGGGTGGTGAAACAGGCCTTTACATAATAATATATAATAATAACGGCTGCAAGTCCAATGAAAAATTCATTATTGTTGGGGGAAGGTCAGTCTTGAGCTGAGGTATCCGCCAAGATTGACATGGAGGATCAGAAGGAGGAGTTATGCAATGGGGCTTTGGCTTGGTTCATGGCAAGGCCTTCATTTGGTGAAATGAAAAAGTGGCAGTCCGGCAGATCGCCAAAAAGGGACTGGCCTAAAAATAAGTTTGGTAAAGTTGGAAGTTATTAGATGAGTTATGGTATAAAGGTTAAGAAGTTATTTGTTAATAAATGCTGCTACCTGATATTCACCACCTAAATATGGTGTCCATGTGTTTGTTATTATTGGGTTAGGTGAACTGTCAGACGTCCATCCTCCACTGCCCATGGGAATTGTATTTGCTTTTTATGTCATTTTGTATTTTTTTTTTTGTAATATCAGTTTAGTTTATTTTGCCAGTGAGTGGTTTGAAATAATCTTTTATTAAACAATTTTACTTTTCTTTCTTATAGAATTTTTAAAGGGGAATGAAAGGGAAACATAAATAAGAAATAATTCAAGAAAAGGCTTTTAATTTTACAGCGTGATGTTGAATACAGTAGGTTGCTGTCTTTAAGCCCTTATTCTGTATTCTGCAAGTCCTGCAGCATTGAGAGGCTCAGGCACATGACTTTTTATAACCCTCTATACCTAGTTATGTGAGATCACACCAAAGGCATATTTATAAAGAACCAGTAATGTAATATACAGTCTTCCTTTTGGTCCCAAAATACTGGTACTGCACTTTATTCAATATGCCCCTAAGACCATTATAATGAGTCTAATGGCAAGTACGGGATCATGCAATGTTGAAAATAAGAGGGGGATTTTACAAGAATAATTTAAACTGACAAACTATGAAACTTTAAGCAGCATTTACTGTATATAATGGGTAGGATCTTGCTTATGGTTTGATTTCTTCTCAGTGATGAATGCTAGCCCTTATTAATCGAAGCCAAGCTAGATTTGATACCGAGACTCATGACTAGTCATTAACAGTGATAGTGACATATGGAAACACACCTCTCAATTCTTTCATAAAGGCAGCTATTTTTTGTTGTTGTTCAGGAGTAAATTTTGTTACTGCACTGTCCCGTCTGCTTTGTGTCACCGCACCAGTAACCGCAGAAAAAATTTCTAAGTAGAAAAAATAAAATACATTAAGCTTCAAGTATAGCTTTACTGACATAAAGAGGTAGATTATGTTTTCTATTTTTATTGCAAACTGTAAAATATAAAGTAAAGCTAAAAAAAGGAAAAGGTGAAAGTGTGAGCAGAGCGTGTTGATATAAGGATGAGGGGTGGGGGGGTCATGACTGGAATATGTTACTGTAAGAATGAGGGGGGTTTATAGTCAAAACTACAGTACATACTAAATCTTTACTTGCATAGCTAACTAATCAGTTATAATTAAAACTAGTTTAATGTAATGAAAAAAAATTTTTGAAAAATGTATACATGTTTTATTTGCACTAACAATGCCTTTACATTCCTACTATCCATTTCTTATCTTTTATGGTGTATATTTATACTAGAATCCTCACTTTAAATTGTATTATGTCTCCTTGTATTCTGTAGACAAGATAATGTTAATATCTGATGATGGGAGGAAGTTCCTGTTGCTGTTGCTGTGTTAATATCAAGAAAATATTTTGTTTGCATCTAACATCTCCTAAATTTCAGACTCTGGTTAATTACATTTGTTAAATATTGATATCTGTCTATATGGAGATGCTTGATCTGTCTTTTAGAACTATTAGGGCTATGTACCGAGAGCCGCTATCGCAAAATTGTGTCTTAAAGTTCCATCAATGTCTTAATGGGGATTTATCAACACTTAACGTGACTTTTAGACGTAAGAACCGATGCTTGTGTTATTCTCGTTAACTTTGCGCGTCTAGACAACGCAAGTAATGTACCAAATTTTAACACTATTAATGCGTGACTATAACGTGATATTTTAGAGCGTTTGTAACGCCACCACAATGATGGTCTTAATCAGACGTTAACTGAAAAAGTCCTATGTACAGAAAGGTGGTATATATGCGCATTGTTATCATGTGATTTCACCCTCACAATTGGCCCATTTTGTAATGTGTAATTGGTCGACACAGACCAATCACAAATCACGCATGCATGTGTGTAGCAAGCAAGCTTTTCTTGATGTTACTTTATATATGCAATGCAAATAATTGTTGCTTCATTTTATTTATGAATGTATGTTCATTGTGAGCTAACATGTGTGTTGCTAAGCCAATTAGTTAACTACTACTACCTACTACCATAAACTGACCATAACAAATAACAGGAGCAGATTTTGTTAAAGGGGAAGTATGAGTGAACTTATTTCTCTGTAACTTAAGTCAATATATAATAAGTGGCCTATGGATGTTTCTTGTTGGCGAGAATATGTGCATTACTTGTGTACCACAATGTACGCAATTCCACTACTAAAACACACGCTTAGCTCTTAACGTGACTTTACCGCTATGTATCAAGACTTACGCAACTTTAGTACTAAAACACACGTTAAGCTCTTAAATTGCATGTCCACCCCCAAAATTATAATTTAACCCACTACCGGCCCCACTGTGTAGTGTAGAAAAATCCTTACCTTACATCCCAGAACCAATGGTTGCCCTGTAATGCCCCTCCAAAGTCCAGAAAACTGGCCACCAGGAGCCTAGCAGAGGGGGAAATTGTTTCCGCCGCTGAGGCTTCCTCTGAGAGGTTTCTGGCATGCTCTGAGCATTTCTTTTGATTTAGTGGTGTTCAGGGTGTTCTTGTGGTGTTGAAGTTGTTGAGAATGTTGAAAGTGACGGCGTTGGTGTTATGTTGGAATTAAAGTTGAAGAAAGTCAATAAACACCTGTAAACATCAGTTGAATAGAATGTTTTATCTGTACCAGAAAGAAAAACTTTGGGAGCAGTTACAGCCCCCAAAAATGAATATTTTAAGAAAATCATTGTTAGTGCAAATAAAAAGAGCATCAGTGCCCTACTGGTAAAATATGATATTAATTTATTCAACCCATTATTACTGTTAGTACAATTTAATATATACGGTTTGATTTTGAATGAGATATTTATATGAGATATAATAAAATACATTATGCTTTACTACGTTTTTATTCATTTGAAAATCCCCATCATGGGGCCAGCATAGTCATGTCACTGGCAGGGCAGATAAAAGGCATGGGAATCTTACCTTTTGCTACTTTCTTTAGTGTGTCCTTAACAAAACCAGGAATTTTAAGGGGTTCAGCATATCGTTCAGTGAGGTGGTTTATTTCTTCTTCATTTGTAGCCCTTGGCTGTGCTATTGCGTTTGCAGTGAGTGCTGCAAAGAATACACAGGCAAAAATCCCAGTGTGCATGGCTGTGGGGAAAACAAGTTTCAATAGGTGAAAACCATAGCTATAAAAACGTTTCCTTTAACAAAAAATACAAACATTATTCTTACTAAATAGGAATCTATGGCACTAACTATCTAACTTACAGATGAAGACCATGCTAAATATATATAAAAAAGTTTCACAATTACAAAATAAATGTATCACTTGAGTGCTTTCTATGTGCTTATCTAAAGCTATGCATGTTTAAATTCAAGAAAAGCCTTCAGTATATGAAATCCTTCCCACTTTCAATTTTACCCCCAATGGATACCGTATATGCTCGAGTATAAGGGCACAGCCACACTACAACGCAAACGCAATCGCACACGGAATTGCATGCGATTTCATGTGCGATTTCGTTGCATTTGTGCATGCATTTTCTTCATTAGGTATAGGAAAACACATGCGATTGCGATTAAAAATGCGGAACGCAAATCGCAACGCACCCGAAAACACGCGTTTTCGGTGCCTTGCCGCGTTTTCAATGATCTGAAAATAGTGAGATAGTACACACATACATATACACCTTTCCTATATGTAATATCCTAAAAAAAAATATATATATTCTTTATATTATATAACTATATCTATATAGTTATATAGATTGATTTCTTAGGAGCTACCAATGTACCAATGAGGTGTTTTTTTTAGGATATTACATATAGGAAAGGTGTATATGTATGTGTGCACTGTCTAACTATTTCCATTTAAAAGACCACCAATCACTGTATATAAAGTATAGCACTGACTTATATTAGGTACAAGACAAAATAAACAAAATACATAATCTTACTTACAGAGCTGAGATTCCTACACTATTTTAATATGGGATAGTCAAAATGGGAGGTTAAACCCCACTCGTGACTGCTGAGGGGTCTCTATGCGAATACTGAAAGGAAGTGGTAATGTCAGTGTAACATCGAATGATGTGCTGTTTGTAAAACATGTGGCAGTCATAGCCAATCCAAAATGTTTTTTCTGTATGCTACAAAGGATGTGATGTGTATTGTAAAGGACATATACACCAAGGCTCCATGTATACCTCCAGCCTGCAGGTAGTAAAAGACAAGACATCACTAATATTTATGGCTAGGAGGAGAGAAAGTGAATCCCTTGCACAGTGTAATGCCCTGATTGAATGCAACACAAGATTCTGTGTATATGATCCTGTTACCACCTGTTGGGAGGACAGATTGTTACAGACAAGTTACCTTATTGGATACAAACTATGAGGGAAAATATAACTGTACACCAACTTACAAGGATACACAATATACAAGGGTGGTCAACATTCAAACTGGTGCACCATAGGCAGGGACTACTCCATTACTGCAAATTTTATGTGGGGAAAATCATGCAATACTTACTGTTAAATGTAATTAAAACTGGTTTATCTTGTTTAAAGAAAGTAACTGCACTGTCTGCTTTGTGCCAAACCACCAGAGTAACCCACTGTGTGCCATGCTACCCATAATCATTCCATAAAGCAGTGATCTGGTACAAATTGGTGGCAGCAGAGCAGGTAATACCATTTATTCTCTCCGTTTTCTCTTTATGTCTGTTCTCTGTATTACGCTATGGGGGCTGCTACTGAAAGTATTGATTTAAATCCTCCTGTCCTTGTACCTGCAGATGATATGCCCCAATTAGACTCAGTAGATCTACCAGGCCCAATTGCCAAACCTATTTTTAAACCTGATGAATTTGAAGAGGTAACTAGGGAGTGGACTGATTGACTAGAACAATTTAAATTGGCAGCCATTCTTAATAGTTGGGATGAAGGTGCTCGCTTGCAAGCCATTTTGCTCAATGGTAAATTCAGGCAGGTATACCAAGGATTTAATACTGAAATAAAAAGCAGTTATCAGTTATTAAAAGGTGCTCTGAAGCAAGTTTTTTAAACTAGATCTGTAGGAAAGAGGATATAAAGGATAATACTTTGCATGTCCCTGCCCATTTCTCTAGGTAACCTGGGAATGAGAAATATTTGTTTATATGTTAGATTATTAAGGCAATTCTAATATAATAACATGAGGCTGTGATGTACCTTCTGTAATAAGAAGGCTCTATTTCATTTTATACTCTGTGGAGAACTTTTAGCTCCTCTAAACCCTCACCTTAACCTATAAAGCTAATCAGTATCCTGTGCTCCCAAGTTCTAACCCTGGAACTTGCTGTGGTAATTACTAATAAGTATAAACATAGCATGTTTATCTGGTTCAGAGTCACAGGTTACCCAATGGTGCTGTTTAGTTTGAACTGTTCATTGCGGCAAGATTGTCTGGGTCTATTCTCAGACCTGCAGGCTTATTACACTTAGATCCCCTGGATTCTAGTTGGCAGGTAGATGCAATAGGAAAGAGAAAGCAAGTTTGGTAAGGTTTATGACTCCTACTGCCTAAAGTGACCTATATTATCCTTTCCTATTCCAATAGTGTAATAGCTATGGATGTAAGGGAAGGGCAGATGGATCACTTGCATATTTAAACCCTTGGGTAGGAATCGCTAAAGCATGAAAAACTTCTTAATTCTAGGATGTGTAAAAAAATTAATCCCCAGAATTCTGTGCAGCCAGAGAATGCTGGGAGTTGTAGTTTTTAAACATGTGAAAGGTCGGTGGGAAATATGTGTTTATATGTTAAATTATTAGGGCAATACTATTATAATAACATGAGGCAGTGAAATTAACGATCGGTTTAACGATTGTTTTACTGATCGCTAAAAAGCGATACCGCGGCTTTATAAATACGGCCCACAGTGTCCCCTTTCTCAAGCTACAACAGACAGCATGGTTATTAGTGGGAAGGCCCATCCACGTTTTAAACAGCCCAACAGGAAATGAGGGAATCCACAATTACACAGCTTTTACATTGTATCTTATATATATTTTTCACAATTTTATATACTTTTTTTGAATGATACAATCACCTCAAAGATAGAAAAAATGTTCTTGCCATATAAATATCAATTACAATGCATTATAACATTCCCGTGCAACCCCTAATTGCATTGCATGACCATTTCAAGGAAAAAGATCTGATTTATCTATCACATTACAAATATAGGAATAAATCATAATCCTTATTGAGGCCATGTGGTGCCAGTGTATTAAGTCTGTGCATCCATCACCCCTCCCTCTGTTTTAATTTCCCCTCTCCTGTGTGGCATAGGGAACGATTCTAGTGTTTAGTTCTAGTGCCTGCAGGTCTGTCCCATTTGTTTATGGTGGACACTGATAGTTTATCATCCTTTAAATGAATACTAGACCTGATAGCATTCCATCCAAAGCCATTACTTAAAAGTATTCCTACCAGCCAATTCATTCGTATTAGAAGAATTTGCTCCTTATGGGATTCCTTTAATTTACAGGCCAATATACCAACAAATGTGAATATGTGGGTATTGAACAAGTTGTGGTAGGATGTAGAGGAGGGAACAAAGATTTCTTACTATCTAAAAGAGAATTATGGTGGATCCTAAAGTTGAAAACTAGATGGCCCCAGAGTTTACATAAAGATTGGGAGTTTTCCCTTTTTATATGAATTTCTAATATGAATTTCTTATGAATTCTGACATGAATTTTCACAAAAATTCCTATATATAGTATTTGCTCTATATGTTTGGTTCCCCAGAATTGGTCATTTATTGATAAGCTACATTTCTCACATTTTAAACTATATAGGAGTATACAGGTTATTGTTACGTTTACAATAGAAAAATAGGATTTGGTTGTTAAATAACTATTTGATGTGTTTTATTTTATATAGATACATCAGATTGTTGCTACTAATTATCTTTATTTTCCTGTATAATACACAGGATCTAAATAATATATCATGTATCTTTAGCGTTGATCGGTTTGAGGCTGCTGCTGTAAACCTAGAGCCTTTCTCTCGCACAAGATTTTTTTGTTTTTTGTATATATATACATATTTGTAGTTTTTATGGTTACTGGCCATATCGGTCTTATCCCTTTATTTATTTGAGATGAAAGATTTAATTACATAAAGGTGTTTGTTTATCCTCACCGGTCTCTAATTTGTTCTGTGTTAACAATTATATCTGGTATTTATAAGGGGATCCCACTTGTGGAGTATCCCTCGATAAGTTGACGGGTGAGCTTCAGAAACTCCAGGGTCATGTAGTGGGCTCCCTCGTGAAGAATGCTATTTTTTCCTTCCGTAATAAAGTTAGTTTAAACTTACGCTGGTTGCAGTCCGTCAATTCTCTCTTCATTTGTTTGCCTTGTTGCAAGGTTGCCGGTGGCTCCTTGCCTCAGGGCCCTTACAGGGCTGGGGAGGGGGGGTCCGGTTCGAGCTGCGGTGACCCCTTAACCCCAAAAGTCCTTCTGAGGCCCCCCCCCGCTGGAGGGTGCCTCCACCCCTCCCGCGAGCTCGCTGGTCTTGGCTGGCTGCTGGGAAGGGGTCGGCGGGGTTGTTGCCCCCGCCGCGGGGGCGGTTGTGGGGCGTACACCCCTGCCGCTCTTCCGCGGCGAATGCGACCATCCACTGCGACCTGCCTTCCCGGCATCCCCTCCCACCAGGATCGCCAGGAGGTTTTTAAGTCCCTTTGCGGCCAACTGGCCTTAGTGGCAATCCACTATCGTCGCAAAGGGAATTAGAATTACAACACCGCCTCAACATCGTGGCCACGAAACCATCGCGGCGATCACGTTATAAATACCGATCGCGTTATTGCCATGCCCGGATGGGTCGCGGTAATTTATTGGCGTTATTTTCGTTTTTTTATAAATATGCCCCTTTGTTTAGACTAGAAATGTAATCCATCCCCATTACCAGAGCTAGATAAAAAAGTAATTTAGAACAAGTTGCAAACTTCCATTGTCAACCCTCAGCGGACATTGAGCTAAAAAAAAAAAATTGGAGTTATTATAATCTAAATCTTCCGAGGATTAACAGGAAGATAGTAAAAATCAGACCAAGAGGAAACATGGGAAGTAAGGGATATACCTTATCACAACACCTTTTTGCTTCTCTACTCCAGATATCCCTTCACAACAATTCCTTCTCATGAGCCTTCCATGCCAAAAACCCTAACCTGTAACTTTCCATAGAATGGTTTGCAAAATGCACTAATAGCATGTTTTAAAAAGTCTTCAACCAGCCAGTCAGAATCTTGGACTGCTGGAATACAATGGAGTTGATTCACTTATATGATGCTCTTGCCTACCACTCTGGCTAAGAGGTGCAAATTCAGCTTTAATTGAAGTCTTGCTACGACGCATAAATTGAAATACCACTGGGAGTTTCCATTTAAGCTAAGACGCTAAAAAAATGTTGCCCTATATCTCTCTCCATGGATAGGGGGCAACCACCAGCATGATTACGGTTGCCAGCTTGAAACAATTCTGGTATTTTGCTTATTTACTGGTTTGCTCAGGTACGCCACTCGTATTAGAGCGCATGTGTGGGGGCCAGTTTAATTACTTTACAACAGGCAACAGAAAAGCCAGTTGAAAAATTGGATTCTACTCTATGACCAGTAAATATAGATTGAGGGTCACACTCCAAAATGCAAGTAAATTAGTTTATTAGTCACCACACATCAAAAAAACAAATCTGGGGGGGGGTTAGTGTTCCCTTTCTAAGGATGTATATCACATATTTGCATCATATTCCTAAAAACAAAAAAAATGGAATGACTGTTAATAGGGATTTTACCTCAAGTATGTACATTTCTCTACCAAATTAACTTCTGACAAAACAGTCCCTGCAAGCTGAGGATACCCATATGAAACCACCACTAATTAAAAGGCTTTTAAAAGGTCACTATACTCACTCAAACAACTTTACATTTTCTGAAACTACAATGTGAGAAAGTAAAATGATGGTACTCTCGCATATTTACTCGTGCTTGTTTTGTCATTAAATTATTAATGGTTTATGAGTGCTCCCTAATTCCCCACAATTCCCTTACTCACTCCTGCCTTCTTGTGTGGCTGCGACCTTATACATCTGCACAGCCTCACCTGGACACTACTCTGCTTACACATTTCCCCCTCCCTCCCCCCTACTTACTTTCTCTGCAAATCACCTAAAGAGCATGTCCATCACAAACTAAAATTCCTCTCTCCGGAGCTATCAATCATGGACACACATAGGCAATGGGCCCTGCACTCATCCTGGGGGGGCAAAGCCATATGCTGACCTGGACTCTTAGGAGGATAAATTACGTCTCTATTCATGCTATGTGCGCTGGTCACTGTGATTTAGGAAGGGGATTTTAAAAGGGGTGACAAGGTGAATGTATGGGGGTGGGGAAAGTTTCTCTCCTCCTTGCTGATCCATGGATTATGGGGGGGCGGGTTCTGACTCCTTGCTGTGTGCTAATTCAATCAACACCCCCTGCCCCCATAATCACATTTATAAGCACACAGCAAGAAGGGAGAAGGGGTGTGTTTCCTCCCATGATCACATGGCGGGCAGACAGCAAGTGAGAGAACATACAACACACCAGCATGTGTGCATGGCCTAATCTGACAGCAATGATTTATTTACCGATCATAGGACTTTCCCATCCAGAGCTCAAGTTACCAGCTGTTCAGATTGGGTGAAGTTTACTTAGAGTAGTGGAGTAAGGAGGGTCCTTGGACTGGGTGAAAGAGCAACTGTACACATAAATGGACATGTAAAGGCACGTTGAAAGGGGCTGGAGGCAGCAAAGATCCTAAGAGTTCAGGGATAGTATGGAACATATAATTTATAATTTCTGCTTCTGGGTGACAGATCTTTCCCAGTAAATGCTGTGATTTTCAACTAATATTTCTTCAGAATCTCCAGCTCCAGTTTAAAATCTGGAAAAGTTTTGGAGCAGTGGAATATTGCTGTATCTATATAATTTAGATTTTAGAGTAAAGATATCCTTTAACTCTAGAAAACTTCACATTCTCCTCAAATTTGGTAAATTATCAGGCTTTAAGGAAAATCATTCTAAAGCTTTAGCTTATCCACTTTACAACCAGTATCCTGTTTTTTATTGCATCAGTAAATATAAAGACACAAAATCACTATGAATATTTTGTTTTTAGTAGTTAGGTGAACAAATTGTGAACAATTTTATTTTATCTTAATAAATTTTTTGTTTATACACACTTTGCGCATTTAGTTATTTTCCCTGTATACATATTGTATAATAAAAATATGTATAACAGAAACATAATTATAACCCACTAACAGAAATTTCCCAACTCTAAACTTGATATTTCTTGTGTCTAGTTACCATACAAAATTACTAGATTCCTTATTTAATAATATATTACATTTAGTCAATTACTATAGGAAACTGAAGAAAGAGTATTGTATACTCTCGAAACAAGAAACAGTCCAACCAGGTAAGTAAAACTATCTAATCTATTGGAACTCCTTAAAATCCACTTCACATATCCAGTATACAGTAATCAAATGCCTAATGGCTTTCAGGTGGACCTCCACCCTTAGTCATAAGTATTTGGTCTATACCTGGATACGTGAGACTTATTTTTAATGGAGTTCCAATAAAATAGATTTTTTACTTACCTGATTTGGACTGCTTCTTTTTTCGAGTATACAACTACACTTTCTTTAGTTTCCTATATATACTAAAATATTTTTAAGTTTTTTTTCTTATGTTTTAATGTATATCATAAAGTTTATTTTATTAACTCCGCTTCGCTGTGTAACTGATGCTTCTTTAGTTAGGGTAATATTTATAGGGGGGTACTTTTTCTTGCTTTTGTGTTTTTCAATCTGTCGTACCAACCAGTTTTCACTAAAATAGACCACTAAAAGGGTGGTGTTTGTGTGTAGGGGGTGGGTTGTTTTTTTTTTCTTATTGTAATTGAACTTGGCCATGTGTCCCATTTGAGCTCTATTTGGTGCACCAACGGCATATAGCACGCACCACTTGATTCAGACATGGGGATGTTATATTTAGTGGGGTTTTTTGCTTGTCATTTTGTTGGTAGGATTTCAACTTTGAATCATCTTATTTTATTTTTTTTACACAAAAGTTTGGGGGCTGTTTCCTTTGAATAGTGTAGCTGTTCAAATTACAGAGCACTTTGATTTTTTTTTGAATTGCACTTGGGCATGCATCCCATTTGAGTTGGTAGCCATGTGTCTTGTGTGCATTCACGCATATGGCATACTGTTTGATTCAGGACATGTGTGGAGTATTTAAGGATTGCATTTATGCTTGCACCTGAACCAACATGGGCAATGCACAAGATGTGCAATAATGCAGGAAATGTCACTTATGGGAAAAACTGAGCGACCAACCAGGAATAAATGAACAAGGCAATTTTTAACAATTGCAAGAATATAATGATAAGGAAGCAGTTGTAGACATTAACCTCATGCACTACAAACATGCATAATTAGTATAAAGGTATGCAAACAATTCTCCCGCAGCAAGTGTATTTAATGTAGGCATACACCTGCAGTCTGTATTACATACAATTAGCTAACTCTGCGATTATCAAATGCACGGGAGTAATCCAGTTATTATACAATGTGTGCCGCACAGACCAAACCCCCGGAAGATTAAAAAAACAATAAACCAATAATAACTACAAAAAAAAGAGGCACGACAAGTCAGGCAACAGGAAAGATATAAACGGAGATGAAATAATACAGCATCGCTAGCAGAGATAGAGACAAAGGAACACAGGTCAAAAACACAGGGGCAAGCCAAGCAGGATACAGGGACTCTAATACAAGTGACTTGCTAACTCCGGCTAGAAGGGCTAGGACACGAAACTAAGGTACAGATGAACTAGACTGAGCCTGTTCACTGCTGGCCTTAAAATTCAACATAGAAGTCAGGTGACACAATCTCTCCAGCAATAGTCTGATCGCACACAGTTCTTAAGGTAGAGAGCGACTCTGCTGGTGGGCAGGTAGAAGTTCCAGATTGATATCTCGGGGAGAAAATGAATCTGCTGGTGGTAAAGAGGAAGTTATGCAGGCCAACTTCATAAAGTAACAAGCAGATGTTGATCGTGCCCAGGGAGTGACATTAGTGGTTTTTTTTAACCGGGTTTTAGAGAGGATTTCATCCCTTTGGATAGACGGGTGGCCGAAACGTTCGATATTCTGTCGTTTTCAAAACTTCTAAAAAAAGTTGAAAGGTCAAAAACCGGAAACCAATTACATCAGGTCAATGGGGGGTAAAAGTTCGGAAAGTTTCGAATGAACTCCGAATATTCAAGTGTAAACTACTTACAAGGCCCCTGGGTCTGGTGGATCACGTCTGGTGCTCGGGAAACACCATAAAAAACACGACGTAGTTCACACACGAGCACTTCCGGTTTCCGAAGCTGCTTTCAAATAATTTTCGAACGTTCGCAAAACTCAAAAGCCTAATCATGCGGTTGGGGCTCACAGCACGGGGGAGCGAGCAGTATCAAAAAGTTTATTTTAAGGGTGGACATGCCCTTTAATATATATCATGTAACAAATCAGATATACGTTTTAGGAACTTTTCTGCACCTTATAAAGAATGGCATCCTCAGCGAGCTCAGATCATCGCAGTAGATGGCATGAGAAAAGAAAGTGGCAAGCAACACGGGTCCTCTGAGGCCGGCGTGCCAGCTCATGCGCTACAGTGAGCTTGCCTGGCAGCAGAAACATCAGTGGGTGTTGGTGTCGCTGTCTGAAGACGGTTGCGTCCAGTATCAGACACTAGGTAACATCTGCCTCGTTGAGGCCCGCGCGGAGTACCCCTGGGGCTCGCAGTGAGCTGGTGTCACCGGAGGTAACGAAAGAAGACACGTCCTCAAGCTCTTTTAAAGAGCGCTGCACTGGGGGCCGGTTGTCTTGAGCTGCGGGACCCCACCAAATACATTTACAGTACTGCCCGCAATGGGCCCTTACAAAGGCCGGGAGAGGGGTCCCAGTTCGAGACTACCCCCGGCCTTCAGGCCAAGCACTTAATCCGGGTGGTCCGGTTACTCTCAGCCTGCGCCAAGGCCCTGGGGCAACAAGGGCCTAAGTCCACAAGGGCCAAGGCCTATAATGTTGCCGGGGAGGGTGGTCCGGTTCGAGCGTGCGGGCCCCTAAGCCAAAGGGCATTGTGTAGGTCACAAGGCACTTATAATCTCACAGGGCTAGATGGCGGATCTGCCGGGCGCGTGTTTCGGAGCTGGTGCGGGACCCCTTACAGCCCCAAGGGCCCTTGTCATTGGGGCCACGAAAGGTTACGTGTTCTAGTCCATCCCGCCCCCTTTTTATTTTTCCCAATCTCAAAGCATGGAGTTCTATGGAGTACTGGTGCTGGGAAGTCTTTGCATGTATGAAAGCATGACACTGTTCGAGGGAAGGTGTGTAAAGTCCAAAATATATTATAGTTTTGTGGTGTATTTCCACGTTTTATGGCTGGTTTCCTTTAAAAAAGAGTAGGCTGTTAAACTACAGAAAACACTTTTTTTTTTTCTTGTAATATTACACTTGGAACTTTGTTCCATTCGAGTTAGTTGGTAGCCACTGTAGCTTGCAGTCTCTGTGTGTGCATCCACACGTATGGCTTACGGTTTGAGTTCAGGGACATTTAGGAGATTGATATTTGCTACTTTTATTATTTCTTTCATACTTGTCATGATTTTTAACTTGGAAACATGTTTTTCTTTTTTTGTGAATTCTCAAAGATCTTCGGCGCATCATCCATGATGGTATGAATGATTAATGGGCACCATTGTAAAGGTGTGCAGGATTCTGAGAAATATATAATTTTGGAAGGTATTTTTGGTGTTTGAATCGAAAATGTCATTTTTTATTTCGAGAAAAGTTCTACTAAACGAAAATACGCCTACACATTGATGGTATAATGAACGTATTACCAGTGTTACGTATCTAAAAGTGTTTAGATTATAGGAATAATGGTTTAGTAGGTATTTCTGAAGTTGGGGGTGTTTTGTGGGAAAAACGTGTAAAATTTTGGAGTTGGCTGAAAATTGTCACTGTGTTTGTTGAGCCATCGTGCATTGTCTTACTTTATGGCTAGTCGCGTCCACGTCCACATGTGAACCACCATATGGCATAACCGTTTGATTGGAAGATTAATATTGTGTTAACGTTTTTGTATACATTTCCATAGGGTTTGCATGTTTCTCTCACCTTTGAAGTTTGTGATGTTATTTTTTTTGTTAAAAATCTGGTCGAAAAGGTACAACATTTTCCAAGAACGGTGCCAAACCATTGATGGTATGTATAAATAAACTACAGTCATTACATATCTGAAGGTATGTAGATTCATCAGTGGTGTAACTAGCAATCACTGGGCCCCCCCAGCAAAAACTATGATAGTCCCTGATCTTTAGTGTTGATCGGTTTGAGGCTGCTGCTGTAAACTATAGAGCCATTTCTGCGACAAGATTTTTTGTTTTTATTGTATATATATACGTATTGTAGTTTTTACTGGCCATGAGCGGTCTTTCCCTTTATTTATTGTGATATGAAAGGATTTAATTAATCTAAAGGTGTTTGTTATACTCACCTGGTCTCTAATTTGTTCTGTGTTAACAATTTATCTGGTATTTAAGGGGAATCACCAGCTTGTGGGAGTATCCCTCTGATGAACTGACGGTGGGAGCGTCACAAAACTTGTCAGGGTCATGTGATGGTCTCCCTCTGTGAAGCATGCTATTTGACATAATAAAAGTTAAGTTTTAAACCTACGCTGGTTGCAGTCCTTCGATCCTCTCTTCATTTGTTAACAATGTTTTTTTAGCCCCAAGTTGTACCTTCCTTCTCCTTAGCTATGCATGAGGTGGGAGTGTCCAGTAATGTCCACATATATGACCTGTCTCCATGCATTACATCAGTCTCTATTCCATTGTTATTGAAAAGATTTTATATATCATAGAAACACTTCAATTGCTTTTTCTTATTAGTGATGATTTATGAATTACATTGATACTAAACATGAGTGATAATAAAGAAGCTGTTACGCTCCCTTGATGAGCGCTGCTGCAAAGCAGCTAAGAAAGTACAAAGAGACCGAAGTGCAGCAGTGGTCAAGGTAACCTGTTTATTAAACACACCTAAACACACAGTGAACATGATAAGAATACTAACATGACTATATACAAAAGACAAGAGAATAAAGGGAAAGATAATAGGGAACTAGAACAGGCACGGAAACAGGACCGGAGCAGGACTGAAACAAAAAGCTAGCAAGGACTAGGAACAAGAACAAGGTCTGGAACAGGAGAAAGGAAGATGAATGGGGAGAGCGGCCACAAAAATGACGATCTGGCAATGAACTGAAGGGGTGGAGTCCTTAAATAACTGGAGACGGCAATCAGGTGAACATAATGAGTAATAATTGTCCAAAGGTGAAATGGCCTGCTGCTGGTGGGAAGTGAAATAACAAAACAGTGACAACTAGTGGTGATATCTGGAACACAAAACAGCGACACTTAGTGAACTAAATAGGAACAAGGAATAGTGACATCTAGGGATAACATAAGGCAGAGCAGGAGATCCTTACAGATGCGGTTGCCTTCCCATTTGGTGATGTATTGTTTTCTCACTTTTATTATAAATTAGCACTATTGCATTTACATATATATATATATATACCAAAATTGTCTTGTATATATTAATAAATTATTAACAAGTTTAACAAGAGAGAAAACAATAACTGCTTTAAAGAAGAACTAAACTTAATTCTTTAAAAACCTAATGTGAAAGCTTTTCTTCCCAGAACACCTATATATTGTAAGGTTCCTCTCTAGTAACTTGCAGCTAGTACATGTGAGAAATAGATTCTGTAACTAAGAAGGTTTCCATGATGTTGCTAGTACAACCAACAGCCCATGAAGTCATCAAAGAACCACGCCTCCTGACGCCAATATTCACTGTCTCTATGCACAGAGAATTCTCTAAACACCAATATGGAAGTCCCTGAAAGCTACTTTTACCCTGCAATTTATTTACAGGTCAGTGTGAGTTGCTGGTAAATAAACTGCAGAGTAACAAGCAGCTTTCAAAGTTTTATCAGGAACTTCCATATTCCATTTTTTAATTATTCTTTTCCTTGCAAAAGATAAAGATTCCAAATGTACATGGACTCTCTGGTTATTCAGTGGTGGCACACTGGGTAAGGCACCAGGTTTAAAAATACACAGTTCAGAAGGTCAAGAAGTTTACTTTCTATTTTGTTTTAAGCAAAAGATAAAGCTTCTAAATGTACCAAGGTTTTCAGCTTATTCAGTGGTGGCTCACCTGGTAAGACACCAGTTTTAGAAACACACAGTTCAAAAGGTTACAAGTTTGAATCCCTTTTATTTTTTGTTTCCATTATGTAGTAAAAGATTCTACATGTTCCTATTAAAAGATTCTGTTGCAGGTTCTATTCCACAGATATACATATATATAAAGCAAAAATGTGGTGAGCACTCCTTTCAAAAAGGCAACCGCCCGGGTGCATACTAAATAAGTATCCAATTGTTCAAAAATAAGCAGCACTCACGGGACTTGATGACGGCCCGTGAGCAGGGCTGAAACGTGTCGATGTGAATAAAAGACTTTTTTCTTCAACTAACAAGTCCCATGAGTGCTGCTTATTTTTGAACAATTATATATATTATACATATATATTTTTTTTCTTTTTAAATGTTAATATTCTGTTTCTTACATCCATGCTATCTAAGAAATACACTGGAAAGATTACTTTTCTCTTTGTATGAAAAGTAAAGGATTATATCATAGCTAGGACAGGAGCATTAAATGTGTTTGGTAACATTTGGATTGTGGGTGCTAAACCCTAGGACTCGCATGTTATTTCCATAAATCACCCAATAGCCAGAGAAAAGGGCGAGGTGAGACACAGCTTGTTGTATGTTTGTGAATGTGCTCTGTCTATAGGGACAATGTTGTCTGGAGACTTTAGTTCTTCTTTAAATGTGACTACTTTGAGTTAGTAATTAGGCTAGAAGCCTAATTACTATGGTTGCACTGTTTCTCCTAGTTACGTTAAACCTTATATTATCTAATTTTCTTTATTCGCCACTGTTTGCACAGTGGAATATACAAAGCATGAGATCATGAGCTTGTATTGGCACTAACATGTATAATGCATAATATTCACATTTATACTGCACCCAAATTATTTTAATAATATCAAAGCAAATAACTAAAATGTATACACATACTATTTAAATGAAAGTATGACTAAAGCCTCCAAACAAAATAAATGAGAAGGCAGAACAGGGATTTTGTGAAATTGAGAAGTTTAACTCAAACACTATTGAATTCTGTGGTACTTAAGTTGTGGTCTAATCTTTATATAAACTTATTTAACATTAATGAGAGCCAAAAAGGTAAATATACAGGCAATCCCCGAATTACAAACCTGGTTCTGTAGGTTTGTTCTAAAGTTGAGTTAGTACAGGTGCATACCTATTAAATACAATTAAGACAGATGTAAGAAGCATTTTGTGAATTGTGGTGCCGGAATGCTGTGTAATCAGCTTTTGGTACAGCGTTAGGTGGGTAAAAGTGAAGGTTAGGGGCCCATTAAACAGTGGTAGGTAGCCAACCACCGGTGGACCACCTAGCTATAGGCTCCTGCAGACCCCTATGCTGTACAATATTTACCCTTATGTCTCTCCATTTTCTCTGTTTGTATGTTAGTACATTTTGTTTCCATATAACACAGAAACAACATACCGTATATACTCGAGTATAAGTTAAATTTTTCAGGCTTAAAATTAGCCTGAAAACCTAACCTCGACTTATACTCGGGTCAAGTCCTAATTTAGCTCCAAATTCTGCAATTGCGAATAGTAACCAGTAGATGGCGCTGTGTTAACCTGCATAGAAAGTTACAGGAGCTATTCTTGCCTTTACAATCATTCCTGCTTCCTGTAGTCTGGCTGCTGGACTCACTCAGCACTGTCACTGCTCATCTGGATGCTGTAAATCTGATGGGTCTCCTCAGTTTGAGGCAAAAAACAGCTGCTAGTACAGTGCAAATGACAGCTTGAAACTACAACTCTTAGGTGACATTTTTAACTATTGGGGTCAGAGGGCCCTTTTCTATATGGGGGTCAGAGTGCCCTTTACTATATGGGGTCAGAGAGTCCTTTACTATATGGGGGTCAGAGTGCCCTTTACAATATGGGGTTCAGGAGAATTGTAAATGATGGTAAGCTTAATTAAAAGTTTACTGAACCTTGCCACTCCACATGTTTAGAAACTGAAACTCCCAGCAACAAAGCATGCTGGGAGTTGTTTCCAAACATCTGGAGTGCCGAGGAATTGGGGGTTACTGGTACGGGATTTGGCTATTACTGTATGTGATTCATGTATGGGAATTCTGCTGTCCATTTAAAGGGCAACTAATTTCTACCCTCGGCTTATACTCGAGTCAATCAGTTTTTACAAAATTTTCAGGTAAAAATAGGTACCTCGACTTATACTCGGATGGACTTATACTCGAATATATACTACTTCTTGTTTAAAAAAAATTACATTTTGCCGCTTAACTGTATCCACAAAGCATAATGAACACGTCTAGCTTGTACATAAATACTACTGTAATGACTACAGATATATGGCCTGGGTTAGTGGGTTAAGTATAGAGGGCCTATTAACTGGTTCAGTGCCACTAATGGTAAATTGCCAGTTTTTAAAAATTCCATAAAATCTATGGTTGGTGGCACTGAACAGTTAAAAAAAAATCCTGCCCCCCCGAGCGATCGAAGGGCACTATTTAAGTGCCTTTCCTCTCTCCTCGATCGCCCATCGGATTGGTCCGAAACCGTTGAGGGGATCAGTTCAAATACACCTGCAAAGTACTGGACTGTATAGGGTCTCCTTACTTAAAGCCAGTGGTAAGAAAATTGCAGTCACAGGGAAAAGGGAGAACCCGTGACCCGTCATTGGATGTCCGGGGCTTCCCTTTGGTCTTCCCCCACTTACTCCCTGCAGTCTAGTGCAGTAGTAAACTGTGATCGGTTCCGATTGCAGTTTACTACTGAGCTATTTGTAGTGTTTGTGAATGAATCAATGATAACACACATTTCTCCCCCCTTACTTTAAAACTACAATCCAAACCAAAAACATATGCCACTTTGTATCTGATGTGGCTTTAGTTTTGCCAGTTTAACCTTTTCACAAGCTGCTATTCTGAGCTGGGGCTGGCATTTTCTTCATGGAAAATGATGGTCTTCAACCTTGCATTGAGTATAGAGGGTTAAACAAGATAATAAATGTTTGTAGAAAAATGCACTCTTTCAAACATCAATTATTTATTTGTGACATGCTGGCATGTTGTGCATGCCAGCACGTCTCAAATAAATAATTGATGTTTGAAAGAGTGTGTTTTTCTACAAACATTTATTACAATGGTCAATTACTGCTGGTGGTAAGCAGAATCAGGAAAACAGCACCATCAACACAATAATAAACTAAGAAGCGCGGGGAACAATATTAACAATTTAAGAGGTTAAACAAGATAACCATCGTCATCAATCTTTTATTTTAGAACTATTGGGTTAGCCTAAAAAGGCAGGTATTTTTACCATGCTAGTCCTAAAATAGGCTTATAGTCTTATTCAGTACTGTCAGGGTGATAAGCCAAAGGCAGATTCATACGTATTATTGTAATTTTAAACAATGCACCATCCGTCATTCAGAAGAAGACTATAGGGGTGTTGCAATATCAATCCCTGGCCCTCCTTACCTTACTGTGCTTCTGTGATGCAGTAATTGATATGTACATTTTGATCAAGTCCTCAAAGTTTTTCTTTTTGGAAAAAGTCCAATTAGATTTTCAAATGATCCCTTAAAGAATGAACTAGTCTGGCTACACATATCTATAAAAGTAAATATGGTGGTGCATTCAGCCATAATTATATTCTTTGGTGACCCGCGTTCGTAGTCTCATATGTCTCTGAAAAGAGCATTCACACACTAAATTCTCTGCAGCAGTGAGAACAGCAAATACAAAAGATTGAAGTTTCATGGTTTCTTCACATAATTTGGGTTGTGACTGCCAAAATGTATGAACACCTGGTTCTGTTTCATGGATCCACTGGCTGGACAATTGCCTGTGGGCTTGAGCATCCCTAATAAACTGCAAAGAATGTACGTCTCACTGTTAATAACAGACACTAACATCACGTTACAGTAGTTCATTTATTTCAAAAGCTGTATTATTAAACATTTATGTTTTGGAATATTTAGATTTAGAATCCATCCAGCAAAGTTCTTGACCTTCCTATGGGAAAGAAGAAATACAACATGGACAATAAATGGGTTAAAATGAGCAAAAAATTAAATTTTGATTTGGGTGGTGAACATGTTCATTAGTAAAAATAATAGTATTAACTGTAGGGAACACAGAGACAAAAAAAAAGGATAATGTGTCATGTAGCTTTTAACTCTAGTAGTTGCCAGTTTCTTATAAAAAGTAAGATACCCGCAGAATCTTAGTTTTCAGCATTTCGTCCAACCATTTTAGCGACAGCAATGGCCCCTTTAACAGCTCCTACAAATAGAGCGAGAATGCATTATGTTTAAATGTGCAGATTAAATAAACATATAGTAAATATAACAAAGAATGTTACATTTATAAATAAGGGATAATACACCCCTTACAGTGTAATATAAGGATATAAAGTTACCGAGGAGTTCTCTGGTCATATACAGTAAAAGCACAAGACCGTGGGAACTTTATAAACCTTATATTACAATGTAATGGGGTGTATTATTTCTTATAATATATAAGTTTTAAAAAAATGAATTTACTGGCTAGTCCTTTTACTAAATCCCTAACCAGCCGTTATCCCTTCACTAAATAATTATAATAAATAAACTAAATACACAGTAACACCTGTCAGCCCTGTAATAAAATAGATTAATGAATACATACGAGACTTTAACTTCTTAGTGGACATCCTTCTGGCAGCCTTTCCTCAGGAATTCCCTGCTCCCTTTACATTTCTTCCTCTTCCCCTTTAAACAACACTTTCCTTGCCCAACCCTGCAATAAAAAAGATTAATGTAACAGACAGACATTTACTGTTTGTAAAATCTTTATCTTAGTTCTTCATGTAAAGTCCCTCTCACCCGGTAACCTAAATCCTGTCAGCCATGAGACAAACTCCTGCAGCCCTGCAAGTGAACTTAAGCAGAGCGTGCAGAGGAAGTTGTCAGTATGCTGACACAGCCACTCTCACTCACAGGGCTGCAGGAATTCGTCTTGTCACGGCTGACAGGATTCAGGTTACCGGGTGAAACGGACTTTACATCAAGGACTAAGATAAGGATTTTAGAAACAGTAAAGGTCTGTGTGTTATAGCAATCTTTTTTATTGCAGGGTTGGACAAGGAAAGTGTTGTTTAAAGTGGAAAGAGGACGGCAAAAGTATGGGGACAGCAGTGGTATATATTCTTATAAAAATCACTCAACTACTTAGTTGAGTGATTTTTATATAATCCAGGCCACTTATACATACATAATATATATATATATATATATATATAATCATATAACACCGCACTCCAAAGTTGCTAGATCAATACTTTAATCATTGGGCGAACTGTCAATCATGCACTTTCGGAACCATCGGTCCCCGTTATCCGCCAACAGTTCCACGGCCATATTATATAAAGACAAAAATATAATGAACACATTTACAAAGTCACATGATAAATAGACACTCCAACGCCCCACCCACTCGTATACTCACAATCAGGTGTGTACAATAATTAACATATAATTATTTACATAGTATCCTAACAGGGAAAAAAGGACAATAGAAGACGTTAAGGAGAGACGTTAGGACCCATATAGGTATCTAATATGCTAGCATATCCAAATGCATGTTGGCACATCAAGGGAGTTATCAATTAACAATTAATCATAAATATACATGTAGATCGTAATCACGATTAAGGCCTGTAGGGTACAAGGTATTCAGTCTATGTACCCACCAGACTTCTCTTCTCCTCAACAAAAGTTCCCTATCTCCCCCGCGTCTTGGTCTGGACACAGATTCCAAAACCAAGAATCGCAAGTCCGATTCTTTATGTTGGGCCTCGTGAAAATGTACAGGTACAGGTAATTTAGTATTATGGAGTTTAATGCTAGACTTATGTTGAGAAATCCTGTTTTTTATCGGCTGAGTAGTCTCACCAACATAAATCTTGTCACAAGGACAGAGTAACGCATAAACAACATATTTAGACTCACAGTTGAAGTACCCTCTCAAAGGGAATACCTCTCTAGTGTGGGGATGTACAAACTCTTTGGTTTTAATCACATGGTAACATTGTTTGCAACTCCTGCAAGGAAACATCCCATGGATGCCCTTACCCGTTTTTTGATTCATCCGGGTATCAGAACTCACCAAATGGTTATAAAGTGTTTTCCCCTCTTGTAAAAAATGAGGGGGGGTACTGAAATCCCCCACAGTGGGAAACCTTCCTTAAGGAGATCCCAATGTCTCCTTACACAACTATTAATAGCAGGGCTTGTGTGAATATTGAGTGACAAAAGGAATCCGACCTCCCTATTCTGGGGTGATCATGTCTATCTTTACATGCCTTGGTTTATGGCTGATTCAAAATCTTGGGAGGGTACCCTCTCTGTCTGAATTTAGAATACATATCAGCCATCTGCTGGGACTACGTGTGGGTGAGAGACAATTTTAGTCACTCTCCCAAACTGACTGATGGGTAATGATTTAATCGTGTTAGCAGGATGAAAACTAGTATACATAAGTATGATTCCGGTCAGTAGGCTTCGAGTATAACTCAGTTTGGAACCCAGCTTCTTGCACTATCATGACATTAGAAAAGAGATGCGTTCTGTACTACATTCAAGAGTGTATGAATATTAGGATGCAATGTATTCAATGCGCGGTGGAACTCCCTGAGTGTCGCAATGTGCCCCGCCACAGCACAAAGACATTGTCTATGTACCCTCCCAGGCACAACAGTGCCTGGAAAAAGTAGGAAGCACATAGACGAGGTCCACCTCCTGCCGAAGCATGAAGGCGTTAGCATATGACGGGGCGACATTGGAACCCCATGCAGTGCCACGCAGTTGCTGGTAATAATCCTTGTCGAACCTAAAAATAGGAACGGGTAAGTATGATGTCCAACATTCCAAGAAAAAATTCAATTTGATCACAGTTATATATTATTACTTTCAATCAATAGTTTCTCACAAGCAGCAATACCCTCATGATGGGGTATAGAGGTATTAAGCTACCCACATCTAATGTAGCCATCAAAATAGGCTCCTGGTAGCAACCTTCACATTAGCCAGCTTCTGAGAAAATCCTGAGTATATATATATATATATATATATATACAAACACAGAAAAGATAATCAATGCACATTCCTAGGCCCATACAATATCATATTATCTGCACACTGGCATACTTTATAACAAAGGGGTTTTAGTATACATTACTTTAATCACATGAATGAAAGCCTTCCAACCAAGTCAAGGTAACCCCAGTCTGGAAGGTCCTAACTTGGTTGGAAGGCTTTTCATTCATGTGATCACAGTAATGTATACTAAAACCCTTGTTTATAAAGTATGCCAGTGTCCAGATAATATGATATTGTATGGGGCCTAGAAATGTGCATTGATTATCTTTTCTATGTTTGTATAAAATGTTTGACCAGATCAGTAGCACTTCCGCTAAATGTAGTTGTAAATCAGCCTAATTGGAGTGCTTCCACAATCCTTATATATATATATAATATATATAAAAGGACAATGGACAATAGTGACAGCGCACTCCTGGGTCTTGTTCAACAGTTTATAACATGCAAAAGTGCAACAAAGTGCAGCCTGTTTTTGCTTGTTAATAAACTGTTGAACAAGACCCAGGAGTGCGCTGTCACTATCGTCCTTTTCTGTATCTTCATCATACAGCCAGCACCCGGGCAGCAACGCTCACAAAAATTACTGCATTTAGTACTGTAGCTGGGAGTTGTGTTTTTTTTTTTCCTGATGACAAGGCCTCAGTGGCATAATTAAGGCTGGCCTTGTTCCCATCTGTATTTGATTTGCTTTTAAATCTTAAATGAATGTTCCACAAGAAGTACTTTAGATTTTTAGCTTTCTCCATGTTAGCATTATTAGTCAAGAACTACAGAATGTATTGTCATAAATAGAGATGAACTGTCAAGTTTCTCTACAACATCGGTTATTGAAATTCTAGTAATAATATTTGAATCCAATCGAATCAGAATTTTCAATTTTCTAACACAATTTTTTTGATTTTTTATCTAATTTTTGAATTTTCAATTTTTTAATATTCAATTTTTCAATCATGAGATTGAGTTTTAAAAAAATTGTAATATTGCGTTAAATCTGGGAATTTTTCGAAGCCAGCAGTTCCGAAATGAAAACCAATTTTTTAGAAACTGGGACTCATCAGATCCCTAGCCATTAACAGTAGAAGATACATGGAATTGGAACCTCACCTTTTAATACTTTCTTTAGGTTATCTTTTGTTTCAGGAGAAAGTTTGATTGGTTCTGCTTCAGCTTCCCGAAGGTTCTTTTTATTCATATGTTCTATATAGAAAGATGACACAGAAAAACAAACAAAACTCAAAGCATTTAGAGATATAATTGGGGATTTTAAGTGGCTTTAAATTGTCATGTACATTATGTGATATCCAGAAAAAAAACTTTACAACTAGCATCCTCTGAAGCTCTGTTTTACAGAATAATATTAGTGCAAGTTAACATACACATAGCGATTTAAGATAAATCAAACCCTGATAATGAAATGTAAAGCTCTATAAAATCTTACAGACATGGGCAGGGGGATGGCCAGACAGTGAATTGAATTCAGCTTTTGATTGGTCAGTGTAGTTAATAGTTTAATGGGTCAGCATTAAACTAAGCATTTTTTGAAAGCTGCCTGTGATTGGGGTTACCTAGGTAACGAGGACAGTGGGAATACCCCCCTGCGGTTTAGAAGAAGTGATTATGGAAATGGACAGGTGGAAATTGAGGAGGTGCAGTTCACACTTTCACACAGATTTGGCCTTTTGGTCTTGTAGTTGCTTTGATAAACTACAAGTTGATTTGTTAACTACAAGTTAGATAATAATAGCTGAGAATCGTTTGTATGGACTAAATCTCAGGCATGATTAAAAGAAATAGAAATCTATTGGATGGGGTTAAGGGTTTACATTGGAAACCGATTTCTAATATGTTGTGATAGTGATTCCTAATATGTTGGTGGATCACATTGGTTACGGTTTCCCTCATTTTGGAAATGGAAAAAGATCAAGTTGCACTTGTTATTTCCTGACACCAGAACTGTTTGGATGGAAATTGTGCAGACAGAAAGTTACCCACCAAATTGACCTTTTAGTTAAATCTTTACACTTAGTTACATTAAGATACTTCAGTTTGAGGGTGGTGAAACAGGCCTTTACATAATAATATATAATAATAACGGCTGCAAGTCCAATGAAAAATTCATTATTGTTGGGGGAAGGTCAGTCTTGAGCTGAGGTATCCGCCAAGATTGACATGGAGGATCAGAAGGAGGAGTTATGCAATGGGGCTTTGGCTTGGTTCATGGCAAGGCCTTCATTTGGTGAAATGAAAAAGTGGCAGTCCGGCAGATCGCCAAAAAGGGACTGGCCTAAAAATAAGTTTGGTAAAGTTGGAAGTTATTAGATGAGTTATGGTATAAAGGTTAAGAAGTTATTTGTTAATAAATGCTGCTACCTGATATTCACCACCTAAATATGGTGTCCATGTGTTTGTTATTATTGGGTTAGGTGAACTGTCAGACGTCCATCCTCCACTGCCCATGGGAATTGTATTTGCTTTTTATGTCATTTTGTATTTTTTTTTTTGTAATATCAGTTTAGTTTATTTTGCCAGTGAGTGGTTTGAAATAATCTTTTATTAAACAATTTTACTTTTCTTTCTTATAGAATTTTTAAAGGGGAATGAAAGGGAAACATAAATAAGAAATAATTCAAGAAAAGGCTTTTAATTTTACAGCGTGATGTTGAATACAGTAGGTTGCTGTCTTTAAGCCCTTATTCTGTATTCTGCAAGTCCTGCAGCATTGAGAGGCTCAGGCACATGACTTTTTATAACCCTCTATACCTAGTTATGTGAGATCACACCAAAGGCATATTTATAAAGAACCAGTAATGTAATATACAGTCTTCCTTTTGGTCCCAAAATACTGGTACTGCACTTTATTCAATATGCCCCTAAGACCATTATAATGAGTCTAATGGCAAGTACGGGATCATGCAATGTTGAAAATAAGAGGGGGATTTTACAAGAATAATTTAAACTGACAAACTATGAAACTTTAAGCAGCATTTACTGTATATAATGGGTAGGATCTTGCTTATGGTTTGATTTCTTCTCAGTGATGAATGCTAGCCCTTATTAATCGAAGCCAAGCTAGATTTGATACCGAGACTCATGACTAGTCATTAACAGTGATAGTGACATATGGAAACACACCTCTCAATTCTTTCATAAAGGCAGCTATTTTTTGTTGTTGTTCAGGAGTAAATTTTGTTACTGCACTGTCCCGTCTGCTTTGTGTCACCGCACCAGTAACCGCAGAAAAAATTTCTAAGTAGAAAAAATAAAATACATTAAGCTTCAAGTATAGCTTTACTGACATAAAGAGGTAGATTATGTTTTCTATTTTTATTGCAAACTGTAAAATATAAAGTAAAGCTAAAAAAAGGAAAAGGTGAAAGTGTGAGCAGAGCGTGTTGATATAAGGATGAGGGGTGGGGGGGTCATGACTGGAATATGTTACTGTAAGAATGAGGGGGGTTTATAGTCAAAACTACAGTACATACTAAATCTTTACTTGCATAGCTAACTAATCAGTTATAATTAAAACTAGTTTAATGTAATGAAAAAAAATTTTTGAAAAATGTATACATGTTTTATTTGCACTAACAATGCCTTTACATTCCTACTATCCATTTCTTATCTTTTATGGTGTATATTTATACTAGAATCCTCACTTTAAATTGTATTATGTCTCCTTGTATTCTGTAGACAAGATAATGTTAATATCTGATGATGGGAGGAAGTTCCTGTTGCTGTTGCTGTGTTAATATCAAGAAAATATTTTGTTTGCATCTAACATCTCCTAAATTTCAGACTCTGGTTAATTACATTTGTTAAATATTGATATCTGTCTATATGGAGATGCTTGATCTGTCTTTTAGAACTATTAGGGCTATGTACCGAGAGCCGCTATCGCAAAATTGTGTCTTAAAGTTCCATCAATGTCTTAATGGGGATTTATCAACACTTAACGTGACTTTTAGACGTAAGAACCGATGCTTGTGTTATTCTCGTTAACTTTGCGCGTCTAGACAACGCAAGTAATGTACCAAATTTTAACACTATTAATGCGTGACTATAACGTGATATTTTAGAGCGTTTGTAACGCCACCACAATGATGGTCTTAATCAGACGTTAACTGAAAAAGTCCTATGTACAGAAAGGTGGTATATATGCGCATTGTTATCATGTGATTTCACCCTCACAATTGGCCCATTTTGTAATGTGTAATTGGTCGACACAGACCAATCACAAATCACGCATGCATGTGTGTAGCAAGCAAGCTTTTCTTGATGTTACTTTATATATGCAATGCAAATAATTGTTGCTTCATTTTATTTATGAATGTATGTTCATTGTGAGCTAACATGTGTGTTGCTAAGCCAATTAGTTAACTACTACTACCTACTACCATAAACTGACCATAACAAATAACAGGAGCAGATTTTGTTAAAGGGGAAGTATGAGTGAACTTATTTCTCTGTAACTTAAGTCAATATATAATAAGTGGCCTATGGATGTTTCTTGTTGGCGAGAATATGTGCATTACTTGTGTACCACAATGTACGCAATTCCACTACTAAAACACACGCTTAGCTCTTAACGTGACTTTACCGCTATGTATCAAGACTTACGCAACTTTAGTACTAAAACACACGTTAAGCTCTTAAATTGCATGTCCACCCCCAAAATTATAATTTAACCCACTACCGGCCCCACTGTGTAGTGTAGAAAAATCCTTACCTTACATCCCAGAACCAATGGTTGCCCTGTAATGCCCCTCCAAAGTCCAGAAAACTGGCCACCAGGAGCCTAGCAGAGGGGGAAATTGTTTCCGCCGCTGAGGCTTCCTCTGAGAGGTTTCTGGCATGCTCTGAGCATTTCTTTTGATTTAGTGGTGTTCAGGGTGTTCTTGTGGTGTTGAAGTTGTTGAGAATGTTGAAAGTGACGGCGTTGGTGTTATGTTGGAATTAAAGTTGAAGAAAGTCAATAAACACCTGTAAACATCAGTTGAATAGAATGTTTTATCTGTACCAGAAAGAAAAACTTTGGGAGCAGTTACAGCCCCCAAAAATGAATATTTTAAGAAAATCATTGTTAGTGCAAATAAAAAGAGCATCAGTGCCCTACTGGTAAAATATGATATTAATTTATTCAACCCATTATTACTGTTAGTACAATTTAATATATACGGTTTGATTTTGAATGAGATATTTATATGAGATATAATAAAATACATTATGCTTTACTACGTTTTTATTCATTTGAAAATCCCCATCATGGGGCCAGCATAGTCATGTCACTGGCAGGGCAGATAAAAGGCATGGGAATCTTACCTTTTGCTACTTTCTTTAGTGTGTCCTTAACAAAACCAGGAATTTTAAGGGGTTCAGCATATCGTTCAGTGAGGTGGTTTATTTCTTCTTCATTTGTAGCCCTTGGCTGTGCTATTGCGTTTGCAGTGAGTGCTGCAAAGAATACACAGGCAAAAATCCCAGTGTGCATGGCTGTGGGGAAAACAAGTTTCAATAGGTGAAAACCATAGCTATAAAAACGTTTCCTTTAACAAAAAATACAAACATTATTCTTACTAAATAGGAATCTATGGCACTAACTATCTAACTTACAGATGAAGACCATGCTAAATATATATAAAAAAGTTTCACAATTACAAAATAAATGTATCACTTGAGTGCTTTCTATGTGCTTATCTAAAGCTATGCATGTTTAAATTCAAGAAAAGCCTTCAGTATATGAAATCCTTCCCACTTTCAATTTTACCCCCAATGGATACCGTATATGCTCGAGTATAAGGGCACAGCCACACTACAACGCAAACGCAATCGCACACGGAATTGCATGCGATTTCATGTGCGATTTCGTTGCATTTGTGCATGCATTTTCTTCATTAGGTATAGGAAAACACATGCGATTGCGATTAAAAATGCGGAACGCAAATCGCAACGCACCCGAAAACACGCGTTTTC
The DNA here is from genome assembly GCA_019447015.1 of Hymenochirus boettgeri. NCBI lineage: Eukaryota > Metazoa > Chordata > Amphibia > Anura > Pipidae > Hymenochirus > Hymenochirus boettgeri. The sequence goes on from CM033474.1 coordinate 96,853,909, forward strand.
GGTGCCTTGCCGCGTTTTCAATGATCTGAAAATAGTGAGATAGTACACACATACATATACACCTTTCCTATATGTAATATCCTAAAAAAAAATATATATATTCTTTATATTATATAACTATATCTATATAGTTATATAGATTGATTTCTTAGGAGCTACCAATGTACCAATGAGGTGTTTTTTTTAGGATATTACATATAGGAAAGGTGTATATGTATGTGTGCACTGTCTAACTATTTCCATTTAAAAGACCACCAATCACTGTATATAAAGTATAGCACTGACTTATATTAGGTACAAGACAAAATAAACAAAATACATAATCTTACTTACAGAGCTGAGATTCCTACACTATTTTAATATGGGATAGTCAAAATGGGAGGTTAAACCCCACTCGTGACTGCTGAGGGGTCTCTATGCGAATACTGAAAGGAAGTGGTAATGTCAGTGTAACATCGAATGATGTGCTGTTTGTAAAACATGTGGCAGTCATAGCCAATCCAAAATGTTTTTTCTGTATGCTACAAAGGATGTGATGTGTATTGTAAAGGACATATACACCAAGGCTCCATGTATACCTCCAGCCTGCAGGTAGTAAAAGACAAGACATCACTAATATTTATGGCTAGGAGGAGAGAAAGTGAATCCCTTGCACAGTGTAATGCCCTGATTGAATGCAACACAAGATTCTGTGTATATGATCCTGTTACCACCTGTTGGGAGGACAGATTGTTACAGACAAGTTACCTTATTGGATACAAACTATGAGGGAAAATATAACTGTACACCAACTTACAAGGATACACAATATACAAGGGTGGTCAACATTCAAACTGGTGCACCATAGGCAGGGACTACTCCATTACTGCAAATTTTATGTGGGGAAAATCATGCAATACTTACTGTTAAATGTAATTAAAACTGGTTTATCTTGTTTAAAGAAAGTAACTGCACTGTCTGCTTTGTGCCAAACCACCAGAGTAACCCACTGTGTGCCATGCTACCCATAATCATTCCATAAAGCAGTGATCTGGTACAAATTGGTGGCAGCAGAGCAGGTAATACCATTTATTCTCTCCGTTTTCTCTTTATGTCTGTTCTCTGTATTACGCTATGGGGGCTGCTACTGAAAGTATTGATTTAAATCCTCCTGTCCTTGTACCTGCAGATGATATGCCCCAATTAGACTCAGTAGATCTACCAGGCCCAATTGCCAAACCTATTTTTAAACCTGATGAATTTGAAGAGGTAACTAGGGAGTGGACTGATTGACTAGAACAATTTAAATTGGCAGCCATTCTTAATAGTTGGGATGAAGGTGCTCGCTTGCAAGCCATTTTGCTCAATGGTAAATTCAGGCAGGTATACCAAGGATTTAATACTGAAATAAAAAGCAGTTATCAGTTATTAAAAGGTGCTCTGAAGCAAGTTTTTTAAACTAGATCTGTAGGAAAGAGGATATAAAGGATAATACTTTGCATGTCCCTGCCCATTTCTCTAGGTAACCTGGGAATGAGAAATATTTGTTTATATGTTAGATTATTAAGGCAATTCTAATATAATAACATGAGGCTGTGATGTACCTTCTGTAATAAGAAGGCTCTATTTCATTTTATACTCTGTGGAGAACTTTTAGCTCCTCTAAACCCTCACCTTAACCTATAAAGCTAATCAGTATCCTGTGCTCCCAAGTTCTAACCCTGGAACTTGCTGTGGTAATTACTAATAAGTATAAACATAGCATGTTTATCTGGTTCAGAGTCACAGGTTACCCAATGGTGCTGTTTAGTTTGAACTGTTCATTGCGGCAAGATTGTCTGGGTCTATTCTCAGACCTGCAGGCTTATTACACTTAGATCCCCTGGATTCTAGTTGGCAGGTAGATGCAATAGGAAAGAGAAAGCAAGTTTGGTAAGGTTTATGACTCCTACTGCCTAAAGTGACCTATATTATCCTTTCCTATTCCAATAGTGTAATAGCTATGGATGTAAGGGAAGGGCAGATGGATCACTTGCATATTTAAACCCTTGGGTAGGAATCGCTAAAGCATGAAAAACTTCTTAATTCTAGGATGTGTAAAAAAATTAATCCCCAGAATTCTGTGCAGCCAGAGAATGCTGGGAGTTGTAGTTTTTAAACATGTGAAAGGTCGGTGGGAAATATGTGTTTATATGTTAAATTATTAGGGCAATACTATTATAATAACATGAGGCAGTGAAATTAACGATCGGTTTAACGATTGTTTTACTGATCGCTAAAAAGCGATACCGCGGCTTTATAAATACGGCCCACAGTGTCCCCTTTCTCAAGCTACAACAGACAGCATGGTTATTAGTGGGAAGGCCCATCCACGTTTTAAACAGCCCAACAGGAAATGAGGGAATCCACAATTACACAGCTTTTACATTGTATCTTATATATATTTTTCACAATTTTATATACTTTTTTTGAATGATACAATCACCTCAAAGATAGAAAAAATGTTCTTGCCATATAAATATCAATTACAATGCATTATAACATTCCCGTGCAACCCCTAATTGCATTGCATGACCATTTCAAGGAAAAAGATCTGATTTATCTATCACATTACAAATATAGGAATAAATCATAATCCTTATTGAGGCCGTGTGGTGCCAGTGTATTAAGTCTGTGCACCCATCACCCCTCCCTCTGTTTTAATTTCACCTCTCCTGTGTGGCATAGGGAACGATTCTAGTGTTTAGTTCTAGTGCCTGCAGGTCTGTCCCATTTGTTTATGGTGGACACTGATAGTTTATCATCCTTTAAAGAATTACTAGACCTGTGCTGTCATATCCTTGTCTTCAGGGGGTTTGTAGTTTCCCCTAAACACAAAAGCTTGCAAGGACACTTCAGCACATAAACCACATCTGAAGTATCAAGTCATGGAAACCTTCCCCAGATTTCGGATACATAAATGTTTCCCTTTCTTGCACAAACCTGCACTACACACAGTGTAAACAAAGGGAAACATTATGTATCCGAAATCTGGGGAAGGTTTCCATGACTTGATACTTCATTGTGGTTTATGTGCGAAGTGTCCTGCAACTTTGTGTTTAGGGGAAACTACAACCCCCTGAAGACAAGGATATGACAGCACAGGTCTAGTATTCATTTAAAGGATGATAAACTACAGTGTCCACCATAAACAAATGGGACAGACCTGCAGGCACTAGAACTAAACACTAGAATCGTTCCCTAGTGCACACAGGAGAGGTGAAATTAAAACAGAGGAGGGGTGATGGGTGCACCAGACTTAAACACTGGCACCACACGGCCTCAATAAGGATATGATTATTTCCTATATTTGTAATGTGGTAGATAAATCAGATCTTTTTCCTTGAATGGTCATGCAATGCAATTAGGGGTTGCACGGGAATGTTATAATGCACTGTAATTGATATTTATATGGCAAGAACATTTTTTCTATCTTTGAGGTGATTGTATCATTCAAAAAAAGTATATAAAATTGTGAAAAATATATATAAGATACAATGTAAAAGCTGTGTAATTGTGGATTCCCTCATTTCCTGTTGGGCTGTTTTAAAACGTGGATGGGCCTTCCCACTAATAACCATGCTGTCTGTTGTAGCTTGAGAAAGGGGACACTGTGGGCCATATTTATAAAGCCGCGGTATCGCTTTTAGCGTCAGTAAAACAATCGTTAAACCGATCATTAATTTCACTGCCTCATGTTATTATAATAGTATTGCCCTAATAATTTAACATATAAACAATATTTCCCACGACCTTTCCCATGTTTAAAAACTACAACTCCCAGCATTCTCTGGCTGCACAGAATTCTGGGATTAATTTTTTTACACATCCTAGAATTAAGAAGTTTTTCATGCTTTAGCGATTCCTACCCAAGGGTTTAAATATGCAAGTGATCCATCTGCCTTCCCTTACATCCATAGCTATTACACTATTGGAATAGGAAAGGATAATATAGGTCACTTTAGGAGTAGGAGTCATAAACCTTACCAAACTTGCTTTCTCTTTCCTATGCATCTACCTGCCAACTAGAATCCAGGGGATCTAAGTGTAATAAGCCTGCAGGTTGAGAATAGACCCAGACAATCTTGCCGCAATGACAGCAGTTCAAACTAAACAGCACCATTGGGTAACCTGTGACTTGAACCAGATAAACATGCTAGTGTTATACTTATTAGTAATTACCACAGCAAGTTCCAGGGTTAGAACTGGGAGCACAGGATAACTGATTAGCTTTATAGGTTAAGGTGAGGGTTTAGAGGAGCTAAAAGTTCTCCACAGAGTAAAATGAAATAGAGCCTTCTTATTACAGAAGGTACATCACAGCTATGTTATTATATTAGAATTGCCTTAATAATCTAACATTAAACAAAATATTTCTATTCCCAGGTTACCTAGAGAAATGGCAGGGACATGCCAAGTATTATCCTTTATTCCTCTTTCCTACAGATCTAGTTTAAAAAACTTGCTTCAGAGCACCTTTTAATAACTGATAACTGCTTTTTATTTCAGTATTAAATCCTTGGTATACCTGCCTGAATTTACCATTGAGCAAAATGGCTTGCAAGCGAGCACCTTCATCCAACTATTAAGAATGGCTGCCAATTTAAATTGTTCTAGTCAATCAGTCCACTCCCTAGTTACCCTTCAAATTCATAGGTTTAAAAATAGGTTTGGCAATTGGGCCTGGGTAATCTACTGAGTTAATTGGGGCATATCATCTGCAGGTACAAGGACAGGAGGATTTAAATCAATACTTTCAGTAGAGCAGCCCCCATAGCGTAATACAGAGAACAGACATAAAGAGAAAACGGAGAGAAAATGGTATTACCTGCTCTGCTGCCACCAATTTGTACCAGATCACTGCTTTATGGAATGATATGGTGTAGCATGGCACACAGTGGGTTACTCTGGTGGTTTGGACCAAAGCAGACAGTGCAGTTACTTTCTTTAAACAAGATAAACCAGTTTTAATACATTTAACAGTAAGTATGCATGATTTTCCCCACATAAAATTTGCAGTAATGGAGTAGTCCTGCCTATGGTGCACCAGTTTGAATGTTGACCACCCTTGTAATTGTGATCCTTGTTAAGTTGGTGTACAGTTATATTTTCCTCATGTTGTATCCAATAAGGTAACTTGTCTGTAACAATCTGTCCTCCCAAAAGGTGGTAACAGGATCATATACACAGAATCTTGTGTTGCATTCAATCAGGGCATTACACTGTGCAAGGGATTCACTTTCTCTCCTCCTAGCCATAAATATTAGTGAGTTTTGTCTTTTACTAACTGCAGGGGAGGTATACATGGAGCCTTGGTGTATATGTCCTTTACAATACACATCACATCTTTGTAGCATACAGAAAAAACATTTGGATTGGCTATGACTGCCACATGTTTTAAAAACAGCACATCATTCGATGTTACACTGACATTACCACTTCCTTTCAGTATTCGCATAGAGACCCCTCAGCAGTCACGAGTGGGTTTAACCTCCATTTTGACTATCCCATATTAAAATAGTGTAGGAATCTCAGCTCTGTAAGTAAGATTATGTATTTTGTTTATTTTGTCTTGTACCTAATATAAGTCAGTGCTATCTTTATAACAGTGATTGGTGGTCTTTTAAGGAAATAGTTAGACAAGTGCAACAAATACATAACACCTTTCCTATATGTGAATATCCTAAAAAAACACCTCATTGGTACATTGGTAGCTCCTAAGAAATCAATCTATATAACTATATGATATAGTTATATAATATAAAGAATAATATTTTTTATATATATAAATAAATCTATATAGTTATATAGATTGATATTAGGAGACCATGTACCATGAGTGTTTTTTTAGGATATTCATATAGGAAAGGTGTATAGTATGTGTGTACTATCTCACTATTTTCAGATCATTGAAAACGCGGCAAGGCACCGAAAACGCGTGTTTTCGGGTGCGTTGCGATTTGCGTTCCGCATTTTAATCGCAATCGCATGTGTTTCCTATACTAATGAAGAAAATGCATGCACCAAATGCAACGAAATGCACATGAAATCGCATGCAATTCCGTGTGCGATTGCGTTTGCGTTGTAGTGTGGCTGTGCCTTAACTCAGATATACGGTATCCATTGGGGGTAAAATTGAAAGTGGGAAGGATTTCATATACTGAAGGCTTTTCTTGAATTTAAACATGCATAGCTTTAGAGCACATAGAAAGCACTCAAGTGATACATTTATTTGTAATTGTGAAACTTTTTTATATATAGCATGGTCTTCATCTGTAAGTTAGATAGTTAGTGCCATAGATTCCTATTTAGTAAGAATAATGTTGTATTTTGTTAAAGGAAACGTTTTTATAGCTATGGTTTTCACCTATTGAAACTTGTTTTTCCCACAGCCCTGCACACTGGGATTTTGCTGTGTATTCTTTGCAGCACTCACTGCAAACGCAATAGCACAGCCAAGGGCTACAAATGAAGAAGAAATAAACCACCTCACTGAACGATATGCTGAACCCCTTAAAATTCCTGGTTTGTTAAGGACACACTAAAGAAAGTAGCGAAAGGTAAGATTCCCAGCCTTTTATCTGCCCTGCCAGTGACATGACTATGCTGGGCCCCATGATGGGGATTTTCAAATGAATAAAAAACGTAGTAAAGCATAATGTATTTTATTATATCTCATAAATATCTCATTCAAAATCAAACCGTAATTAATTGTACTAACAGTAATAATGGGTGAGAAATTAAATCATATTTTACAGTAGGGCACTGATGCTCTTTTTATTTGCACTAACAATGATTTTCTTAAAAATATTCATTTTTGGGGCTGTAACTGCTCCAAAGTTTTTCTTTCTGGTACAGAAAAACATTATTTCAACTGATGTTTACAGGTGTTTATTGACTTTTCAACTTTAATTCCAACATAACACCAACGCCGTCACTTTCAACATTCTCAACAACTTCAACACCACAGAACACCCTGAACACCACTAAATAAAAAAGAAATGCTCAGAGCATGCCAGAAACCTCTCAGAGGAAGCCTCAGCGGCGGAAACAATTTCCCCCTCTGCTAGGCTCCTGGTGGCCAGTTTTCTGGACTTTGGAGGGGCCTTACAGGGCAACCATTGGTTCTGGGATGTAAGGTAAGGATTTTTCTACACTACACAGTGGGGCCGGTAGGGGGTTAAATTATAATTTTGGGGGTGGACATGCAATTTAAGAGCTTAACGTGTGTTTTAGTACTAAAGTTGCGTAAGTCTTGATACATAGCGGTAAAGTCACGTTAAGAGCTAAGCGTGTGTTTTAGTAGTGGAATTGCGTACATTGTGTACACAAGTAATGCACATATTCTCGCCAACAAGAAACATCCATAGGCCATTATATATTGACTTAAGTTACAGAGAAATAAGTTCACTCATACTTCCCCTTTAACAAAATCTGCTCTGATTTTGTTATGGTCAGTTTATGGTAGTAGGTAGTAGTAGTTAACTAATTGGCTTAGCAACACACATGTTAGCTCCCAATGAACATACATTCATAAATAAAATGAAGCAACAATTATTTGCATTGCATATATAAAGTAACATCAAGAAAGCTTGCTTGCTACAACACATGCATGCGTGATTTGTGATTGGTCTGTGTCGACCATTACACATTACAAAATGGGCCAATTGTGAGGGTGAAATCACATGATAACAATGCGCATTATATCCACCTTTCTGTACATAGGACTTTTTCAGTTAACGTGATTAAGACCCATATTGTGGTGGCGTTACAAACGTCTAAAATATCACGTTATAGTCACGCATTAATAGTGTTAAAATTTGGTACATACTTGCGTTGTCTAGACGCGCAAAGTTAACGAGAATAAACACAAGCATCGGTTCTTACGTCTAAAAGTCACGTTTAAGTGTTGATAAATCCCCATTAAGACATGGTGGAACTTTAAGACACAATTTTGCGATAGCGGCTCTCGGGGACATAGCCCTAATAGTTCTAAAAGACAGATCAAGCATCTCCATATAGACAGATATCAATATTTAACAAATGTAATTAACCAGAGTCTGAATTTAGGAGTGTTAGATGCAAACAAAATATTTCTTGATATAACACAGCAACAGCAACAGGAACTTCCCTCCCATCATCAGATATTAACTTATCTTGTCACAGATACAAGGAGACCTAATACAATTTAAAGTGAGGATTCTAGTATAAATATACACCAAAAAGATAAGAAATGGATAGTAGGAATGTAAAGGCATTTTTAGTGCCAAAAAAACATGTATACATTTTCAAAAATTTTTTTCATTACATTAAACTAGTTTTAATTATAACTGATTAGTTAGCTATGCAAGTAAAGATTTAGATGTACTGTAGGTTGACTATAAACCCCCTCATTCTTACAGTAACATTCCAGTCATGACCCCCCCCACCCTCATCCTTATATCAACACGCTTGCTCACACTTTCACCTTTCCTTTTTTTAGCTTTACTTATATTTTACAGTTGCAATAAAAATAGAAAACATAATCTACCTCTTTATGTCAGTAAAGCTATACTGAAGCTTAATGTATTTTATTTTTTTACTTAGAAATTTTTTGCGGTTACTGGTGCGGTTGACACAAAGCAGACGGGACAAGTGCAGTAACAAAATTTCTCCTGAAACAACAACAAAAAATAGCTGCCTTTATGAAAGAATTGAGAGGTGTGTTTCCATATGTCACTATCACTGTTAATGACTAGTCATGAGTCTCGGTATCAAATCTAGCTTGGCTTCGATTAATAAGGGCTAGCATCTACTGAGAAGAAATCAAACCATAAGCAAGATCCTACCCATTATATACGTAAAGCTGCTTAAAGTTTCATAGTTTGTCAGTTTTAAATTATTCTTGTAAAATCCCCCTCTTATTTCAACATTGCATTGATCCCGTACTTGCCATTAGACTCATTTAATGGTCTTAGGGGCATATTGAATAAAGTGCAAGTACCGTATTTTGGGACCAAAAGGAAGACTGTATATTACATTACTGGTTCTTTATAAATATGCCTTTGGTGTGATCTCACATAACTAGGTATAGAGGGTTATAAAAGTCATGTGTGAGCCTCTCAAGCTGCAGGACTTGCAGAATACAGAATAAGGGTTAAGACAGCAAACCTACTGTATTCAACATCACGCTGTAAAATTAAAAGCCTTTTCTTGAATTATTTCTTATTTATGTTTCCCTTTCATTCCCCTTTAAAAATTCTAAGAAAGAAAAGTAAAATTGTTTAATAAAAGATTATTTCAAACCACTCACTGGCAAAATAAACTAAACTGATATTACAAAAAAAAAAATACAAAATGACATAAAAAGCAATACAATTCCATGGGCAGTGGAGGATGGACGTCTGACAGTTCACCTAACCAATAATAACAAACACATGGACACCATATTTAGGTGGTGAATATCAGGTAGCAGCATTTATAACAAATAACTTCTTAACCTTTATACCATAACTCACTAATAAATTCCAACTTTACCAAACTTATTTTAGGCCAGTCCCTTTTGGCGACTGCCGGACTGCCACTTTTTCATTTCACCAAATGAAGGCCTTGCCATGAACAAGCCAAAGCCCCATTGCATAACTCCTCCTTCTGATCCTCCATGTCAATTTGGCGGATACCTCAGCTCAAGACTGACCTTCCCCCAAAAATAATGAATTCATTGGACTTGCAGCCGTTATTATTATATATTATTATGTAAAGGCCTGTTTCACCACCCTCAAACTGAAGTATCTTATGTAACTAAGTGTAAAGATTTAACTAAAAGGTCAATTTGGTGGGTAACTTTCTGTCGCACAATTTCCATCCAAACAGTCCTTGGTGTCAGGAAATAACAAGGGCAACTTGATTTCTTTTCCATTTCCAAAATGAGGGAAACCGTAAACCAATGGATCCACCAACATATTAGGAATCACATCACAAAATATTAGAAATCGGTTTCAATGTAAACCCTTAACCCCATCCAATAGATTTCTATTTCTTTAATCATGCCTGAGATTTAGTCCATACAAACGATTCTCAGCTATTATTATCTAACTTGTAGTTAACAAATCAACTGTAGTTTATCAAAGCAACTACAAGACCAAAAGGCCAAATCTGTGTGAAAGAAGTGTGAACGCACTCCTCAATTTCCACCTGTCCATTTCCATAATCACTCTTTCTAAACCGCAGGGGTTCTTCCACTGTCCGTTACCTAGGTAACCCCAATCCCAGGCAGCTTTCAAAAAATGCTTAGTTTAATGCTGACCCATTAAAACTATTAACTACACTGACAATCAAAAGCTGAACATTCACTGTCGGCCATCCCCCTGCCCATGTCTGTAAGATTTATAGAGCTTTACATTTATTATCAGGTTTGATTTATCTTAAATCGCTATGGTATGTTAACTTGCAATAATATTATTCTGTAAAACAGAGCTCCAGAGGATGCTAGGTTGTAAAGTTTTTTTTCTGGATATCACATAATGTACATGACAATTTAAAGCCACTTAAAATCCCCAATTATATCTCTAAATGCTTTGAGTTTTGTTTGTTTTTCTGTTGCATCTTTCTATATAGAACATATGAATAAAAGAACCTTCGGGAAGCTGAAGCAGAAGAACCAATCACTTTCTCCTGAAACAAAAGATAACCTAAAGAAAGTATTAAAAGGTGAGGTTCCAATTCCATGTATCTTCTACTGTTAATGGCTAGGGATCTGATGAGTCCCAGTTCTAAAAAATGTTTCATTTCGGAACTGCTGGCTTCGAAAAATTCCCAGATTTAACGCAATATTACAATTTTTTAAAACTCCAATCTCATGATTGAAAAATTGAATATTAAAAAATTGAAAATTCAAAAATTAGATAAAAATCAAAAAAATTGTGTTAGAAATTGAAAATCTGATTCGATTGGATTCAAATATTATTACTAGAATTTCAATAACCGATGTTGTAGAGAAACTTGACAGTTATCTCTATTTATGACAATACATGTAGTTCTTGACTAATGCTAACATGGAGAAAGCTAAAAATCTAAAGTACTTCTGTGGAAATTCATTTAAGATTTAAAAGCAAATCAAATACAGATGGGAACAAGGCCAGCCTTAATTAGCCACTGAGGCCTTGTCATCAGGAAAAAAAAAACACAACTCCCAGCTACAGTACTAATGCAGTTAATTTTGTGAGCGTTGCTACGGTGGTGCTGGCTGTATGATGAAGATACAGAAAAGGACGATAGTGACAGCGCACTCGGTCTTGGTCAACAGTTTTATAACCAGCAAAAACAGGCTGCACTTTGTTGCATTTTGCTAGTTATAAACTTGAACAAGACCCAGGAGTGCGCTGTCACTATTGTCCATTGTCCTTTTATATATATATTATATATATAATATAAGGATTGTGGAAGCACTCCAATTAGGCTGATTTACAACTACATTTAGCGGAAGTGCTACATGATCTGGTCAAACATTTATACAAACATAGAAAAGATAATCATGCCATTTCTAGGCCCATACAATATATATTATCTGGACAGGCATACTTATAAACAAAGGGTTTTAGTATACATTACTGTGATCACATGAATGAAAAGCCTTCCAACCAAGTTAGGACCTTCAGACTGGGTTACCTTGACTTGGTTGGAAGGCTTTCATTCATGTGATTAAAGTAATGTATACTAAAACCCCTTGTTTATAAAGTATGCCAGTGTGCAGATAATATGATATTGTATGGGGCGAGGAATGTGCATTGATTATCTTTTCTGTGTTTGTATATATATATATATATATATATATATACTCAGGATTTTCAAGAAGCTGGCTAATGTGAAGGTGTGTACCAATGAGGCCTATTTGATGGATAATTAGATGGGTAGCTATATACATCTATACCCATGCATGAGGGTATTGTGCTTTGTGAGAAACTATTGATTGAAAGTAATATAATATAACTGTGATCAAATTGAATTTTTCTTGGAATGTTGGACATCATACTTACCCGTTCCTATTTTAGGTTCGACAAGGATTTTACCAGCAACTGCGTGGCACTGCCATGGGGTCCAATGTCGCCCGTCGTCATATGCTAAAGCCTTCATGTTCGGCAGGAGGTGGACCTCGTCTATGTGCTTCCTACTTTTTCCAGGAATGTTGTGCCTGGTGGAGGTAATAGACAATGTCTTTGTGCTGTGGCGGGGCGACATTGCGGACACTCAGGGGAGTTCCACCGCGCATTGAATAAATGCATCCTAATTCAATACACTCTGAATGTAGTACAGAAAGAAGCATCTCTTTCTAGATGTCATGATAGTGCAAGAAGCTGGGTTCCAAACTGAGTTATACTCGAAGCCTACTGACGGAATCAATACTTATGTATACTAGTTTTCATCCTGCTAACACGATTAAATCATTACCCATCAGTCAGTTTGGGAGAGTGACTAAAATGTCTCTCACCCAGCACGTATAGGTCCCAGCAGATGGCTGATATGTATTCTAAATTCAGACAGAGAGGGTACCCTCCCAAGATTTTGAATCAGGCATTAACCAAGGCATGTAAAGATAGACATGATCACCCCCAGAATAGGGAGGTGCGGATTCCTTTTGTCACCAATATTCACTACAAGCCCTGCTATAATAGTTGTGTAAGGAGACATTGGGATCTCCTTAAGGAAGGTTTCCCGACTGTTGGGAGTTTCAGTACCCCCCTCATTTCTTACAGAAGGGAGAGGGAAACACTTTATAACCATTTGGTGAGTTCTTAGTACCGGATGAATCAAAAAAGTGGGTAAGGGATCCATGGGATGTTCCTTGCAGGAGTTGCAAACAATGTTACCATGTGATTAAACCAAAAGAGTTTGGAAATCCCCACACTAGAGAGGTATTCCCTTTGAGAGGGTACTTCAACTGTGAGTCTAAAATGTTGTTTATGCGTTACTCTGTCCTTGGTGACAAGATTTAGTTGGTGGACTACTCAGCCGATAAAAAACAGGATTTCTCCAACATAAGTCTAGCATTAAACTCCATAATACTAAATACTGTACCTGTACATTTTAACGAGGCCCAACATAAAGAATCGGACCTCGGATTCTTGGTTTTGGAATCTGTGTCCAGAGCAAGGAGCGGGGGACGGGGAGATAGGGAACTTTTGTTGAGAGAAGAGAAGTCTGGTGGGTACATAGACCTGAATACCTTGTTACCCTACAGGCCTTAATCGTGATACGATCTAATGTATATTTATGATTAATGTTAATTGATAAACTCCCTTGATGTTGCCCAAACATGCAGTTGGATATGCTAGCATATTAGATACCTTATGGGTCCTAACGTCTCTCCTTAACGTCTTCTATGGTCCTTTTTTCCCTGGTTAGGATACTATGTAAAAATTATAGTTAATTATTTACACACCTGATTGTGAGTACAGAGTGGGGGGGGTTGGAGTGTCTATTTATCATGTGACTTTGTTAAATGTGTTCATTTATATTTTGTCTTATATATATGGACGTGTGGAACTGTGCTTGATAAGGGGACAGATGGTTCCGAAAGTCGCCAGATGTACATTCGCCAATTATTAAAGTATTGATCTAGCAACTTTTGGAGTGACGGGTTCATATGATTATCTAATTATATAATATATATATAATTATGATGTACAGTGTGCCTGGATTATATAAAAATCACTCAACTAACGTAGTTGAGTGATTTTATAAAATATATGACATGCTGGTCCCCCATACTTTTGCCGTCTCTCTTTCCACTTTAAACACACTGTTCCTTGTCCCACCCCTGCAATAAAAAAGATTGCGATAACCACACAGACCTTTACTGTTTCTAACTTCCTTATCTTAGGTCCTTGAGTACAGTCGTTTCACCGTAACCTGAATCCTGTCAAAGCCACGTGACAGACGAATTCCTGCAGCCCTGTGAGTTAGAGTGGCTGTGTGTCAGCATACTGACAATCGCCTCTGCACGCTTGCCTTAAGTTTCACTTGCAGGGCGCAGGCGTTTGTCTCAGGCTGACCAGGATTTAGTTACCGGGTTGAGAGGGATCTTTACATGAAGAACGTAAGATAAGATTTTACAACAGTAAATGGTCTGTCTGTTACTTAAACTCTTTTTAGTTGCAGTGGTGGGCAAGGATAAGTGGTTGTCTTTTTAAGGGGAAGAGGTAAGAAATGTAAGGGGAGCAGGGGTAATTACTGAGGAAAGGTCTGCCAGAAGGATGTCCACAAGAGTTAAAGTACTGGTATGTATTCATTAATTCTATTTTTAGTACAGGTGACAGGTGTACTTGTGTATTTGTTATTTTATATATTATTGAGTGAAGGGATAACGGCTGGTTGGATTTAGTAAAGGACTAGCGCAGAGTAATTTTTCACATTTTTTGAAAACTATATATTATAAGAAAATACAAATAACAACCCCAGTTACATTGTAAATATAAGGTTATAATCCCACGGTCTTGTGCTTTTACTGTATATGGACCAGAGACCCTCGGTAACTTTATATCCTTATTTACACTTGTAAGGGGTGTATTATCCCTTATTTATAAATGTAACATCCTTTGTTATATTTCACTAATATGTTTATTTAATCTGCACATTTAAACATAATGCAGTTCTCTCTCTCTATTTGTAGGGGCTGTTATAAAGGGGCCATTGCTGTCGCTAAAATGTTTGGACGAATGCTTGACAACTAAAGATCTGCGGGTATCTTACTTTTTATAAGAAACTGGCAACTACTAGAGTTAACAAGCTACATGACACAGTTTTCAATCTTTTTTTTGCTCTGTGTCCCTACATGGTTAATCACTATATTTTTATAATGAACATGTCACCACCACAATCAAAATTTAATTTTTTGCTCATTTTAACCCATTTATTGTCCATGTTGTATTTATTTCTTTCTTCCAATAGGAAAGGTCAAGAACTTTGCTGGATGGGATTAAATCTAAATATTCCAAACATATAAATGTTTAATAACTAAGTCTTTTGAATTAAATGGAAACGACTGTTGTACCGTGATGTTTGTGTCGTTATTAAACAGTGAGACTACATTCTTGCAGTTTATTAGGGAATGCCTGCAAAGCCCACAGGCAATTGCCAGCCAGTGGATACATGAACCGACCCAGGTGTTCATACATTTGGCAGTTCACAACGCCAAATTAATGTGAAGAAACCATGAAATTCAATCTTTTGTATTTGCTTCTCACTGCTGCAGAGAATTAGCTGTGTGGAATGCCGTTCGAGACATATAGACTACAACGCGGGTCAACAAAGAATATATTATGGCTGAAGCACCCACCATATTTACTGTTTATAGAGATGTGTGCCAGACTAGTTCCATTCTTTAAGGGCTATCATTTGAAAAATCTAATTGGACTTTGTTCCAAAAAGAAAACGTTGAGGACTTGATCAAAAGTGTAACATATCAATACTGCCAATCACAGAAGCACCGTAAAGTGTAAGGAGAGGCCAGGGATTGATATTGCAACACCCCTTATAGTTTCTCTGACTTACGATGGTGCATTTAAAATTACAAAAGTAATACGTATGAATCTGCATTGGCTTATCACCCTGAAGCATATGAATAAGACTTAAAGCTATTTTAGGATAGCAATGGTAAAACAATACATGATCCTTTTTTAGGCTAACCCATAGTTCTTAAAATAAACGATGATGACGATGTTTCTTGTTAACCTCTTAATATTGTTAATATGTGTCCCCGCGCTCTTAGTTTATATTGTGTTTGATGGTGCTGTTGTCCCTGATTCTGCTTACCATGCCGATCATTAATTGACCATTGTAATAAATGTTTTGTAGAAAAACCACTCTTCAAACATCAATTATTATTTGAGACGTGCTGCATGCAAGCAACATGCCCAGCATGTCACAATAAATAATTGATGTTTGAAAGAGTGCATTTTGTCTAAAACGCTTATTATCTTGTTAACCCTCTAACTCAATGCAAGGTGAAGACCCCATTTTTCATGAGAAAATGCAGCCCCAGCTCAGAATAGCAGCTTGTGAAAAGTTTTAAACTGGCAAAACTAAAGCCACATCAGATACAAAGGTGGCATAGTTTTTTGGCTTTGGAGTGTGAGTTTTAAAGTAATGGGGGGATAAATGTGTGTTTCATTGAATGTCATTCACAACACACTCAAAAGCTCAGTAGTATAACTGCAAATCGGCACCGATCACAGTTTTACTCTGCACTAGACTGCAGGGATAGTGGGGGAAGTACCAAAGGGAAGCCCCGGACTCCATGACGGGTCACGGTTCTCCCTTTTCCGCTGTGACTGCAATTTTCTTACCCATGGCTTAAGTAAGGAGACCCTAATACAGTCCACGTAACTTTGCAGGTGTATTGAACTGATCCCCTCAACGGTTTCGGACGAAGCGATGGCGATGCGAGGAGAAGAAAGGCACTTAAATTAGTCCCTTTCGATCGCTCGGGGGGCGGATTGTTTTTTTAACGGTTCAGTGCCACCACCATAATTTTATGAATTTTTTAAAAACTGCGAATTTAACCATTTAGTGGCACTGAACAGTTACTAGGCCCTCTACTACTTACCCACTAAACCAGGCCTATATCTGTGATTCATTACATTAGTATTTTATCAAAGCTAGACGTGTTTCATTCATGCTTTGTGGATACAGTTAAGGCCGGCAAAATGTATGTTTTTTTAACAAAATTAGTTAATATTCGAGTATAAGTCCCATCCGGATAGAGTCGAGGTACCATTTTTACCTGAAATTTTGTAAAAACCTGATGACTCGAGTATAAGCCTGAGGTAGACATATAGTTGGCCTTTAAATGGACAGCGGGAGAATTCCCCTACATGAATCACATACAGTAATAGCCAAATTCCGTACCCCAGTAAACCCCATTCCTCGGCACTCCAGATGTTTGGAAAACACTCCCAGTCATGTTTGTTGCTGGAGTTTCAGTTACTAAACATGTGGATGGCAAGGTTCAGTAAACTTTTAATTTAAGCTACCAACATTTACAATTTCTCACTGAACCCCCATATTGTAAAGGGCACTCTGACCCCCATATAGTAAAGGACTCTCTCTCTGACCCCTATAGTAAAGGGCACTCTGACCCCATATAGGAAAAGGGCCCTCTGACCCCAATAGTTAAAAATGTCAACAAAAGAGTTGTAGTTTCAACTGTCATTTCGCAATGTACTAGCAGCTGTTTTTGCCTCAAAACGAGAGACCCATCAGATTTACAGTCATCCGATGAGCAGTGACAGGGCTGAGTGAGTCAACCAGCCAGGACTCAGGAGCAGGAATGATTGTAAAGGCAAGAACATGCTCGTGTAACTTTTATGCAGGTAACACAGCGCGGCCATCTACTGGTTACTATTCGCAATGTGCCAGAAATTTTGGAATCTAAATTAGGACTTGACCCGTAAAGTCGAGGTTAGGTTTTCAGGCTATTTTAAGCCTGAAAAATTTAACGTTATACTCAAGTATAGTATATACGTATGTTGGTTCTGGTTATATGGAAACAAAATGTTATCAACATACAAACAGAGAAAATGCGAGAGACATTAAGGTAAATATTGTACAGCATAGGGGTCTTGCAGGAGCCTATAGGCTAGGTGGTCCAGGTGGTTGGCTTACCTACCATGTTTAATGGCCCATAACCTCTCACGTTTACCCACACTAACGATAGCTATGGTACCAAAAGTCTGATTACACAGCATTCCGGCACCACATTCACAAATGTTCTTAACATCTGTCCTAATTTGTAGTTAGTAGGTTATGCACCTGTACCTAACTCAACTTTAGAACAAACCTACAGCCAGGTTTGTAATTCGGGGGATGCCTGTTAATTGAACCTTTTTGGCTCTCTTCAAATGTTAAATAACGTTATATAAGATAGACCACAACTTAAGTACCACAAATTCAATAGTGTTTGAGTTAAACTTCTCAATTTTCACAAAATCCCTGTTCTCCTTCTCATTGTATTTTGTTTGGAGGCTTTAAGTCATTACTTTCATTTAAATGTATGTGTATACATTTTAGTTATTTGCTTTGATTATATTAACTCATGTTGGGTGCAGTATTATAAATGTGAAATTAGATTATTACATGTTAGTGCCAATACAAGCTCATGATCTAATGCTTGTATATTCCACGGGCAAAAGTGCGTGCTCGCTTTCTTTCGGCTAATGTTTCCCTTTCTTGCACAAACCTGCACTACACACAGTGTAAACAGGGGTACATGCCCATCTGCTTACTACCAAGGAAGATTCCAGTATTTCAGTGTCCTGAACTCTGATCTTACAATTTGCCTCCCATTTGTGTGCCCTTGTCAGTGTAGTAAACAAACCATTTGGCACCAGAAAACACCACCTATCAAAAATACCAGGGAATGCTGCTTGTAAAATGTCCCCAGTGATATTCAGGGATCAGTAGCAAATTGCTCTGTTATTTATGAACAATACATTATTAGATAGAGCAGGTCATGCTAATTGTTCCATGTGAGTGTAGAAAGACAAACCTCTTGCCCATCCAACATCAAAACATTGCACTCAGTTTAGTTAACCTAAAATCTAACTACACATTGATGGTTACAGATTAATGGAACATTAACAACTCTTCAAATAACTGTTCCTCCTGAAGGTAAGTAGGAGAAGAGACTACTTGTTCAAATAAAAGATTTTAACTTTTAAAAATGCTAAATATGTTTCTTATTGAAAGTGCTGTCAACACTTGATTGTTCCCTTAAAATATATTTAAAAGAAAACTGTTTCCAAATACTTACTGTTCCAAATATTATTGTTTTTTCAGAAAGGAAAGGAGAGAGAAGCTCCGTACAGATGTTGTATTGTATCTTGTAATTATGCTGAACTTTTTATACTGCAGGTCTCTTTACACTCATGTGCAGACTGATATAAATAAAACATCTGATCACAAAAGCCTGGCTTGATGCTTAAACCTCATGATGAAGATAATCATCCAATGCTAGATAGCTATTGACTAAGCATAGAGTGATCAAATATGTTGTGCAGGTGTGTGCCACAATAAAGAATTCACAGCTTTGAAGCAATATCCCATTGTCCAGTTTTGTCCATCTCCAATCTCAACAAAGTGAACTAAAAGCATAATTTCTTTTTTTTAACTCAATCTAAACTACAATGATACTGGGTACCCACAATTTAGATAATGTTCAACATTCATACTACAGTAATTTGTCTGTGCATAAATAAATACTTACAAAGTATTGAATTCCTGCATGCAGGACCCCTAATAGTGTCCTATGTGGGCTTGCTCCTGTCTCAGCTCCTGGAGCAATTCATTTGCTTAATAAGGGGCTGTTTCCAATCCTCTATATTTCATATTAAAAAACAAACTAGATTTCATGAGGAAGACTTGGCATTAAAAGTACAACAAGCTGAAAACAGATATATTGCTAACCCAACTATTCATCCCCATACTACATGGCTTGCACTACAAAAACAATATTCCCTCCTCCTTAAGGGAAAGGTATTACTCTCCTAAATTACTCGCTTTGCTAGTTAATGCAACAGGACCAGCTCAACCCATTTTGGCCATATGTACAGACTCAGGAGAAATAGTAACATACACTCTTTCACACCTTCTAAACATTTTATGCTCACCTATCTCACAATCTAGATTCTTCTCAGATGTTATTTTCTCCTTTTTGAACGATGTAGACTTTCCATAACTCCTACGATAGAAGAAATACAAGAAGCCATAGATCAACTACAGACAGGCAAGGCATCTGGACCTGATGCTCTATCTATAGAAGTGTATAACAACTCCCACCACAACTACTAACAATGTGTAATACAGCACTGACCAAGGGTAAACTTCCCAACTCCCTATATAAAGCCAATATTATGATATTACTGAAGCCAAATAAGGACCCCCTTAACTGTAATTCATATTGTCCGTTATCATTATTAAACATAAACACTTATTATAAAATGATAGCTACACTGTTGGCAAATCGCTTACTTCAAGTAATATATACCCTGATTTATCCTGATCAATCCGGCTTTATGCCAGGTAAATGTACCTCAATTAATTTAAGAAAAGCAATAATACAAGTGAATATGGATCACAATAATAAGGGTAGTAGGATTGCTGTCTTATTGGATGCCCAAAAAAGCATTTGATTCAGTTGAATGGTCCTTCCTCTGGGTATGTCTACATAAATATGGTTTTGGGTATACTTTTATTCGATGGATACAACTATTATGTGCATACCCAATGGCAACAGTCTCAGTGAATGGCCAAATATCCTCCAAAATTCCTTTGGTGAGAGGTACACATCAGGGTTGCCCCCTATCCACACACCTTTTTGCCCTTCTAATTTACATTCAAATTGGGATCATATGAGGAATAATTTGCATTGTACACAGATGATATGCTATTATTTATAGAAAGCCCAGGAAGACCCCTTTCTGCATTGGTTGATACATTACATATATTTGGCCCATATGCCGGATTGTTTATTAACTGGTCCAAATCTGCATTATATCTTAAAGGCAATGCTGTACTACAGCCTGATAATATACCATGCTCAATTCCAATAGTACCAAATTTACGATATCTGGGAATACAATTATGTAAATCACCAAGTGATTTCTAATCTCTCAATGCTACTC
This sequence comes from Hymenochirus boettgeri, assembly GCA_019447015.1. NCBI lineage: Eukaryota > Metazoa > Chordata > Amphibia > Anura > Pipidae > Hymenochirus > Hymenochirus boettgeri. The sequence goes on from CM033474.1 coordinate 96,874,584, forward strand.
CACTAATATATACCCGCACTAAACTACAACTGTGGAAACTTACCCTCTTAATTAGAGATGTTTGAAACTGTTGAGTTTCGTTCCGTTTTCGAAAGTTCAAAAATTCGAGTTTCGATTTTCGAAAATCGTCTACTTTCAATTTTGGATTTTCGATAATCGTCTATTTTCCGCTAAAAATTGAAAATTCAAAAAATCTGGGTATGATCTAGTATGATCTGCTGTACTACCCTATTCATCACTCTTCACTGTGCATCCCTTCCTGTGCTTCATTGTAATTTTTGCCTGGTATGATCTGCTATCTTATCTCAGTCTTGTCTGGTTGTTTATTGGGACTTTCACCTTTTGTTTGATCCTCACTTAATTTGTTTGTCTCCCCTTAGCCCTTCCCACACCCCAGCTGAATAGTATAACTAATTGTAGTTGTAATCAGGCCAGTTATATCTGTAAGAGCCCAAGTCAGTTTCTGGCCTTAGTCAGATTCTGCCCTGACACTGACTCTGCTCATTTGGATCAGACCATTGAACCCTTCTCATTGTATTATTACCCTATCACCATGTTCTATTTAACCTTGCTCCTTATCTGCTTGGTTACCTACATACTAAGCTCTGCCACCTTACTGCTACATCCCACTGTTGGCAAGTCTATTTACATCGCACCCTCCATTTTATCCTCTTCCCTCCTTATCCAACATGAACTCCTTTCCATTGTCAAACACTCCCCAGCTTCCTCCACTAATAGACAAAGGCATGGTCCATTTAAATCCCACTCTCACCTCCTCTTGTTCTCTCTCCTGCTTCTAATTGCAGCTGGTGATATCTCCCCTAATCCCGGCCCCACTCCCATACCGCACCTATATGATCAACCCATCCTAATGTCTACTGCCCAAAGCGCTCCTTCATCCACTCATACCCTTAACACACACAATATCATTAATGTACCTCTCCTTTCCCTTCCCCCTGCTCCTATATCTGGGGCCCTGTGGAATGCACGGTCTGTTTGTATTAAAATTTCCACGTACACAACATATTTATCTCTAACTGCTTTACTTTTCTTGGTCTTACTGAAACATGGCTGTCACTCTCTGATTCTGTCTCACCTGCCGCGCTCTCGTATGGTGGCCTACACTTCAGCCACACCACTAGGCCCGATAATAAATGTGGTGGGGGAGTTGGTATTCTTCTCTCTGAGGGCTGTACCTTAAAACCCATCACGCCCTTACCAGCCCTCTTCTGTCTATCTTTTGAGTCCCACTCAGTCCATGTTTACTCTCCCACCCCCCTACAGATTGCGGTTATTTATCGACCACCCGGCCCGACCACCTCTTTCTTTGACCACTTTTCTTCTTGGTTGTCCCACTTTCTATCCACTGACATCCCCTCTATTATCTTAGGGGATTTCAATATCCACATTAATACCAACACCTCTGCTGCCACTAAACTTCTCTGTCTTACCTCCTCCCTTGGCCTTACTCAATGGTCCTCTGCTCAGACCCATTGTAATGGACACACACTGGATCTGGTCTTTACCCGCCTCTGCTCCATTTCTAACTTCTCCAACTCTCCCTTTCCTCTGTCCAATCATCATCTTCTCAAATTTAATCTTGTGTCATCTGTCGCAGCCGTAACCCCTATCAAACAAGCGTACAGATGCAGGGACCTGCGTAATCTTGACCCCCATTCACTCTCTGCCCCCCTCCAACAACTTATCTTCATGCCCTCCTTCTATGACCCTGATCTTGCATCCCTCCACTACCATACCACGGTTTCCAATGCCCTTGACTCTGTTGCTCCTTTATCCACCCGTCGCCTTAGTCGCAAGAACCCACAACCGTGGCTTACGGATCAGATTAAAAAGTTGAAAAGGCAATCCCCAATAATAGAGACTTTGTTTATCTGTTGTATTCAATTAGATCAACTGGACTTGAAATGTAGTTCTTGAAGACGTTTCGCTAGTCATCCGACTGGCTTTCTCAATTCAGAATGACTTGTACAAGAATCTGTGGCAATTATGTACCCTGGAAAATCCCAATTAGCATATCACAGCCAGGTGTTAACTGTGTGATTAGATAGTGGCTAAGAGGTGTTATAGGAACGCCCAGAGTAAGGTGTTAAAACAGCATTGTACATGGCAGACAGTTGGTGTCGAACCCCCCCACCCTCTTTAGGCTTGTTTTCTTTTTTTCACATAAATGGCCTCCTTAACACCTCTCTTGAACCAGTCACGTTCCTTCGCCAGTATGTTAACATTACAATCTTCAAAGGTATGTCCTTTATCCTTCAAAGGTATGTCTTCAAAGGTATGTCCTTTATCCTTTATCCTTTCTGGGCGTTCCTATAACACCTCTTAGCCACTATCTAATCACACCCTTAACACCTGGCTGTGATATGCAATTGGGATTTTCCAGGGTACATAATTGCCACAGATTCTTTGTACAAGTCATTCTGAATTGAGAAAGCCAGTCGGATGACTAGCGAAACGTCAACTACATTTCAAGTCCAGTTGATCTAATTGAATACAACAGATATACCATGACCTGGATGAATGAGAACCTTCACAAGCATAGAGACTTTGTTATATTTTAAAAGTGCCCTTTATCAGATCAGAGGTGCTTTATGCTTAGCCAAACAAAACTATTTCTCTTCACTCATATCCACACAATCCCATAACCCCAAACAGCTCTTTAAAGTATTCAACTCCCTGCTCTGTTTGCAACCTCCTCCGCCTAACCCGTTTATTGGCTGATGAAATAGCCTCATATTTTCACAGAAAAAAATCGAAAACATCTGAAATGGTTTTCCTGTACACCCTAGCTCCTCCCTACAGGTTCCAACTCCTACCACTGCACCGGCTTACCCCCCTTCATTGGTTAATCCCTTTAATTGCACCATAACGAGCTTCACCACTATTACAGAACAGGGACTCTTATCTCCCCTTGACCCCATTCCCTCTCATCTTATTCCCCCTCTCTACTCTTCATTCATACCAGCCCTAACCTTTCTCTTTAACTTGTCCCTCTCCATTGGTATTTTTCCCTCTTTATTTAAACATGCTGTGGTATCCCCTTACTTAAAAAAATACTTTAAAAACCCTCCCTCGACTTGTCTGCTATTTCCAACTACCGGCCTGTCTCCCTTCTCCCATTTGCTTCCAAACTACTGGAAAGACATTTCTATGCTGAACTGGTCAGTCACCTGTCTGCTAACTCTCTCTTTGACCACTTCCAGTCAGGCTTCCGCCCTAACCACTCCATGGAAACTGCCCTCACTAAAGTGACCAATGATCTTCTTAGTGCTAAATCTAAAGGTCACTACTCTTTGCTCATTCTTCTTGATCTGTCCTCTGCTTTTGATACTGTTGATCACTTTCTACTTCTGCAGATCCTGGCCTCCTTGGGTGTCCATGACATTGCACTTTATTGGCTATCCTCCTATCTCTCTGGTAGGACCTTTAGTGTTTTCCACTCTGGAATTAGCTCCACCCCTTGCCTCCTCCCTGTAGGGGTCCCGCAAGGCTCAGAACTCTGTCCTCTTCTTTTCTCCATCTACACCTATGGCCTTGGACAACTCTATTTAGTTATAAAAGATATTTATTAAAGTACCCATGTGGACATGGGTATGTGGGGCAAACCTCTCGACAAATAAAAGAGAGGATCCAAGAGCATAAAAGAAGTATAAAAAACTATAAACCCAATACACAATATGATACCACAGTCTTGAGGCATTTTGATAAAGCAAGACATAATCCTAACCAACTTAAATGGTATGTACTTGAAACAATAAAAAAACTGTGAGAGGTGGCAATGTGGATAAATTAAGACTACAAAGGGAAAGTTACTGGATAAGAAAGTTAGACACGTTACAACCAAAAGGGTTATGAATAACTCCTGGTCCTTAAAATGTTATCTATGACTTATTATGTTATGGATAATGTATAATTGATGGTTAACCCTTTCTTTTTATAGTTCCAAAGGGTTTTCCAATTTGTGTGTCCATCTATAATCGTCTGAAAAAAGGAATATATTTTTATAAAAAAGATAGTATATAATCAATGAGTATTTATTAAATGCGTAGCTATGAAGAACAGACCCTTTATCAGTTTTATCCACAGAGTAGACCTCTACAAAGGTAGTGCTCTGTGATTTGTTTGTATATAGAACAAGGTAAATCCAAATCTTACAGGTTGCAATATAGTCACAAAGCATTTTAGCACATAGTTTACATGTGGCACACATTTTTAATGCATATTGATAAAATGAATATTTTTTGTAATGTTATACAATAAGTATAAGTATGCACTTTATATTGTTTTAACACAGGGTTATGGTTTTATTGTTCGATTAGAAGTATCCTAAAAAGGTTTTAGTTTGCAATTTAAAGGGTAAATAATGTTAAATATTTTAATGTAAGTATTATATGTTTTTAAGTGGTAGCACAGGAGCAGTTTATGAGTAATGTTTGTCTGATTAGATTATCACCAAAGGGTTGTATCAAGAAAGTGGGACTATTTGAAATAAACCACGAAAGATCAATGGAAGATCATTAACTATAGACTGTGGATGACCTGAACCCAGGAACATGATTGAATGCTTTGTTGTGTAGCACCTTTTAAAAAAACTTTTCACTATTGGAAGGAGTGGCCTGGGTTAATAATGCGGGTCACTTCCCACCTATTTGTATAAATGAGTACTCAGAGCACGTTTGCACACTTGATAAAGGATTATTTCTGACACATGTTGTGTGTGTAGCACAATAAAAAAACATAGTTTGGCAATTTATGTTGTCATCTAGTCCTTCAGTTCCTACCTAACTCTGTTTAATTGGCCTTGGACAACTCATTAGTTCATTTGGATTCCATTATCACCTGTATGCGGATGATACCTAAATTTACATCTCTGCCCCAGACCTCCCTACACTGACATCCCAGGTCCCCGACTGCCTTAGTGCCATCTCTGCCTTTATGCCCTACCGCTTCCTCAAACTCAACATGGACAAGACTGAACTTGTCCTTTTCCCACCCTCACGATCTGTTCCCCTCCCTAGTCTTACTATAAATATTAACAATACACCTATATCCCCATCTCCTCATGTCCGCTGCCTGGGAATAACGCTAGATTCCGATCTTTCCTTCAAACGCCATGTCAATTCGCTTGCCAATTCCTGTCGGCTCCAACTCAAAAACATCTCCCACATTCAACCCTTCCTCTCGAAGGAAGCTACAAAAATCCTAGTCCATGCCCTAATCATATCCTGGCTAGACTACTGCAACACACTCCTCTGTCAGTCCCTCCACTGGTTGCCCATCATGCAAAGGATCCAGTTCAAGCTGCTTACCCTATCCTATCCTATAAAGCACTATCCAACACAGCCCCTTTATATATCTCAGAGCTGATCAACTGATATCGTCCCAGGCGCAAACGTTCTCCTCCTCTCATCCATCCTTGTCACCTCTTCCCATGCCCGTATTCAGGACTTTGCTCGTGCTGCTCCTCTGCTCTGGAACTCCCTTCCTCTGTCTGTCCATCACTCACTGTCCTTTAATACCTTCAAATGGAACCTTAAAGCCCACCTTTTCAAGCAAGCATATAACCTGGCCTAGACACTACCCCTCTTACTACCCAATATGATCTAGCTCGCCTTTCACACTCCACTTCCAATCTATTTACAGCCTACTGATTCCCGCAATCTTATGTCTCACCCCCATTTCCTCTAGACTGTATGCTCTTTGGGCAGGGTCCTCTCTCCTATTGTATTCGGTATTGCTGTAAGAAACTCATCACTCACTTTACTTATATTATGTATTACCTGTGTATGTAATACGTATGACTTTGTATAACATGTATTACCCTGTATGTAATGTATGACTATGTAATTGTAAAGCGCCACAGAAGATGTTGGGGCTATATAAATCCATAATAATAATAATAATCTATACTCACTACATACTTATGGGGTTCAGGTAGAGTGAAACTTAGATTACAAGCCTTAGAATGACCCAAAACTGAAGAGGAACTAGCCCTCCCTGATCTCAGATTTTCCTATTTGGCATCTCAACGATACAACAATACTTGGGTAAATTCAAACAACCTTCTGATGATCTCAGATGGATGCTCCCAATATATCTTAAAGGGGAACTAAAGTCTCCAGACAACATTGTCCCAATAGACAGAGCACATTCACAAACATACAAAAAGCTGTGTCTCACCTCTCCCTTTGCTGTGGCCATTGGGTAATTTATGAAAATAACCTGTGAGTACTAGGGGTCAGCTCCCACAATCCACCTTAGCTGGGTAAACCCCCAGCTAAGTGTCTGCGTACAGGCACATGCTCCATAAAGCTCAACAGATCAAAACAAGGAAGTTGCAGCCTTGCTTCCTAGAAGCTGACAACCAATCACATTATAGCACAGAGATCCTCCCTCTCCATGACACAGAACAGGGAATTCAGTTTTTTGTTTTCAAACACATTCAAGGCTCCTGTCCTAACAATGATATAATCCTTTGCTTTTCATACAAAAAGAAAATGGATCTTTGCAGTGTATTTCATAGATAGCATGGATGTAAGAAACAGAATACTTACATTTCAGCAAAAATAAAAGTAAGTGTGGGGAATAGAACCTGCAAATTGTACATTTACCCTGTCTTGCTAAAAGCAGATGTCTTACCTCTAGGCTAAGAGAGACACTATATAAACCATTGGTATATGTAGAATATTGTAGTAGGAACATAATGGAACCAAAAAATAAAAATACATTGGGGGAATCAAACGCATAACCTTCTGAACTGTATGTGTCTAAACCTGGCATCTTACAAGGTGAGCCACCGCTGAATAAGCTAAAAGCCTAGGAACATTTAGAAGCTTTACCTTTTGCATGGCATATAATAGAAACAAAAAAAAGGTTTAGCTAGGGTATTGAACTTGTGATCTTCTGAACTGTATGTGTCTAAACCTGGCATCTTACAAGGTGAGCCACCACTGCACAAGCTGAATGTAAGGGTACAATTAGAAGCTTTATCTTTCTCATGGAATATAATAGAAACAAAAAAAGCTACATCTGGGGTATTAAACTTGTGACCTTCTGAACTGCGCATTTTTTAAATCTGGTGCCTTACCTGGTGCGCCAACACTGAATAAGCAGAGACTCTAGGTACATTTGGTAACTTTATCTTTTGCTAGTAAAAGAATAATTAAAAAAATGGAATATGGAATCCCTGATAACTTAGAAAGCTGCTTGTTACCCTGCAGTTTATTTTCTAGCAATTTACACTGACTGGTAAATAAACTGCAGGGTAACAAGCAGCTTTAAAAGTCTTATCAGGGATTCCATATTGGTTTGTAGACATCTGTATACGAAACACTTTGTGCATAGAGATAGTGAATACTGGGGTCAGGGGGCGTGGTTCTTAGACTTCATGGGCTGTGGGTTGTACTGGCAACAACATGGAAGCCTTCTTATTTACAGAATCTTTTTCTCACATATACTAAATGCAACGTACTAGAGAAGAATCTTACAATGTATAGGTGTTCTGGGGAGAAAAACTTTCACATTAGGTTTTTTGAAAATTTAAGTTTAGTTCTCCTTTAATTAAACTTACCTGGCATACCTAATTCACCCTGAGAAACAGGTGATTGGCTTAGGTACAATTCTCCATAACCACTCACTTAGGTCATGAAAAGAGACTAATAAGGTGTTAAACTATGATAGTATCCCCCTGAAACTCCCACATATCCACAATTTAATTCACTACCCTCTAAACAAGACTGGATGGGTAAAAATATCTTTACACTGGGGAACATATTAGATTATGGACTAATATTACCATTCCCAGAACTACAACAGAGATATGAAGTACCAAACCATTTGTTCTATACAGGGGCACTTCTAGGGTTTTTGCTGCCTGAACCAAACTTTTGAATGCCCCCCTTCTCGTGCCACTGCATTAAAGTGGGTGTGGCTTTGTCAATGGGCGTGGTTTTGCCAATGGCCGTGGCTTCGCTGGTGGGTGTGGATAAAATTTTACGATTTTGAACTTCCTATTAAATAGGAATTTAAACAGTTCCTCAGACAGTCAATTACCAATAATGTAAATTACTAGAAACAGATATGACATCCCTTTCTCAAACATCTTGTGTTCCCACTACCATATTGCTTCTTTCAGGTTTTAGTTGATCAAAATAACTTCTTTTATAGCCTGTTTTATATATGTTGGTTCAACTGTTACAATACATTAGAAATGCCATACTTTCTGTAGTATAAAAGATTTTAAACAAAAGAATTGTAAGCCTGTATTTAAGTTAAGTATTTTTTTCACCACTACCTGTCTGCCACCTTTCTTCTTCAGTGCAGAGGTGCTGCCTGAGACAAATGTCTCACTCTGCCTTATGGTACATGTGGCCCTGGCTCTATAAATATTTACAACTGAGAACCTGTTTAAAGGGTCACTGTGGTCCAAGATATTTACATGTTTATGTGTGATATTGTGGCAGCAACTTGCTGTCCCCTGCCCCCACTTACTCCCCTGCACTTCCTGCTCCCTGTTCTGAAAAAAAATTAATGTGAGGGGCACACGTAAAGTTTAAACAAACTATTTATTAAATCACATGAACCATATATAAATAAAATGTAACCTCCTGATGCATCTAAACTGAGACACTTATATGCATATATATATACCTGGGGTTAGTACACATACGGCATTTATAAATCAGTGAAAACAGTTCAGGTGACACTAATAAGATAAATCCAATTATTACATAATAATAATAAGGATGGGCATAAGCCTCTAACTCACTCCAAAAATATGGTGGTCTGGGTGTAAAATACCCCAGACCCTCTGGTGTCTGTCACGTGACTCTCTTAGGTCCATAAGATACACTCAAATAGAGAAATAACATAAACAAGTATATTACTCACTTCTGCCGTGTGGTGACCCGGGTGCAGCTGCCCCGAGTCATTCACTCCGACTCAGTCAATTCGCAATGGAAAAACGCCAAGTAGCTGGGAAGGAAGCGCTCACCGAGATTGTTCTTAGCAGCTCATCAGACACGGGATATCTATATGTATATAATACATAAGTGTGATATTTTATAATGGGAGCTGCAGTGGTATATATCCTTATAAAAATCACTCAGCTATGCCATTAAGTGACTCATTTCTTATATCCCACTACTCCGCCCATTCCAGTGTTCATGCCTGGACAATGACTCAGCATTTTTTGCAGTGTTTACATTACATCGCCATTATTACAATATGAAAAATGTCTCACCGGATTTTTGTCCAATTTCTTTATCCCTAACATGCTCCCTTATTCTCTCCTTTAGGGTTCTAGTGGTACAACCTATATATTGTACTTAACATGTTTGACATGTAAGTACATAGACCACATTCCTAGACCTACAATTGAAGTATTGTTTACTAGTAAAAACTTTAGAAGTGACAGTGCTAACCACTTTCTGATTTTGATCAATATATTTACAGGTGAGGCATTTCCTAGCTCCGCACTTATATGTCCCCATATAATTAAAAGGGACCAGACTTTACTTCAGTTCTCTTTTTAATGACACTGGGGCTTAAAATATCTCGCAGAGACGTTGCCCTCTTAGGGACAAATCTACAACCTGCCAGTACTTCTCCTCCTAAGCCCTCATCCCCTTCCAATATATTGATATGCTTCTTTATGATATTTACAATTTTATTATATTGTGGACTATAAGGGGTAGTGAATACACCCTCCGGTTAGTTACCTCATACGCATCCTTTTTTGTTACCCTATGCTGATAGGAACTAGAGTCAGGTTTGGCCAGCATGTCCGACCTATCAAGTTTAAATGCCCTCTCTCTCGCTTCTCTCAAATCTTTCTCTTTATACCCCCTTTGTAACAAGGTACCGAACAGATCCTCAGATGCTTTAATGAAATCCCTTTCTCTACTGCAATTCCTTCTTATTCTAACCCATTGTCCATAAGGGATACCCTTTTTACAATGGTGCGGATAACTGGAGTCAGCTTTGACTATAGTATTATACTATTTTACTAGTAGGTTTGACAAATGTTCTAGTATAGATACCATCTAGATCTACTTGAATCCAAAGATCCAAAAAACTGATTCCTGAGGTGCTACTCTGCCAAGTGAACCTCAAGTTGAAAGGATTATTGTTAATGCTACTCATAACAGTATCTAACTCGGCATCCGTGCCTTGCCAAACCCACAAAATATCATCTATAAATCTTTTAAGTTGGATCACTTTACAACTAGTCGGTAAATTGCAGAGATCCCAAGGTAAACTCCTCCCACCATCCCATGTACAAGTTGGCATACGTGGGGGCAAACTTAGCCCCCATCTCAGCCCCCTGTACCTGGCGGAAGAGGTTACCAATAAACATGCAAAAATTGTGGTTGAGAAGGTATTGAATCACCTTTTTCTTTATTATTATGCTACCAGTCCATCTGTTCCCACGGTGAGGGTTTGGCTCGTCTCTCTGTTACTCTTCCCTATGGGAATGGTTTGTGCGGTAGGCGGGCTATTTAACTCATGGTGTGGTCAGACGCCAAATGGAGCCTATGATTAAGGGCATGTTCTGACCCGAAACGCGTCAGGCTTACTGACTATGCTGCTTCCTTATGATTAATAAAGAAGCTTTTATATACATATAGTTATCCCGTGTCTGATGAGCTGCTAAGACCAATCTCGGTGTGTGCTTCCCATCTACTTGGCATTTTGCCATATTTATTAAATCACATTTACAAAGGGTATGTGATTTAATTAATAGTTTGTTTAAATTTTAAGTGTACCCCCACATGAATTTTGCTTGTGCTTTAGCTAAGAGTCCATGGTAGAGGACTTGTTGAGGGAGCACCTAATAATCTACTTGCTAATAGCCACAAAGAGAGTGCCTGAGCCCAAAACCCATATTACTGTTCCTGTTCTGAAACCAAGTGACAGTCCCTCCATGTGTGGGAGGGATTAAAAAAGACAAAAATCTTCACACCTTACATACTCCCTGCTTTCTCCTGCATTGAGCATGTGCCAACTACAGATTAAAAGGAGGATCTAGTATTTTGACCGCAGTTTCAGAATCTCCCACCTAACTTTCTGGTTAGTGAATTCTTCATATCTTAGGCTGTGCAGCATGTAGAGAGGTGGCTCATTTTAAAGGTAGGATCTTGGACTTTAATTTAAACTCAACTTATTTGGAGACAACCAATCCCCTTTAAAATCAGAATTTCCCAAACAAGAAATAATACAAATTGTTGATTGGGATACTTAAAACACAGGTTGTGCAAGACTTAATTTCGAAAATATATACAAGACTTGTATATATGAAGGTACAAAAAGGTAGACAAAAAGAGAAAATTATAAATAGATGGCATAATTAAATCCCCTCTATGTCAACTGAAGACTGGGAATTGTCTGATTCCCATATCCAAGCTTCATCTGCTGCAATTATTCAGCTTCAAATGAATATTTAGACCAAAGTAACTTCAAAAACATTATGAGACATTTACAGGGGGGGATGTATCTTGCCCTAAATGCAATGAAATAAATGTCTTATTCTGGAATGGGGTCTGTGATATAATGGCCTGCACAACCCAACTTACTGTTGAGGTATGACTTTTGGGTGTGTCTTGTGATGATTCAATTAATATATATCCTGCAACCTTTCTTAGAGAGGCACTGTTTTTTGATGGAAGGCTATAGTTTTAAAATGGATAGCCTATCAGATACCAACTGTAAAGCTATGGATAGGTCTGATAAACACTGTTCTCCTCTATCTATACAATCCTCTATTGTATATTCCTTACCACCCCTTCTTAAATCACAGTGATCAGCACAAATAGCATGGAGGGAGCAGTGATTAAATCCTCCAAGATTCCAGCTCAGCACATGGGTTCCCCCCCCCCCCAGGGTGAAGTGCAGGGCCATTACCTATGTGAGTCCATGAGGCTCAGGAGGAGGTAGGCCTCGGTTGTAATAGGATGATTAGCAGGTTACCAGGGATGTTTTCAGGGGATTTAATACTCTGTTTTAGGTATGTGAAGGCTTCTCAACAACATATTCAATTTTAGTTTTTGTGGTTGACATACTCTTTAGGAGATTCAGCAGAGAAAAGAAAGTAGGGGGGAGGTAGGGGGAGATGTTTAACAGAGTAGTGTCCATAATGAGGCTGTGCAGAACGTATAAGTGTCGCAGACCCTAAAAGAAGGCAGTTAGCAAGGGAAGTGGGTGGGAATTAGGAGTACTCAATAAACTTTAATAATTAAATGATAAAGCAAGCACAGATAAATATGCGAGTACCATCATTTTACTTCTTTCAAATTGTAGTTTCAGAAAATATAAAGTTGTTTGAGTGAGTATAGTGACCCTTTAAAACTTTTAATCACGGTGTATTTCCTCTGCTGTATCCTCAGCTTGCAGGGACTGTTTTTAGTCATAAATCAAAAATAGAAGAAAATATGTATATATAGATATAAAAATGTACCCGAAGAAACACTGTTCGTGCACTACCTGGTAACAACATAAAATATTTAAGAAAAAAGGGATAGAACAAGATATAGTGAAGAAAATAGGAAAAGACTAGATAGACAGGAAGAAAGAGTAGGAGAAAAATAAGACCTGGTCTAAACTAGGGGTACAAAGCTGCCTAGGCACTCGATACTGCATATAAGGTACTAAAATTGTAGTAAAGGAATAAAAACTCCCTAGACTATCCAAAGATAGAATAAAGAAACCCAGTGGTGGACACAAAGATAAGTGCAAAATACTCAAAAAACCCGTATTATACACGTAATAACAATAAAGCATACATATTAAAAGCAAACCCCACACTGCGCAGTGAGCCCTCCCTGTTATAATAGAACATGGTCAAAAAATAGGTTGTGGTCCTAGTAAATTGCGTAAGGTTATAAAATCCAATGCACATAACACATATATATAGCCTCTTTCAAACACATAAATTGATGGAAAAATGATAAATGGAATGAAATGGAGGAAGCCACAATCAGTCCGCTGCGCTAACATTGTTGAATCAATCAGTGTTGCCTAATACATAGATCAAGTCAATAGAAATAAACTGGGTAAATTAAAGATGGAGAGGATCTCTACCGTGAAGTTTACCAGGCATCAACGTCCAGACTCAATAGGGGAAGTTTGTGAACACTATAAAGTGCAGAGCAATCGTGGTGAAGTCCATAGTAACGGCCATCAGGTCGGAAAACAAACAAAAACATTCTGAGGGGGACACGTCCCTCCTCTTCCGGGTCCTGTGGTATCTTTAGCAGTAACTGCACTCCTCTTAAGTAGTCCGGTGTGGAGTAACAAGAAGTGCATCTGGGTGGTTAATAAAGACAATAGTTCCACCCATATATCCAAGTGGATGCAGTAGCATATTATACAATATTACGATCAACTATTAAAGGAATTGATAGCAGATATATATTAAGAAGATGAAAGAAGGAATATCTCACAAATATTCACTCTAATACAACAATATTTTAATACATATATTCGATTGGCGTTCAAGTAGCAATGTTTAAAGGAACATATGAAACTGTAAATCCTTGTTCATTCCCCGAGGTGATTTTCTTTTTAACGTATAGACCCAGCGTGTCTCTCTGGAGGTCCCCATCCCGTATGGGTGGTGGCACTCTTTCAATCCCCCAGCATGAGAGACACGCTGGAGCTGAACCATGTTGCCGTTTTCGAGCTTTCGAACTTCAGTGAAAGTTCGAAAGTTCAAGAGTTTGAATTTGGACCCATTTAAGTCTATGGGGGAGTGATAGTTCAAAAAGTCTGAGTGATTTACAGCTAAACTAACAATGGTAACTTACTCTAATTGTCTGTGGCACCTGAGAAATAGTCTGAGGAACAGACTATTGAAATCAGGCGGGCAATTGTCGGGTTTTGTGCAAGTTATATTCAACAATACATTTGAGGATTATCGAATGAACGAATGATCCTTCCTGTTAGCGAATGGCCCTTCCTAGGCTTAGCGAATGGTACAATCTAGGGTTGGATAGTGTACTGGTTAAAGGCACCACCTGACATGGGAGACCAGGGTTCGAATCCTGGGGCAGCTATACAAATGTTTGGATTATTATAATACCCTAGTAATATAATAACCATATAATATATAAGTGGCCTAGATTATAATGGGAGCAACAGTGGAATATATCCTTATAAAAATCACTCAACTAAAAATCACTGCTGCTCCCCATACATTTGCCGTCCTCCTTCCACTTTAACTAACACTTTCCTTGTCCAACCCTGTAATAAAAAAAGATTGCTATAGCACACAGATATTTACTGTTCGTTAAATCCTTATCTTAGTCCTTGATGTAAAGTCAGACGTGACAAGACAAATTCCTGCAGCCCTGCGAGTGAGAGCGGCCATGTCAGCGTACTGACAACTTCCTCTGCACGCTCTCCTTAAGTTGACTCGCAGGGCTGCAGGACGTTGATTTTTAAGGTTATGGCGTCTTCTATATGCGAAGATGGGTTGAGAATTTTTAAATGGGAGTGAGTTATCGTGGGTAAGTAGTTCCCATTGCCTCCTAACACTACTTTTGATCCTCTTGCTATATGGGGAATATTGCAGGGAATAGGGGATATTCTCACAGGATTGGTTCCTTTTGTTAGTTTTATTACTCTCCCTCCCTCCATTGTGTTTCAAAATGGCCCTGTCCCTCTGATCTTCAATAAATTTTTGTTTATATCCTCTCATACTAAATGTGTCCAACATTACTTTCAACTGTTCATTTACTTTAGAAGGGTCCGAGTTAAATGTTATGAATCATAGTTATCAACTGAGTTCTTATATAATGGGGTATTGTATCACTTTTAAAATACTGTTGGTATCTAATGTTTTTTTAACACTTTTTAATATTTAAGCAGAATTTTATTATATCTAATGTATTGTTGGATGCACATTAACACTTTATTGTACCTATGTATGCCACTTAGGGTTAATGTTGTCTAGATGGGTGGAGCACATGGGAGGGGTTGGGACTCACCGTTTGTTTTAAATATCACTTACCTGCTGTGATGTCACATCCTGAGGATGGCTGTGGTTGCCAGCCAAAAGGCATTGATTGCTTGTGAATAAATGTTGATTTGAAAAAAGACCCACAAGTGCTCCTCTTATCGGTATTGTATTATATATATATCCATCCTTAGGATTCCTCATATCCTGAGGACGGCCCGCCAGTGGGTTGAAACGCGTAGATGTAGCGTTTTTTAAATTGCTTATAATAAATGTGAAGTTTAAACTTTATGTTAAGACCCATGAGTGCCTTCATTTTCTTTATTCTATTACATACCTCTGAATGGCACCCGGGCAATCTCTATACTGGGAATGGTGTGCTAATCGCAACAGAGACTACCTCTTAGCAATATAGTACATTTAAAGGAGCATTCCATACATCTACGAGTCTTATTTGTGGTCATCTCTGAGCTGTTAAACTTAGGTAGTAGCTGAGAGCTATTAGTGTTTATTTTAAGACAATTTAGAGAGTTAGGAGCAATTATCTGCAATAATAATCAATAGCTGTGATTTGTTTAAATCGTTATTTCATTTTATGGCACAAGGAAGGTAGATTGTTAATGCCTGATCAGAAAGTGTGACATTTTACCTGTTCCAGAAAGATCAACGTTAAAGTCCAAAGCCATTTATTTGGTGTCAAACCAGTCTTGTGCTTCTGTTGGGGTTTTAAATATTTTTATAATTCCATTGTCCTCAATTTGCAATCTGGCTGGGTACATCATTGAGTTGTTTCAATTGTTTTTTGATTTCAACAAAGGATGCTCATTGTTTTTGGAGGTCAGGTGAAAAATCAGGAATAATACAGATTTGTAGCATTAATAAATAAGAAATGGAGGAAGGGACCAAGGAGAACAAAAGGATTTGCTGCAAAATAGGCTGGTTTTATTTTTCCCACAACATGTTTCGGTTACAAGGATCCTTTATCAAGTGTGACTCTTACATTCAGAGTGCAAAATAAAACAAGGTTTTGCAGGAAATGACATCAATAAACCACACATCCCCACTACCAAAAAACAACCCTAATATTTGGATATTCATATAAAAAAAACTTTTTTGGATATACAGAAGCTGAACAAGACTAAAACGCATACAAGTAATTTGAGATATGATGAACATTATGCTTTAAAGGAACTTATGGAACTTTTGGATGTGGTAGTTAAGCCTGCAGACAAGGGAGGTAATATTGTGATTTGGTCTGTCACCGATTACTGTAATTGAGATATGGAGACAGTTTAATAATCAAGCTAGTTACAAATTACCTCCCACAGATCCAACTGTGAAATTTACAAATTCATAATATGATTACCGAAGCAAAAGTGGAGGGCATAATCTCTGGCCGTAAAGCAGAGTTTCTCAAGGTAACTAATCGTATTGTACCATCTTTTTATGTTTGACTTAAAATCCATAAGAATAGGGAAAATCCGCCACGGAGACCTATTGTCTCTGGTATAGGAGGTTTGTCGGAACCGGCCTGCCAGTTTACTGACAGACACCTTCAAACACATGTTCTGCACTTGATTCCTATATCAGAGACTTAGGAGACTTAATACAAAAGATTCAAAGCATCCAGGTAGATAAACAAAATTAACTTATCGTCTGTGACGTAGAGTCTCTGTATACAAATATTGCACATAATCAGGGAGTCATCACAGTCACATACTTCTTGAATATGGAGAACAGGGCGAATACCAGGAAATATGAATATTTTACATCTTTTGGAATTTGTAATTTACAATAACTACTTTGTGTTGGATAACAAATTCTATTTACAGACAGTGACTTCATCAGGATTCTTAATAATAACACTTACAACATCTTGCTGACCCACCACACACATCGAGGGAATTTGTGAAATTCCTGGGCCTCTATGTCAAAAAGTCTGAAGGGGCCCTTATTACATTTTTATACCACAAAGAGACGGCGACAAATACCCTCTTACACTTTAAAAGTGCACATACATCTGGACTACTAAGAGGCATCCCAAGAGGACAGTTCCTTCGTGGTAGGAGGAACTGTATCAAACAGGCACTAATAAATTACTTCACCAATTTCGATATGCAGCTTCAAGACACGCACAAAGTGAGCTCCTTATCCCAGACAAAAAAAGTAGATGTTACCACATTGAGATTTATTACCAAATTTAACATACAGTGGGTATTAACCAGAAAAGTACTTACACGTGGCACTCATCAGTGAATGATGTACATCTAAAACCTTTCATTTCAGAAAGACCACTTATAACAGCAAAAAGGTGCCAAAACTTGTACGTAGCCACTTCACAAGACAATCAGTACTTCTGCAGAGAGACACTCAACTGATAGGAACATACCCTTTTGGGGGATGTTCGTGTTGCCAATATATGGACCCAAGGTCAACTCTGACAAACACTGATGGCACAAAACATGTAGGTATCAAGCAATACTTCTATTGTAAGTCCCAGAATATTATCTATGCATGGAATTGTCCATAGTAGTAGAGAATTTTACCGTGTTAGCCATTGATAAAAGTGAAGACATCTTGGATATAAAGTAATACCTTTTTATTGGCTAACTAAAATGATTGAAAATGCAAGCTTTCGAAGCACTAGGCTTCTTCCTCAGGCATGATACAATACTGAATCTTGTAAAGCACTCTATTTTATACATACTAGAACAAAGACTTTCTGACATTATACAGATGTTATCTTTTGCCCCCATGCCTGCCTGGCAATGGCTGTCCTAAATAAAACAGTAAATACACATTTAATGACCACAGGCAGTAATAAAAGAATTAGCAAGGGTTAAAAAACAATCAAATACACTTCACCTCTAGTGTCCATGGAGGGTTTGAAATTGCCCAAACTCATACAAGTAAAATAAAACCCACTAAATATCAATCTCACACATTTCCTGAATCCAATTGTATGCTATATACATTGGTGTATACACAAATATGGCAACTATCAAGAGATGTTTAAAAAATTCTCGAGTTCTGTTCTTTTTTTGGATTTTCAAAAAAATCTGAATATCTGAAAAAGTCCATAGGAGATAAAAATCTGAATGTTACAGGGGCTCCGGTCCAGGACTTCCTGCAGCCGGTAGGAGTTTTTAGAGTAGTCAGTCTGGGGTGCAAATGAAATGCTCTCGTCTCGACTTTAGAGTTTCAAAGTTATTAGTCCTTGGCTAATATGTGTGTTTTGATTTGTTCGGATGTTGGTTCAAATAGTTCTCAGTTGTAGTTCCACTCTTTCTGGATTCTTTCTTTTTTGTGTGGTTCTTTCAGTTGATTTTTGATGGTTTGAGGGATGTTTAGCTTCCATTCCTGGGCTTTGAGGATAGCTTCTCTGGGTGTATTGAAGATATATGATCTTTCTTCTTTAATTACGATCAGGCGGACTGGGAAACCCCATTTGTATTTTATAGCGTTAAATCTGAGTATCTCTGTAGCTTCCTGAAAGGTTTTTCTTAATTGCATGGTTTGGGGTGATAGGTCTGCGAAAAATTGTAGATGGGTATATTTGCTTGGTAGGTTGTTTTGGTTTCTTGAAAGTGACATCACTTGTTCTTTAGTTTGAAAGAATAAGAATCTTATTATTACATCTCTGGGTGCTGTTTGAGGGGCACTTTTTGGTTTATATAGTCTATGAGCTCTGTCGATGGTTCTTTCTGTTTTTGTTGAGTTTGGCAGGATTGTTTCTAGTAATTTTTCTAGATAATGATCAAGTTCGGAGTTTGAGACAGTCTCAGGTATGCCCCTGATTTTGATGTTATTTCTCCTTGATCTGTCTTCTAGGTCAGTGATTTTGTTTTGGAGAGTGGTTACTTTATCGTCAAGGTTGTTATGGGCGTCTGCTAATTCGTTAAATGAGGTTGTGAATTCTGCCATTTTGTGTTCTATATGGTTGGTTCTTTCTGCAATGTCTCTTATATCTTTTTTAATAGTTTGGACCATTTCTGTAACGTCCATTTTGAAGGCTTTATGTTGAGAGATTAGCATGTCTTTTAATACTTTTTTTGACACTGGGGTATCTTTGGTTGGGAAGTTATGCAAGGGGTTTTGGCCTTGTGTGGTTTCTAGCGTGTTGTTTTCTTCCTCTCCTTCCACATCCCCTTTCTTGTGTCTTTTCATAGGTTCCCCGCTTGGTTGGGTCCCCAGGGGCCCCTGTGAGCTGGAGCCCTGGCTGGAGGGGAGATCGGCGTCTCCTAGGTCCCCGCCTGGGTCTGTATTAGATGTTTGTAAGTCTGTTTTTTGTTCTGTGTCAGAGTCTATGTCTGTATTGTTAATATATACTGTTTGTTTCTGTTTCCTTACTTTTTCTTCCTTTCTTTCTCCCTGTAGGTTGCGGCTCTCGCGGTTTCCATGGGCGCCGCCATCTTGGATTTCGGCCCGCGAATCTGTGCTGCCTGGGAAGAACAAGGTGAGTTTTTTCTCTGTTTGTTTATGAGCTGCGGATTTGTTCTTGCCCATTTTAGACCAAGTCTGCTGCTTCTTTTAAGTTGTTTGGGTCCTGTTTAAGTTGCAGTAAGTAGCTGTTTTCCTGGTAGCAGAGAGGGAGCTCTTACTCCATGCGACCTCTCTCCAGGATAGCTGGCCACGCCCCCCCTTTTTTTGGATTTTCAAAAAAAATCTGAATATCTGAAAAAAGTCCATAGGAGATAAAAATCTGAATGTTACAATTAAAGGGCATCTTTCTACTCTGCTCCTTATGGTTGTCCTGCACGCCTGATGAAAACTCTCTGTGTGTAATTCGGTGCCTATCTCTTCCTTGTCCTCCTTGAGGAGCAGCTCTCACCTGCTCCAGATCCCTCTGTGCTGCATTCATCTTTTAAATAAATAATCATTTATATGTAGTGTACCCCTCAATCCTAAATGCAAGGGTTTATAGCTTTAAAATTAGCACAGATATATATAGGCTTACCAGACCTTCAGGGTTGTTCAATAAAAGTTCTTATCGTTTAAAATGGTGCTAATTTTGCCACAACCAATCAGATGTTAGCTTTCAAATGTTAAATAAGATCTGATTGTTTGGGGCAAAATTAGCACCATTTTAAACAATAAAAACTTTTATTGAATCTCCCTGATTGTTCCCTCAGCTCCCTCTACGAACTGACAACGATGTCTGCAATTGGCTGACTCCCAACCAATCACAGACGCGGCTGCCAGTCCAACCCCCACTGCTCTTCCGTTCCTGGAAGTAGCAGAAGAGGCAGAGGCCAAGAGAATGAAGGTGGGTAATTCTGTGCTAATTTTAAAATGATAACCCTAGCATTTAGGGTTGGGGGGGGTCCCTTACACTTTATTAACATTTTCATTTGGGGGTGGAGATAAACACGTACACACTGAATAACCAAAGCTTAATTAAAAACAAACTTTCTTCATGGTATTTTTGAGGTTTCACATTAGATTTTTCATTGAATATTTAATATTGGATTCTAGAGTTTACAAAATCGGCCCTGTATATTTAGTTTTTCTCAAAACCTGCATTGAATCCAGGTTTTGGATCTCTATTACTATTCCCTGTATATCCCACTACTATAGAGCCTCAAATCATTATACAACATGCCAAGCATCATACAACAGTTTTATGAAGGAGTATGACTGGACATTATGCAATTTTTTTGTCATATTTTTGAACGTTGATTGTTAAATATAATGTTTATAAAATATTTGCATTTTTCGGAAACCACATAAATGATTGTCAGAGAAGCACTTTTTCCAAGTTTATACTTGTGTAAAGCACTTCCTCTGCCTCCTCCATCCTCAGCACCGGCCATTGAGACCGATCTTCCCACCACCTCCTCCAGCAGCCCAAATGGACAGGGAAGAATAAAGGGGCAGGTTGGCCCAGATAGACTGGTCCTTATTAATCATTTCTGTTTTGAAAAGAAAATTAGGATTTTACTGTTTTTAATATAGGTTCTGTTTATATATATCTACCAGTTTTTTTGTTTTTAGATTTTTATTTAGTAAAATGTTGTTATTTAAAAATGTTTATCTTTATAATTTACTGCACACATAATTAATCATGCCTAACAATCTGCCATCCCATGCTTTTCCGCACACCTAATTGGCTTCTCCCCAACAATTTGCATTGTACAGAGGAAAGTGGGTGATGGGGTAGAATTCTGTTGCAGCACTACAGAATACCGGAGTAGGCCCACAGCAGTTTGTTGCCATTGTTGCTAAGCCAGGCAGGCTGGGCCCCAGTTAAATGATCCAATGTAGTAAATGTCCCTAAGAATATTCACTGTGCAAAGCAAAGTACAGAGTACTGGAGCAGGCCCGCTGCAGTTTGTTAGCATTGTTGCTGAGCTAGGATGGCTTGGACCTAGTAAAATGACCCCCCACTACACTAGCAACTCTCACTTAGAAGATTCGTGCAAGGAAAAATGCGATGGGGTAGCATTTCTTTGCAGCATTAAGGAGTACAGGAGCAGGCTGAGAGTAAATGATTCGTGGAGAGAGAGAAAAACAAATGTAGACTTTTGGTTTGGGCCAGGCAGGGTTGACCCACAGGTAGAAACATTAGCCACAGAGTAGCTATTGCGGCTGTATAAACTGGTCAGAGAAGGTGACAGCACAAGGGTGCCTTGTGGAGAGCGAAAGACAAGCACACATAAACTTTTGCACTTACATGAAACAAAACACTTTTATCTTTAATTCAGCAGAGGATACTTTATTCAGTGTGTAAAGTGCAAAAAAGTAAGATAAAAGCATACAGCTTCCACCTAGTTCAACCCAGAGGCACTCACAGGGTTATACAAGTTCTCTTTTTCCTATCTCCATATGTTTGTTATAGAGGATCTAAGCTCAGCAAGGTATCTAAGGTTCAAAGGGACAAGGTATGAAGTTACTGTAAAATGCACAGACCTCTACAGACTTTTGGACATGATAACAGCAGGCAGCCCAGCTCTGAAACAAAGCTAAAGGAACAGATGCCATTTCAAAGTCAGTTAATATTTCATAATAATTCAGGGGAAATAATTGTGTAATATTGCCCTAAATAATGTCAGCTTATGCTAGAATCAAGCCTGATTCGCCCATATATTGATATCACTAAGGACACTTGAGATATTTTACTTCTTAGTCATACAAACTCATATATATATATATATCATATATAATGTTTGGTATCTTTGGACTGTATAAAATCAGTGGATCACACAAATGTTAATATTTTGTATGTTGTAGGAAAATAGTGTTTAAAAGTTTCCCTCCAAAAAACAGGATACACCTGTCAAACCCCACCCCTAAGGACCAAGCTGCTCCCCTTTTAAGGAGAAAGCATAAAATAGGACAATAGCCCAAGAAGTTCTCCAGTTTACAATGAAACCAAGGAAACATTACTTGGAGCATTATATTGGACTTTGTCATTTTTCCCATATTGGATTACCAAGTTTCCTGGACTTTGCTCATGGATTTTTCAAATGCCATTTTAAGTATTCTCTTCTTTATCCCATATACTCTTAACTGTGTGCTACCTTTAACATTTAATTATTTACTATAGCATTTTTTAAAAACTTTTTATGCACTCTTGTACTTTTAATAAATGATGTAAAATCAGTATAGTAGATAGACAGTAGATAAGTAGATAAACAGACTCGAGTGGGGGGCAGGGGCGTACCTACTCATAAAAAAAGGGTTTATTGAGCCCAAAGTATAGTGGGTGATTATCACAGTAGAAAAATGAATATAAGGACTGATATGGGATCTTATTTACTAGGGGGGCTATTATAAATCAATACCTGTGTATTTCTAAAATAATTTTGCTTGATGAGACAGGGGGTGTAAAAATATAGCATTTGTGCCATTTTTTGTGGCAATGCCATTTCCCCATTTATAGGAAGGTGCAAACAAGATATTGAATCACTTACGGGAGATTTAACCAGAGCGATTGTGGCTTTGGGTTAATCTCCCCAATATAGGGATTCAAGCTCTCCCCAACCACGGATGACATGTTGAAACTGGGAGGTTTGATACGTTTCCTTAGTAGAGATGGCTAGAACTCGAAATCGAACCCGAGTTCGACCCGAACTATTCGAATTCGAATGAATTCGGACTTCTCGAACTATCCCGGACCCGGATTTTCGGTATTTTCGGACTTTCGATAAATATTGAATGTTCGACCGTTCGAATGTGCGAGTAAAATGCCTATTATAGCTATACGCGAGCATCGAATCCGCGAGTAAAGGGTCCATTAAAACCTATACGCTAGTACGTGAGCATCGAATTTGCGAGTAAAATGTCCATGGTATCTAGGCGCGAACGCGAGCATCGAATCCGCTAGTAAAGTGTCCATTAAAACCTATACGCGAGCATCGATTCCCCGAGTAAAATGTCCATGGTATCTAGGAGCGAACATCGAATCTACGAGTAAAGTTTCCATTAAAGCCTATACGCGAGCATCGTATCCGCGAGTAAAATGTACATGGTACCTAGGCGCGAACGAGCTCAAAAATAGCGCGAGTGAGAGTAAAATTGATTTTTCTAATGTCCTGGATATTGGAACATGTTCCCCAGACCATTTCCCAGGTCCCACAGTTATTTACATTAAGTTACCATTGATATTTTAATTGTATTTCATTAGAACTTTTTGAACTATTTGACTCCCATTGACTTTAATGGGTCCGTTTTCGAACTTTCCATATAGTTCGGCCATCTCTATACCTTAGAGGAATGTCCCAATTGACAACCTGCCTTCCTTGATCAGCAAGTTGCCCTGCCCTGTGAAGGGCCAGGTGGATCCTGCCCAGCAGACTGCATCATCATGTGCAGAGGCACTCCGGACCCTGCCTCTCGTCCTTTTACCATGTCTGCAAACAATGGAGGGGAGAAGGCACACTGCAAAACAAAAGTGTTTATTTTTTACCAACTTCACACATGCACAACATTACAGGGGTCTTATCCCTTCCACAGGTGCATAACTATCCCCCCCTCAAATGTCAATAAACAGTCCCAATGTGAACACTAGACTCTGCCCCTTATTAATTTGTTGAGTGTGCTTTCTCCCCCAGTATATTCTGTGGAATTACATGCACCTGCTTGCTATTCAGTTTACCCTATGTACACTGGCCTTCTGTGTTTGTACTCTTTCCCTGCCTGGCATTTTTCTCTACTTATGTGTATATATGGTTAATTATAGCATACACCAAGTTGGTATATTTATATACCCCCAATTATATTCCCACCACAAAAAACAAGGCACAGAAAAAAATAAAGAAATCACAGACAGAAACAAACTGTTTTTTATACACACAAAAAAATAAACACAGGCACAGACAGAAACGAAAAAACAAATACAGAGCTTTTTTTTTTTACACATTAATATAAAAAACACAGACACAAAGGAAAAAGCAAGCAAGGAAACAAACAAAAAAGATGACAGCACAGCAATAGAGCAACCAGACAGTAAAAGCTGCTGATTGCTGCTAAAATACAGCGCTGACAGCCACACAGATGCTTATACACTAATACAGACAGACACAAATACAAAAAACCTAGCTCTCTACAACACTGTCAGGTGTCCTACAAAGCTCTCCAACACATTGAATTCACTGTTTCCCAGAATATACCTGCCTTTTATACCCAGAGGTTTGGAACTGCTGTGGTTTAATTTTGAGAATTCTGAAATTTTTCCATGAGATCTGAGAGTTCTGAACATTCTGTAGGAAGTTCTGTGCCGGGTTCGAATGGGACCTGAACTTCATCTCGACTTAAAAGGGAACCAAAGCACAAGTGCAATTACAGATAAAAACAGCTTCCAGTTATTCCAACTAGATGCCCCTTAAACTTAAAAATAAAAAAACGAAATATATTTTGATGCTTTAGCTAGGTAATGTTCCATTTATTCATAATATATGCAGAATCCCAGACACAGTTGTTTGTAGAATTTCATGCTTTTTCTGAGAAAACTAATGAAAAAATATGATGCAAAGTTAGAAATCCACACGAGCACAAGCTCAATCTCCCGCATGTAATATACTCATAGTTCTTTGTGAAAGTTGCACTTCTGGTAGATTTTCACACAAAAGAAAGTTCAAATTTAGAAATCGTGACCAAACCTCCAATACAAATGAAAAATTCCCCATTAATTATCAATCTTCTTTGTGTCCTGAATAAAACAGTAACCTACTTGCATTAGTGCAACCAGAGCAACAATCAGCAAAGCTGACGCATAACTTTTGGGCTGTGCTATAATTGCATACGTAACCTGGGAAGCACCCCTGAAAACTATATAGAATTGAAATCTACACACCCTCAGCTATATAATGATGTCATTTATGAT
Source organism: Hymenochirus boettgeri (assembly GCA_019447015.1). NCBI lineage: Eukaryota > Metazoa > Chordata > Amphibia > Anura > Pipidae > Hymenochirus > Hymenochirus boettgeri. Next base: position 96,899,882 of record CM033474.1, read on the forward strand.
GCCATTCTTGTGTGTGTATGTATGTGCAGAATTCTGGATGCAATTCTTTGTAGAATGACACACTTAGGACATTTTCTGAAAAAATAAATGCAATTTACTGCAGCTTCCCTCACACCCATTTGATTGGTTGTTTTGGGCTTAGGACTCGCCCCCTGGATGGATTCCTCCAGTAACGTACAAACAGATGAGAATCTGGGCTGCACCACCGACTGTAGATTCATCCAAAGAACAGGCAGACATATAACCTTAAAAAAAATAACCTTTATTGACGCAAATTCAGTAAAAATATAGTCAGGTTAAAACAACACCCTTCAAACTCATAAATACCCCCCCCCAAATTATACTGTATATTTTTAGAACCTTTAATTAATCAGTAGAGATGGGATCCAGGTTCGACACGAACTCTGATCCGACACGGAACCCCTCGGTTCTGAAATCCAAAAGATCCGTACGTGTCCTCCGAATTTTTCGGGACTTTTTTACGGGGCTATTATCGATAATTAACTCGAAAATGGTCTCCGATCGTATTTTCGATAATTTTCGAACGTTTGAGGCTATTTTCGATAATTATCGAAAATAGTCCTGTACTTTTGATAATTATCAAAAAAAACTTTCCGGTTTCAGATTTTCGGATCTTCGGGATTTTCCCGAGATCTGGAAATCCGAAAACAAAACTACTTTCAGCCATCTCAAATAATCAGCAATGTGACAGTGCAATTACAGTATTTTATACATACATGCATAATTTTGCACACAGAAAAAAGCATCAAAGAAGATTTTAACTTAGAAATCCTAACTAAACCTCCAGTACCATTAAAAAAGCCCACTAAACATTGATTTTCCACTTGTTTTTAGCAAAACAATTGCATCAGTGAATGTAGTGACACTGTCAGCTAACAAACTCTAAATGAGACATTGGGGATATGCTCTAAGCACTAAAACAAATCTTTACATAGCCCATACAATCTATTTTAGAAACTTTCAGGTATTTAGCACCACCAAACTTGAATTTCTACATGCAGAATGACTTAAGTAGGGCAATCATTTTAGGCAAAATTAAACTAGCGACGACAGAAAAATGCTTGTGAAGGTTCTCATTCATCCAGGTCATGGTATATATGTTGTATTCAATTAGATCAACTGGACTTGAACTACTACATTTCAAGTCCAGTTGATCTAATTGAATACAACAGATATTGACGACAGAAAAGTTTTATTTTCAGCCCTGGATCTTGAAACATCAGACGTATTTTTAGCTTTATCATGCCTCATATATTGTTAGCTTTCTTTTGCATCAAGCCAAGCATAGATGCTTCATTTACATCCGTGCAAACGGACAAGAGTAAAGAAAACGACAATACATAATATAACGAAGCACAGTATGACCAAGCTGTACCAATTGCCTCCTCCATTTCTGAAAAATAATCACCTTTGAAACAATTGTTTGTGAGTTTCTCTTATTCTTATTGCTGTAAAAATTGATTTAATAACAGACACTGCCAGCAAAAGCAAAATATTTATTTTAGAGATATTATATAGTGTTGTGGATAACATTTTTTCATTTTTAATTCATGCATAGCAGCCATCAGGCTTTAGGGTTTATGCTCACTCGGACAAATGGATTCTATCATCTTATGTTATGGAATACAAGTCTAGTACTCGGCTTGCCCATATTTCCAGTGAAGAATTGGTCATGTTTTATTAGGACTAAGATGCATTGCAAGCCCATGTTTCCCACAAAGATCAATAAGCAGTGTAGTCAGTGAGAATCATTAGTAAGGGCTAGGCCACACTTGCGCAAGGCTGAGATATTTTTGATTAAACCAATAAATATGTATTTAATTCCTCAAATGCTCAACTACTGCAGAACATGTAAACACAGGGGTTTCTTTAAATTACCCTCAATCCTTGCACATATTGATTCTTTTTGAAATAAATCCATTTTTGTGATGTCAATGGCTACAATTAGGATGTTGTTTTGTAAATTTGAGATACATAAAGCTCTGTTTTTGGATTTATATCTGTTTTTTCATTAGCAATGCATACTGGGATATTTGCCTGTGTATTCTTTGCAGCACTCACTGCAAACTCAATAGGACAGCCAATAAGTGCTCAAGTTGATGAGGAGATAAACCATCTGACTGAACGATATGCTGAACCAATTAAAGTCCCTCAAATTGTGAAAGATACACTGAAGAAAGTAGCAAAAGGTAAAATAAATACTTAGACCATAAATGTTTCTTCCTGTCTCTCTAACACAGCAAAGCACATTCTCAATACTATTGGGTACAAGTTATTGTAGCTGTTGGAGCAGAATAGGGATGGCCGGTTTGGCGGATTATTCCGGATTTTCTGCCTTCCGAACTTCCGAACCGCGGATTTCTCGTATTTTCGAAAATACGAAAATTTTCGAAAATACGAGAAATCTCGTAATTTCGAAAATTTTCTAAAATACGAGAAATCCACGTATTTTCAAAAATTTTCGAAATTAAAAGGATTTCTCGTATTTTAGAAAATACGGATTTTCGAAAATTTTCGAAATTAGGAGGATTACTCGTATTTTTGAAAATACGTATTTTCGAAAATTTTCGAAATTACGAGATTTTTCATATTTTCGAAAATTTTCGAATTTTTCAAAATCTCGAGCGGACTGGATTTTGCGAAGTTCGGACATCTCTAGAGCAGAATTACAAAAAATAGTTGTTAGTTGAATCCTTGCAAGCATATTATAATAAAAGTATGCTTGCAGTAAAAAGAATTTCCTTGCCATGGTGTACAGAGTACAGTTTCTGACAAAAGTCTTGTTGCTTGTGTACAAATAGACCTAATGTTAAGTGCCACTTAAAGGACAATTATAGTCAGGAAACCGTTTTTTTTTTTAAACTTCTAAAAGAAGCAACTAGGCTTCCAAAGCCCCAGAGTACCTTTAGTTCTTTAAGATTCATCCTGGGTCCCGAGATATAGCCCCTCGAAAAATCCGCGATGCTAATGAGCAGGCACACGTCATCCGTCACTCAGTAAGCACATGGCTCCTCCCCTTGACCTATGACGCGAACCGCGTAACTGATTCTGTGTCCCGCGATCTTTCCAGCAGCGCGCGTAAGTCAGGAGACTTGCAGAGACTCGTGCGCGCTGCTTGACAAGGAGGAGCAAGGAAGAGCAACGAAGAAGCAATTGGAAGAAGAAGCAATTCAAGGTGATTGCTCTTAAAATAAAAATAAATGTTCTCCATGGTTTATTATCTCTTAAATTAAAAATAAATGTCTATGCTTCATTATTTATTAATGGCTGGCAGCTGGCAGTAGAAGATAGCAAAAGGGAACATGGAAGGTGGCATAGCTGGAAGGAGATGGAAGGTGGCATGGCAGGAGGCACAGGTTAAATGGCTGGAGGCACAGGGAAGGTGGCAGGAGGCACAGGGATGGTGGCAGGAGGGACAGAGGAGGTGTCAGAAGGGACAGGGAAAGTGACAGGAGGGACATGAAAGGTTGCAGGATGCACAGGGAAGATGGCAAGAGGCACAGGGGTGGTGGAAGAAGTGACAAGGATGATGGCAGGAGGCACATGAAAGGTTGCAGGAGGCACAGGTATGGTGACAGGAGGCACAGGGAAGATGGCAAGAGGCACAGGGGTGGTGGCAGAAATGACAACGATGATGGCAGGAGGAACATGGAAGGTTGCAGGAGGCACAGGTATGGTGGCAGGAGGCACAGGGAAGATGGCAAGAGGCACAGGGGTGATGGCAGAAGTGACAAGGATGATGGCAGGAGGCACATGAAAGGTTGCAGGAGGCACAGGTATGGTGGCAGGAGGCACAGGGAAGATGGCAAGAGGCACAGGGGTGGTGACAGAAGTGTAAAGGATGATGGCAGGAACATAGAAGGTTGCAGGAGGCACAGGTATGGTGGCAGGAGGCACAGGGAAGATGGCAAGAGGCACAGGGGTGGTGGCAGAAATGACAACGATGATGGCAGGAGGAACATGGAAGGTTGCAGGAGGCACAGGGGTGGTGGCAGAAATGACAACGATGATGTAAGGAAGGAGATGGAAGGTGGCATGGCAGGAGGCACAGGTTAAATGGCTGGAGGCACAGGGAAGGTGGCAGGAGGCACAGGGATGGTGGCAGGAGGCACAGGGATGGTGGCAGGAGGGACAGAGGAGGTGTGTGACAGAATTGTAAAGGATGATGGCAGGAACATAAAGGTTGCAGGAGGCACGGTATGGTGGCAGGAGCACAGGAAGAATGGCAAAGGCACAGGGTGTTGGCAGAAATGACAACGATGATGGCAGGAGGAACATGGAAGGTTGCAGGAGGCACAGGGGTGGTGGCAGAAATGACAACGATGATGGCAGGAGAACAGGAAGGTTCAGGAGGCACAGGTATTGGTGACAGGAGGCACAGGGAAGATGGCAAAGGCACAGGGGTGATGGCAGAAGTGACAAGATGATGGCAGGAGCATGAGTGCAGGAGGCACAGGTATGTGGCAGGAGGCACAGGGAAGATGGCAAGAGGCACAGGGGTGGTGACAGAAGTGGTAAAGGTGATGGCAGGAACATAGAAGGTTGCAGGAGGCACAGGTATGGTGGCAGGAGGCACAGGAAGATGGCAAGAGGCACAGGGGTGGTGGCAGAATGACAACGATGAGGCAAGGAACATGGAAGGTTGCAGGAGGCACAGGTATGGTGGCAGGAGGCACAGGGAAGATGGCAAGAGGCACAGGGGTGATGGCAGAATGACAAGGATGATGGCAGGAGGCACATGAAAGGTTGCAGGAGCACAGGTATGGTGGCAGGAGGCACAGGGAAGATGCAGAGGCACAGGGGTGGTGACAGAAGTGAAAGGATGATGGCAGAAAATAGAAGTTGCAGGAGGCACAGGTATGGTGGCAGGAGGCACAGGGAAGATGGCAAGAGGCACAGGGGTGGTGCAGAAATGACACGATGATGGCAGGAGGAACATGGAAGGTTGCAGGAGGCACAGGGTGGTGGCAGAAATGACAACGATGATGTAAGGAAGGAGATGGAAGGTGGCATGGCAGGAGGCACAGGTTAAATGGCTGGAGGCACAGGGAGGTGCAGGAGGCACAGGGATGGTGGCAGGAGGCACAGGGATGGTGCAGGAGGGACAGAGGAGGTGTGTGTGTGTGGTTTGTGTGTGTGAATGGGTGTGTTTGAATGATTGTATGTGTGTGTAATGTGTGTGTGTGTGTGAATTATTGTGTGTGTGTGTGTGTGTTTGCATCTGTGTGTGAATGATTGTGTGAATGATTGTGTGTATGGGTGTGTGTGGTGTGAATCGGTGTGTGTGTGTGTGTGTGTGAATGTGTGTGTGTGTGTGTGTGTGTTGTAATGTTGTGTTTTGTGTGTGTGTTGTGATTTTGTGTGTGGTGTTGTTGTGTGTGATTGTGTGTGGTTTGTGATTATTGAATGTGGTGTTTGTGTGGTGTGTGTGGTGTGAAGTATTGTATGTATGTGTGAGATGGTGTGTGTGATTGTGTGTGCATTGTGTGTAAGCTGTGTGTGTTTGTTTGTTTGTGTGATGATGTGGTGTTGGGTTGTGTGAATGATTTTTGTTGTGTGTGATGTTGTTGTGGTTGTTGTGTGTGTGGTTTGTGTGTGTGTTTGTTTTTGAGGTGGTGTGTGTGTGGGTTTGTGAATTTTGTGTTGTGTGTGTGTGTTTGTTTTGGTTGTGTGTAATTTGTGTGTGTGTGTTTGTTGGTGTGTGTGTTGTTGATGGTGATGGTTGGTGATTGTTGTGTGGGTGATGTGTGTGTGTTGTGATGTTTTGTGTGTGTGTGATTGTTATGTGTGTGTGAATGTTGTGGTGTTGTTGTGTTTGTGTGTGGTGTGTGTGTTGCTGGTGTGGTGTGTGTTGTGAATGGTTGTGTTTGTGTGGTTGGGGTGTATGTGTGAATGTGTGTTTTTGTGTTTGTATGTGTGGTTGTGGTTGTGTGTGTATGGTGTGTTTGAATGATTGTATGTGTGTGTGAATGTTGTGTGTGTGTTTTGATGTTAATTGTGTGTGTGTGTGTGTGTGTGTGTGTTTGCATCTGTGTGTGATGATTGTGTGTGTGTGTGTGTGTGTGATTGTGTGTGGTGTGTGTGTGAATGATTGTGTGTGTGTTTGAATGATTATATGTGTGTGTGAATGTTGTGTGTGTGTTTGTGTTATTGTGTGTGTGTGTGTGTGTGTATCTGTGTGTGTGATTGTGTGTTGTGTGTGTGTGTGTGTGAATCGGTGTGTGTGTGTGTGTGATTGTGTGTGTGTGTGTGTGTGTTTGTGAATTTTGAGTGTGTGTGAATGATTGTGTGTGTGTATGTTTTATTTGTGTGTGTGTGTGGTTGTGTGATTTGTTGGTAGTGTGTGGTGTGTTATGGTTTGTGTTGTGTTTGTGTGTGTGTGTGTGTTATGTGGTTTTTGTTTGTGTGTGAATGTTGTGTGTGTGATGGTGTATAATTGTGTGTGATTGGGTGGGTGTTTGTGTGTTGATGAATTGTGTGTGAGAACGGTTGTGTGTGTTTTCAGAAACATTGCCCATAATTTGCTTGTCTGCCATGAAGGAAGAAGAGTGATGCCTAAAGATGGTCTTTCAAGCTTTCAGTATGTGACCATAACCTCCTAAACATATTGTTAGAGAGAATATCGTTGTATTCAATTAGATCAACTGGACTTAAATGTAGTTCTTGAAGAGCGTTTCGCTAGTCATCCGACTGGCTTTCTCAATTCAGAATGACTTGTCACAGAATCTGTGGCAATTATGTACCATGACCGGATGAATGAGAACCTTCACAAGCATATTGTTAGAGAAATTATTTTAGAAATCAAAGTTCTTTGTAAATCACTTTGTCTTCCCAGTACGATTTACCATTATAACAAATAGTATATATATTTCTAAACCAAATATATTTACTCTAGAGATTTAATTTGAAATGGACCATGAAGAACCAAGTGGACCCTCAGAAGATGATCAAGAGGTTGAAAGCCAAAGAAGGGTGATTATGTTACTAACAATACGAAATAATGTACTTAATATTGTGTAATAATACAAAAATTAATATTATTTCTTTATAATGGTAGTGGGATGAACTGATCCATCATTTAAAAAAATCGCCCTGAGGTACTAAATCCAGGTTCATCGTTTCCTAACGACCCACGAAACCGGGGAATGAATGAAACGGATAGTAGCTCAGAGGAAGAAATAGGTAATCCCATTGAAGAATCCTCAAGTGAAATTGAAGAGGACCCTAACAGCAGAATTGGAAAAATTAGTTGGTGTCTGTGTGGAAACTGTAAAGAAATGCCCACTGAAAAGAAAGTATATGCTGCCAGGAGGTAGAGGAAATAAAACGGCAATACCTGAAGAATCCGTGTGCATTACTTACAATAATGAGATAACCACTGAGTGCACTGATAATCAAAGAGTTGATCTGAATTTCCGATTTGCAGACACAACTTTAAGAAATTATCCGAATGATGCTGATTTATTGAGGTAATATTAAACTAACCAAAAAAAGTAAGGCTTTTAAGCCTGTTTAATGCAATATTGACGTTGCCTTACCCTCTGTACCTCGCATAGCGAGTGACCATGTGTGTTTCGACCGTTACTCCATCACTGAATCTGACTTTGCTTCTGTTGTGGTACCTCGTTGTTGTCCAGTTCTGAGATTGTTGTACATTGTCCACCTACTGCATTTATGTCTTTCTCGTGTATTCCACGCCTCAGCTCAGATACCCCGCACCCTAAGTCCAGGGTACATCTGATCCCGGGTAGGCTTTACAAACCACCCTGCCAACAAGGTTTTGTCTATTGGTGAAGTGGGTGTTGTCAAATGAGGGTATCTGGGCTGAAGGAATGAACGTGAATTCCAAGAGAGTCACATTCAGATTCGCAATTCTAAACTTCTCTCTCTACCTACCAATGCTGCTGACAAGCTGGCCTGTTTGCCCATGGTCTCACTTTGTTAAGGGAACTGTTCATTTATGTAGCTTGCACATTCATCTATTGCTTGATATTATCGATTATTCCCACTTACCTGTATCTAATGTACAGCATTTATTACACTTACCTGCTACAGCTATCTGCTCGCTGCTTCTCAATAATTTTTAAGTGTGTTGATCTATTATTCACAGTCAGGTGGAAATAAGCAATCTCTGCTCTGTGTGCATGACGAGGATGATGGTGCAAGCTACATTAAATTATCGGTATACTTATAATGCATAAATTATATTGCGTTTTTATGTCTGGTCATACTCCACTACTCCAGTACACGGCTAATTATAGATGTATCTGATTAATGCATAGAAAATAAATCAAAAATTTTAAAATCCTAATTGTTATCTGTTTTATTACAGGTGTAAAAGAAAAACCGCATATAGATCTTTTACGGTTATGGTTTACTACTTTTTGGGGAAAAAAAATCGTAAACCGATACCACATGCATGGTCAATGCTATACGGTCTGCCTTTCCGGACCCCGATGGATTTACACTGGCTTCATTGAAGCCTACGACTATTTTGCAGAGGAGATGGCCTTGGACTGAAGTGCATTTGTCATCTTTATGTTTGGTTATGCGGTATTAAATGCATAACAGTTCATTCATTTTATAAAATATTTTTACAGTTTACCTGATATGTTTTCTGTTATATAAATCTATATAGTGAAAATAAATTTGTTTTTCACACAAGAATTTTGTAGTAATTTTTTTTATTAAAGACATTAATTACTATTTTAAAAACAAAAAGTATACTGTTCTTTTTATATTCAATAAAAAAATTATAATTAGAGAATGCGTAGAAAGGTATACGTCAATTATTTACATGTTGTAAACCTTGATAAATGCCTTTCAACAATAGTTTGTGGGTCAGGTCTTTCGATTGTAGCAATGTTTCTGGGATGCAGGTAGGTCCTGGAACCAGTTGAAGACAACTCTCCTTTCAAGATTTTCAATGTGTTTTCCATGATGTCAAACACGTGTTATCTTGACTTCTAAAAATGGGCTTGGCGATCCATTGTTTTTTTTGTTAGGAAACACAGTTTTAAAACGCCTTTTCCCCTTTTCTAGAGTGTTCTGCTTGGGGCACTGGACAACAGCTTGCTCTCGCTTTGAATTTCTATTTTGTGATAGAGCAGCAAGTGCTTTTCTGCATACATTGCGTCTATGCGGTAAGACAACCGTTTACTTCGGTACTTAAGCATTTTGCTGTGGAACACCTCTAATGCTCCCGTATGGCAAAACTTTTCGATATGTCTGAGGTCCTTGAGTAAATTTGGAGCGGTCACACATACTTTGCAATTTTGAATGCTTTGTCCTCTTGTTTAAGCCATGGAGTGTTCTCTATTTTATTTCTGGTAAGTTTCTTATGTTCACACTCTATAAATATGGATTTAGTGGGAATTTGTGCTTGTTTGAATGTGATACATAACAGTTTTCCATTTTGCAATTAATAAATCAGGATCATGATTGCAAGTCTTGGCACAATACCAGAGATGGTTGGTTATTGAACCAATCCATCTAGCAAGAATACCACAACCTGGTTTTCTACTTGCAGTGACAATCTTTTTTGTTAAGCCTTTGCAAATATGCCAGACATCAAACTGATGGCATATTTTTGAGTAATTTGTACGCATAAGTTTGCGTATTGCTACATGCCTGTCGGTGGCCACTATTTCACATCAACATTGCTTGTAAAACCTCTTCTAAACAAGTTTGAAAGGTAGACTTTTCCAATCCAACAGACGTCTTTCCAGGACCAAGTTGGTCGATGGTAAAGTTCACAATTTTATTGGTCACCAAGTTCAGTAAACTGTAAGGGCAAAATTTTCACAGTAACCTGGGCTATCATACTGGCCATCTCCAGCCAGTATGACTGCCTTTCCTGTCATGTCCTTTAACATTTCTTTCTTTCTACTTCCCATTCATAGTGAATAGCTGGAAACAGGTATTTTTTTTGATAGCTATAAATAATGCAGAAGATATTGTAGCTACTCCAAAAATGTTAAGAAGTTCTTGACTTTTTTAAAACTCGAACCACTATACAGAATGCTGCTGCCAACTGAATATTACCAACTGAAATGCGGCCTTCAGTTGGTTGACTGTCCACCGAAGAGAGTGGTGTCCATCTTGGCATTCAATGAAACTGAAAGCATGCTGCCAAAAATTTTTTTCTCAATATTGATTACTTTTGCAAAACAAGCTTCCACACCAGGATTTTGACAGGGAATTAGTGACAGAATTTCATCCAAACAGCTTTCATAGATTATAAATTTTTTTTTCTCACATACTTCCTTGAAAGTCTTTTACTTGAAATAGGTGATTGTGCAATAACTATAGACGACTCTGCATTGATGGTTCCTGCAGGATCAAATGTTTTGTCTTTTGTATCATCAACATAAGTTAAAGATGATTCCAAAGATGTATCATGTGAAGAATATTTTTCTGATTTTGAAGTACAATTGGGAACTTGGACACTTGCACAAATTCAGTTTCTAAAGCTCTTCTCTTTCTGTTTATCAATTTTTGGGTGCTACTGCAGCACAGTGGAGTAGAGGTGGTAAAAATTTTCATGAAATACACTGACAGGATCAATGTCTTCTAGCTGCGTTGTCTCAAGAGTTTGGTTTTCATTATCATTAAAATTTGCTAATGGTTCAGTTTGGGTAGACACTGTTCTTTGATTAACCAATGTTCTGTATAGCAGTAAACATCCTTATACATTAATTGCCTTGATGTTTGTGTGTGCACACTATGCAAACTTGATAGTATGGAATGACTGATGTTGATGCTTCTGATGATTCAGATACATTCATGGATGGCTTTGTTGTCATACCTACTGATAAATTACCGCATTGTAAAGTAACAGAAAGTCCAGTAAATACTGTGGGAATGGCTGATGGCTTAAGAACCACTCTGGAACCTTTTGAAATGTAAAAATCAGAAGAAAAATGACATGAACAAATCCTGTATTTCTCTGTTTTTTTTCCATCTAGATTTTTTGAGCCATTAAGTCAATGTCCCCAAATCTTGGCCTGTTTGCTGTAGCCATCTTTTTTACTTTCAATGTTTTTGGAAATGTATGTAGGACAATATTTGGATATTTTAGCTTTGTTCCAGTAATATAAGGACATCCTTTCACGATGCAGGCAGGCATAATGAATATCTATAAAAATAGTGCAAAAAAAAATTGTATCAGAGGAAGGTTAAGAAATTTTTTTTTTAAATGGCATGTCCACCCTTAGTTTACAATTTTACTGTAGTTCAATACTCTCCCGATCACTACTTACTTTCCCTCTTTCACCCGGCGATCGGTCACGGCCGTCTGCTTGCATGAAACTGCAAGGCAAGTGCCGGACCGGCAGCCAATCACGGACGTGGCTTAGGGCTGTACAGAAAGCCAGGGGAACAGTCAAAGTAAGTATGATCGGGAGGTTTTGCTGCTAATAAATATAGCAGTTGGGGTTGGGGGAGGGGACCTCCACTACAGAAAAGGGGATGGAGTTAGGGGGAGGGAGGCATGGATGGATGCACTAAGGATGTCAAAATTCTCAAGGAGGAGAGACAAGATGCAGACACAGAATGAGACACACACAGACTTTGCTGTTAACTGCTGTTAAGAGGAGTGCCGCTCGCTAACAGTTTTTTATATATATATATATATATATATATTAAAATAATATGGTATTGATGATGTCTAATACATTTCACATTTAGTGACAATTGTATACTCACCAGTAGAGTGGTTGATCACAAACAAGAGCCAGGGTCAGAATCCAGAACTCAACTATATGCCAGTGCCAGGGGTTGGAGCCAGAAATCAACGTATGCCAGAGCCAGGGGTTGGGAGCCAGAAATCACACGTAAGCCAGAGCCAGGGTTCGGGAGCCAGAAATCACCGATGCCAGAGCCAGGGGTCGGGAGCCAGAAATCAACTATGCCAGAGCCGGGGTCGGGAGCCAGAAATCAACGTATGCCAGAGCCAGGGGTCGGGAGCCAGAAATCAACGTATGCCAGAGCAAAATATCAAAATGGAGAATGCAAACGAAATGATCGATAACCTGCATTTAAATATTATTCTTTATTATTATTATTATGGATTTATATAGCGCCAACATCTTCTGTAGCGCTTTACAATGTTCATTACATCAGTCCTTGCGCTGAAGTCTACAATCCAAGCTCATTTATTTAACATACATCTACATGTCTATCTGTTGTCTACTAACTTGTCTTTGTCATCTATCTATACCTATTTATATGTCTAGCCCGCCGTCCATCTATCATCTATACATCAGTCTGTCTAAATCTATCACTATCGTCTATTATCTGTCATCTTTCTATCTGTCTTTTCTATCTGTCTGTCGTCTATCTCTATCTAACCTGCTATCTATCTATCTATCTGTATACTATCATCTATCTATCTATGCATCTATCTAATGCTTCTATCATATATCTATATATGTACTATCTATCTACCTGCATCTATCTATCGCTTCTACCTGCTATCTATCTATCTACTGTCTGTCTATTATCTGTCTGTCTGTCTATCTACTATCGTCTGTATCTATATGCTATCTATCTATCTATCTATCTACTCTATCACATCTATCTATCATCTATCTATCTATCTATCTATCTCTATTCATCTCATCTATCATCTATCTATTAACCTGCTATCTATCAATCTATCTATCTAACCCTGTATCTATCTAACTGTATATCTATCTATCTGTCCTGTCTATCTAGCTTTCTGTCTGTCTATTATCTATCTATCTAACCCTGCTATCTATCTATTCGATCTATCTATCTATCTATCTATCTATCTATCTATCTATCTATCTTTCATCTAGCTATCTATCATCTATCTAACCCTGCTATCTATCTCATCTGATCTATCTATCTATCTATCTATCTCTATCTATCTATCTCTATGCTATCTATCTATCTACCTACTGCTATCTATCTATCTATCTATCTATCGATCTAATCTATCTATCTATCTATCTATCTATCTATTATCTATCTACTATCTATCTTGTATCTAATCTGCTATCTATCTATCTATCATCTACTCTGCTATCTATCTCTCTAACCCTGCTATCTATCTAATCTATCTATCTATCTATCTATCTATATCTATCTATGCTATCTATCTATCTATATCCCTGCTATCTATCTATCTATCTATGCTATCTATCTAACCCTGCTATCATCTCTATCTATCTATCTATCTATCTACTTATCTATCTATCTACTATCTACTATCTATCGATCCTATCCTATCTATAACGCCTGCTATCTATCTATCTAATCTACTACCCTGCTATCTATCTATCTGCTATCTATCTAACCCTGCTATCTATCATCTATCTATCTATCGATCTATCTACTATCTATCTTAACTCTTTATCTATCTATCTACCCTGCTATCTATCGTACTATCTATGCTATCTATGTAACTCCTGCTATCTATCTATCTACTATCTATCTATCTATCTATCTATCTATCTATGCTATCTGATCTAACCCTGCTATCTATCTATCTATCTATCTATCTATCTATCGATCATCTATCTACTATCTATCTATCTATCTACTATCTGTCTACTATCTTATCTATCATCTATCTATCTATCTATCTACTATCTATCTAACCTGCTATCTATCTATCTATCTATCTATCTATCTAACCACCCTGCTTATCTATCTATCTATCTATCTATCTAACTATCTATCTATCTATCTATCTATTCTATCTAAAACCCTGCTATCTATCTATCATCCTATCTATCTATCGATCTATCTATCTTATCTTATCTATCTATCTAACCTCTATCTATCTTCTAGCTATCTATCTAACCTGCTATCTATCTACTATCTATCTTCTATCTACTCATTATCTATCTATGATATCTACTAACCCTCTATCTATCTATCTCATCTAACCCTGCTATCTATCTTATCATCTATCTCTATATAACCCTGCTATCTATCTATCTAGCTATCTCTCTCTCTATCTTTCTATCTATCTATCCTATCTATCTATCTATCTATCTTCTATCTATCTAACCCTGCTATCTATCTATCTATCTATCTATCTATCTATCTTCTATCTATCTATCTATCTCTATCTATCTATCTAGCTATCATAACTATCTTATCTAGCTACAACTACCACTGCTATCTATCTATCTATCCAGTCTATCTATCATCTATCTATCTATCCTCTATCGAACCCGCTATCTATCTATCTATCTATCTATCTATCTAACCCTGCTATCTATCTCTCTATCTATCTAGCTATCTATCTATCATCTATCTATCTATCTATCTATCTATCACCCTGCTACTATCTATCTATCCTATCTTTATCTATCTAGTCTATCTATCTATCTACTATCTATCTGTGCATCTATCTGTCTATCTATCTATCTATCTAGCTATCTACTATCTATCTATCATCTATCTATCTATCTATCTATCATCATGCTATCAACCCTGCTATCTATCTATCTATCTATCTTCTGTGTATCTTATCTGTCTGTCTATACTTGCTGCCTCTCTGAATAATACTTTTTTACTGTCTGAATACTTTTTTTACATTTCAGCCATTGAAGAAAATCCGATGAAGGGGCACACAGGGAGCAAACATAAGTTCTCCTTACCTCACAACCGCTATAACCACACTAGCGGTTGTGAGTCCCGCCGCCATATATAAAGCTGATATTTCGCGCAATATTGTGTCAGCGTCTCCTAGCAACGTGACACTTAGCCGAAGTTCCGCTATCGCGCGTAATAATGAAGGAAGAGGCGGGGGAGCGAGGTCAAGGTAGGCGGCACAGTGATGATTTGATCAGCAAATGAAATTACAATAGATAATTACTGTCACTGACAGTAAGGCTGGGGTGATATTCCCCTGTAACGAACGGAGAAAGAGAATGGTGATATCTAATTACACAGACCATGGATTTCTATGATCTTCAGTTCTGGTAAGATCATGTAAGGATGTATATTTCTACTGTATGTTACTTTTTGGACTATAATTGTCCTTTAACAATAATTCTAATGCCGATTTGGTTTCAAGAAATTCATTGAATTTGAAATTAATTTTGTCCCAAACAACTTTTGTAATAATGTTTCAATGAAAATTATATTCACAGCTTGGTAAAGCCCATTGAGTCAATTTTTGCAAAGACATAAGTGTTGTCATCTTGTCATATGGGCTTCACCTGTGACTAATAATGGATCAATTAGGTGTCAGGTGTTGTATAAAAAGAACCCTAGTACATTAGACCTTCACATCAACTGCAAATAACCTCTGCAAACATGCCTAAGATTCACCCTGAGACTTAAGTGTTGATTATGATGTGGCGCACACCTTCAATGTCTCTCAGTGTCAAGTTCAGAGGATAAAGAAAAGATTTGAAGAGACTGGAGAAGTTTTTGACAAGCCCAGGTCAGGCAGATCTCGCAAGACAACTGCTCAAGAGGACCGTTTGTTGGCCTGAAAATCCAAGGCAAGCCCATTATCAACTGCAGCAGTGCTCCAGGAGACCTGGTCACCTGAAATCCCTGTGTCAACCAGAACAGTTTGTTGGATTCTGTCTCAAAATGGCCTCCATGGTCGAATCAGTGGCCATAAGCCAGCACTAAACAAAAAACAATTGAAAAACTGTGTGGCATTTGCCAAGTTCCACAGCCTGCCAAAATGAACGCGTTCATTTGTGTGCTTTCTGCTGTATGAGCTAAATAAAGTATAAGATTTTATATATTCCGTTTGGACTTCTGTTAGTTCAGCGTGCGCCTACTGTTTGTGTTGATTGGAGTCTGCTGTATACGGTCCGAGCGAAGGGTCCGGGGCAGGCGGCACCCGGACCACCCAGGGGAGCCGGTGAGTTACGATTGTCCTTACTGTGCAGATTGAATTGATTGAACAGACGCAAGAATTTTGAAACGATGGGTTTGGGGTGTATACACCTGGCCCTCTACAACTTATAAGTAAGCCCAACGCACAATTAGTACCTAGTATATGGGTTATGATTGGGTTAGGGGCTATGTTTAACAGTCAAGATTGAGATCGTTATTTGATTGAATTTGTTTGGTGTATAATTTTCCAGGTTATATATACCCTGTTTGCAGAGAAAAACTTTGCTTAATAGAGCTGCGCCTATGGAACATTTAAAAAGTAATGGGCCCTTGGATCTTGTGTGCATAGATTTCTTGTGCATTGACAATAACACTAGTGGGATAGGTAAAGTTTTGATTGTGTCTGATCATTATACCCCTTACATCAAGGCATATCCCACAAGAAACCAAAATGCTGTCACTGTGGCTAAAATGTTATGGGAAAAGTTCTTTGTGCATTGTGGGCTTCCTAGCCGAATCAAGGGCAAGACTTTGAGAGCAAATTGATAAAGGAACGGTTCAATTTGCTGAGCAGCACATCCTGAGGGGGATGCTCTACCTGAGCTAGATATGCAGGGTACCCTCTCTGCTTCAGCTAAGCAATCCTGAAGTAGCCATTTAGGGTTATGATTCCACTGGGTTTTCTCCTTATTTTCTTATGTTTGGGAGAGAGGCCCGACATCCAGTTGGGTGTATCCACTGATGGAGTAGGATGTCAAGATCACTACCAGTATGTGACCTGTCTATGAGCAAGCCTAAAGAAGGCCTACCATTTGGCTGAGGAGAATGCTGCAAAGATAAATGCTGGGAACAAAAGACAATTCAATGCCAGGGTATGGTACAGAGAGCTGATGCCGGGTGATAATGTGCTTCTTTGTAACTTGGGTCCAACTGCCAAAAATTCCTGTGTACCAAATCTGTGATCCAGAAGGGAAGATTAAGACATGGCACCGAAATCATTTACTTCCAGTACCCTGGGTTCCAAATACAGATGAGGAATCTACAACTGCAGTTGATGTAGATGGGGTTTCTATTGATGGTGAAGATGGATAAGTTGATGAAAATGACTGGTTTGCACCCCCACTTGATAACCCTGGACAATCTTTGCAACCTGTGGCAAGTGGTAGTTTGCCTCAAAGGGGTGAATTAGATGCTGCTACCCCACCTTTTCAGCCAAGGATATAAAATTAACTGTCACCTTTTCTGTTATGGCTGACAGACCAAGCAATCCTGCTGACTCTGGTCATGGACCTACTATACCTATTCCTGGAGATGTGAGAAGGGGTGATCGTATTAGGAGACCTCCCCCTTTCTTCACTTATGACACTTGTTATGCAGTGCCTTGTTATTCTGCTCCACCTTATGCTTTGGTGAATCTAATTGATTCTCATGCTATACTTGTTAATATGATGCCCATGTGCTATTAGTCATATGTCTATTTTTCTGACTGTGTTTAACAGTATTTTTGCTAATTTCTTATTCCATTTCAGCAGACCATTGTCCAGAGTGAGTCTCTGGAGAGAATACTGAAGCGGATGTTAAATTTAATGTGTAAATAAAAGTTTTTGTATTGTTCCTTGCTGGGAAGAAAGAAATTTACCAGGGGGAGAATGTAGGGAACTGGTAAACTAGTTACACTTTAGTCTTCTTGTTCTGGCAGGATTTGGCCAGTAGGGGTCGCTGTGTAAAAGTATAAAAGAGAGATCAACCATGTGATCTTTCTACTTCCTGGAGTTTCCCCAGAGGATAGAGGAGAGCCAGTGGACCTTGTTAGGTAGGCCCAGTTAATGTTCTAATCTAAAGATTAGATTCTGTTATAGATCACTCCAGGAATGACTGATAGGAGTAGGGCAGCTAGTGAGTCCTGGGTATATCACCCAAGAATAAGGACATAGTGCCAGATACAGGGGTAGATGATTCCACTACAGCGACCTGAGAGCTGGGGTGGCATTTACAAGCTGATTGATATTTATGCTTTTTCTGATCCTTCTGGTTTGCATTTATGTGATATCTGTGCCATGCTAGTTCACCTCTATTGTGCTACTTGCAATGTTTTATTAAACGAATAGTTCACCGCAATAGTGAACTATTCCTTTTCTACATTGATTGAAGAAAGGGAGGTTAAGGAGCTATGCCTTACCTCCCGTTCTTCAATCAATGTTTGGATAGCCAGGAACGAAGCTCTGAAAATCTTACCTTTTGCGCGATCCACCGGGGTTGCTCTGAAGCGGTCAGGGAATTTCAGAGCCGCCCCACTGGATCACATGAAAGGTAAGATTTTCAGAAGTTCATTCCTGGCTATCTAAACATTGATTGAAGAATGGGAGGTAAGGCATAGCTCCTTAACCTCCCTGGCTTCAATCAATGTAGAAAAGGAATAGTTCAATATTGCAGTGAACTATTCCTTTAATATTGCTCTATTAACAAATAACATACTGTTTAATTTCGAGAACCACTGGTGCCCATTTATTGCATTCCTAGAGTGGTATCAACTACAACACCCTGCCTCCAACATATGCGAGAGCCTCTCTTGCTGGGAGCAGAATTATTACATTTTAACAATAGGGAACCTAGGTTTTGGGGGCCTCAGATATTGAATTGTTTTATAAGGGGTGGACATTCCCTTTAAGTATTCTCTTTATAAGTTCTGTACTTTGCTAAGGCCACACCCACATTTTTCTGCTTACGCCCAATTTAGAGAGCATTTCATTTAGAGAGTTTCCATTTTATAGTGTTGCCTGCAAAATTTTCAAGTGTGTGATGTGTAAGATAACAGTAACAGACTGATAAACTAAAGGGCTGCCTAATACTGCTAATGAACTGGAGGGCACTGGCTAATGAACTGAAGGGCACCAGCTAATAAACTGGAGGGCACCAGCTAATGAACTGGAAGGCTGACTTAATACTGATTAATAAACTAGAGGAGTGACTAAGACTGGTTATGAACTGAAACGTGATAATATTGATCTATCGAAAATTTTGGCCATCCCGATAACTAAATGATGCCGAAACAGTTGGCCCAATTTTGCCATACACGGATCGACAATCGGCTGATTTTATCGCTGCGTTAGAGGAGGACATTCCTGTTGCATGCTAATTAGAATTCCCTCACTATAATTTCTTACCCTCTGGGCAATGTCAGGCCCAGTAAAGTTTTTTTTAAAAAACTTCCATTTTTTAAAAAACCTTACTCATCCCTGACATTGCCTGACACAGGGAGGGTGCTGAATGCTGGGAAAATCCCAGGAAACCGAGACAATCCTGGTAAAATTGGGACAGTGGTATCTGTGAATATTTAGCAATGTTTTGAGTCAATTCTTTCCAACTGTGTGGAGTTTAATTGATATTCTACATGGCTGCTTGAATGGCATGTCCACTCCCGGGAAAAAAATCTATACTTACCACCCAACTCTTAGATTGATATGTTTACTTACCAATTCAGACAAAATATTTTGGTTAGACATGTCCTCTAATCTTTTTTATCGATTTCTTCATATTTTTTACTTATGGTTGTCCTGATAGACTCTAGACTATTTTATTCGTTTTCTTTTTTTGTCTGTATATATCTATGTTTTTTTTTTGTTTTTTTTTATTAAAGTAAAATGTAACTTTTTAAACATCCTTATGCTGATTTGAGACACATTTTTAGCAACCACTCCAGTGGTCTCTGAATGGGGAGACTGTATCTTTGTGTTTTATTTGGGATAAAAAGAAGTAGCCAAAGCTAAGTTTCTGAAGGCCACGGTGAGCATAGATATGTATTTATGTATGTGTCTATGTATATATGTGTGTATGTACAGTATGTATAGTTTTATTTATAACACTTGGAGACACAGTCCTGTACAATAATATAATAGTTTGAAAGGATAAGAGGAGCACACTACCTTGCAACAATCAATAATTTCATGTGCAAATGACATATACAACGTTTGGGGATGCTAAAATACATCTGTTTGTAAAATAATTGTACATTTGATCTCATTATCTATTATATTACTTTGTCATAGAAGTTTAATATGTTTTTTTCCTCCTGTTTAGGGGTTATCACTAGCATTGCTGGTGCACTAGCACAAAGCCGACGGGAAGCTTCAGCAAATGGAGAGATGAGCAAACTGATGGAGCGTAATGCAGGGATGAACAGTAATGTGATGAAAGCTTTCATAAAAAGTGAGAGTTTTCCAGGTGTAATCCATGTCTACCTCTAACTGTTCCCTCTGAGCGGTTTCTACCATACGCAGTGAGGTTTCCCCCCCTCCCCCTGCAGCTGTTCCATGCACGCACTTTATTATAGTTTGAGACTCAGCCAATCACTGACGGGGCTGCCTTCTTGTTCAGAAGAAGGCAGCAAAAGGCAGCGATAGAACAAGGGCTGGTAAGTATATTTGTAGGGCAATTTACCCAGCGCGCATGTTCGCTTCCGCTTAGCGTGACTTCAACTCCATATTAGTGCCGGATGTGCGGGTTACATAAAAGACACGTTTGCGCTATCTTTAGTGCATCATTTTAACGCCGGCTTAATAAATAAACCCATGACGTTGCACGACAAAACCAGGTTCTAGACAAAACTATTATAAGTCTGTCTAGGTGTTGTCATATTTTTATTTAGCACATAATGCTATAGTTACTCATCTATACATGCATCAGTTGTTTCATAGTGAAGATATCCATCTAAAGTATGCTTGTGAAGGTTCTCATTCATCCAGGTCATGGTATATCTGTTGTATTTAGTTGGATCAAGAGGACTTAAAATTTAGTTCTTGAAGATGTTTCGCTATTCATCCGACTGGTTTTCTCAATTCAGAATGACTTGTACAAGAATCTGTTGGCAATATAAGTACCCTTGAAAGTCTCAATTAGCATATGACAACCATACAACAGAAAGATCCATCTAAAGCTATAAGTTGTACAGTTGGGGACTATGATTGTTCAGCTATAGAAATGTTTGGAAGCTTTGGATTTCCCATGGTGCTTAGTTCCTTTAGGACCATGGAAAATGTTTAATATTTTACCCACATCTGTAAACTAATTAAAAGTCAACATTTTTAATGCATGCTGCAAATTGCATTGGTTTTAAATCAGGTGTTTAGTTTTAGTATTAAATAATTTTTTAATTTTTCAGAGGTTGCAAATCAGGGTAAATTGTTTAAAGCCAACTAGAAAGTTGATCAACACAAACTAAAAATCATCTGAATGTTCCAACAAGAAAGAGCAAAACATTACAAAGTGAATATGCAAAAACCAAGAAACCAGTCAGTCAGGTCTTTTGAATCAAAGATATACACTCCAGCTTTTCTTGATCACCTGTAGTTAAATTTAAATAAAGACTTGTTTGCTCAAACACTTTTTGTCGCTGTTATTTATTTAGTTTAGAGATGTGGTTTACTCCACTTGTGTGTCATATTGAGGATCAGGTTTAGTTATCATATTATCGATTAACATATAAAATGCAGGGAAACACATAAGCCACCCTCTAGTCAACACATGTGATAAGCTGGTGTATATAATGTATCAAAATAGCTCTTATATCCTGACAACACTCACTTAATATTACATGGCGGCTCGGGTGTATTAAATTCGGATGGGTAGAGATATGTACACAAAACCAATTTGGACTCACCCTCGTCGTCGGGTGGTCCAGGTGCCTCACAGCCCTGGACCCTTTGCTATCGGTTCTGCAGTCAGCTTTCCACAGAACCGATTACCTAGTTTTAATCTGCTCCCATTTTTTCTAAGTCTTTGCTCACTAAACTTGGATCAGATTAGTAAACTTCTATTCAATAGCCACATACTAGAAGCAGGTACTGAACCATGATCAAACAAATTATTGTATTTCAGTACCTCCACTGGACCACCAGGGAATGCTGGGGGAAATATAAGGAAAACCCCAGTGGACATCCTCATTGTATCAGGGGCGTTACTTGGTTTTTTGCTACCTGAGCCAAACTTTTAAATGCTGCCCAGATGTACCACTAGGCGCCATGAAGTGCCCCACCACAACCAGAGTTAGGTATGCGTGACTTCCAGGAATCGGGGTGGTTAAAGATTTGGTCATTTTTAACTTCACACGGCGGTATTTATACAGTTCCTCAAAAAGACATTTATCCACACCATAATTCTGGTAGAATAAAAGATTTTTTCCAAAAGATTTGTAAGCCTGCCACCATGTCAAGGTAGATTCTTTCAGAAGGGCTCTAACTAACCCTCATGCCCAGCTCACACAGATAGATACATATAACATGCCCTAATGCCTAGATCACATAAATATAGTTGAAAATAAGATTTGCCCAGCTCTGCAAACACACATAATTACAGCACTTACCCTATGACGATCAGAGCAGAGCCTGCATGAAAGTGGCAGTTAGTCCAGAGCTGAGGGAAGACGCTCACGCACCCGGAATTTTATTTTCTTTCTGCTCTGCCTGACGCTTTTCTAAAGAGGTGCAGCCCTAAGCATTTTCCTCATATTGCCTCATTAGAGAGACACCCCTACATGGTCTTCCATTTTGCTGCAGCTCTGCACTTCCATGTGGACTGACATTTCCTATGTAGTCAAGGATTTTAAGGGTGGATTCAAAATTAAAATAGTCAGATCTTACTTACCATTTGAAATCTAACATCTAATTGGTTGGGGCAAAATTAGCACCATTTTTAACGATACAAACTTTTATTGAATAACTCTGTATATGTTTCGGAGTATCACAATCCTTTATCGAGTGACACTTTAAGTCCTTGAGGGGTGCCTGAGGATTTAATTTTTAATTTCCAATATTATTGGCATGTCCTGGCATAGAACATAGAGGATACCACTAGAGGCAGCTATACACTGTGGAACCTGGCTTATCGGACTTCAAGGGATTAATGCTAGCGACCCCCACATCAGTTTTGGACCAAACCAATGTGGGAAAGACTGGTACACAGTTTGTTAAATTTATGATTTGGGGGACATAAAGGTTTAAACTGCATTGATTCTGACTCAGCCTTGCTGCTTGTGATTCCACTAAATAACCTCCAGTTACAGTTTTTAGCAAGGGTGATGCACCATAAGCAAGGATACCCATGGCTAAAACATATCCATTCAAATGGCTTAGCCAGAAAACCTTAGCAGGCAGAAATCTTTTTGCAGGTTTCTTACTGAAGTATATTGACATGATCTGACAGTTGCGGATGGTCTAGAGCAACTCTTAAATCCAACTGGAACCAATAATGTTTTGGTACACATTAACACAGCAAGACATACTGCCTATTTCTTCTCTTGCAGCTGAACTTGAAGGCCTTTTTTTATTTAAGCATAACACTTCCAAAAAGGCTGGTACCTGGCTGGGCTGACTGAACAAAATGTGGCACTGGAGATTTTAATTGATTGGTGGTATCTTGTTTGGCTAAATATATCTCAGTGTTTGGTAGTAAAGTAAAGTTTATTTTACTTTAGTTACCCTTTACGTATGACTGCCATACGTAGCCTATGAGTAAGAACGATTAGTTCCGTTCATCAGGCATTCTTGTTTGATTGTGGAAATGATTTTTTAACATGTTATAATAAAGTGTCAAGTTTTACCTGGTGATTGGAGAAGTTCTTACCGGATCGCGGAGTGCGGACCTATAGCCCATCTACGGAGAATTGAAACAAAAATTGCACAAACCTACCAGGGTTCCTTTCACCAGTGGATTCATGGAACGGGCCAAAGTTTTAAACAAGAATTTCTGAAATTCTGCCGAAAAGTTAACGGCAAAACTCGAAATTTCTTTATAGCAGGGGAGTAGGGTTTGACACAATACCAACAACTTCTTTAACCGAGAGCTCTGCTTCACAAGACTAACAGGATGTTATTCTAGCTGAAGGCTGAAACAGCATTTTATGAACAGAAGAAGGACTAGGGACTGAGTCTTAGCAGAACTCTTTTTCGGAAAAGGATCCGATTGAGTGGACTAAAGTTTTGAAGCAAACTTTCAAAAATTCTAGTGAAATTCTACTATTGAATATTATGGAATCTTGGAAGTTCTGAGACAAATTTTTGCCTGATGATGGTCTAAACAATGGCACATCCTTATACGTAACATTGGACTTTATGCTGAAATTACTTATAATCGATGTAGTGTAAAAAGACACTAAGGGGCATATTTATAAAGGGGCGAAAATAGCACCCAAAAATTACAGCCGCACATCGCGGCTGCAAAAATAGCACTATCGCCGTATTTATAACGGCTGTCTGGCAGTAATTTTAAGTCCCTTTCCGGCGATACTGCACTTAGCGCAATGCGCTAAGTACAATATTGCCGCAAAGGGACTTAAAATCCCTTCCCAGCGCCTCCGCTTCAGGGGCGGGGCAAAAGTCCACAGGGGTACCTCTCAGGGGTCGGTGGCCTCAGTGGAGCTGGTTTCGCCGGGGCAGGAAGAAAGAAGACGCCGCCCAAGGGCTCACTGGGGGTCCCGGTTCTCAGTGCCACAAGGGCCCTTACAAGGGCCGGGGAGGGGGGCCCGGTTCGAGCTGTAGGACCCCTTAAGCCCCAAAGGCCCTTCTTAGGGCCGCAAGGGCACTTGTAAGTGCCGCAAGGGCCCTGATAGGGCCGGGGAGGGGGGTTCCGGTTCGAGCTGCGGGACCCCTAAGCCCCAAAGGGCTCTTGTTAGAGCCGCAAGGGCACTTGTAAGTGCCGCAAGGGCCCTGATAGGGCCGGGGAGGGGGGTCCCGGTTCGAGCTGCGGGACCTCTTAAGCCCTCCACCCCTCCCAGCGGGCCCTTCCCCTCCCCCCCAGCGGCAGGGCAGGGGGCTTGGAGGGGTTGCTGGGGAGGGGGTGGCCCCTTCCCAGCAGCCCCTCCTAGCCTCCTGTTTCATATGTTCGCCGCGAGCAGGGATGGGGTTGGGAGGGGCTGCTGGGAAGGGGCGGGTGGCACCGCCACCATGGAGGGTGAGTTTCATAGGCTTAATTTACAGTCGGACTATTTAAATGGGGGAATGACCAGAGAGGGGAGGGGGGGTGGGGAACTCTGCTGTAAATTTTGTGTGTGTCTGTGTGTGTGTGTGTCACTGCAGTTTCTAAGGACTCACCATTAGTGGGAGATGGTAAGATTGGCTCTGCAGTTCCTATGGACTCACTACTAGAGGGAGAAACACAGGAAACAAGCAAGGCAGAACACAGCAGTTAAACAGATTACACAGTTGCTTGGGACAGAGGGGACTCGGGGGGGAATGTTGGAGGGGACTCTGGCCTTGGGACACTAAGAGGGAACTCTGGCCTTGGGACATGGAGGAGGGGGGCTATGGCCTTGGGACACTAAGGGGGCACTCTGGGCTTCTAGCGCCCATTATTGTAACGGGCTTAATGTCTTGTAGATAATATTATATCTAAAGCTCCACTTTCCAATACTGTCACTGATATTTTATTAAAAGAAATGTTTATGTTACAAGTAAAAGCACTAATACTTGCTATATCTAACATGTTATAAAATGTTCAGTAAGATTTGTGTACTACACATATAGAAATAATATGTAACAACAGCTTGGCAAATGCTCATAACAATCTTGATGATAAAGCATAAATTAAATGATTGGTCTCTAGCGGGACAAAAACCCAAACCATTTGTAAGCACTGACCTCTGTAATTCTGTAAATATATGTGTAGAGAGATAAACCTCCGCTAAACCACCTTGGGGGGGGGTCTCCTTCCTCCTCTCTTGGACAATTTCCTCTGCTTGTCCCGAGAGCATAACTGTAATTAGGTCCAATACCCATTGCAGTTATATCTCCCTCTACGTGTTCTGCGCCTTGCTATGGTCTCCTAAAAAGAGTCTGATTCTTTGTCTGTTGTTTCCGAATCTGCCAGTTCAGTATTATTTATGACTCTTGACTTCTCATAAATCTTGTTAGCTTTGAAATCATGTAAATCTCTATCTACAGTAATTTACTCTTTTTATATTGACCTAAGTTTGTCAAGACCATCCTTAATTATCAAAGTTAGCACAGCATCCTTGTTACCCATCTGTATAATTAACTAAGTTAAATGTTCTATTTTGTCACATATCGATGTCAGAGACTTATCATATGTAATAAGTAATTACTGTCATAGGAAGAGCTTTTTCCAACTCCTTTTTATAAAGCAAATCTGGTTCTCAGCAGGGAAGTACTTGCATTCTAGAACCCCTGGCAATAATATTTAAACTGAAATTATTCTCCAAGCTTTATATATTACACCATGTTCTCGTCTCTCTTATAGGGTATGTCCACTTTTCATCTATTCCACACAAAGTTGGTTTATCTGCTGTAAAGAAATTCTTGGATTCAAGAGGTAGTAGTATGAAAACACACTCGGAGTTCGTTATAAAATTGTTAGAGTTTATTTTGCATAATAATGTGTTTCTATTTGAAGGAGTCTATTATAAACAACAATTAGGAACTGCGATGGGCAGTTCCTGCACTGCAACATATGCATGTCTTCATTTAGGACAATGGGAAAATGAGGAGGTTCCTAAAATTATTGAGGAATTGAATGTTTCACACTGCCTGTCCATGTGGGTCAGATACATGGATGATGTCTTGATTCTGTGGAGAGGCATTGTTGAGGATCTATCATTATTTGTTCATAGATTGAATAATAATACTCGAAACATAAAACTGACTTATGAGTGGAGTAAAGATAGTGTGAATTTTCTGGACCTAAAAATTACAAAACATATGGGGACTGTAACAACAGAGGTATACCGAAAAGCTACTGCTGTAAATTCGTTGCTTGAAGCATCCTAGTCACTGGTGGGACAGTACCTGCGAATTCGGAGGAACTGCTCCACAATAGAAGCCTTTGAAAGACAATCCTCGGAATTGATGAGGAGATTTGAGGAAAGAGGATACCAAAAAAAGGATATCCTCAGAGGTTATATACAGGCAAAATATACCCAAAGAGAAAAAATATTGTATGGTAAAAAGGAGATGAATATAGAGCCACAGCAGCAAAAAATCCGCTTTATATCACAATATAATAAAGAATGCTGGAAAATTAGAAATATATTGAAACATAATTGGTATTTATTACAGGAAGATAAAGATCTAGAAAAAGTAATAGGAGAGAGACCATATATGGCCCCTAAAAGGGCGAAAAATTTGAAAGATTTAGTCTCACCGAGTTACTTAAAACCGAAAAAAGTAAATATAGAATCCTGGTTTGGAATACAGAAAACGGTAGGTAATAGGAAATGTCAAAAATGCATTATGTGTAAATACATGAAAACCTGTGATTCCTTTGATGGGAATGATGGGAGAAAATATAGTACTTTAGTGAATTGTCAGTCAAGCCAAATAATATATGTACTGGAGTGTAAATGTGGCAAAAAATATGTAGGCCAAACAAAAAGATCGCTAACATTGCGAATTCAGGAACATGTGGAGGGTACTACTGAGTCTCCTACTCAGATAAAAGAGCCACACACTCCAAAAGGAGGAAGTCGCTCCTACACAATGAAAAATATAACAAACAGTACCCCCCCCGGGGAAAAAACACAAAAAAATGTAATGAAGAAATAAACATATGTATTAATATCAGTGTAGCACTAAATATAAGCAAAAAACCATAAAAGCTGGCCAGCTCAGAACAGTACAAAGCAATATAACAATGTAACAATTAAAACTCAGCAGGAGTATCAAATCTCCAATAATGAATACATATAAAACGATAAAAGCAATCTGGGGCGAGCAACTGAGAGTCCAGACAGGTAGCTAAACCTGATCAAATATCCTTAGTGACGGAAAAATCACCAAAAGTCCAATGCGGTGTGCGCACACCTAAAAAAGCTTGGACTTTTTTTTGGAAATAGCACTGTGCATTCTATTCAATATAAGCTATGTTGTACCTTTAAGTGAGAAACATAATGTCTATTGAATGTAGGCATAAACTACATGCAGGGGTGTCTCTAGGGTTTTTGCCACCTGAGCCAAACTCTGATTGCTGCCTTTATGCGGCCACCGGCAAAATGAGGTGGGTGTGGCTTGTGTGTGGGCGTGACTTTGTGTGTGGAAGCGCGACCAGCCATTTTGTCATTTTGAACTTGGCAACATTTATTTGTACAGTTTTTTTAAATAGACATTTAACCACACCATAATTCCAGAAGAATAGAGAATTTTGCCGAAAAGAACCTGTCACCACGTCAAGGTAAACCCTTTAAAACGGGCCCTAACTTAACTGGTCTAACCTAGCCTAACCTAACAAACTATCTAAAGCAAGTCTAACCGTATGAATTGCCTTTCAACAATATCTAACACATTTAGTAAAGAAAATGTGAAAAAATAACAATACAGTGAGAGCAGACAGTAAAGGTTCCATACAGTGAGAACAGACAGTAAAGGTTCCATACAGTGAGAACCAACAGTAGAGGTCCTATACAGTGAGAACCGACAGTAAAGGTCCCATACAGTGAGAACAGACAGTAAAGTTCCCATACATATTCTATCCTCTTTCAAATTCTCTCTCTCTCCTGCATTCTCTGTCCTCTATCTCTCACACACTCTCTCCTGCAGTCTCTATTCTCTATCTTTCACACTCTTTCTCCTGCAGTGTACCTTTTACATACACTGAACATACACACTCTCTTGCATACTCTACACACACTCTCTCACACATACTGTACATAAACCCTCCCACACACATACAATGGTTACCACCAAATGTGGTAAAATCATTGGCACAAACTCTGATAAATGGTTGGTACCCAGACGTACCACATTGTGGAACCATTGTATGTGTGTGGGCGGGTTTATGTCAGTATGGTGAGAGAGTGTGTGTAAGGTAGCAAAGAGTGTGTATGTTCAGGTATGTGAAAGGTACATATGCAGGAGAAAGAGTGGAAAGAAGAGAATAGAGACCTGCAGGGAGAGTGATGTGAGAGATAGATGACAGAGGAATTGAGGAGAGCGATGAGAATTTGAAGAGGATAGAATAATGTATGGGAACTTACTGTTGTTCTCAATGTATGGACCTTTACTGTCGGTTCTCACTGTAAGGACCTATAACTGTTTTCTCACTGTATGGAACCTTACTGTCTGTTCTCACTGTAGGAACCTTTACTGTCTGCTCTCATGTATGGACCGTTTCGGTCTGTCTCCTGTAGGGGGACTTTACTGTCTCTTATTGTAGGCCCTTTACTGTCTGTTCTCACTGTATGGGATCTTTAGTATCTGTTCTCACTGTATGGGAACCTTTACTGTCTGTTCTCATGTATGGACCTTTACTGTCTGGTTCTCACTGTATGGGACTTTTTACGTCTGTTATCACGGTATGGGACCCTTTACTGTCTGTTCTCACTGATGAGACCTTACTGTCTGTTTCTCCAATGTATGAGGACTTTACTGTCGTGTTCACGATTGCACTAGATTGCTAACCAAATATATACTTTGCTGAAGATATGTTATTTTTTCACATTTTCTTACTAAATGATGTTAGCTATTGTTGGGAAGGCCAATTCATCGGTTGGACTTGCTTTAGATAGGTGTTAGGTTAGGACTAGGTTAGACCAGTTAAGTTAGGGCCCGTTTTTTAAAGGGTTTAATTGACGTGTTGAACAGGTTCTTTTCGGCAAAATTCCTATTATTCTGGAATTATTGTTGTTGTGGCTTTTTATTTTACATGTCATTTAAAAAACACTGTACAAATAAATGTTGCCAAGTTCAAAATGACAAAAATGGCTGAGTCGCGCTGCCACAACAAAGTCACCCCCCACACACAGCCCACACCACCTCATTTTGCCGGTGGCCAAATAAGGCAGCAATCAGCAGTTTGTCAGGTGGCAATAACCCTAGAGACAAAACCACTGCATGTAGGTATGCCTACATTCAATAGACTTATGTTTCTCCACTTAAAGGTACAACATAGCTTATATTGAATAGAATGCACAGTGCTATTCCAAAACAAAGTCCAGCTTTTTAGGGTGCGCACACCGCATTGGACTTTTTGGTGATTTTCGTCACGAAGGGATATTTGATCAGGTTTAGCTACCTGTCTGGACTGCTCAGTTGGTCGCCCCAGAGTGCTTTTTTATCGTTTTATATGTATGCATATTGAGATTTGATACTCCTGCTGAGTTTTAATGTTACATTGGTTATATTGCTTGTACTTTCTGAGCGGCCAGCTGTATGGTTTTTGCTTAATTTAGTGCTACACTGATATTAATAACATATGTGTATTTCTTTATTACATTTTTTTGTGTTTTTTCCCCTGGGGGGTACTGTTTGTTATATTTTTCATTGAATATGTGATTTATTCAAAACCAAACATCAAGCACAACGTTTTGGGGAAATGTGCCCCTTTCCTCAGGTGATCCCTGGTGATTGGTCCGGCATTGGCTTCTCACTGACAGGTTCTAATGCATCCACAGTCCCTTGCATTGTGCACACATGCACACACAGTGCAAGGTAGTGTGGATCAAGTCGGAACCTGTCAGTGAGCCAGTGCTGGACCGATCACCAGTGATCACCTGAGTTCTTACCTGTCTTCTGCAAATTTATCTGAAGAATAGGAGGTAAGACATAGCTCATTTACCTCCCGTTTATCAGTTAAAATGAAAAATAGATAGTTTAAAAAAAGTGGACATAGTATAATATATATATATCGTCTAGATGCACATACCATCAAATATAATGGGTTTTGGGATACCCTTATTTTCGGGGGTGCTTGGGGCAATATATTTATATATTAACACAATTTATAGGGATAGACCTAAACAGAACCCCTAATACTAGCACTCCTTTCCCTTGTAATCACTACTTGAAAAAACATCAGTCACATAGCATTGGCAATCAACGAGTGGGAATAACTGATCAGTAACTTAAATATAGAAAACAATCTTTATTATAACACAAACCAATATTCATATATATCATCATACAATCGGGCGTCCCCGATATGTGGCTTAGAATATCATAAAAACACCTGGTTGCTAAGTACCGAACTATAAGCCCAATGTCCTATATATATAGGGTCTACTATTGACTGCTAAAGATAGTTATTATCCAACGTATATCGAAGATGGTGCCACCCATATATGGAGATGGTGTTAACCACACCAATCTTTAAACCAAAATGTATACAGTGATAGATCTGTTATCGGAGGGTTCAATATTATGGAACTTGACAACCAGGTGTTGAGTATAGTTGTTATATTAGTAGGGACACAGTGTGAGTAATACGGAGTAAGTAAACATTCATCGGGACTTATTATGGCATAAGGGGGATAGGAAGTCCTGTAACAAATCCGCCCCATTTCACGGGACCACTCACAAGCCGCGTATACTTGTATTCACTTTCCCATGCGAGTTGACTCGTTACCCATTGTCCTGATGAATTCGCAATGTTAGCATCTTTTGTTTGGCCTACATATTTTTGCCACATTTACACTCCAGTACATATATTATTTGGCTTGACTGACAATTCATAAAAGTACTATATTCTCCCATATTCCCATCAAAGGAATCACAGGTTTTAGTATTTACACATAATGCATTTTTGAACATTCTATTTACCTACCGTTTTCTGTATTCCAAACAGGATTCTATATTTACTTTTTCAGGTTTTTTAAGTACCGGTGAGGAATAAATCTTTCAAATTTTCGCCCTTTTAGGGGCCATAATGGTTCTATCTCCTATTAATTTTTCTAGATCTTTATTCTTCCTGTAAGAAATACCAATTATTGTTTCAATATTATTTTAATTTTCCAGCATCTTTATTATATTGTGATATAAAGCGGATTTTTTTTTGCTGCTGTGGCTTCTATATTTCATCTCCTTTTTACCGTACAATATTGTTTTATCCCTGGGATATTATTTTGCCGTTTATAACCTCTGAGGATATCCTTTTTTTGGTATCTCTTTCCTCAAATCCCTCATCATTCCGAGGATTGTCTTTCAAAGGCTTCATTGTGGAGCAGTTATCCGAATTCGCAGGTACTGTACCACCAGGACTTAGGATGCTTCAAGCAACGAATTTACAGCAGTAGCTTTTCGGTATTACCTCTGTTGGTACAGTCCCCATAGTTTGCTTAATTTTAGGTCCAGAAAATTCACATATCTTACTCCACTCATAAGTCAGTTTTAGTTTCGAGGATATTATTCAATTCTTGAACAAATAATGATAGATCATCAACAATGCCTCTCACAGATCAAGGACATAATTCCATGTATCTGACCCACATTGGACAGGCAGTGTGAACATTTCAATCTCAATAATTTTAGGAACCTCCTCATTTCATGTCCTAATGAAGCATGCATATGTGCAGTGCAGGGAACTGCCATCGCAGTTCATAATTGTTGTTTATAATAGGACCCTTCCAAATAGACACACATTATTATGCAAAATAAACTCTAACAATTTTATAACGAACGCCGAGTGTGTTTTCATACTACTACTCTTGAATCAAGATTTCTGGAAGCAAGATAAAACCAAACTTTGTGTGGAATAGATTGAAAAGTGGGACATACACCGATAAGATGAGGACAGAGAACATGGTGTAATATATAAAGCTGGAGAATAATTTTCCGTGTAAATATTATTGCCAGGGTTTCTAGAATGCAAGTACTTCCCTGCTGATAACCAGATGTGCTTATAAAAAGGAGTTGGAAAAAAAAAAGCTCTTCATATGACAGTAATTACTTATACATAGATAAGTCTCTGCATCGATTATGTGACAAAAATAGAAAATTTAACTTAGTTAATTATACAGAGGGTAAACAAGGGGATGCTGGGCTAACGTTGCTAATTAAGGATGGTATTGACAAACTAGGTCAAATAAAAAGAGTAAAGTACTGTAGTAGAGATTGACCATGATTTCAAAGCTAACAAGTTGATGAGAAGTCAAAGTCTAAATATATGAACTGGCAGATCGGAAACAAACAGACAAAGAAAAGGATCAGAATCTTTTTAGGAGACATAGCAAGGCGCAGAACACGTAGAGGGAGATTATAACTGCAATGGGTATTGGACCTAATTACAGTTATGCTCTCGGGACAAGCAGAGAAAGTGTCCCAGAGAGGAGGAAGGAGGAGACCCCCCCCCAAGGTGGTTTCGCGGAGGTTTATCGATCTACACATATATTTACAGAATACAGGGGTCAGTGCTTACAAAGGGTTGGGTTGTTTGTCCGCTAGAGACCAATATTTATTTATGCTTTATCCTCAAGTGGTTATGCGCATTGCCAAGCTGTTGTTTAATATTATTTCATAGTGTAGTTACACAAATCTTTACTGAACATTTTATAACATGGTAGCATAGCAAGTATAGTGCTTTTATTGTAACATAAACATTTTTTTAATAAAATATCATTGACAGTATATTGGAAAGTGGGAGCTTTTAGAATAATATTATTACAAGACATTAAGGCCCGTTACAATAATGGGCGCTAGAAGCCCAGAGTGCCCCCTTAGTTGTCCAAGGCCAGACCCCCCTCTCCATGTCCCAAAGGCCAGAGTTCCCTCTTAGTGTCCCAAGGCAAGAGTCCCCATCAGTGTCCCAAGGCCAGAGCCCCCCCTCAGTGTCCCAAGGCCAGAGTCCCCTACCAAAATTTCCCCCCCGAGAGTCCCCTCTGCCCAAGCAACCTGTTGAATCTGTTTAACGGCTGTGTTCTGCCTTGCTTGTTTCCTGGTTCTCCCTCTAGTAGTGAGGTCCATATGAACTGCAGTAGCCAATCTTACCATCTCCCACTATGGTGAGTCCTTAGAAACTGCAGTGGAACACACACACACGACCACACACAAAATTTACAGCCAGAGTTCCCAACCCCCCCTCCCAGACGTCTCTGGTTCATTCCCCCATTTTTAAATAGTCAGACTGTAAATTAAGCCTATGAAAACCTCACCTCATTGGTGCGTGCCACCCCGCCCCTTCCCAGCAGCCTCCCAACCCCCATCCCTGCTCGCGGCGAACATATGAAAACGGAGGCTAGGAGGGGAGTTGTCTGGGAAGGGGCCCACCCCCTCCCCAGCACCACTCCAAGCCCCATGCCCGCCGCTGGGGGGGAAGGGGAAATGGGGGCCGTGGGAGGGTGGAGGGCTTAAGAGTCCCGCAGCTCGAACAGGGACCCCCCTCCCCGGCCCTCTCAGGCCCTTGCGGCACTTACAAGTGCCCTTGCGGGGGGCCTCAACAAGAGCCCTTTGGGGCCTTAGGGGTCACCAGCTCGAACCGGGAACCCCCCTCCCCGGCCATATCAGGGCACTTGCGGCACTACAAGTGCCCGGCGGCCCTAAGAATGGCCTTTGGGCTTTAAGGGGTCCCTAAAGCTCGAACGGGCCCCCCGCCCCGGCCCTGTTAAGGGGCCCTTGTGGCACTGAGAACAGGGACCCACAGTGAGCCCTTGGGCGGCGTTCTCGTTCTTCATGGCCCCGGCGAAACAGCTCCACGAGGCCACCGACCCCGGAGAGGGTACCCCCTGTGGACTTTTGCCCGCCCTGAAGCGGAGGAGCTGGGAAGGGATTTAAGTACCTTTGCGGCAATAATTGTCCTTAGCGCATTGAGCTAAGTGCAGTTACGCCGGAAAGGGGGAAAGGGACTTCAAAATTACTGCAGACAGCCGTATAATACGGCGATAGTTTATTTGCAGCAGCGATGTGCGGCTGTATTTTTGGTGCTATTTCGCCCCTTTAAAATAATGCCCCGTAGGGTTTTTTTTTTTTTTGGAACACGACATCGATTATAAGTAATTTCAGCATAAAGTCCAATGTTACGTTATAAGATGTGCCATGGTTTAGACCATCATCAGGCCAAAAATTTGTTCAGGAACTTCAGAATTCCATAATATTCAATAGTAGAATTCACTAGATTTTTGTTGAAAGTTTGCCTTCAAAACTTTAGTTCACTCAATTCGGACCTTTTTTCCGAAAAAAGAGTTCTGCTAAGACTCGTCCCTAGTCCTTCTTCGATTCATAAAATGCTGTTCAGCCTTCAGCTAGAATCACATCCTGTTAGGTCTTGAAGCAGAGGCTCCGGTTAAAGAAGTTGTTGGTATTGTTCAAACCACTCCCATGCTATAAAGAAATTGAGTTTTGCCGTTAATTTTCGGCAGAATTTAGAAATTCTTGTTTAAAAACTTTGGCCGTGTCCATGAGTGAATCCACTGGTGAAAGGAAACACTGGTAGGTTTGTGCAATTTTTGTTTCAATTCTCCGTAGAGTGGGCTATAGGTCCGCACTCCGCGATCCGGTAAGAACTCTCCAATCACAGGTAAAACGTGACACTTTATTATCACTGGTAAAAAATCTTTCACAATCAAACAAGAATGCCTGATGAACGGAAACTAATCGTTCTTACTCATTAGGCTCCGTAGGAGTCAATAGTAAAGGGTAACTAAAGTAAATAAACTTTACTTTAATACCAAACACGAGATCTATGTAGCCAAAAACAAGAAGATACCACCATCAATAAAAGTCTCCAGTGCCAAATTTTGTTCAGTCAGCCCAGCCACGGTAACAGCCTTTTTGGAAGTGTTATGCTTAACTAAAAAAAAGGCCTTCAAGTTCAGCTGCAAGAGAAGAAAGAGCAGTATGTCTTGCTTGTGAATGTGTACCAAAACATTATTGGTTCCAGTTGGAATTTAAGTAGTTGCTCTAGACCATCCGCAAACTGTCAGATCAGGTCCAATATACTTCAGTAAGAACCTGCAAAAAAGGATTTCTGCCTGCTAAGGTTTTCTGGCTAAGCCATTTGATAATATGGATATGTTGTAGCCATGGTGGTATCCCTTGCTTATGGATGCATCACCCTGCTAAAAACTGAACTGGAGGTTATTTAGTGGAATCACAAGCAGCAAGGCTGAGTCAGAATCAATGCAGTTTAAAAACCTTTATGTCCCCCAAATCATAAATTTAAACAAACTGTGTACCAGTTTTCCACATTGGTTTGGTCCAAAAAATGATGTGGGGGTCGCCTAGCATTAATCCCTTGACGTCCGATATAAGCCAGGTCACAGTGTATAGCTGCCTCTAGGGTTACCTATCTGTTCTATGCCAGGAACATGCCAATAATATTGGACTTAAAAATTAAATCCTCAGGCAACCCTCAAGGATTTAAAGTGTCACTCGATAAAGGATTGTGATACTCCGAAACATATGACAGAGTTATTCAATAAAAGTTGTATCGTTAAAAATGGTGCTAATTTTGGCACCAAACCAATTAGATGTTGAATTGCAAATGGGTAAGTAAGATCTGACTATTTTAATTTGTCCACCCTTAAATCCTTGTACTAATAGGAAATGTCAGTCCACAGAAGTGCAGAGCTGCAGCAAAATGGAAGGACCATGTAGGGTGTCTCTTATATGGAGGCAATATGAGGAAAATGCTAGGGCTGCCCCCTCTTTAGAAAAAGCGTCAGGCAGAGCAGAAAGAAAATAAAATCCGGGTTTGGGTGAGGTCTTCCCAGGCTCTCATTCTAAAACGCCACTTTATGCAGGCTTGAAACTTATCGTCATAGGGTCAGGCTGAATTATGTGTGTTTGCAGAGCTGAGCAAATTCTTATTTTCAAGATAATTTATGTCGATCTAGGCATTAGGGCATGGTTTAATGTATCTAATCTGTGGTGAGGCTGGGCACAGAGTGTTAGTTAGAGGCCCTTCTGAAAGGAATCTACCTTGACATGGTGGCAGGCTTACAATCTTTTGGAAAAAAAAAAATCTTTATTCTACCGAATTATGGTGGGGATAAATGTCTTTTTGCGGAAAAAAGTATAAATACCCGCCGGTTTGTGTGAAGTAAAATGACCAAATCTTTAACCACCCCGATTTCCTGGAAGCACGCATACCTAACTATGGTTGTGGTGGGGCACTTCATGGCGCTAGTGGTACATCTGGGCCAGCATTTAAAAGTTGGATCAGGTGAGCAAAAAAAACCAAGTAACGCCCTGAACAATTTGAGGAGTCCACTGGGGTTTTCCTGATATTCCCCCAGCATTCCCTGGTGGTCAGTGGAGGTACTGAAATAAAATAGTTTGTTGATCATGGTTCAGTACATGTTCTAATATGTGGGCTATTGATAGAAGTTACTAATCGGATCCAAGTTTAGTGAGCAAAGACTTAGAAAAAATGGGAGAGCAGATAAACCTAGGGTTAACGGTTCTGTGGAAGCTGACTGCAGGACGATAGCAAAGGGTCCAGGGCTGGGAGGAGGGACACCCGACGACGAGGGTGAGTCCAAATTGGTTTGTGTACATATCTCTACCCATCGAATTTAATACACCCGAGCCGACATGTAATATTAAGTGAGTGTGGTCAGGATATAAGAGCTTTATTGTGATACATTTAACACCAAGCTATCACATGTGTGACAGAGGGTGGTTATGTGTTTCCATGCATTTTATATGTAATCGATAATAGGATAACTAAACATGATCCTCAATATGACACACAAGTGGAGGTAACACATCTCTAAACTAAATAAATAACAGCGACAACAAAAAGTGTTTTGAGACAAAACAAGTCTTATTTTTAAATTAACTACAGGTGATCAAGAAAAGCTGGAGTGTATATCTTTGATTCAAAAGACCTGAATGACTGTTCTTGGTTTTTGCATATTCACTTTGTAAGGTTGTGCTCTTTCTGTTGGAACATTCAGATGATTTTTAGTTTTGTTGATCAACATTTCTAGTGGCTTTTGTAAACATTACCTGATTTGCACTCTGAAAAATTAAAAATTATTTAATACTAAAATAAACACCTGATTTAAAACCAATGCAATTTGCAGCAGCATTAAAAATGTTGACTTTTAATTAGTTTACAGCTGGGGTAAAATATTGAACATTTTCCATGTCCTAAAAGGAACTAAGCACCATGGGAAATCCAAAGCTTCCAAAACAATTTCGATAGCTGAACATATATCCCCAAACTGTACAACTTAAGCTTTAGAGGATCTTTACTGTGTGTATGGGTGTCATATGCTAATTGAACTTTCAAGCGGTACTTATATTGCCAACAGATTTCTTGTTAAAGTCATTATGAATTGAGAAAAACCCAGTCGGATGAATAGCGACACATCTTCAAGAGAACTAAATTTAAGTCCTCTTGATCCAACTAAATAAAACAATATACAATGACCTGGATGAATGAGAACCTTCACAAGCAATTTAGATGGAATATCTCACTATGAAACAACGTGCATGTATCGATGAGTAACTATAGCATTATGTGCTAAATAAAAATATGGACAACACCTAGACAGGACTTATAAATAGTTGTTAAGACCTGGTGTTGTCGTGCAACGTATGGGGTTTATTATCTTTGATTAAACCTCACAGGATTAAGCCGGCGTTTCGTTAAAATGAGGCACTAAAGACTAGCCGCCAAACGTGGTTTTATGTAACCCGCACACTCCGGCACTAATATGGAGTTGAAGTCACGCTAAGTGAAGCGAACTGCGCGATGGGTAAATTGCCCTACAAATGATACTTACCGCCCTGTTCTATCGCTGCTTGTGCTGCCTGCTTCTGAACCAAGAAGGCAGCCCCGTCAGTGATTGGCTGAGTCTCAAACTATAATAAAGTGCGTGCATGGAAACAGATGCAGGGGGAGGGGGGGAAACATCACTGCGTATGGTAGAACCGCCTCAGAGGACAGTTAGAGGTAGAAATGGATTACACCTGGAAAACTCTCATTTTATGAAAGCTTTTATCACATTGAATGTGCCCCTGCATTCGCTCCATCAGTTGCTAATCGCCCATTTGATGAAAGCTTCCCGCGGTTTTGTGCTAGTGCACCAGCAATGATAGTGATAACCCCTAAAACAGGAGGAGGAAAAAAAAATATTAAACTTCTATGACAAAGTAATATAATAGATAATGAGCTCAAATGTACAATTTTTTACAAACAGATGTAATTTTTAGCATCCCCAAAAGTGTATATGTCATTTGCACATTAAAATTATTGTGTTGCAAAGGTAGTTGCTCTCTTATCCTTTCAAATATTATATTATTGTACCAGGACGTTGTCTCCAAGGTTATAAATAAAAATATACATTACTGTAACATACCACAATATATTACATAGACACATTACATTAAATACATATCTATGCTCACCTGGCCTTCAGAAAATAGGCTTTTGGCTACTTCTTTTTATCCCAAATAAAACGCAAAGATAGATACAGTCTCACCATTCAGAGACGAGACTGAGAGTGGTTGCTAAAAAAAATGTGTCTCAAATCAGCATAGGATGTGTAAAAAGTTAAATTTTACTTTAATAAAAAAAAACAAAAAAAAAACATGAGATATACAGACAAAAAAAGAAAAACGAATTATAATAAACTAGTCTAGAGTCTATCAGGGACAACCATAAGTTAAAAAATATGAAGAAAGCGATAAAAAAGATTAGAGGACATGTTCTAACCAAATATATTGCTGAATTGGGGAAGTAAAACATATCCAATCTAAGAGTTGGGTGGTAAATAAGATTTTTCCGGGAGTGGACATGCCTTCAAGCAGCCATGTAGAATATCAATTAAAACTCCACCCCACAGTTGCAGAAAGAATTGACTCAAAACATTGCAAATATTCACAGATACCACGTGTCCCAATTTTACCGGATGTCTCGGTTTCCTGGGATTTTCCCAGCATGTCAGCACCCTCCCTGTGTCAGCAATGTCAGGGCATGAGTAAGGTTTTTTAAAAAGGAAAGTTTTAAAAAAAAACTTTACTGGGCCTGACATTGCCCAGAGGTTAAGAAATTATCGTGAGGGAATTCTACTCGATGCAACCGGAAGTCCCTCCTCTAACGCAGCGATAAAATCACCGATGGTGATCCGGGTATGCAAAATGGGCCAAAAAAAAACGTGGTTTTTTGGAATAATTTAGTATCGCGGATGGCCAAAGTTTCGGATAGATAAATATTATCACGTTCAGTTTCATAACCAGTCTTGTCCTCCTATAGTTTTATAATCAGTATTAAGGTCAGCCTTCAGTTTAATTAGCTGGTTTTGCCCTCCAGTTTATTAGCTGGTTCGCCTTCAGTTCATTAGCCAGTGCCCTCCAGGTCATTAGCAGTATTAGGCATCCCTTGAGTTTATCAGTATGTTACTGTTATCTTACACATCACACCACTTGAAAATTTTGCAGGGCAACACTATAAAATGGACAACTCTCAAATTTGAAAAGCTCTCTAACATTGGGCGTAAGCAGGAAAAATGTGGTTGTGGCCTTAGCAAAAAGTACAGAACTTATAAAGAGATACTAAAGGGAATGTCCACCCTTATAAACAATCAATATCTGAGCCCCCAAAAACCTAGGTTCCCATTGTTAAAATTGTAATAATTCTGCTCACAGAAGAGAGGCTCTCGCATATGTTGGATGGCCAGGGTGTTGTAGTGATACCAACTCTAGGAATGCAATAAAGATGGGCACCAGTGGTCTCGTAAATTCAACAGTATGTTCTTTGTTAATAGAGCAATATTAAAGGACTAGTTCACTGCAATATTGAATATGCCTTTTCTACATTGATTGAAGCCAGGGGGTTAAGGAGCTATGACTTACCTCCCATTCTTAATCAATGTTTAGATAGGCCAGGAATGACTTCTGAAAATTCTTACCTTTCATGTGATCCAGTGGGGGGCTCGAATCCGACCGCTTCAGAGAACCCCGGTTGGATCGCGCCAAAGGTACGTTTTCAGAGCTTCGTTCCTGGCTATCCAACATGATTGAAGAAGGGAGGTAAGGCATAGGGCTCCGTAAACCTCCCTTCTTCAATCAATGTAGCCAGGGAATAGTACTATGTGCGTTGGGTTGAACTATTCGTTTATAAAACATGCAAGTAGCAACAATAGAGGTGAACTAGCATGGCACAATATCACATAAAGGCAAACAGAGGATCAGAAAAGCATAAATATCAATTTCAGCTTGTAAATGCCACCCCCAGCTCTCAGTCGCTGTAGTGGAATCATCTACCCCTGTATCTGGCACTATTCCTTATTCTTGGGTGATATACACAGGCTCACTAGCTGCCCTACTCCTATCAGTCATTCCTGGAGTGATCTATAACCAGAAATCTAATCTTTAGATTAGAACATAACTGGGCCGAGCCTAACAAGGGTCAATGGCTCTCCTCTATCTCTGGGGGAAACTCCAGAAGTAGAAAGATAACATGGTTGTTGATCTCTCTTTATACTTTTACACAGCAACCCTACGGCCAAAATCCGGCCAGAACAAGAAAGGACTAAAGTGAACTAGTTACCGTTCCCTAATTCTCCCCCTGTAAATTTCTTTATTCCCAGCAAGGAACATACAAACTTTATTTACAATATAAATGTACAGCCGCTTCAGTATTTCTCCAGAGACTCACTCTGGACAATGTCTGCTAAAGAATAAGAAATTAGCAAAAAAATACTGTTAAACACAGTCAGAAAATAGACATATGGAATAATAGCACCATGGGCATCATATTAACCAAGATAGAATGAGAATCAATAGATCAACAAAGCATAAGGGGAGCAGGAATAACAAGGCAATGCAAACAAGTGATCATAATTGAAGAAAGGGGGAGGTTCTCCTAAATACGATCACCCCTTCTCACATCTCCAGGAATAGGCTATAGTAGGTCCATGACCAGAGTACAGCAGGATTGATTGGTCGTCAGCCATAACAGAAAAGGGGACAGTAATTTTAATATTGGTGAAAAGGTGGAGGTTTAGCTAGCAGCATCTAATTCAACCCTTTGAGGCAAACTACAACGTGCACAGGTTTGCACGATTGTCCAGGTTATCACGTGGGGTTTGCAAACCAGTCATTTTAATCAATTAACCATTCTTCACATCAATAGGAAACCCATCTACATCAACTGCAGTTGTAGATTCATATCTGTATTTGGAACCCGGGTACTGGAAAAAGTAAATGATTTCGGTGCCATGCTTATCTTCCCGTCTGGAATCCCAGATTTGGTACACAGGAAGTTTTGGCAGTTGGACCCAAGTTACAACACGCACCTTATCACCCGGGCATCAGCTCTCTGTACCCCATACCCTGGCATTGAATTGTCTTTGTCCCAGCATTATCTTTGCAGCTTCTCCTCAGCCAAAGGTTAGGCCTTCTGTGGGCGTGCTCATAGACAGTCAATTACGGTAGTGATCTTGAAATCCTACTCCCATCAGTGGATACACCCAAACTGGGATGTGGGCTCTCTACCCCAAACATAAGAAATAAGAGAAGAAAACCCCAGTGGAATCATAACCCTAAATGGCTACTCAGATTTGATGAGCTGAGACAGAGAGGGACCTGCAGATCTAGTCAGAGTAGAGCAATCCCCCTCAGGAATGTGCTGCTCAGGCAAATTGACGTTCCTTTTAATTTGCTCTCAAAGTCTTGACCTTGATTCGGCTAGGAAGCCCACAAGCACAAAGAACTTTCCCCATAACATTTAGACACACAGTGGACAGGCATTTTTGTGTTTATTGTTGGATTGCCTGATGAGACGGGGTTTATTATAATGAAATCAAGACACAATCAAAACTTTACCTATCCCCATAGTGTTATTTGTCAATGACAAGGGAAAGCTATGGCACACACGATCAAGGGACCATTACATGATTAACATCGTCTGCCATAGGCCAGCCCAGCTATGAATTTAACAGTTTTTCTCTCTGAACAGGGTCTTATAATATACCCCACCGGAAAATCAGTCCAACCAAACACATTCAAAGCAATCATCAGGCACGCCCCTCAATCTTCCGACGTTAAAACAGGCCCATCCCACAGAACCCCAGCCATGATTTCGCCTACCTGGTGATCAGCGTGGGTACTAATTGTGCGTTGGGCACTTTACGCTTACTTATAAGTTGTAGAGGCCAGGTGTATAACACCCCAAACCCATCGTTTCAAAAATCTTTGCGTCTGTTCAAATCAGAACAGACAGTAAAGGTCCCAACCATGACACCAGACAGAAAAGGACCATACTTGAGAACAGACAAGTAAGGTCCCATACAAGAGACACAGGATGACAGGGGGTAAGGTGGTTGTGGGTGGAGGGTGGGGGTGGTCGTGGGGAGGGTTAGCGTGGTGGGAGGTAAGGGGCGTGGTGGTAGTAATGGCGGGGTGTGTTTGGGGGGGTTGGGGGCGTGTGGGTGGTCAGTGGGGTGGTGTGGGGGGGAGGGCGTGGGGGGGGTGGGGTAGTGGTGGGGTTAGGGGGTTGTGTTGTAGGGGTGAGTGTTGGGTTGGGGGGTAGTGGGGGGGTAAGGGGGGTCGGTTGGTAGTGTATGTGTCGTGATGGAGTAAGGGGAGTATGTGTAAAGGGTAAAGGTGTGTGGGTAGTAAGGGTCGGTTGTTGGGTGGCGGGAAAGCGGTGGGTAAGGTTAGGTAAAGGGGGGGGGTGGGTTGAGTAAGGTTAGGGTAGGGGGGTTGGGGGGGGGTGTGGGGTGGTGGGGTAAAGTGTGGGGGGGCGTAT
Source organism: Hymenochirus boettgeri (assembly GCA_019447015.1). Classification (NCBI taxonomy): domain Eukaryota; kingdom Metazoa; phylum Chordata; class Amphibia; order Anura; family Pipidae; genus Hymenochirus; species Hymenochirus boettgeri. The sequence continues at coordinate 96,943,151 of CM033474.1, forward strand.
GGGGTGGTAAAGGTCACATACAGTGAGAACAGACAGTAAAGGTCACATACAGTGAGACAGACAGTAAAGGTCCCATACAGTGAGAACAGACAGGAGAGGTCCATACAGTGAGGACCAGTAAAGGTCACATACAGTGAGAACAGACAGTAAAGGTCCCATACAGTGAGAACAGACAGTAAGGCCCCATACAATAATAGCGACAGTAAAGGTCCCATACAAATGAGCAGACAGTAAAGGTCCCATACAGTGAGAACAGACAGTAAGGTCCCATACAGTGAGAACAAGCAGTAAAGGTCCCATACAGTGAGACAAACAGTAAAGGTCCCATACAGTGAGAACAAATAATAAAGGACCCATACAGTTAGAACAAATAATAAAGGACCCATACAGTGAGAACTGACAGTAAAGGTCCCATACAGTGAGAACAGACAGTAAAGGTCACATACAGTGAGAGAACAGACAGTAAAGGTCACATACAGTGAGAACCGAACAGTAAAGGTCCCATACAGTGAAGAACAGACAGTAGGGTCCCATACAGTGAGAACAGACAGTAAAGGTCCCATACAGTGGAACAGACAGTAAAGGTCCACCTACAGTGAGAACAGATACTAAGATCCCATACAGTGAGAACAGACAGTAAAGGTCCCATACAATAAGAGTAGACAGTAAAGGTCCCAACAGTGAGAACAGACAGTAAAGGTCCCATACAGTGACAACAGACAGTAAAGGTCAGATACAGTGAGAACAGACAGTAAAGGTCCCATAGAGTGAGAACATACAGTAAAGGCCCCATACAGTGAGAACAGAAAGTAGAGGTCCCATACAGTGAGAGCAGACAGTAAAGTCCCATACAGTGAGAACAGACAGTAAAGGTCCCATACAATAAGAGCAGACAGTAAAGGTCCCATACAAAAGGCAGACAGTAAAGGTCCCACGTGAGAACAGACAGTAAAGGTCCCATACAGTGAGAACAAGGAGTAAAGATCCCATACAGTGAGAACAAGCAGTAAAGGTCCCATACAGTGAGAACAAATAGTAAAGGACCCCACAGTGAGAACTGACAGTAAAGTCCCATACAGTGGGAACAGACAGTAAAGGTCCCCACAGTGAGAACAGATACTAAATATCCCATACAGTGAGAACAGACAGTAAGGTCCCATACAATAAGAGCAGACAGTAAAGGTCCATACTGTGAAAACCAACAGTAGAGATCCCATACCGTGAGAAACAACAGTAAAGGTCCCATACAGTGAGAACAGTTCCCATACATATTCTATCCTCTTCACATTCTCTCTCCTCCTGCAGTTCTGTCCTCAATCTCTCACACACTCTCTCTCTCCGTCTCTATTCTCTATCTTCACCACTCTTCTCCTGCAGTGTACCTTTCACATACACTAACATACACACTCTCACGCATACTCTACACACACTTTCTCACACATACTGTACATAAACCCTCCCACACACATACAATGGTTGGCACCAACTGTGGTAAAATCATTGGCACAAACTCTGATAATGGTTGGCACCCAGACTCTAATAAATGGTTGGCACCCAGATACTGGTGAAATCATTGGCACAAACTCTGATAAATAGTTGGCACCCAGACTCTAATAAATGGTTGGCACCCAGATACTGGTAAAATCATTGGCACAAACTCTGATAAATAGTTGGCACCCAGACTCTAATAAATGGTTGGCCCCCAGATACTGGTAAAATCATTGGCACAAACTCTGATAAATAGTGGCACCGAGACTCTATAAATCGTTGGCACCCAGATACTGGTGAAATCATTGGCACAAACTCTGATAAATAGTTGGCACCCACACTCTAATAAATGGTTGGCACCCAAATACTGGTAAAATCATTTGCACAAACTCTGATAAATAGTTGGCACCCAGACTCTAATAAATGGTTGGCACCAAGATACTGGTAAAATCATGGCACAAACTCTGTAAATAGTTGGCACCCAGATCTAATAAATGGTGGCCCCAGATACTGGTAAAATCATTGGCACAAACTCTGATAAATAGTTGGCACCCAGACTTAAAAATGGTTGGCACCCAGATACTGGTAAAATCATTGGCACAAACTCTGATAATAGTTGTCACCCAGACTCTAATAAATAGTTGGCACCCAGATACTGGTAAAATCATTGGCACAAACTTGATAAATAGTTGGCACCCAGATTCTAAAAAAGGCTGGCCCCAATCTGCTAAAAAAACCCACAGAATAGAAGAATCCACAGCAGATCCATGTACGACTTCAGGGTCTGACTGCCTGGTGACTGCAGAAATACAATGCAGCAGCCATTTCCCTGCTAAATGTGTACAAGGGGGAGGCTGTAGACATGGATATGATCCAGTGATCAGGAAGAGCATGCAATCCTCTATCAGACACCAGTCACCAGGGTGGGACCTGAACATTGCCAATGTCCTTACCTGCCAGGAAGAAGCATTTTCTGAAAAGGTGCCAGGGAAGAGGAACATCTTCATCCTGGCTGTGCCAGTAAAATCCAGGTCCCCTCACTTCACCCTGACAGTCCCAGGCCACATGCGGCACCGCAAGATTCCCATTACGGAGCTTCAGAGAGATATGAGGCGCACCGCATCGGCCGGCACGTAAGGAGTGACGTCGCTCCATTAACCTAATTAGCAGTCGTGCCGCGGTCCGACTCCAGAATTAGTAAGTAGCCGGGCAGACCTGCCTGAGCCCCACTTACTTTTAATATGATCCTCCTCCTCCTTTTCCATCTGGCGCAGCGGCACTGCTGCACTGGTAGGCGGAATTTTTTTTACCCACCAAAAAATTACGCTTCCTTGAGCCACATGAGAGGTAATTGCACATTATTTACTACTTGTCAAGATTTCATGTGGTTAGAGAAACAGATATAACATATTATCAATTGTCAAGGTTAAAAGAGAAAAATGTCCTAAAGTTAACCCTGTTTCCCTACCCCCAGTTCTTGACTATCAATGAAATGTCTAGAGGAGGGAAACCAATTAGAAGGCACATCCTCTTAACTAGAAAAGAAGAAAATACCTTCAATTGCAATTGGCTTGGAACAAGTAAAAACTTTGGAGGCCAATCACAGGGATTTTGTGAAATACACATTGTGAAAAGTTTATTGCTAATAGAAATATGGTGCAATTTTGCACTAGCCAAACTGGTGAATAAATTTGCAAAATTGACGCACAGCCAGCACAGCAGTCAATCATGGCGTAACTGATGGTGTATGGTAGGACTGACTGCTGCTGATGTGCTGATTCCTTTGGAAATGTGAAGCTTGTACAGCTTTAAGAGGAGGTGTCAATAATGGCAGACTCCGGGTTGTATATCTCTCTAAAGGAATGTTTGCCAGGAAAGTCACTATAGCAAGTCGGGTTTTCGGGAGTGGGGAAAGGTAAGTATGCATTTTTGTGGGGGGATGGACATGCCTTTAATGTTGCCTTATATGATTTATTAGTGAACAGTCCTCTAAAGATATCTGTATTCAGTTCGTTCAACTGGACTTAAAGTTTAGTTCTTGAATACTTTTCAAGAACTAAACGTTTCAAGAACTAGTCTCAGGACTGGCTTTCTCAATTCAGAATGACTTGTACAAGAATCTGTTGGCAATTATGTACCCTGGAAGTCCCAATTAGCATATGACAGCCAGGTGTTAAGGACCTTTGAATGTAAGGCGTGATTGCATTGTGGTCAGAGGTGTTATAGGAACGCCCAGGGTAAGGTGTCAAAACAAGCATTGTACATGCCAGACAGTTGGTGTCGAACCCCCCCACCTCTATTCAGGCTTACAAACATAGAATAGATAATCAATGCACATTCCTAGGCCCCTTACAAAATCATATTATCTGCACACTGGCATACTTTATAAACAAAGGGGTTTTAGTATTCATTACTGTGATCACATGAATGAAAAGCCTTCCAACCACGTCAAGGTAACCCCAGTCTGAAGGTCCTAACTTCTAACCTTTTTACTTAGCAAACGTATTATTAGCATCTTTGCTAATGGTAATTGAAGCTTGGTTTCTTTATTTTCACATAAATGGCCTCCTGACACCTCTCTTGAACCATGAACTATGGTGTCTTCACCTGTATACCCACCAAGGAGGCTGTAACATGATCAGAAAATGGCTAGGCCAAGACAGCAATCTTTTCAGATTGCTTCATGGAAGGAGCTACCCTGCATAGGTGTATAGAAAGCCCTAAGATTGAGGCTCCAGTACAACGCACCAGAATCATGCAAGCAGTGTGCATGTTAACTCAACTGTTGTGCGTTGTGGCACAGCTCAAAAAAATGGTGATCGCATGAGTTTGTGGCGCAAAAAAAAGGTGATTGGATGCGTTACCAAAATGGGAAACGGATCCACAATTTCATGCTCATCGCAAATCGCATGGATTGTTGCGTTCCAACGATTTCCATGTTACTTAAAATCGCATGGCAATTGCAAGTGAACACGCGTGAAAAGGCATTCCTATCCCTAAAAAAAAAGCGCGCATTAGTGGGGCCAAGCCTAAATCACCATTTAAAAACTAATTTCCTAGCGGGTTAGATCATTAAGCTGGTACACAGTTTAATTACCGTTTACACAGCTGGATAACCTAATTTGCAATAATCTAATTGTACGGAAAACATGAGTTACAGTACTTACAAATCCCCTTTCTTTCCCCAATTAAGCCACACATATACTTTGAGATTGCTAGATAGAAAGATACAGAGAGCTGAAGCTAGGTACACATAGTAACAATAAAGCCCCAATACCGCAAGTACCCACACAAGACTGGTTAATAAAATACATGCCCACACAGACTGTTAACTAAATAAAAGTGCCCCACAGAAGGTAAATAACTATAATTGTCCCCCCACACGACTGGTACTTGCCATTGGGGTAATTTTCCCAGAAAAAGGAAGTTACGGAGTCAGAGCCGTAGGCGAAGACATCAGTTTTAGCCTGTGGAGAGACCCAGGCACCGCATTTACACCCACTGCAAATGCTTGGTGTGCCTGGTGTTAGCTATGTCGATATTAATAAAGTAACGCACATTTATTAAAGATGTTTGTTGCAGCATGCTTAAATCCAATACTTGTTTTATTCAGGCTCAGTATCCTCCCTTGCTCTTTTACAACTCATACTTTTATCTGACCTGACTATCTTTAAGTTGAGCATGCTCAGAACACTATAGCCAGCAACGGGAGAGAGGGATTACCCACCTTACAATTTAAACATTCTAAATCCTCTTGTCCCAACTTTATCCTGACAGACTGTTACAGTGGAATAGAACTAAGCACCTGAGTTTGTAATATTCAAGCATTGAAAAATTGCTGAAATGTATGAAGTTTTAGATCATAAATTAAAAAAAAAATAAAACTATTTAAGCAATTATAATTTGTGCAAAATATTTACATTTTACATTTCAAGGAAATGGCATTGTCTCTTGGAGTTGTGTTACACATAGAAACGCCAATAAATGTTATGGAAGTATCAGAACAGACAGTAAAGGTCCCATACTGTGAGAACAGACAGTAAAGGTGCCATACAGTATGAACAGACAGTAAAGGTTCCATACAGTGAGAACAGACAGTAAAGGTCTCATACAGTAAGAACAGATACTAAAGATCCCATACAGTGAGAACAGACAGTAAAGGTCCCATACAGTGAGAACAGACAGCAAAGGTCCCATACAGTGAGAACCAACAGTAGAGGTCCCATACAGTGAGAACCGACAGTAAAGGGTCCATACAGTGAGAACAGACAGTAAAGTTCCCATACATATTCTATCCTCTTTCAAATTCTCTTCCTCTCTCTTGCAGACTCTGTGCTCTATCTCTCATACACTCTCTCTCCTGCAGTCTCTATTCTCTATCTTTCACACTCTTTCTCCTGCAGTGTGTCTTTCACATACACTGAACATACACACTCTCACACATACTCTACACACACTCACACACACATACAATGGTTGGTACCAAATGTGGTAAAATCATTGGCACAAACTCTGATAAATGGTTGGCACCCAGAGACTGGTTAAATCAGTGGCACAAACACTGATAAAGGGATAGCGCCCAGATGCTTATAAATGGTTGGCAAACAGATACTGGTAAAATCATTGTCACAAAACCCGATAAATGCTTGGCACACAGATACTGGTAAAATAATTGGCACAAACTCTGATAAATAGTTGGCACCCAGACTCTAATAAATGGTTGTCACATAGATACTGGTAAAATCATTGGCAAAAAAACCCAATAAATGGTTGGCACACAGATACTGGTAAAATCATTGGCACAAACTCTGATAAATAGTTGGCACCCAGACTATTTACAACATTTATTTGTACAGTTTTTTTAAATAGACATTTATCCACACCATAATTCCAGAAGAATAAAGAATTTTGCCCAAAAGAACCTGTCACCAATTCAAGGTAGACTCTTTTAATAGGGCCCTAACTTACCTAACTAGTCTAACCTAGCCTAACCTAACAAACTATCTAAAGCTAGTCTAACCGTATGAATTGCCTTTCAACAATATCTAACACATTTAGTAAAGAAAATGTGAACAAATAACAATATCTGCAGCAAAGTATATATTTGGTTGAGTAATCTAGTGCAATCAGTGACAACAGACAGTAAAGGTCCCATACAGTGAGAACAGACAGTAAAGGTCCCATACAGTGACAACAGACAGTAAAGGTCAGTAAAGGTCCCATACAGTGACAACAGACAGTAAAGGTCCCCCTACAGTGAGAACAAGCAGTAAAGCTCCCATACAGTGAGAACAGACAGTAAAGGTCCCATACAGTGACAACAGGCATTAAAACGGAAAGGAACTCCATACTGTGAGAACAGAACAGTAAAAAGGTTTTTCCCCATTCAATAAGAGCAGACATTAAAGGGCCCATACAGTGAGACCGCATGTAAAGGTCCCCTACAGTGAGAACAGATAGTAAAGGACCCATACGTGAGAACAACAGTAAAAAAGGTCTCATACAATAAGAGCAGACCAAGTAAAGGTCCCATACAAGGTGAGAACAAAACCAGTAGAAAGGTCCCCATACTGTGAGAACAGACAGTAAGGTCCCATACAGTAATGAACAGACAGTAAAGTTCTCATACAGTGAGAAACAGAACAGTAAAGGTCTCATACAGTGAGAAACCAGATTACAAAGATCCCATACAGTGAGAACATACACGTAAAGGTCCCCCATACAGTGAAAACAGACCGTAAGTCCCATAAGTGAAAACCAACATAGAGGTCCCCATACAGTGAGAACCGACATTAAAAGGTCCCATACAGGGAGAACCAGACAGTTGAAAGTTTTCCCATACCATATTCCTATCCTCCTTTCAATGCTCTCTTTCTCTCTCCCTGCTATCTGTCCTCTAATATCTCACCACTCTCTTCTCCTGCAAGTCTCTATTCTCTATCTTCATCCACTCTTTTCTCCTGCAGTGTCTTTTTTACATCCACTGAACATACACACTCTCACAACATACTCCTACACACACTCTCTCTAACCTCTCTACACATACTGTCCATAAACCCTTCCCACACACATACAATGGTTTTTGCTCAACCACATGTGGGTAAAATCATTGGGCACAAAACTCTGATAACTGGTTGGCAAACCAGAACTCTAATAAATGGGTTTGGCCAACACCCAGATACTGGTAAAAATCAGTGGCACAAAACACTGATAAAGGGAGAGCGCCCAGGTTCTAATAAATGCTTGGCAATCACAGATTACTGGTAAAATCATTGGCACAAACGCGGATAATTATAACTAAGGAGAGAAAGAGAAAAAGCTCCACTATAACATGGAACACTAGGTTCTTATGGCCAACTCAACTACCAATAAAAATCAACAATCTAAATCAAGTGGGGCCGTAGGAATCATATCCCTAAATACGCCACACACAAAAAAGTTGTATTCCACAACTGCTCATCAAAGGGGTATACACTACTTATTTATCACAACACACATGCTTAATATATTAACACCTAGATAAACATTATAAATTATGTTGGCCCTATAGCACACAAGTGCAATATATCATTAACTTAAAAAAACACATTAAAAAGATAGGTTGAGGCCTCGGAGATAAGTATTCAAGGTAGCTAGTGCATGCATAAATTTGAAATAAAGTTCCCAAATGTCCCATATGAAAGTATGACCAGCCTCAGAGTGAATGAACTCTGGATATAGTCATAAATGGTCCGCAATAGTGGGGAATCTTAACTGCAATATAATATTATCTCAAGGGTGCGTCCACCCCTCTAAAAACAATGTAACCCAGTAACATGTATGTAGAGTAGATATATAAAGGAACAATCTCACCCATTTACCCCTCAGCGCCTACGCTCATAAGACGATACTAGGACCCAAACGATAGGTATTGCTAATTAATCCAGCCCTGGGCATGCGGTCATGAGTTCCGCCAGTCAGGCTTCCTTCGTTAGGGTCCCCATGCGTGACCCTGCACTATTGAGATCCGCCCACCAAACTCTTTGTCACAGAAACAAAACATCGATGGACACTGGAACAAACCAAGAGAGGCTACACTCCGGGACCTCGGTATTACCCACACGACGACCGACGTAACTGGTTTTCGGGGATTCCAACTCCCCTGCTTCCGGGTCACAATGAACCTTAGTCCCGTACACCTAATAGCTTATTGGGTGTAGCTTCGAAAAGGTTTGTGCTGCAAACATAGTATCCACTGTTCAACATTTTCGGGATACTTATTATCACATCATCTGCTATGCATGTGAGTTTTTGCATCATACAAATAATTGTTTTTTTGTTTTTAAATATTGGGGAATACGGATAAGGCCTTTCTCGCCAGATAGGCCAGTGTAAGGCCATCAAAGCAATACATATCGTAATTAATAAATATATACAATAAAGCCATGTTAATAATAAAGAGTTAATAACCGAGCCCAACCAATTGGCAACATAAATTCATCAATACATGCACAAAACAAACACTAGCATGCTGTATGAACCTAGGAATAATAGTTATAAATACCATGTTGAACAAATGTTGGTACACAGACACTAATAAATGATTGGGCACCCAAGATACGTGGTAAAAATCATGGCACAACTCTAAATAGTTGGCACCCAGACTCTAATAAATGGTTTGCCCCCAGGATACTGGTAAACTATTGGCGCAAACTCTGATAATAATAGGGTTTGCACCACAGACTCTAATAAATGGTTGGCACCCAGATAACTGTGAAACTCATTGGCACAAAACTCTGATGTAAATAGTTGGCACCCCAGACATAATAAATGGATGTTGGCACCCAGATTAACTCGGTTAAAGCATTGCAAAACCTCTGATAATAGTTGGGCCACCCAGACTCTAAAAAATGAGTGGCACCCAATTAGCTAAAAAAAAAACAAAACACGGAATGAAAGAAATCACAACAAGGCAGATCCAAGTTACACTTACAGGGTCTGAACTGCTGGTGATTGCTGAGGAGAGGAATTACAATTCAGCAGCCATTTTTCCCTGCTAAATCTGTGTACAAGGGGGGATGCTTGTAAGACATGGTACTGATGATCACCGTGATCAGGGAGAGCATGCAATCCTCTATTCAGACACCCATCAAGGGTGCGGACCTGAACCTCCATGTCTACCATGCAGGAAAGAATCTTTCTGAAAACGGCCAAGGGAAGAGGGAACATCCTCATCCCTGGCCTGTGTGCCAGTCAAATCCAGGTCCCCTCACTTCACCCTGACAGTCCCAGGACCCCATGCGCACCGCAAGATTCCCATTAAAGAGACTCAAGAGATACTCAGATAGGTGCCCCGCAGCGCGGCCGTAAGAGTGGTGGGTCCGGAACATGGGTGACGTCAGCTCCCATTAACCCTCCGCGTTTAAACTTTTAGCAATAGTCGCGCCGCGGTCCCGACTCCAGAATTCAGTAAGAATAGTAGCCGGGCCCCATTACTTTTTAAAATGATCCCTCCTCATTCCTTTTCCTTTCCACTCGTGGCAGTGGCACTGCTGCACTGGGGTAGGCGGCCCGTACTTTTTTTTTTACCACCAAAAAAATTACGCTTCCTTGAGTCACATGAAGAAATGCTGCTTCTGCTGCATTGTCCTCAATGGGGTTCATTAAGCGAGAAACGGCCCATGCTCCAAAGGATTTCACACGCTAGGTTACAACGATGGCTGAGGATTAGATCCAGGATGGTAGTAGGGGGAAACGACTGTGCATGTCACTGCCCCTTGTTTGAAGAACGAGGAATCAGCAAAGACCAGACAGCTCAAGTCACAGACATTGCTGGAGAACCATAAGGAGCAGAGAATGTAAGGTAAGAGGTTTATTTTAACGACTACGAGTGGGGCCAGTAGTAATTATATGGGAAACGACAATATCCTAATTAATGAACATGAATATATTCATTGTCAGTAGAACCCCAATACAGCATCATATATACCTTTCCAAGAGTCCAACCAAACTATTTACCCAACCCGCCCCAGGAAAGACCAATAAGTCGGGAGCAGATAGTCCTAAAAGGTGAATTTATTGACCATTGTTTAATCAACAAAAAAAATCATTAGTTTCAAAGGCCCTTCCCTCATTTTCCAGGAATAGATTGGATATAATTAAAAAATGTTTAAATGATTTTACCTGGAATAAAGGGCACATGGGTTTGGTTACACCCCCTTCTAAATTTGTCCCTGAGTCTCTGTATAGTTAACATGTCTTCTTCATGTAAGTTTTGTTTGAAATGATGCATCTCCTAGCCAAACATGACTTACACCACCGGCACAACATCCTGCAGCAATTCCGGTTATTCATTACAAATCCTCTCAGTATTTTTGTAGAAAATGGAATGCAATTAATTTAATATTTATTGTAAACATTTAAATGTAAAACACACAAAAATAATGTTTTGCTGATTAGGCTGGTGGTTAAATGAAAAGGAGTTAATGGTTGGCAATTTTAAATATCCTGCAACACTGGTGCTGGGCAGCATTGAATTATGATATACTTTACCATATTGGAATTCATTCCAGTCACACAAAGGTAAACTTAAGTCAGGGTGAAAATAACTTTGCCTGTTTAGAATTCATGTCTTCAGTCCCTCCATTTTTCTGACGCAATTGACTTAAGCTGAAAGGCTATAACATTTTTCAGGTAGCAAATTTTGATGTCTTTGTTTGTTATTTAAGTGTTTCCTCATGGAATCAACTGACCCTTTCTTTGTCAGCTGTCGTGTACGCAATTTTGTGGATGAATTGAGAAATATTGGTTTAATTAAAACTAGTATAACTTGTTCAATTAATGTTTTGTTTACATTTTTCTTGTCAAGATGTAATTGACCTTATTTTCTAAAGCCTATTTATATGGGATTATGCCTCGAGTCAATTTCCATTTTTAAAAGTCCTAACGATCCATTTTTGACAGCCAAATTGACCCTTTTAGAAATAATACCCCCAATGCTACTTGCATGTAGCTTCTCCTCTATTTGGGTACCACAATCAAGAAGCTATTAGTCACAGAGAAGAATAATCATTAGTCCCCCCCTTTCAAGGCCTAAAACAATACAAATTGTGGAATTATTTGGCAGTTATTGCATATAGAGTGTGAATGTAATATTGTTCCGCAGTTGCCGCTTTACCGACACCACATCCTTGGTATAGAAGTCAGAGTTATTAGCACTGCAAAAGTGCCCAGTCAATGGGGAGTGGGGTATTTTACCCCTTGGATACAGTTTGTGTTTATGTTTAATCATTAAAGGGAAACCTGTGGTCCAAAAATGATTTTAGAAAAGTGAGGTAAATTGATAGATTTGCTCCCCTGAGATTTTTTGGCAAATTATTTCCCTTGTTTTCTTTTGCCTTGTTTTTGAATATATTTTTACATTTTTTTTTGTTGGTGTGCTAATGGCAGCAGCATCAACAGGTCCCCTGCACTTCCTGCTTTTCCTGCTCTAAAACTGTTCAGTCAATTTGTCCGTGTCTCTCCTCCCTTTTGCAGCACCCCCTGTCCCTTCCCACCTCATGACCCCCATTGTTTCCTCCAGTTGCAGGCCCCCCATGGGTTCCATTAATCTTTACATCCCAGGTGGCCCCCGCCCACTTGTGGGTGGCAATGAACCCCCCCCGCGTGGGTGCATTAAGCACCGTCCACTTCTGTGAGTGCCTAAGTCCCCTGCCCACCTCACAGTGCCTAAGCCCCCCGCCCACGCTCAGTTACCAGGACCTCCCCCTACAGAACTCTTGTGGAAACCATCCCTGTTTCCAAGGCAGATTGAGAACTCTGCCCTGAAAGGCTGTTTTTGTGTTTTTTTTTTCACACAGTGAAAGAGAAGGGCTTTAGATTCCCTTACCTTCTCGAGTCAGGCCCCCGGCTGTGCTCCGCCGGGGCACTGTGCAGGAAAGCCTTAGTAATGGCACATTTCAAGCCTCCCACCCATTAACTTTTCTGGTCCGAGTAGTCATTTCTGTATATCTTGGGAAGTAAGAGAGGCACGTAGAGAGGTGATTTGGAATGCTTTTGTTTTTTAAAAAAAGGTAGGAAACTGTTTCATGTAAGCTTAACCTTGTTTGGAGACCAAGTTCCCCTTTAAAAGATGTAGTGTAACATGTTAACTAAATGTAATATTGCATTGGGTGTGCTGCGCTAACTCCTAGTCCAAAATGGGCTGGCACACAAAAAGGCACACTTAATAAGATATTAAAAAACCACACTAACAAAACAACTGAAAAAATTACAACAGGTAACATGGAAATACATAATTCACAAAAAAACGAAAATAAACAAAAAAAAACAAAAAGGGGGGGCCAAGCAGAAAGCAATCATTTTTCTCAATAACGGGAATAACTGGCATCCACCCATTTTATATATTACAGTTTTAATATGCTAGACGAGAACGATAAATTAAAGAAGAGGCAGGAAATTGCCTCTGCAGATTTTTACCAGAATCTGCAGTTTTAAGTCCACTGGTATGGTATTTTTTCCATTTAAAATTAAAAATTTTTGAAATGTAATTTAAATGAAATACAATAAATGAATGGTGCCATCATAATTCACACTTTCAAAATAAGTTAATTATGGTTTTCTCCTTGTTTATTTGTAAACATCTATTTTACTACTTTGATTTGGCAAGAGGTTCCATGTGGTTAGAGAAACAGATATAACATATTATCAATTGTCAAGGTTTGTTAGAAAGAAGAAACAATGTCCATAAGGTTAACCCTGTTTCCCTACCCCACATTCTCATGACTATCAATGAAATTGATTCTAGGAGGAGGGAAACAATTAGAATGGCACATCTCCTCTTAACAGGAAAACGAGAAGTAAAAATCTTTCCAATTGGCAATTTGGCTTTGGAAAGTAAAAATTTGGAGCCATCCACAAGGATGGTATTAATATTTTGTAAATGAGAATTACTATGCCCACATTTGTGGAAAGTTTTATTGCCTAATAGAAATATGGTGGCAAATTTTGCACTAAGCCAAACTGGTGAAATAATTTTGCAAAATTGACCACAGCCCAGCACAGCAGTCAATCATGGCTGTACTGATGGTTTATGGTAAGTGACTGACTGCTGCTGAGGTGGCTGTTATTCCTTTGGACATGACAGCTTTTAAGAGGAGGTGTCAATAATGGCAGACTCTGGTATATCTCTCTAAGGAATGTTTGCCAGGAAGTCACTATAGCAAGTTCAGGGTTTCGGAGGGGGAAAGGTAAGTATGCATTTTTGTGGGGGGAGGATGGACATGCCCTTAATGTTGCATTATATGATTTATTAGTGAACAGTCCCTCTAAAGAAATCTGTATTCAGTTCGTTAACTGGAATTTTAAGTTTAGTTCTTGAATCTTTTAGAACTAAACGTTTTCAAGAACTAGTCATCGTACTGGCTTCTTCCTCAATCAGAATGACTTGTACAAGAATCTGTTGGCCATTATGTACCTGGAAGTCCCAATTAGCATATGACACCAGGTGTTAAGGACCTTCTGATGAAGGGGTGATTGCAGTGGCTAAGAGGTTTAATAGGAACCCCAGGGTAAGGTTGTCAAACAGCATCATTGTCCAATGCAGAACAAGTTGGTGTCAACCCCCCCCCCCCAATCTATTCAGGCTTACAACAGAAATGACAATCACTGCACATTCCTAGGCCCCAGGGGCGTAGGAAACACCATAGCCGCCAGACCAAAGGGGCCCTACCTAACCAGGTCCCCTGCAGACATTTCCAACCTCCCTAAAAAAAAAAATTTTTACGTAACATATTTCAGAAAGTCCACAAACCCTTTCCTTTTACTTAAAACGTTTTCAAGAGCCTCCTCAGGCTCAGATATTATACTTAAGAAAAAATCCGGCTCCTCTCCCGTGATAGTGACATTACAAGCCAATGGCCTGAAGCCTGTTATGAAACACTACTTCCTCTCTTCGTCATGCTCATACCCACCAGTCCCTGCCAACAGCATCAATAGAAGGGGTGGTCATGCCCAGCAAAGCGATGGGGGCTTATAAGTTAGAATATATGAGGCCTGGGAGCATCTTTGAAAGGTACCGTAAAACAACAATGGGGTTTTTGTGAGGCTGAAACTATATGTCAATAAAAATCTTCTTTGGCGGGTGAATATGCCCCATTTAAAAAAATGCCCCAGGTGGTGTTTGAACTGCGCCAAACATTTTTTTTTGTGGGTTGAGAGGCCCCATTCACAATCTTGCTACGTCGCTGCCTAGGCCCCTTACAATATCATATATCTGCACACTGGCATACTTTATAAACAAGGGGTTTTAGTATTCATTCTGTGATCACATGAATGAAAAGCCTTCCAACCACGTCAAGGTAACCCCAGTCTGGAAGGTCTAACTTCTAACCTTTTTACTTAGCAAACGTATTATTACATCATCTTTGCTAATGGTAATTGAAGCTTGGTTTCTTTATTTTCACATAAATGGCCTCCTTGACACCTCTCTGAACCATGAACTATGGTGTCTTCACCTGTATACCCACCAAGGAGGCTGTTAACATGATCAGAAAATGGCTAGGCCAAGACAGCAATCTTTTCAGATGCTTCATGGAAGGAGCTACCCTGCATAGGTGTTATAGAAAGCCCTAAGATTGAGGCTCCAGTACAACGCACCAGAATCATGCAAGCAGTGTGCTGTTAACTCAACTGTTGTGCGTTGTGGCACAGCTCAAAAAAATGGTGATCGCATGATTGTGGCGCAAAAAAAAGGTGATCTCGCATAGGGTACCAAATGCATCGCAAATCAGCATGGATTGTTTGCGTTCCAACATTTCCATGTTACTTATAAAATCGCATGAGCAATGCAAGTGAACACCGTGGAAAAGCGCATTAGGGGCCTATCCCTAAAAAAAAAGCGCATTAGTGGGGCCAAGCCTAAATCACCATTTAAAAACTAATTTCCTAGCGTTTAGATCATTAACTGGTACACAGTTTAATTACGTTTACACAGCTTGAATAACCTAATTTGCAATAACCTAATTGTAGGAAAAACATGCAGTTACAGTACTTACAAATCCCCTTTCTCCCCCAATTAAGCCACACATATACTTTGAGATTGCTAGATAGAAAGATACAGAGAGACTGAAGCTAGGTACACACAGTAACAATAAAGCCCCAATACCGGCAAGTACCTGGTTAAACATTACCAATGTGTGTAATTTTTCCCAGAAAAAGGAAGTTCGAAGGAGTCATCAGAGCCAGGCGAAGACATCAGTTTTAGCCTGGGAGAGACCCAGGCACCAGCATTTACACCCACTGCATGTGCTTGGTGTGCCGGTTTAGCTATGTTACTGATAATTAAATACACTAAGCAGCATTTTATATAGATGTTTTTGCGCATGCCTAAATCCAATACTTGTTTTATTCAGGCTCATATCCTCCCTTGCCTCTTATCCAATTCATACTTTTATCTGACCTGACTATCTGTTAAGTTGAGAGGCTCAGAAATCACTACAGCCAGCACACGGAGAGAGGGATTACCCACCCCTTCAATTTAACAACATCAATCCTTGTCCCAACTTTATCCTGACAGACTGTTACAGTGGAATAGAAACTAAGCACCTGAGTTTGTAATATTCAAGCATTGAAAAATTGCTGAAATGTATGAAGTTTTAGATCATTAAAAAAATAAAACTATTTAAGCATTTATATTTGTGCAAAATCATTTACATTTCAAGGAATGGCATTGTCTCTTGGAGTTGTGTTACATGAAAACGCCAATAAATTCATGATGACTTTATACAGAGAAAAGTTCTTCTTACCCTGTAGCCATACTTTTTTTATAACTCTTCATTCAACTTAGCCTCACTGAATCTGTCTTTCAGATATATTTTTATGACCATGTAATGTCCTCCATTGGCCCCTATATAATTTATTTTATCCCGACATCTAGACTGACCGCATGCCACATAAACCACAATGAGTTTACTGTCAGCAGCGGGGGGGCAGTGGGTGCGCAGAGAGCGGTGTGGCCACGCGCACAGGGCTGTTTTGGTAAAATCATTGGCACAAACTCTGATAAATGGTTGGTACCCAGACACTAATAAATGGTTGTCACACAGATACTGGTAAAATCATTGGCAAAAAACCCTGATAAATGCTTGGCAAACAGATACTGGTAAAATAATTGGCACAAACTCTGATAAAGAGTTGGCACCCAGACTCTAATAAATGGTTGGCACCCAATAGTTGGCACCCAGACTCTAAATAAATGGTTTGCACCTAGATACTCTCTCACACATACTGTACATAAACCCTCCCACACACATACAATGGTTTGCACCAAATGTGGTAAAATCATTGGCACAAACTCTGATAAATGGTTGGCACCCAGACTCTAATAAATGGTTGGCACCCAGATACTGGTAAAATCAGTGGCACAAACACTGATAAAGGGATAGCGCCCAGGTGCTAATAAATGCTTGGCACACAGATACTGGTAAAATCATTGGCACAAACTCTGATAAATATTACTAAGGAGAGAAAGAGAAAAAAGCTCCACTATAACATGGAACACTAGGTTCTATGGCACTCAACTACCAATAAACCATCAACAATCTTAAATCAAGTGGGCGGAGGAATCATATTCCATAATACGCCACACGAAAAAAGTGTATTCACACTGCTCATCAAAGGTATACACTACTTTATTTATCAAAAAACACATAGCTTAATATATTAAACACCTAGATAAACATTATAAATATGTTGCCTATAGCACATGCAATATATCTTAAAAAAAACACATTAAAAAGATAGGTGAGGCTCGGAGATAAGTATTCAGGTAGCTTAGTGCATGCATAAATGAATAAAGTTCCAAATGTCCATAGGAGTATGAACCAGCCTAGAGTGAATGAACTCTGGTATATAGTCAATAAATGGGCGCAATAGTGGGGATCGTAAATGGCATATATATATATATCAAGGGTGCGTCCACCCCTCTAAAAACAATGTAACCCAGTACATGTATGTAGATAGATATATAAAGGAACAATCTCACCCATTACCTTCAGCGCCTACGCTCCATAGGATACTAGGACAAACGATAGGTATATGCTAATTAATCCAGCTGCGGTCATGAGGTTCCGCCAGTCAGGCTTCCTCGTTAGGGTCCATGCGTGACCTGCACTATTGAGATCCGGCCACCAAACTCTTGTCACAGAAAACATCGATGGACACTGGAAAAACCAAGAGAGGCTACACTCCGGGACCTCGGTATTACCACGACGACCGACGTACGTTTCGGGATCCAACTCCCTGCTTCCGGGTCACATGACCTATAGTCCCGTACACCTAAATAGCTTAGTGGTGTAGCTTCGAAAAGGTTTGTGCTGCAACATAGTATCCACTTTCACAGTTCTGATACTTATTATCACATCATCGCTATGCATGTGAGTTTTCATCATACAAATATGTTTTAATATTGGGGGAATACGGATAGGCTTCTCGCCAAGATAGGCAGTGTAAGGCATCAAGCAATACATATAAGTAATTATAAATATATACAATGAAAGCATGTTATAAAGAGTTAATACAGAGCCCAACCAATTGGCACATAAATTCATCAATACATGCACAAACACTGCATGCATGTATGACCTAGGAATAATAGTTATAAATACATGTTGAAAAATAGTTGGTACCCAGACACTAATAAATGATTGGCACCCAAATACTGGTAAAATCATTGGCACAAACTCTAATAGTTGGCACCCAGACTCTAATAAATGGTTTGCACCCAGATACTGGTAAAATCATTGGCGCAAACTCTGATAAATAGTTGGCACCCAGACTCTAATAAATGGTTGGCACCCAGATACTGGTAAAATCATTGGCACAAACTCTGATAACTAGTTGGCACCCAGACTCTAATAAATAGTTGGCACCCAGACTCTAATAAATGGTTGGCCCCCAATCTGCTAAAAAAAAAAAACAGGAATAGAAGAAATCACACAGCAGATCCAATGTTACAACTTACAGGGTCTGACTGCCTGGTGATTGCAGAAATTACAATTCAGCAGCCATTTCCCCTGCTAAATCTGTGTACAAGGGGGGAGGCTGTAGACATGGATATGATCCAGTGATCAGGAAGAGCATGCAATCCTCTATCAGACACCAGTCACCAGGGTGGGACCTGAACATCATGTCCTTACCTGCCAGGAAGAAGCATTTTCTGAAAAAGTGCAAGGGAAGAGGGAACATCTTCATCCTGGCTGTGCCAGTAAAATCCAGGTCCCCTCACTTCACCCTGACAGTCCCAGGCCGCCATGCGGCACCGCAAGATTCCCATTAAAGAGACTCAGAGAGATACTCAGAGAGGTGCCCCGCAGCGGCCGGCCGTAAGGAGTGATGTCGGAACATGGTGACGTCACTCCATTAACCTCCGCGTTTACTTAGCAGTCGCGCCGCGGTCCGACTCCAGAAATTCAGTAAGTAGCCGGGCCCCACTTACTTTTTAAATGATCCTCCTCATCCTTTTCCACCTCGTGCAGTGGCACTGCTGCACTGGTAGGCGTAATTTTTTTTACCCACCAAAAAAATTACGCTTCCTTGAGTCACATGAGACAATGCTGCTCTGCTGCATTGTCTCAATGGGGTTCATTAGCGAGACGGCCCTGCTCCAAAGGATTTCACGCTAGGTACAACGATGGCTGAGGATAGATCCAGATGGTAGTAGGGGGAAACGACTGTGCATGTCACTGCCCTTGTTGAAGACGAGGAATCAGCAAAGACCAGACAGCTCACAGACAGACATTGCTGGAGAACCATAAGGAGCAGAGATGTAAGGTAAGGTTTATTTTAAACTACAGAGTGGGGCCAGTAGTAATTATATGGGAAACGACAATATCTAATTAATGAACATGAATATAAATTCATTTGTCAGTAGAACCCCAATACAGCATCATATTATCACCTTTCCAAGATCCACAAACTATTACCCAACCCCCCAGGAAGACCAATAATGTCGGGAGCAGATAGTCTAAAGGTGAATTTATTGACATATGTTGATCAACATCATTAAGTTCAGGCCCTTCCCTCATATTTCCAGGAAATAATGGATATATTAAATGGTTTAAATGATTTTACCTGGAATAAAGGGCACTGGTTGGTAACACCCTTTAATATTGTCCCTGAGTATCTGTATAGTTAACATGTAGTTCATTTCATGTAGTTTGTTTGATGATGCATCTCCTAGCCAAACATGACTTACCGGCACAACTCAGGCAGCAATTCAGGTTATGTCATTACAAATCCTCTCAGTATTTTGTAGAAAATGGAATGCAATTATTTATATTTATTGTAAAACATTTAAATGTAAAACAACACAAAAATAATGTTGCTGATTAGCTGGTGGTATGAAGGAGGTAATGGTGGCATTATATCCTGCAAACACTGGTGCTGGCAGCATTTGAATTATGATATACTGACAGATGGATTCAATTCCAGTCACACAGAAGTAAACGTAGTCAGGGTGAAAATAAATTGCCTGTTTAGAATTCATGTCTTCAGTCTCCAGTTCTGACGCATTGACTTAAGCTGAAAGGCTAGAACATTTTCAGGTAGCAAATTTGATGGTCTTTGTTTGTTATTTAAGTGTTTCTCATGATAAACTGACCCTTTCTTTGTCAGCTGTCGTGTACGCAATGTTGTGATGAATTGAGAAAATATTGGTTTAAATTAAAAACTATTATAAACTTGGTCAATTAATGTTTGTTACATTTTTCTGTCAAGAATGTATTGACCTTATTTATAAAGCCATTTATGCCGAGTCAATTCCATTTTATCCTAACGGATCCATTTTTGACAGCAAATTGACCCTTTATAAATAATACCCCAATGATACTGCATGTAGCTCTCCTCTATTTGGGTACACAATCAAGCTATAGTACAGAGCAGAAAAATCATTAGTCTCAAGGCTAAACAATACAAATGTGGAATTATTTGGCAGTTATTGCATATAGAGTGTGATGTAATATTGTTCCGCAGTGCTGCTTACCTGACACCAATCCCTTGGTATAGAAGTCAGAGTTATAGCACTGCAAGTGCCCAGTCAATGGGGAGTGGGTATTTTACACCTTGATACAGTTTGTGTTATGTTTATAATTAAAGGGGAACTGTGGTCCAAAATGATTTTAGATAAATTGAGGTAAATTGATAGCAATTGCTCCCCTGAGATTTTTTGCAATTTATTTCCATTGTTTATTTTGCATTGTTTTGAAGATATTTACATTTTTGTGTGTGATATGGCAGCAGCATCAACAGGTCCCCTGCACTTCCTGCTTCCTGCTCTGAAACTGTCAGTCAATTTGTCCCGTGTCTTCTCCTCCCCTTTGCAGCCCCCCTGGTCCCTCCCACTCATGGACCCCATGGTTCCTCCAGTTGCAGGCCCCCCCATGGTCCATTATCTTACAGCCCAATGTGGCCCCGCCCACTTGTGGGTGCAATGACCCCGCCCACTCGTGGGTGCATAAGCACCGTCCACTCGTGAGTGCCTAAGTCCTGCCCACTCACAGGTGCCTAAGCCCCGCCCACTCGGTTACTCAGGACCCCCCTACAGAAAACTCTGTGGAAACAGCCTTTTCAGGCAGATTGAGAACTCTGCCTGAAAAGGCTGTTTTCACACAGTGAAAGAGAAGGGCTGTAGATTCCCTTACCTTCTCAGTCAGCCCCCGGCTGTGCTCGCCGGGGGCACTGTGCAGGAAAAGCCTTAGGAATGTCACATGTCAGCCTCCCACCCATTAACTTTCTGGTCAGTCATTTCTGTATATCTTGGAGAACGTAGAGAGCACGTAGAGAGGTGATTGATGACTTGTTTTAAAGGTAGGAAACTGGTCTTTCATGTAAGCTTAACTTGTTTGGAGACCACAGTTCCCCTTTAAGATGTAGTGTAACATGTAACTAAATGTATATTGCATTGGGTGTGCTGCTCTACTAGCAAAATGGGCTGCAGGCCCTGAATGTTAAACCAACACTAACCTGAAATTACAACAGGTAACATGGATTATTCACTCATTTTCTCAATAACAGGGAATACTGCATCCACCCATTTTATACAGTTTTAATGCTAGACGAGACGATAAATTAAAGAATTGAGGAAGGAAATGGCCTCTGCAGATTTTACCAGAATCTGCAGTTAAGGTCACTGGTATGGTATTTTCCATTTAAATTAAAAATTTGAAAATGTAATTTAAATGAAATACAATAAATGAATGTGCATCTATAATTCACTTTTCAAAATAAGTTAATTATGGTTTTCTCTTGTTAATTGTACATCTATTTTACTACTTTTGGAATTTGTGTCAAGATTTCATGTGGTTAGAGAAACAGATAATAACATATTATCAATTGTCAAGGTTGAAAGAAGAAAAATGTCCATAAAGGTTAACCCTGTTTCCCTACCCCCAGTTCATGACTATCAATGAGTTGATCTAGAGGAGGGAAAACCATTATGAAGGCACATCCTCTTAACTAGAAAAGAAGTAAAATCATTTCCAATTGGAAATTGGCTTGGAACATGTAAAAATTTTGGAGGCCATT
This sequence comes from Hymenochirus boettgeri, assembly GCA_019447015.1. NCBI lineage: Eukaryota > Metazoa > Chordata > Amphibia > Anura > Pipidae > Hymenochirus > Hymenochirus boettgeri. The sequence continues at coordinate 96,965,198 of CM033474.1, forward strand.
CACAGAGATTTGGTATTAAATATTTGGTACAAAAATGGCAGAATTACTTCCCCACATTTGTGAAAAGTTGATTGCTAATAGAAATATGGTGCAATTTTGCACTAGCCAAACTGGTGAATAAATTTGCAAAATTGACACACAGCCAGCACAGCAGTCAATCATGGCTGTGACTGATGGTGTATGGTCAAGGACTGACTGCTGCTGATGTGCTGTTTCCTTTGGACATGCACAGCTTTAAGAGGAGGTGTCAATAATGGCAGACTCTGTATATCTCTCTTCAGGAATGTTTGCCAGGTAAGTCACTATAGCAAGTTCAGGGTTTTCGGAAGGGGGAAAGGTAAGTATGCATTTTTGTGGGAGGGATGGACATGCCCTTTAATGTTGCCTTATATGATTTATTAGTGAACAGTCCTCTAAAGACATCTGTTGTATTCAGTTCGTTGAACTGGATTTAAAGTTTAGTTCTTGAATGCTTTTTAAGAACTAAACGTTTTAAGAACTAGTCATTCAACTGGCTTTCTCAATTCAGAATGACTTGTACAAGAATCTGTTGGCAATTATGTACCTTGGAAAGTCCCAATTAGCATATGACAGCCAGGTGTTAAGGACCTTCTGACTGCAAGGTGTGATTGCATAGTGGCTAAGAGGTGTTATAGGAACACCCAGGGTAAGGTGTCAAAACAGCATTGTACATGGCAGACAGTTGGTGTCAAACCCCCCCCCCCCACATCTATTCAGGCTTACAAACAGAAAAGACAATCAATGCACATTCCTAGGCCCAGGGGCGTAGGAAACACCATAGCAGCCCAGAGCCAAAGGGGCCCTACCAGGTCACCTGCAGACATTTCCAACCTCCTAAAAAAATTTTTACGTAACATAGTTCAGTCCCACAAACCCTTTTCTTTTACTTAAACCTTTCAAAGAGCCTCCCAGGCTCAGATATTCTACTTAAAAAAACACGGCTCCTCTCCGTGATAGTGACATTACAGCCAATGGCTGAAGCCTGTTAGAGAACACTACTCCTCTGCTTCTGTGCATGCTCATAACCAACCAGTCTGCAACAGCATCAGAGAAGGGGTGTCCATGCCAGCAAAGCGATTGGGGGGCTTATAAGTAGAATATATGAGCCTGGGAGCATCTTTGAAAGGTAAACGTAAAACAAAAATGGGGTTTGTGAGGCTGAACTATATGTCATAAAAATCTTCTTTGGAGGGTGAATATGCCCTTTAAAAAAACTGCCCAGGTTGGGTTGAACTGCGCCAAACATTTTTTTTGTGGGTTGAGAGGCCCCATTCAAAATCTTGCTACGTCGCTGCCTAGGCCCCATACAATATCATATTAACTGCACACTGGCATACTTTATAAACAAAGGGGTTTTAGTATACATTACTGTGATCACATGAATGAAAAGCCTTCCAACCACATCAAGGTAGCCCCAGTCTGGAAGGTGCTAACTTCTAACCTTTTTTACTTAGCAAACTTATTATTAGCAAACTTTTACTAATGGTAATTGAAGCTTGGTTTCTTTATTTTCACATAAATGGCCTCCTTGACACCTCTCATGAACCATGAACTATGGTGTCTTCACCTGTATACCCACCAAGGAGGCTGTTGACATGATCAGAAAATGGCTAGGCCAAGACAGCAATCTTTTCAGAATGCTTCATGGAAGGAGCTGCCCTGCATAGGTGTATAGAAAGCCCTAAGACTGAGGCTCCAGTACAATGCACCCGAATCATGCAAGCAGTGTGCGTGTTAACTCAACTGTGTGCGTTGTGGCACAGCTCAAAAAAATGGTGAGCACATGAGTTGTGGCGCAAAAAAAATGGTGATCGCATGTGTTACCAAATGCTCATCGGAAATAGCAGGGATTGTTGCGTTCCCACGATTTCCATGTTACTTAAAATCGCATGAGCAATTGCAAGTGAACACACGTGAAAAGCGCATTAGTGGGGCCTATCCCTAAAAAAAAGCGCATTAGTGGGGCCAAGGCCTAAATCACCATTTAAAAACTAATTTCTTAGTTAGATCATTAATCTGGTACACAGTTTAATTACTGTTTACACAGCTGTGAATAACCTAATTTGCAATAACCTAATTGTAAGGAAAACATGCAGTTACAGTACTTACAAATCCCCTTTCTCCCCACCGATTAAGCCACATATATACTTTGAGATTGCTAGATAGAAAGATACAGAGAGACTGAAGCTAGGCACATACAGTAACAATAAAGCCCCATTACCGCAAGTACCCACACAGACTGGTTAATAAATATACATGCCCACACAGACTGTTAATAAAACAATACTTGTTTTATTTAGGCTCAGTATCCTCCCTCACTCTCTTATCCAACTCATACTTTTATCTGACCTGACTATCTGTTAAGTTGAGCATGCTCAGAAATCACTATCAGCCAGCACTGGGAGAGAGGGATTACCCACCTTGCAATTTACACATACCAAATCCTATTGTCCCAACTGTTACAGTGGAATAGAACAAATTGAACAAACACAAGGACACAAGGAACCTATAATTCTGGGGTCATTTAGATGGATTTACATGTTTACAAGTCCGAGGGTTACAAATGAGTTCCAGTCTTAAGAAATATCTGCAAGCTAAATTTGTAAGTCGGAAACCTATTACAGAACATTAAAAGGCATCTATAAAGCAAACGTTTCCCCTTAATTTTTGCCGTGTGCTTTGAGCAGTAAGCTTCCAACAAGCTGCTTGTCAACAGAATTCCAAATTTTGCAATGAATGGATCTGGGACTGGATATAGATATGGGAGATTACCCTTTAAATTCAGGCAAGTATGTTAAGTGTAAGGAACTTACCTGCTACTCCGGTCCCATGCCACTCTACACTTCTGGGTGGGCAGCGTTCGAGGATTCAATTGCCGGGGTCCTCCTGGACCTGGCACCTGATTGTAGAGATTTTGCTACCCCAGGCTTTGTTACTCACTTCTCCTGTATCCAGCGAATTCCTTACGTGTTCTGAGAACTTACTTACCTTGCCAGTTCCAGCAGAATCACTTACCTTGCCAGTTCCAGTGAGTTACTTACCTTGCCTGTTCCTATAAACTTACTTACCCTGCCAGTTCCTGTGGTGTCCCTTACCTTTCCAATACCAGTGAGTTACTTACCTTGCCAGTGCCATTGGAGTCACTTACCTTGCCAGTTCCACAGCATCTTGGTATCCAGCTCCCAGCAGCACATCCAGCTTACAGCAGCACATCCAGCATACAGTTCCCAGCAGCATCTTGGTATCCAGTTCCCAGCAGCACATCCAGCATACAGTCCCAGCAGCATATTGGTATCCAGTTCCAGCAGCACCTAGGTGTCCAGCATACAATTCCCATCAGCCTCATCTGCTCCTGTATCTAAACCTTCAGACCTTGGTCTCCTCCTGAAAGGGTACCTGTAAGTACCCCAAGAAATTGGGTCTCACAAGCACACTGATTTACATACATTCCTTCTTCAGCTGCAACAATATAAGAAATACAATCATGAAATAAAACCTACTTTTATAGCAAACAAACAGTGACTGTAAAGTCAACTCTTACTGGAAATATTCTTTATTTCTCCAGTTGAGTTCTTGAAGAAGTTTTGGAAAATAAACAGATGCAGCTGGAATTCATTGTAAACACATAATATATGTATATACTTAAAGATACTATTGGGTCTTACAAAAGCAGCCTGATTTACATACATTCCTCTCCCATGTCTACAACTTGATTCTTTAGCAGTTGTGCCGTGGTCCGACTCCAGAAATTCAGTAAGTAGCCGGGCAGCCCTGCCTGGGCCCCACTTACTTTTAATATGATCCTCCTCCTCCTTTTCCACCTGGCGCAGCACCACTGCTGCACTGGTAGGCGGAATTTTTTTTACCCACCAAAAATATTGCGCTTCCTTGAGCCACATGAGACAATGCGGCTCTGCGGTTTTCTCTTGTTAATTCTCTTGTTAATCGCACATCTATTTTTCTACTTGTCAAGATTTCATGTGGTTAGAGAAACAGATAATAACATATTATCAATTGTCAAGGTTGAAAGAAGAAAAATGTCCATAAAGGTTAACCCTGTTTCCCTACCCCCAGTTCATGACAGTTGATCTACAGTAGGGAAACCAATTATGAAGGCACTTTAAAGTTGCCTTATATGATTTATTAGTGAACAGTCCTCGAAAGATATCTGTTGTATTCAGTTCATTCAACTGGACTTACAGTTTAGTTCTTAAATGAACTAAACGTTTCAAGAACTAGTCATCCGACTGGCTTTCTCAATTCAGAATGACTTGTACAAGAATCTGTTGGCAATTATGTACCCTGGAAAGTCCCAATTAGCATATGAAAGCCAAGTGTTAAGGACCTTCTGAATGCATGGCGTGATTGCATTGTGGCTAAGAGGTGTTATAGGAACGCCCAGGGTAAGGTGTCAAAACAGCTTTGTACATGGCAGACAGTTGGTCTCGAACCCCCCCCCCCCCACCTCTATTCAGGCTTACAAACATAGAAAAGATAATCAATGCACATTCCTAGGCCCCATACAATATCATATTATCTGCACACTGGCATACTTTATAAACAAAGGGGTTTTAGTATTCATTACTGTGATCACATGAATGAAAAGCCTTCCAACCACGTCAAGGTAACCCCAGTCTGGAAGTTCTAACCTTTTTTACTTAGCAAACTTATTATTAGCAAACTTTTGCTAATGGTAATTGAAGCTTGGTTTCTTTATTTTTACATAAATGGCCTCCTTGACACCTCTCTTGAACCATGAACTATGGTGTCTTCACCTGTATACCCACCAAGGAGGCTGTTAACATGATCAGAAAATGGCTAGGCCAAGACAGCAATCTTTTCAGATTGCTTCATGGAAGGAGCTGCCCTGCATAGGTGTATAGCAAGCCCTAAGACTGGGGTTCCAGTACAACGTACCAGAATCATGCAAGCAGTGTGTGTGTTAACTCAACTGTGTGCGTTGTAGCACAGCTCAAAAAAATGGTGATCGCATGAGTTGTAGCGCAAAAAAATGGTGATCGCATGCGTTACCAAAACGGGAAACGGATGCGCAATTTCATGCTCATCAGAAATCGCAGGGATTGTTGCGTTCCCACGATTTCCATGTTACTTAAAATCGCATGAGCAATTGCAAGTGAACACGCGTGAAAAGCGCATTAGTGGGGCCTATCCCTAAAAAAAAGCGCATTAGTGGGGCCAAGCCCTAAATCACCATTTAAAAACTAATTTCCTAGCGGGTTAGATCATTAATCTGGTACACAGTTTAATTACTGTTCACACAGCTGTGAATAACCTAATTTGCAATAACCTAATTGTAAGGAAAACATGCAGTTACAGTACTTACAATTCCCATTTCTCCCCACCAATTAAGCCACACATATACTTTGAGATTGCTAGATAGAAAGATACAGAGAGACTGAATGGTAAATAACTATAATTGTCCCAAACACAGACTGGTAACTGTGGGGTAATTTTCCCAGAAAATGGAAGTTACGGCCAAAAATGAGTCACATCTCAGAGCATGAAGACATCGGTTTTATCCTGTGGAGAGACCCAGGCATCAGCATTTACACCCACTGCATGTGCTCGGTGTGCCTGGTGTTAGCTATGTTACTGATAATTAAATACACATAAGCAGCATTTATTATGAGATGTTTGTTGCGGCATGCCTTAAATCCAATAATTGTTTTATTCAGGCTCAGTATCCTCCCTCGCTCCCTTATCCAATTCATACTTTTAAATCTGTTAAGTTGAGCATGCTCAGAAATCACTATCAGCCAGCACCGGGAGAGAGGGATTACCCACCTTGCAATTTACACATACCAAATCCTATTGTCCCAACTGTTATCCTGACAGACTGTTACAGTGGAATAGAACAAAGCACCTGAGTTTGTAATAGTGCAAACTATTTACATTTTACATTTCAAGGAAATGGCATTGTCTCTTGGAGTTGTGTTACCCATAGAAACGCCAATAAATGTTCATGACTTTCATGACAATAGAGAGAAAAGTTCTTCTTACCCTGTAGCCATACTTTTTTTAAACTCTTCATTCAACTTAGCCTCACTGAACTCTGTCTTTCAGATATATCTTTATGACCATGTAATGTCTCCCATTGGCCCTATTAAATTTATTTTATCCAGACATCTAGACTGACCTCATGCCACATATACTCACAAGTTTACTTGCATACAGGACCATATATTCTGTTTATGCCACTCTCACACTGATTTTATAGATTAGTCCATGCTTGCTGCCAAGGTCAATGGAAAATAAAGTGCAATTAAAAATGTAGTTGAAAGCAAGAAATACCCTGCAAAATAAGACCCAATTTTAAACATAGATTATGGTTGGTTACAATGGATCAGTGTTTCTCAACCAGGGGTCCGGGGACCCCTAGGGGTCCCTGAGAGGTTGCATAGGGGTCCTCAAAACATTGACAGAAATTGTATAGATCCACAATTTTGATGAACGCAGATATATTTTTCTACATATTTATCAATGTTCTGTATGAAGTTTGTGTTTGGTGTATTGATGTCTGAGAGATAAATGAAAATAAGTAATGTTTTAATGTAAGGGTTCCCACCCTGGTGTGAATTAAGAGTGCATTTTGTTCAATAGAGATGTATTTATAGATCTATCATTTATATTTGTATAGATTAGATTTTTGGATGATTTGATGACTGACAAAGAAAAATAATGATACTGTATAATGTATATAATCATAATTTTATGTAGACATGAAAATTGTTTCAAGGGGTCCCCACAGATAAAAAGGTTGAGAAACACTGCAATGGATAAAGGCTCACTTTTCATTGGTTACGTAAAACATTTTAATTAAATAACAATGCTATTCCTTCAGAACATTGCATTAACATTTGTTCTTCCCCATTTTTGGAACAGAAATATAAATTCAAATAATAACAAAAAAGCCACAATAACCAACTGTTAGTCATTAGAGATGAACTAGAACTCAAACTCGAGTTCGAGCTGAACTTTTTGAGTTCGAACGGACTCGTACATCTCAAACTATCCCGGACCCGGATTTCTCGGACTTTCGATAATTATCGAATTCGAAAATCGAACGATCTTCGAATCGTTTATGGGACAATCATTGAATGTTCGAATCGCATGTGGGATAATCATCGAATGTTTGAATCATTTATGGGCTAAGTATCGAATGTTCGAATCGTTTATGGGCTAATCATCGAAAATTGAACGCGGGAGCTCGAAAGTAGCGCGTGTGAGAATAAAACTATTTTTTGAAAGTTCTGGATATTCAAGTGTGTTCCCCCGACCATTTCCCAGGTCCCAGAGACATTTACATTAAGTTACCATTGATATTTTAATTGGATTTCATTTGAACGTTTCAAACTATTTGACTTGCATTGACTTTAATGGGTCCGTTTTCGAACTTTCCATATGGTATGGTGAGCTGTGCATGCTCATGTAGGGTGGCATTTGGATATGCAAGACACAAGGAACCTAGGTGGCATTTGGATATGCAAGACACAAGGAACCTATAATTCTAGGGTCATTTAGATGGATTTACATTAAGTCCCAGGGTTACAAATGAGTTCCAGTCTTATATTTTCTATACAGGTGTCTACACACCAATATGGAAGTTCCTGAAAAGACTTTGAATGCTGCTTGTTACCCTGCAGTTTATTTATGAGCCAGATTGAATTGCATACAACCTTTCTGGGGCAAAACAAAATAAGCCTTTATGGCTGCCTTTTCCACCTACCCTTACATTTTTTTTTTCCTGTAGCATAGGGTACCCCAGCCCACCCCAACTGCTGCATTGGTTTTTTAAAACAAGCCCCAGAAACAGACTTACCCGACATGTAATGACCTATGAGTAAGAACAGGGCTCTGTTTGAAACATGTAAACTGTTTTTGTCCATGACATATGTGTTTCAATAAACTTGGATTCAAGCAGAAGGGGCTAGACCGGCAGCAGTGATAGTGATCAGCTGAGACATCGTGTCTCATCTAATGACTGTCAAGGTTGCCGGTCAAGACCCTTTAAAGAGCCAAAGCTTAATTTTTTGCAGCTTACCTTTTTAATAATACTAACCTTAAAACGTGACCTGCTCCTGTGCTACCTTATGTTCTTTGTGAATGATGACTTTATCAGGGATATTTGTTGTATGCGTAGTATAGACTGAGATCTAGAGGGAATATAAGAATGCAATCTATGTTATCCAAATACACAGCTTTAAGTAATTGCTGATAAATATCACATAGCAGAAGTGAGCAGCATTGTGGCTCGGCTCAGTGGTTAGCACTTATGTCCTACACATATTTGAGTATTTTAAACCCACACTTGAATGGCCAATATTGCAATAGTTAATATGATTATTAATTATTTAAGTGAGTTAGTAAAACAAAACTTAGTTTTTTAAAATATTTGTTAATGTCATTTCTTTGCTTACTTCATGGTGGCAGATGATTTCGTACAGTGGTGATTTCTTTAAAAAAAAGAAAAATGGTATACATTTTAATTATAAATCAATAATTAACAGTGAAGATTATTTATCGGTTACATATCATGGCCAATCACTGGCAGCTGTTACTAGTTCAGTCTTGTCTGTCGCTGCTAAATGAACGGAAAAGGCAAATAGCATCAAAAGTGAAGCGAGGGATTGGGTGCTGGTAAATATACTTATGAAAGTCTGGGAGCATTTGTAACCCACAGGGTCTACGTTTTGGGGGGTGATCAGCTTAAGTTAAAATTTTAGTTTGGGCGGTGGAAATTACATTTAACATTGCTATAGAAACGGCCCTTAACTTTTTTCTGTACATAACGGGAAACTCTCTATTAAGCTTAATGTTACAAATAAAATTGTAATTTATTTGTTGTGTTATTTTAAATCTATTTGTCTACTTACTTGTTTGAGAGCTGAGAATGAAGATTCAGCTTGAGGCTAAAAATAAGTTTACATGATGAAACATATACTTATATATATGGCCCTCCTGGCCCATATTTTATAGCAATGTTAAATGTAATTTCCACTGCCAAACTAAAATTTAAATTTAACTAATCACCCCCCAAAACCTAGACCCTGTAGGTTACAAATGCTCCAGACTTTCATAAGTATATTTACCAGCACCCAATCCCTCGCTTCACTTCTGATGTTATGTGCCTTTTCCATGTGCATTAGCGCAACAGAAAGACTGCACTAGTAACAGCTGCCAGTGATGGCCATGCTATATAAACCGATAAATAATCTTTAGGTAATTATTGATTTTTAATTAAAATGTATACCTTTTTTCTTTTTTTATTTAAAGAATCACACTGTACGAAATTCATCTGCCCACCAGAACGTAAGAAAGAAGACATTACAAATAGTTATAAAAAACTAAGTTTTGTTTTACTACTAACTCACTTAAATAACAACTAATAACATTTTAAATATTTACACATATTCAATTATTTTATTTTCCTTTTTTGCCAGTTTGTCTCGATAATTTATATATTATTTTTATCTACTATCTTATGAACGCTGGATATTTTCCAGCCTTAGGCTTATTGGAAGTGGTGGGTTGTTGGCTGTGTTTATAAGGTCAAGCGATGCCATGAACAATAAGGTTATATTGAGTTATGCTGATGATCATATCTGCAATATTTTATACAATCTTCAAATTATTTCATATGTATAATATTGATGATTTGGATAATATATTTATAAACTGAAATATTAAGAACTATTTCATGTTCTTAGAGGTTTTTCAACCGGGTAATTAAAACAGTCATTTAAAATCATACCCGGGGGGAATTGTTAGATGTTTTTTCAAAATCCTCTTAACAATTTTCTCTGTGTTTAGGGACGAAACACAGGCCAAGAAACACGACATAGCCGTCGTAAAAGGTACAAACATCCAAGAGGGTAACTTTGTTATGCTTTGATATCTTATTTGGGGAATGCAGAGAGGTCACTATACTAAAAATGTTATAGTTCTTTATCTGGGAACCTGTTTAATCTCAGTTGTAAACTTGTTACATTATAATAGCTTATTTAACTTTTTAATAAGTTAAAACAGGGCACCAAATAAAAAGTACTGAGGAGGCACCAAATCTTATACAACGTATGTAACCATAAAAACATGGTCCAGTGCTAGGCGTCTTAATCACTCACGTAACCTTCATTGCCAGACTGCTATGGGGAAGTATAATTTTTGTGGTTATATGTGCTGATTTAGTGGACATTAGACATGGAGATATAATGCTATTGATCTAAGTTTGTGAAATAGTAATTTAAAAGATACATTCTTATCCCAAAAATAAAAATACTCTACTTTCCTTGGTCCCAAACCTCTGAGGGGAGATAGATTGCCCTTTGAAGGCAGACATTGGACCTAATATCACTTCTTTGCTGGAGTTTGCGTAATGGTTTCTATGGTTGGCAGATAATAACAAGGCTTTGGTTTAAGTTATAAAGCAAACCACACGCTCACACAACTTTTTTTTTTCAAATAACCACGGGAAATGAAATTTTCATAGAGAGCTGAAGACTAAAATTAGTCATTATAATTTTCTATAATTAAATATCATTTGCCCCCTATGGTTTTAGTGTTAATGGAATCTTGTGATGGAGGATGCTTAACTGAATCTGATTGACACCATGGTGGACACCGGCTACCAGAAAGATGATTAATACATCACCAATAAGTATTAGAGGTACATAGTTTTACACCAATCTGTGTTATTATATGTTGCTTCCACAACCTGATTAAATTGAAAAAAAAATGGTTTTCCTGTTAAATCTATAGGCCAAAGCAGTTTTCAACTGAACATCTAGTCCACAAATGTTCAAAATTTTACATCATTATAAATAATATTTTGTAAAAAAACTAGGCTCTAGGCAGAAATGCTGCAAAAAAAGTGATTGGCTTTATTCCCTTAGAAACCAGTGAATGTTTTGAGTCAAGTACCCTTTTGTAACTTGAAAAGAGGTCCTAACGTGAAACATGTTCATGGGTGTCTAAATGATTAAAGCACTAGCCACTTTTTGTTTTAGCAGTTCTGACCTGGAGGCCTCGGAGTTTTTTATCACAGATTTATTATAATGATGATTCATACCCTTGTAAATAGCGACATTGTGGGTATGGATAACTTTCTGATTTAATCGTCCCTTGAGAAGCTGGTTTACATATTAGTTACTTCATATGGGGTAGAGTACATTAATTGATATGTTTAATGAGAATAGCTATGTATAAACATGAAAAGAACATTTTAGGATACAGTGATACTTTTTTTGCCTAATAAAATCGCATGTATAAAAAATTAAATATACCTGTTTTTATTAAACCTATTCGGGTCTCCTTTTTCTGCATGAAAAACATTATTATCCATTCGAGACACCTGAAATCAGACAACATTGCTTGACAAGGAGGGAGAAGTTAAGATAAGTGAGTGAACTTGTTTGACTCATTTACAGTACATTAAAACCTAGGACTGTATATCATACGAAATAAAATTTTGGCCAAATTTACTGCCTGGTCTCAAGAAGGGACTGGCCCTATACATGTGCCCAATATATATAGAGGAAAGCTTGCACACCCTGGGCCCTAGCATGTGCCTAGTCGATTCCTGGTGGTCTGGTCACTTGTAACGTTCTGCAAGTAAGGTAGTTGAGATTAATAGAATCCGCGACCCACATACAATCAGTGAAAGGGTCCTTTAACCCATTTATAAGGTGAAACAAGACCAAATAACATTGTCGGGGGGCCGTAGGCCACCCATTCTCAGTGATGGTAACAGAGTGTCAATACACAATTATAACAAACATAAACCACACACCCCTACTTCCCAGGCTCCGCCGTCCAGTGTGGGGAAGTCCAATGGGATTCAGTGACCCCCCCCTGCATTGTTGAGCACATAAGGTCTGATGTGCTAGTCCTGTTATAGTCCATATCTGGAAAAAGTCCCAGTTAATAATAATCCAAAGACGTGGTGGAGGATCCCAATGTGATAAGTACAGGTGGACAAGTGTATCATGTGGGGAAAGAAAAACACATTAAACAAAGCAAAAAAAATTAAGCGATGAAAATGCATACCAAAATAGTAGACATACCAAGGCGGGTTTAGTACATAAACAATATTCGAGTCAGTGTCATATCTCCAAGACAGACGGTGTATCTGAAGAGGAAAGTTCAAAAACGGAGGCTGTAATCAAAGTGTAACAAAGGAAATACATAATCTTTATAGGAAGGCAATTCCTATCCATTGTTAGTTAAGGAACCTCTGGGGGATAAGTATCCAATCCCACATGCTCCCCAGTGCTTGATCATTCCCTTCTTGTAACAAAAGTGTATTTAGTAAGTTTCCCCGCTCTTTTTTCTGTACCTTTTGAGAATTGCCACCTTAATTGCGGAAATATTATGTTTTCCCTCAAAAGAAATGTTTAGCTAGCAATGTTTCCTTTTGGGAGTTGTTTATTTGGTTCTTTTTCAAGTATTTAGTTATCGGTTTGTAATTTGAGATGGATGGTTCTTATGGATTCCTCAGTTTATTGTCTAACAACCTGTTGCTACTTGTTGTAAATATAGCATAGACACTTTCACCTGTAATATCACTTGGGAGCCTCCACACTTCCTTTGGATATTATTAGGACTTGGGAATTTTTCCAGATATGGACTTATACTAGACTTAGCACTCAGCCTTTATGTGCTCACTGGGGTGGCACGGAAATCCCATTGGACCCCAAATGGACAGGCGGAGCCTGGGAATGGGGTGCGGTGTGGTTAGGTTTTTTATAAATTGTGTATTGCGCTCTGTTACCAGCATCTGTGAAGGGTGGCTAGGCCACCGGATAAAGTTTACAGCTTGGTGAGTGTGATACCTTTAAGTAAATGGGTAAGGACTTCCCTGAATGTGGTGTGGTCATCATATCTCAACGTGGCCTATACATGGGCAATATTTAGCAAATTCTGTTATATAATAGTATTAGGTATAATTTATATGGTATAGTGTGTCACATGAATAGTTATTTGTAGCATCTTTATTTCCATGATATTTAACAGGTATATATATGGAACTAGTTAACTCTTTTTATATTACATATATATTTAGATATTATATTACTTCAGCATGGCTTATTTATGTTTCAAAAACACAACTTCTACATTAACTTGTTATGTGTGCAAGTTGACTTGGCTTGGCGGTTCAGTAAATGGGCCAGAAAGATCTAGCCATCCGGACTTGCTGGAACACCTCAGTGGCAAGCTCCAGAGATCATAGGGAAGCTTACCGTTTGCTTAATAAAGGAATATGACACAAGAGGTAGTAAGTTAATTTAAGTAAATAACCTTTCCAAATCAATAGTAATTTAGACTTGCTAGTTCCTGAGTCTGCAAACAGAAATGTTGTTAAAGTAACATCTTCTATAGGATATTAATGAGTTTGATTAAAATAACTTTATGTCACATATGTTATTGCTATTTTCAGTTGATATATGGTCATTAGGAATAGTTGCCCTTGAAAGCCAAAGGAGAAATACCACCACGGAAGTAAAATAGTACTCATTCTAGGTGGTTGCATGTAACAATAATAGACGTTAAATACCCAACACTCAGAATATTATTTCTTTGTATATTTCATTTAAAAATCAGTCACTCAAATCGAGATAGCAACTTAAAACGCAAAAACCGACTCTGATAACATATACTATTATTCTATTAACCGTATCAAACTAAATAGTTATTTTACAATCATGGACAACCCAAATGAGAGATATGGTTATCGGGAAATGAAAAAAAGAAAACATCTAGAATTACATGCCCCTATTAATCTCTTAGCTGTCATCTGTTTATTTGTATTATATTTTATTTATAAACTGATTAAATTTCAGAAAAAGAAAATCACTTAACATTTTAGTTAAGTAATTGATTGAATGCAGGTTTTTAATAGACACAATATAATGGATTAGTGCTAGCTACTTTCTGACTGACTATGTACAGATTCAGGATTAAAAGTAAGCAGACTAAAGGAATGTTGTGGACGGACTTCTAATATACAAATATACACATGGAAACTACTGTAAATTATTTTATTTAATGTTGAAACTGTGTGTAATGTATAATATAAAACGATTCACCCTTTAAAAAACTAAAAACAGTAATCTCACAAGCCCATAATGCTGTTATAATGCTGCCCCCTCTCCCACTGTGCCCGGGAATTTTTGTATGCTCGGAGAGTGTTAAGTGACAAAGTGCGCAGATGAGAAGAGCAATGTGAATCTTTTTAGAGCACTGGTTGGATGGGCTTGTGAGTATTAATGATTTTAAGCTTTGGGGAGATAACATTTATAATTAGGGTGTCCATGCCTTAAATTGCCAACAGATTTATGATAATATTAACTATGTTACTGGAACACCGACCTACTCACTAGAGTAAATATAGCCAGACATTCCTAATAAAAAGGTTGACTTTACAAACACTCTGTTCATATTTACTGATATATTATCTAAAATGTATGTTTTAAATTTTTAGGCATACACAGGAATCCTGGCATCCCAGTGAGGAACCATGTCTTCAGGGAACCACCAAGATTAAACATCAATTACTGGTAAGGCAAATGTTTTCTGTTATTATTTCACTACTTTTCTACATAGTTTAATATATTTTAGATTTCAAAAACTATTGTGGCTACTATTTGTAACTCCTGGCATAAGGTGAGATTGATCTTATAATTCTATAAATGGACTGACAAAGCAGCATAAGGTATTCTTTTAAATGATCAATAGTTTTAGTATCTATATTTTTTATTCTTTAGGTGCGGACACACCAATACAATTAATAAACGTCTTTAACTGACATTCATTTTAGTTAATTCCGATTTGTAAGGTCTACAAAATTTTCATGATTGTGTCAAGCAATGTGTTGGCTAAAGACCACAAAGAAAGACACAGCAAAACAACTAAGAGAACAAAATTATAGAGGAAGATTAGGACACCTCTAGTTCAAAAGGACATTTCTACATTTTTGTCACATGGCCAAATACTAAAGGTAAGTAACAGAAATATTTAATTAGATTCATAGGTATACCAAAGTGCAGGTGTAGTCAAAAGACTTATGCTATTTATCCAAGTATAAGGAGATTATCTGCAATGCCTTAGGCCCTATTTATCCCCAATGACCTCAGTTGTGTTTGTTAAATTTTTTGTTGACTCATTTATATCCCTCATATTAACTAATGCGAATATTGGCCATTCAAGGTGTGGGTTTTAAAATACTCAAGATGTGTAGGACATAAGTGTAACACGAGCCAGGCCACAATGTGCTCACTTGTGCTGATGATATTATCGCAATTCTTAAAAACTGTGTTTTGGATACATAGAGATTGCATTCTAATTCCCTCTAGATCTCAGTCTTAATATACGATACAACAAATATCTGATAGCGCATTCAAAAGAGAGATAAGGTAGGCAACAGGAGCAGGTTCTTTTTTAAGGTTAGATTATAAGAGGATAGCTGCAAAAATATTAAGCTTTGGGCTCTTTTAAAGGGTCTCGATCGGCAACCTGACAGTCATAGGGACACGATGGCTTTGTCTCAGCTAATGATCACTATCCTGCTGCCGGTCTAGCCCCTTCATGCTTGCTTCCGGATAGTAAAAAGGCACGGGAGACAAGCAGAAGGCAGGTTGAGGGAAGGGGCCTTGGTAACCTATTCCGGGGGCCGATATTTAGAGCGATTTTAAACCTAGTAGGATGGTTTTGGGGGGGTGATCTGCGGAGCTTAATTTTTTTGTTGGAACGGGCTGGGACTGACCCTTTACTTAGCAATAAATGTAGGCGTGTTGAGTTTCCTCTTTATAGCCAAACTAAAGTCTCATGGAAATCATAGATTCTATATTTCATGAAAAAGAAGGGCATGAGACTGAGAGGAAGGAAAAAAAATGTCCTGGAGAAGAAAAAGACAGTATCCCAGAAGGAAACATATCCGAACGCTCCTTCTCTCGCTCCTATACACAACATTGAGCAGATTGAGAGTCGGTTGACGGAGGGAACGTGAGGATTCATGGAAGATTAATGGACCCGGCGGTGAGGCGTGGGGTAGGCACAGACTGAAGAATGAAAAAGCCAAGAGAAGGAAAAATACGTACCAAGAAGGAACAGTAGTTACGACCAGAGAATGAAACCACTAAGGGGGTAAAAAGCAAAAAAGCAATTAAAATTAGCGGATACCGGGCCGGGGGTTTAGGCGGGGTGTAAGCAGGAGGGGAGTAAGGGGGGAACCGAAAAAGGGGAAAAACTTACCTGAAAATTTTACTTGTTAATAATATAAAAGCAGCTCTTACTCTGATCGGGGTGTGTGTTGCCTGGCATATCAAAAACACAGTACTTGGCTTGCTCAGGTCAGTATCCCCTCATTTTTAACTGGACTCCTTTTTCATCTGACCGACTAGCTGTAAGTCAAACATTTTCAGTAAGATGGAGATCGAACACACCAAAGGCAATGAGGAAGTAAGTAAACATTCCGTAACCATCGGTTTCTCCCACCTTATCACGGGTAACTACCAAGTAATTAACATGGTATTAGGTTGAATAAAGACATACTTCAATATAGTCCTACATTACAACCTCCTCCTTAACCCTAACGTTGATCCAGAGAATGGCAAAAAAACAGAGCTAAAAAGGGGGGATGATATTTATAAATATACCAACCTCCTGGTCTCTCTGTCAACTTTCAAGATTGTTTACAGTAGAAGTGTTTACAGAAAACTGAGTTAACATTTTCTGAAAGCTAAGAAGGTTTAGATATCTAAAAAAAAGGACAGAAACCAAAAGTAAACTTGGTGGTTGGAAAGGAATTGTAGTTTTAAAATTGTGGAAATTGGAGCATTCCAACACCCACCACCTCTAGAATTATTACTTACCTTATCACCCCTAATCCTGAAGATCTAATAGTAACATTTCTTTAATTCTGATTCCCGTGGCACAGAATTCTAGTGTTTCACACCTCTGGTAGCTCAATGACCCATTTCAGAGCTCACACAGCTGTAAGGCACCGAAAGTTGATATAATATTCCTCACTTATAGACGGAGTGCGGTGGACTTTACTTATTTGAAGCTGCTTAACGAGGTATAAGTGCAAATTCTTGGATTTGTGGGGGGGGAGGGGATAATAAGTATAGATGTGTAGGGATGGAATGGAACATGATTTTAAAGGTTATTTCCACCCCCATAACTCAATTTTTCTATAGCGTAACAGTAACCAGCCCACCCCAACCACCATGTTAGTTTTTCTAATAAGCTCCATAAACAGACTACAGTTTCATTCCCAGGCGGTCTGCTTCCGCTTCATTGCCGGAAAGTATTCGGTGTCACAAAAGAGGGGCCAGGCCGCACAGAACAGTGATTGGGTCTGTCGACTCAGGCAGTATGTGAGTTGGCTGAGAATCAGGGCAGATTGCTTGGTAGATTGGGGCTGAGGAATAGAATTCAGCAGGGATGTGAATTGGCTGAGGTCGCCAATCCAGATGTGGCTGCCAGCTATGTAGAGGCCGAGTGAACATGGCGGGTAAACCGCACGGTAAAAAAGTTGAAAAGCGCACATCATAAAGTATCCCACCTCTGCTCATAGATAGATTAATCCCAGTTATGAAAACATATGTCATGGACAAAAACAGTTAACGCTTCAAAACAGAGCCCTGTTCTTACTCCTAGGTCATACATGTCAGTAAAGTCTGTTTTCTGGGGCTTGTTTAAAAAACCAATTGCAGCAGGTTGGGGTGGGCTGGGGTACCCTATTGCTATAAAAGGCTTATTGTTTTGCCCCAGGAAAGGTGGTAGCAAATCAACCCCCCCCTGGCTTCATCAAAAACTGCAGGGTAAAAAGCAGCATTCAAAAGTCTTTTCAGGACTTCCATAGTGGTGTGTAGACATCTGAAGAAAATACTTTCTGCATTATAGACATTTAAATACTGGGGTCAGGGGGCATGGCCAATAAGTGCACCTGCAACAGGGCTATGAAGACTACATGGGACTGTCAGTTTTGGCTGCAAACAACATTGAAGACTTCTTACTTACAGAAATCTCACATGTAGTTAATGCAACATAAAAAGAAAGATGTAAAAATAAAAAGGTGGTTTGGGAGAAAAACTTTCAATTAGTGATTTTTAAAAATTTAAGTTTAGTTCTACTAAATAAATATCCAGACATATTATACTCAGGGCCGGATGAACACCTCAGGGGCCTGTAGGAACCAAAGAGCCTGGCCACCCTTCGCCCCACCCAATAAACACAGGCACACCCAAACCACACCCAGGTCTCTTTTGGGGGAAGGAAAATCGATATAAAGGGGTGGATTGGTGGGAGTGAGTACCAGCACCAGCCGCCGTGAATATCCTCAGGCCTAGGCGTGGCCTACTGGGCCTAATGGTACAATCTGGCCCTATTTATACTGTCAAAAGGAAACCATATAGTTGCAGTGAGGGGATTGAATGGAGTATAGTAAACATTTATTTATTATCGAAGGTTAAATAAAATACATTTGTCCATCTAGTCCCAGCAGAGGTAGGCAGGGTGGGTGGGGAGGGAAGGGTGCATTAGACATAGACCTGAAGGTGGGTAGGAGGTCGGTTCGTTTTAAAGAATCGGGGACAAACCTTTCTTACAAAATGGTAATCTGAAAGAATCCCATGATCAGCGAAGAACAACATGAGCTAGAAGGGAAATTTAATTATTAAAACTGTGAATTTGGCATTGCATGGCCGCATTTGTGGAGGGAATGTGTGTGTTTGTGCTGCAGATTTAAAACTCAACAATGACCATATAATATGGCTGTCAAATCAGACTGGAAGGTCAGGGGGTGTGTACCTGTGTCAGGTTGGAAGTTGAAAACGTTTTGATTATGATCAACAAATATTTTGTTGACAAGTAGTTACTTCTCTTAAGTAGAGCTGGCAATGAGAACTGGGTAGGCCAGTTTTTAGGTGTGTGTACCTGTGGCAGGTGGGGGTTAAAAAATCAATTTTTTGAGTGATGGTCAAAATTATTATTTTTTTATTTAGTTACCCTTTACGTATGCTGCCCATGGAAAATGGAAGGGTAGCTCAGTAGGGTGTGGTCCTGGTCAGGTGGGGGTTAAAAAAAAACAACACTTTTTTCAATGATTGGTCAAAAATTGTGCTTTTGCAGTATGACACCATATAACTAACTTTTATTGAGGATATATAAAAATAACTTTTTTTAATACAAATACAAACATAACATTGTTAAAGCGCTTTCTTCTCCCAAAGGACTCAAAGCGCATAGATATGTTCGATCAAACAGTCTGTGTTACAGAGAAAATAGTCAGGTTCATAAACCTAGGACTAAATAGGTGGCTTTTCCAGTTTGGATTTACAATGTTTCCAGTGATAGGGATGTGCCCTGACTGGCATGTGGCACGGGAGTCCAAAGTGTAGGGGCAGCCATGAAGAAGGCTCTGTCTTAAAACGTGTTTGAGGTGGAACTCTGGGGGATGACCAAGTTATGGATCCTTTTGATCTACGATTTGTGTGTGTGGTTGGTGGGGTTTGATGCAGTTGCAGAAGTACTTTAAATATCCAGGGCCAGATTGTGCAAGGATTTAAATGTCAATACTTCCATTTAAAGAATTCTCCATTTATCGGATCACCAGTGGCCGAAGCGAAGGGTTGGGAATGAGGCATGGTGTGGGTTGGCTTGTTAATAGCTCGCAGCGCATTCTGTACGAGTTGCCGGCGGTGTAGGTCCTTTTTTTTGAAGCATGTAGACACATGCAGTAGTCAACCAGATGTGGTGAATGCGGGGATCAGTGATTTGGAAGATCTGCTGGAGGAATGAGGGGCTTATTTTTTGCAATGTTTTCCTTTAGGACGATAGTTACCCCATTTATTCCTTGGAAGAAAAGGTTGTCAAGTAGGTGGGTGAACCGGACAGTGTCACGTGTTTGTGTGTTAGTGGGGAAGGTTAGGGGGGCCTGGTTTGTGTTTATGACCATTAACAACAAACTGTTTTTGATCATCATGACCAGTAAACCTCTTGGGCAAATATCCCCAAAATGATTCAAAGGATAATGCGGTGTAAGACTATTCTGTGGATTCCTAGCAAAGTATAGCACATGCCTCCTATGATCCGCAGGTCTGTACCGAATTTCTGTCTGTAGCTCAAAAAACTGTGGGAGGGGATCAGTCGTAAAAAGCGTAAAGAATAAAAGTGGCCTATTACCAAAGTATAGGGGTGCGTCGACACTGGGCTCACTTGAGAGCTGGTCGGGTTCAGGCAAGCCAATGTCATCAATTGGCAGATTCGGACGTTGCGGTGGGGTTTCTAAGATGGCCCCAGAAGGGGGTGATTCAAGCAGCCATCTATTGGTTGAGGAAGGAAGGGCAACCGGTTACCGAGAAGCAGCATCATGGCAACGGGCATTCCGGTTCCCCCTCAGTACAATGCACACAGAAGCCGTATACCGCTAGTGGAGCAGACGTAGGCAGTGACAGGAGGAATGGAACTGAGGTAGGCTCTACAAATATGATCGGTGCCTAAGAACCATCAGTGCCCTTAGTTGTGAGTTGATCCTAGGGTGTGGGGGGTTACACTCAATTGCCAAGTAGTCGCAGGGTTCGGTGACGGTGGCTCATTAATTACAATTAATAAGGGGATAACACGGTTTACCACATGGTATTCTCATGTTGAACCTCGTTATAAGCTGTACCATTTACACCACTAGCAGCATTACCGAGAAAAGACCATGGTCTAATAAAGATTTAAACTATACTGTCCGTCCAACCCATATTGACTAATCTACTACATTGTCCTTTAACGATCAGCTAACTTTTTAGGGGCCATTTATTGTCTGGCTAAGAAGGACCTTTAACAGCGAGACCTGACTAGAACAAGTCTTTATAAAAACATTCAGGGGAGATTCAATAAAAGTTCTTGTCAGTAAAAATGTGTTCATTTTTGTCCAAAACCCAATAAGATCTTATTTAACATTTGAAAACAACATGGTGGTGGAGCAAAAATTCACTATTGCATTAACATAAGAGACTTTTATTATTACATCTCTCTGATGACTGCTAAAGAATCAAGTTGTAGACATGGGAGAGGAATGTATGAATCAGGCCTGCTCTTTGTAAGACCCAATAGTATCTTTAGTAATAGCATATTATTATGGTTTACAATGAATTCCAGCTTGCATCTGTTTAATTTCCAACACTTCTTCAAGAACCAACGAGAAAAAAGAATATTTCACAGTAAGAGTTGACTTACAGTCACTGTTGTTTGCTATAAAGTAGGTTATTTCACATGATTGTAATTTCTTATATTGTTGCAGCTCTGAAGAAGAATGTATGTAAATCAGTGGCTTGAACCCAAGTTCTGGGGTACTACAGGTAAGGCTTCTAGGAGGAGACCAAGGTACTGAAGGTTTAGATCAGGAGCAATGAGGCTGCATGGAATTGTATGCTGGACAACTCTATGTTCTGTCGGAACTGGATACCAATATGCTGCTGGGACTGTATGCTGAGTGGCTGCGGGAACGGATACCAAGATGCTGCTGGAGAACTGTAATGTCTGGATATGCTGCGTAAGTGGATTGTGCTGCTGGGAGCTGGATACCAAGATGCTGTGGAACTGATAGGCTGGATGTGCTGCCTGGCACGTATGCAGGTAAGTGCTCTTAAGCTGGTATGGCGGTAAGTGGTACCAGAGCGCGGACCTGATCGGAAATGCTGCTGGGTAATGTATCATTGTTGACTTGAAGTGTGCTGGGTAAGATGCTGACGGCAAGACGGTAGGCACGCAGTAAGACCACGATGTACAAGTAGTGACACAGGAGGCGAAGAGTTATAGGAACAGGAAGGTAGACTCACTGGCCTGAGTGTGATCTGCTGAAGTATTCTCAGAACACGTAAGAGAATTCCGCTGGATACAGGAGAAGTGGAGTAACAGAGTCTGGGGTCGCAAAAACCTCTACACAATCGGGTGCCAGGTCCAGGAGGACCCCGGCAATTGAATCCTCCAACGCTGCCACCCGAATGTGTAGCAGTGGCGTGGACCGGGTAGCAGGTAAGTTCTTACGCTTAACATACTTGCTGAATTTAAAGGGTAATGCTCCCATATCTTATATCCAGTTCCCAATCCATTCATTGCCAAATGTTGGAATTCTGTGACAGCAGCTTGGTTGGAAGCTTACTGCTCAAAGCACACGGCAAATTAAGGGAACGTTTTGCTTTGATGCCTTTAATGTTCTGTAATAGGTTTCCGACTTACAAAGTTTAGCTTGGCAGTATTTCTTAAGACTGGAACTCATTGTAACCCTGGACGTAATTAAAATCCATCTTAAATGACCCAGATTATGGTTTCCTTGTGTCTTGCATTTATCAAATGCCACTCTACATGAGCATATAACTCACCATACCATAGGAAGATTCGAAAACGACCATTAAAAGTCAGATGGAAGTCAAATAATTCAAACGTTCGAAAGAAAATACACATAAAATATCAAGTGTAATCTGAAAGTGTTAAGTTTTTTTTTGTCTCTGGGACCTGGGCAAATGGTCGGGGAGGGAACACATTAGTGTAATAGTTTTATTCTCACCCTGCGCTTACTCGAGCTAACCGCTTCAGTTTTTCGCATGATTTGCCCAGTAAACGATTCTAACATTTGATACTTAGCCATAAGATTCAAATGTCGATTGAATTATCCCACCATGCGATTCGAACATTCAATGAATTTCCCTTAAAACGATTCGAAGATCGTTCGATTTTTGATTCGATAGTTAGGAAAAGTCCGGAAATCCGGGTCCAAGAGGTTTGAAGATGTACGAGTACGTTCGAACTCATAAGTTCAGCTCGAACTCGAGTTTGAGTTCTAGTTATCTTAATGATTAAACATTGGGTATTGTGCTTTTTGTTATATGTTGATATATATTTCTGTTCCAAAAATGGGGAGAAAACATGTAATGCAATGTTCTGAAGGAAATAGCATTGTTATTTAATTACAATGTTTATACGTCCATGAAAGTGGCCTTTATCCATTGTAACCACCATAACTATGTTTGAAATTGGGTCTTATTTGTAGGGTATTTTATAGATTCTTTGCTTTCCAACTAATTTTAATTGCACTTTTTTCCATTTAACTTGGCAGCAACATGGACTATCGTACATAAATCAGTGTGGAGAGTGGCATAAACAGAATTTATGGTCCTGTATGACAAGTAAACTTGCGGTAATGTGGTGCATGAGGTCAGTCAGATGTCTGGATAAAGAAATTTAATAGGGCCAATGGGAGACATTACATGGTCATAAAGATATATCTTGAAGACATAGTTCGTGAGGCTAAGTGAAATGAAGAGTTAACAAAAAGTATGGCTTACAGGGGTCTAAGAAGAACTTTCTCCTGTATTGTTAAGAAAGTCATGAACATTTATTGGCGTTTCTATGCGTAACACACTCCAAGAGACATATGCCATTTCCTCCTTGAAGGTAAAAGTAAATTTTCGCACAAAGTAATTTTTTTGCTTGAATATTCACAAACTCAGCGGTCTTTGTTCATTATCCACTGTAACAGCTGTCAGATAAACAGTTGGAGAAAGAAGGTTTGGATGTGAAATTGCAAGGTGTGTCACGAACTACCTGCACGCTCGGATTTGAAAAGCCGGCGTCCTCTGGACACGGCGCCCGATAGTAGGCATGTGCTACCCTGCTCCTTACTCACCTGCCTTGGATCCTGCTCCGCGCCTGCTCCTATACTTACCTTGACTGCTCCAGTGACTACCTTACCTGTATCCTCGTATTACCTTGCAGTATCCCAGTACTTACCATTGACTGTCTCCATTGACACTACCTGGTATATCCTGTACTTACCTTCAGGTATCCAGTATCCTTGCCTGCACTCCAGTGACCACCTTACCTGTATCCTGTACTTCCCTTGCCAGTATCCGTACTTACCAAGAGCCAGTATCTGTACTTACCTTGCCAGTATCCAGTACTACAAGCCAGTATCCTGTACTTACCTTGCAGTATCCAGTACTATACCTTGCCTTCTCCAGGACTACCTTGCCTGTTCCAGTTTCGTCTACTCACACTCATCTGTACCCATGTGTTACTACCTTACCTGTACCAGTATCCAGCCTTCAGTTCCCAGCAGCACCTTGCTCCTGTTAATCCAGCCTACAGTTCCAGCAGCCTCTGTATCCTGCCACCTTCCGACTATCAGCCCATCCTACAAGACGTACTGGAGATCCCCGGCCGTCCGGCCATTGGTTACAGTACTATCGGCCATGGAAACCGCCTGAGGGGGCTATGGCCGATTGAGTAAACTCTCCAAGCTTTGTCAACCGCATGGACATGTTGAACATCATCAGGAGCATGTTGGCTCAGTTTCATGGATTCCTTGCTTTCCGGCTACCCCCAGCTGTGCTCTGCTACCGGGTTTCTACGCCACCCGCTCCTTCGGCGAGCCGACCGGCGATCATCTCTTCGAGAGAGCCCGCATACCTCCACCCTCACGGTTGATGGTGATGCCACAGCCTGCCGTGGGTTCAATTATTCAGTGCCGATCCAATTGAACCTTCAAACCATCTCTTTGCTCGGATCGTACCTAGGTTGATACATCATCGCTTTGTTGGAGGGCATGCACTGGCCTGGGCTTCCTTTATGGGAAAAAGACGATCCTCTAGTCTATAATGTTCGTCTGACTTCCTGAGTACGTTTTCGCAGGTTTCGATGCTCCCAGGAAGAACCTCTGCGCCATCTACCAGTTTGATGCAGCTCCGCAAGGGTCAAGTTCCGTGGGCAATATGCTATCGAATTTCGACCTTGCCTGCGTGAACTTCTTGGAACCAAGGCACTACTGCAGGCCTTTTGGCAGGGACTCTCTGTCGCCTCAAGACGAATAGGTATCTAGGGAACTACCTGTCCCATTGGAAGACTTGATTACAGTAAATGCATACAGATTGATACCCGCTTTCGTTGAACTGGCAGGCAGAAAGGTCTGCAGCTGTTCCACAACCGCCGTAATACATTCCTAGGCCTGCTCAGACCTTTCCTTCGCAACCATATCTTCGGGGAGGAGCCGATGCAATTGGCGGCATCATCTATCCCCAGAAAATCACGCCGACGTACCAATGGCTTTGTCTCTATTGTTGCTGGGCAAGGCCATGTGGAAAAAATTGTCCCCAGAAGTACGGGAAACCTCCGGACCTAGAAGTTAAGAGGAGCTCCTTCTAGGTAACGTTAAGTCTCCTGCCAAATGTGAACCACGAAACTC
Source organism: Hymenochirus boettgeri (assembly GCA_019447015.1). Taxonomy (NCBI): domain Eukaryota; kingdom Metazoa; phylum Chordata; class Amphibia; order Anura; family Pipidae; genus Hymenochirus; species Hymenochirus boettgeri. Next base: position 96,990,468 of record CM033474.1, read on the forward strand.
TTTCTACCAGTTACATCACCTGTTTACGGTAAAACTGTTTCCTCTCAGCCTTTGTCGTTCTGGGCCGCTGGAAATTTTTCATCGATTCTCCTAGGCAGCACCAATTGGGGCTTTCCGTCTTTCCTTCACTGCAGCAACCTCTTCAGTTCTGGCTATTGATAATAACCCGTTGGCTTCAAGCATTATCTCCAAATCTACATAAACGAAGTCACTATTCTCGCATTGGCTAATTTCTATAAGAATTATCGTTCTATTATCTTTTCTTGTAGTCAATAGCCCTCTGCTCCCTACCTTCTATGACTTCCATGGCTCGGACCACAACCCGTTAGATGGTCCTAACAAATGAAACCAGTCTTGGAGCCCCTCTGTTTCAAAAAATTGCCTTTCTACTCATTTGACACTAACCATACATGTGCAGAATAAATCTGAGCAAAAAACCTCCCTGAATGGTATCTGTGATGTCTCTGATGTTCGGTAAAAAAAGCGAGCTGGAGAAGCTACCACCGCAACCGTTCCTACGATTGCCCTATCGATCTTACTTTCTGGTACTTAGCCTTCATCGGGGACCACACTACCCCACTGCTCCCTTAGAAACTCTACGCCATGTGAAGAGTACATTATTCTGAACATTGTTGTCTAGGGGTTTCATAACAACCTTCCACTTCCCCCGCTGGAGCTGGGTCTTTTTTGTTGAAAAACGACGGGGTTCGACCCGTGCAAGTCACTACGTGGGTTGAATAAATCACTATAGAATCACTTCTCCTCTCCCTCTCATCTCTGACTATTTGACCAGATAAAAGGGGTCTAAAATATTTACCCACGGATCGTTGGGGGGATAAATCGATCCGTATACGCCAAGTGACGAGTTGGAGAACCACCTTTAACACCAGGGGACGGCCTACGAAATATCTCGCTATGCCCTTGGCTTTGTAAGCTCCAGCCGGTGTTCCAAGAATTCATGAAATGACATTTTCCGGGAATATGTGGGTATCAGTCTGTAGTAGTATATCTCGATGACATGTTTAAATCTTTTCTATGATTGCCCGCACAGTGTGTTATCTACGGTACTCCGAGAGAGACTAGCCTATAAGCCAAACTGGAAAAGTGTCTGTTGGAGTGTTCACAAGTACCCTTCGGGCTACACATCGTATCTGCGCCAAGGGGTTCAGATGGATCCTGTTAAAGTTCGGCATTCAAGATTGGTCTCTTTCCTAGGGAACCAAGCTATTCACGAGGTTCATGTGGCTTTGCCAATTACTACAGCCATGCATTCAGGGGTTCCGTCAATAATTTCTATTCCGTTCATATTAGCCCTCATCAGTAAAGGTGGTAAGCCTCAGTCATGTGACCCCTGCAGTGCCTTCACAGCCTTCAAAATCAAGACTCAAGGACGGCTTGTGATGCTCCTGTTCTAGTACATAGATCCTAGTTTCCCTTTACAATCGAAGTTGATGTTTCTCAGCACTTGGGCGCGGAGCCGTCACTTTCCCAGAGGACAAGGCCCTAAAGAGAACTCCATCCCTGGTGCTTATTTTTCTCTAAGAAGTTTCTACCCAACGAGCAAAACTTGATGTTGAATAGGACTTACTTGCCATCAATGGCACCGAGGAGTGGCGTCTATTGGAAGGCCATTCTGTTACCTATCACCATCCTTACCGACCATAAAAATCTCGAATACATCATCCGAATCTCAAAAGGTTAAATCCCGTCAAGCGACGGTGGTTTTATGCTTTTCCCTGATTCAACTTTGTTATCACTACCCAACCTGGTTCCAAACAAGGAAAGCTGAGCCCTTCCAGTCATTTGTTTGCCTTCCGACGTAATTATGAAGATACGAGGGCCCCCCAATATACCAACCACTAAAAATCTTGGCTCTCTATATCTCACCCTCTGGCAAAATCTTTGTTCCTGTTTCATTCGGAAGCTATCTTCTTCTACTCACTGTTACCAAGCAAAGCCGGGCATCCGGGGTGTTAACAAAACTTTTAATATTCTTGCCAGCGTTCCTTTGGTGCCCAAAATGAGAACAGATGTAAAGACCTTTATTCAAGGTATGTACCAGCTGGTGCTCATCCAAGTCTTGCTAGACCCCTCCCTGTCGGTACTTCTTAACACCCTCCCATTCCGTCCAGACCTTGGACCCATCTATCCATGGACTTTATTGTTGAACCTTGTGACTTCACCTTCCAAGAGAAGCACAGGTTATATTGGTGACAGTAGACCGACTTCAGCAAATGGCCCTTTTGTACCCTCCCCAAACTACCATCCTCACGGATGTAGCAGCAACTTATTTATTTCACATATCTTCCGCTTGTCATTGACTCCTTTGAATTGTATCTGACGGGGTATCTCAATTTTTTCCAAATTTTGGAGGGCGACTTTGTAAGTCAATGAACATTCAGGTTACAGTTTCCTCATCGGCTTACCACCCCCTACACAGCCAAGGGTCTACTGAACGCACTAATCAGTCTTTGGAAACAAATCTTGGTTGTTATCTTCCTATTACTCCAGGATATTGGCCTGCCGTTCTCCTTGGGTGAGTTACCCATAACAATTCACATCCATACTTCTACGGGGAAATCCTCCTTTTTTGTGTGTGTTTGGGACGAATCAATGTTCCTCAGGATTTTCTTTGTCCACACAGTACCTGCTGCCAATGACTCGGCGGCCCCAGATGACCGCTATCTGGCAGCTACAGAAGTCAGCCGCCTCAGAAATCTGCTTTGGGTACAAAAAAAAAACTGCAGCAGATAGGAGACGTAGAGACCCCAGCGTATTCTGTTGGGATAAAAGTGTGCTCTCCTCTTCGCTATATTACCTACGGGTTCCTTCCCTAAACTGGGACCCAATTTATGTCCTTTCCTATCCTGGTATTAATCGGTCGCAGTGGCTGTTCGCCTCCACTGCCTTCCATCATGCGGATTTCCTAATGTGTTTCATATTTCCCTCAGCAGCCAGTATGCCTCTAATCAGATTCCACACTGTACAAACCTCCCAGTTCCAGGTTTCTGTTTGATGAGTCAGCAGGAGTTTGAGTTGAGAAAAATCTTGGACTCTAGATTCTGGAGGAGGGTCTCTTCAGTAATTTGGTCCACTGGAAGGATTCGAGCTCCAGAAAAAAGCTTGGATTAAACATTTTTTGCTGATTGTGCACGATCCTCGTCTATTCAGAGTTTCCTAGGAATTTTCCAGGACAACGGGCCCGTTGGGGTCCTGTGGCCCCCGGTAAGGGGGGGGGTACTGTCACGAATTTACTGCCGAATCCGGTCGCCTAGCGCCGCTCTAGGATCTCGGGTGGGCGCGTCGCGGACGTACACGACGCAGCCACGCACGGCTGGCGGCGCGAGATTTGAAAAGCCGAGTCCTCCTGGAACCCGGCGCCCGAATGTAATTAGCTACCCTGGCCCTTACTCACGCCTGCTGGATCTCGCTCCGCTTCATGGCCCCTTATACTTCCTCTTGCCTGCACCATGTGACTACCTTACCTTATCCTGTACTTACCTTGCCAGTATCAGTACCTTACGCCTGCCCCCGCTCCATGACCACCTTACCTGTATCACTGTACTACCTTGCCAGTATCCTACTACTTTACCTGCTCTCCAGTGACCACCTACCTGTATCTGTACTTAACCTTCCAGTATATCAGTACTTACCAAGCCAGTACCGTGACTTACTTTGCCAGTATCCAGTACTGTACCTGCCTAACCCTCCATGCCACCTCCATATCCAGTACTTTACACTTGCCAGGTATCCAGTTACTTACCTTGCGTCTCCAGTGCTACTTGTCCTGTTATCCAGTTTCCGTCTAACACACCTCATCTGGTATCCAGTTTACCCTACTTATCCTGTATGCCAGTATCCATCCTCAGTTCCAGCAGACACCTTCTACCTGTTTCCAGCCTACAGTTTCCCGACGCCTCTGATCCTGCCCCTTACGCGACTGATCGCCTCCTCCTAAAGACGTACGTGAGTACCGGCCGTCCGGCCATTTGGTATCAGGGGTCATCCCTCTCTCCATGCTGGCTGATAGTGATTTCGAAGCATGCTCCAAACTTAATCGATAGTAGGTCAGATAAAAGTATGGTTGGATAAGAGATTGAGGGAGGATACTGGCCATTACAAAAAGTATTGTTTTATTAACAGTCTGTGTGGGCATGTATATTGTTAACCACGTCTGTTGTGGGTAATTGCAGTAATGGGCTTTATTGTTACTGTTGTCCTAGCTTCAGTTCTCTGTACTTTAATCTAGCAATCTCAAAGTATATGGTGTGGCTTATCTGGTGGGGAGAAAGGGGATGTTGTAAGTACTGTAACTGCATGTTTTCCTTACAATTAGGTTATTGCAAATTAAGGTTAATCACAGCTGGTGAACAGTAATTAACTGTGGACCAGATTAAGGATCTATCCCGCTAGAAATTAGTTTTTAAATGGTGATTTAGGGATTGGTCCTCCACTAATGCACTTTTTTTTAGGGATAGGCCCACTAAGCACTTTCAAGCATGTTCACTTGCTTGCCGAAGATTTTAAGTAACATGGAAACGTGGGGACGCACAGTCCCTGCAATTTCCGTATGAGCTGGAAATTGCGCATCCGTTTCCCGTTTGGACACGCATGCGGATCACTAGTTTTTTTTGCGCCACAACTCATAGCGATCCACCATTTTTTGAGTGTGCACAGCACACAGGTTGAAGTAACCTGCACCACTTGCTTGCATGATTCTGGTACTGAGCCTCAGTCTTAGGGCTTTCTATACACTATGCAGGGCAGCTCCTTTTTCCATGAAGTCAATCTAAAAAGATTGGCTGTCTGGCCTAGCCAGTGTTCTGATCATGTTAACAGTCCTCTCGTGGGTTATACAGGTGAAGACCGCATAATAGTTTTCATGGTTCAAGAGAGTGTCAAGGAGGCCATTTTGTGAAAATAAAGAAACCACGCTTCAAATTACCATTAGCAAAAGTTGCTAATAATAGTTTGGCTAATAAAAAGGTTGAGACGTTTAGTACCTTCAGCACTGGGGTTACCTTGACGGGTAGGAAGGATAGAAACGGCCCTTAACTTTTTTCTGTACATAACGGGAAACTCTCTATTAAGCTTAATGTTACAAATAAAATTGTAATTTATTTGTTGTGTTATTTTAAATCTATTTGTCTACTTACTTGTTTGAGAGCTGAGAATGAAGATTCAGCTGGAGGCTAAAAATAAGTTTGCATGATGAAACATATACTTATATATATGGCCCTCCTTGCCCATTCACTTTGCAATTGCAAAAAAGATTGGGCCGGGTGTTTTTTATGACATGACGTGAATGTTGGAAGAAAGTCACAGGAATGTCAGTGGATAAGTTCTTACTGTATGGCCAGCTTTAGGGCAGCTGCAGTTTATCAACAACCAATACCATAAATGTATATGTAAATTAAAATGAAGTTCAAGATTAAGAAATAGGAGCATATTGAAGTAGTTAAAATAGATTTTTAACTTGTCAGGATAACAATTGATATTAAAAATGTTTTCCAATCCTGGATTTAATAGTAATATGCGGTGGTCTATGCAAAATCGTTGCCATAGTTAAAAAGTCTATTTTATTTTTCTGTAATATAAATGTCATATTGTTTACTTACTTCCTCGACAGCTGGGATAAAAGTTTCTGCTCCTTGAGCTGGAAGCTACAAAACAAGTTTGCACGGTTAAACATACTAATATATGTGATGATTAGATGTATACAATTAAACACAAAAAGTGTGTACTGTATTGTAAATATAGAGATCCCTTTATTAAAAGACAAGAAAAAAAAGAGTGAGACTTATGCAGTTGCAAATAATACAATCATATACTGTGCCGGTTACCAGATAGGTAGGATGTAAGGCTAGATTTAAACCTGCTAATTGAGGTTTCTTGACGTACAGAGAGGGTAATAGAATTCCAGAGGATGGGAGCTATGAGACAGAAAGGTTTAAGGTGAGAGGAAGCAGTCCGAGTGGGGGGTCTGTACAGGAGCTGGTTCTGCGATAAGCAGAGGGTACGTGCAGGAACATATGGGTAGACTAGAGAGGAAATATAAGGAGGAGCAGCAGAGCAAAGGGATTTAAATGTTAGGAGAAGGATTTTGTATGTAATGCACTGTTTAAAGGAGAGCCAGGTTGTTGTCCTGTACAGAGGAGATTTGGGATCCGGTTTATTAGAGAGCGAAACAATATGTGTGGCAGAGTTAAGTATAGACTGAAGGGGAGAGAGGTGGGAAGAAGGAAGACCAGAAAGTAGTAGGTTGCAATAGTCCAGACGCGATAGGATGAGAGCATGCATAAGCATAGCGGTGGTCGGGAGAGAAAGGAACCTGCGGATTTTGGCTATATTGTGAAGGAAGAGGCGGCAGGTTTTTGCAACATAGTTAATTTGGTTAGAAAAGGAGAGAAAGAAGTCAATAATTACCCCTAGGCAGCGTGCCGATTGGATAGGGAAATGGGGGTATTCTCAACAGAGATGGAGAAAGATGGGATCAGTTCAGTTTTAGAAAGATTTAATTTGAGGTATCGGTTAGACATCCAGGAGAAGATGGCAAGGAGGCAGTCGAAGACGCGTGATTGGATGTCAGGAGTTAGCGTAGGGGTGGACAAGTAGATTTGTGTATCGTCTGCATATAAATAATAGCTGAAGCCAAAAGAGGTAATAACATCTCCCAAGGAAATAGTGTAGAAGGAGAACAATAAGGGTCCAAGGACAGACCCCTGCGCGACCCCCACCCCAAGAGGAACCGGAGAAGAGGTATTGCTAGCATAAGATACCGAGTAAGTTCTGTCAGAGAGATAGGATAGAAACCAGGATGCCACTTCATTCCGAATGCCCAAAGAAGAAGTAAACTCATAAGGAGGGAATGATCGTCTGTGTCGAAAGCAGAGGAGAGGTCAAGGAGAATAAGTATAGAAAAGTGACCATTGGCCTTGGCAACCTGCAGATCATTCACAACCTTACACAGGGCCATCTTGGTGGAATACAAAGGACGGAATCCAGATTGCAAAGGATCCAATAGGTTATGAGCATGAAGGTAGTTAGCGATATGGGAGAAGACTAATCGTTCTAGCCATTTAGAGGTAAGAGAGAGACCGGGCGGTAATTGACTAAACAAGAGTGGTCCAGCGAGGGCTTTTTAAGTATGGGCTTAACATGGGCATGCTTAAAGACGGAAGGGAAAATTCTAGATGTAATGGAGGCATTGAATATGTGGGTGAGTATAGGGAAAGAGAGGGTCTCTGGGAGGGTGTGAACACTGGTTTAGTGGGGACATTTCTGTGATATGTCTGGGAGATATAATCATGTACTCTTAAGGTACTAATAGATATGAAATACATATACTAATATATATGGCCCACCTGGCCCATTTGCTTTGCAATCGCAAAAAAGATTGGGACAGATAATTTTTTGACATCACGTGAATGTCATGAGAATGTCATGGGAATATCAGTGGGTGAGTTTGTAGTGTATGGCCAGCTTTAGGGTAGCTGCCATTTATCAACAACCACAGTTTTAAATTCTATTTTATTTTTCTGTAATATAAATGTCATATTGTTTACTTACTTCCTCGACAGCTGAGAGAAAAGTTTCTGCTCCTTGAACTGGAAGCTACAAAACAAGTTTACATGGTGAAACATACTAATACATGTGATGATAAGATGTATACAATTAAACACAAAAAGTGTGTACTGTATTGTAAATATAAAGTACCATTTGTAAAAAGACAAAAAAAATAATTTTAGAACCTATTTTTGCTATCCTGTTCCTTTTGTCAAACCTAAAGTCTAAAAAACAGTATCCATAGAAAATCAGGAAAACAACTGTGCATTAAATCCTCCAAATTATCCAGCACACTTATCCTGCCAGGAGACATGATCACTGGCAAAATCTCCAGCAATTATGTCTTCTGGTAGGAAAGGGAGGGTGTGAACACGTACCAATAACTGGTTTAGTGAGGACACTTCTATGATATATCTGGGAGATATAATCATGTACTCTAAGGGCATCTATAGTGAAAAAAACACCTTGAGACATTATACACATAAATACATTTGCTACTTGCTCCCTGTCTCTTACCTTTTTCTGTGGCTCTATTTTTGAGATAGACTTAAGCTGGGTACACACACTACAGATCATTGAAAGATGACAGACAGGATCTGCATGATCCTGTCTGTCATCTTTCAAAGATCTGCATACACACAGTCCCGAGCGTTCTCCCTATTAACATCATAGGGAGAACACTCGGGACTGTGTGTTTCCCTCGGCCGCGGCAGACTCTTCTATAGGGAGTCTAACGCAGCCGATGGAAATTTTTGGTCTTTCCCAAACAGGAGTTTGGCCAACCTGATCGTTAGGCAGGCGTGAGCTTGTTTGAAAAACGAAGGTGCACATAGTACTGATAAAGCCCCGATATCGTCGGATCAGACGGAATTGAGGCTTTACCGTTACTGTGTGTACCCAGCTTAATATCTCTGTGCAGGAGTGCCCCCTCCCCTCTCTGACTATTCCCCCGTGCCTGTTACAATCCGATTTCCCTCATTGTGACAAGCAACAAATCATTTTTTTGGTTTTATTTTGTGTAACTCTACTTACATCCTCAACAGCTAATGCTTCCTCTTTTTTTGTGGCTCCATTTTTGAGATAGACTTAAGCTGGGTACACACACTACAGATCATTGAAAGATGACAGACAGGATCTGCATGATCCTGTCTGTCATCTTTCAAAGATCTGCATACACACAGTCTCGAGCGTTCTCCCTATTAACATCATAGGGGGAACACTTGGGACTGTTTGTTTCCCTCGGCCACGGCAGACTCCTCTATAGTGAGTCTAATGCAGCCGATGGAAATTTTTGGTCTTTCCCAAACGGGAGTTTGGCCAACCTGATTGTTAGGAAGCCATGAGCTTGTTCGAAAAACGAAGGTGCACACAGTACCGATAAAGCCCCGATACCGTCGGATCAGACGGTATTGAGGCTTTACCATTACTCTGTGTACCCAGCTTAATATCTCTGTGCAGGAGTGCCCCCTCCCCTCTGTGCCTGTTAGCTGGCTGAAAGGAAAGCCGCTCATGTGTATGACATCTTTGAAGTCTCCTCAATCAGACGTCATCTTGACCTTACTGAAACTCCACCCCTCTAGACAGTGACCAATAGAATGCAAGTGTCTCTGTTGTCCTGGAGACACCTGGTAGTGAAGTGCGTGTTGGAAGTAAAGTTACACGGACATTTACTTCTACAATCCGATTTCCCTCATTGTGACAAGCAACAAATCATTTTTTTTGTTTTATTTTGTGTAACTCTACTTACATCCTCAACAGCTAATGCTTCACCCAGCTTAATATCTCTGTGCAGGAGTGCCCCCTCCCCTCTCTGACTATTCCCCTGTGCCTGTTAGCTGGCTGAAAGGAAAGCCGCTCATGTGTATGACATCAGTGAGAACAGACAGTAATGGTCCCATACAGTGAGAACAGACAGTAATGGTCCCATACAGTGAGGACAGACAGTAATGATCCCATACAGTGAGGACAGACAGTAATGGTCCCATACAGTGAGAACAGACAGTAAAGGTCCCATATAGTGAGAACAGACAGTAAAGGTCCCATACAGTGAGAACAGACAGTAAAAAATCCTAATGTGAAAGTTTTTCTCCCCAAAACACCTTTTTATTGTAACATTCTTCTTTATTATGTTGCATTAACTACATGTGAGAAATAGATTTTTATTTATTACAGATTGTGTGTATCAGTCTGCATGCATTTGTGTATGTCTGCCTGCATGTGTATACTGTATGTCTTTTCACATGTGTAAAAGTTCCTGCTCCTTGAACTGGAAGCCACAAAACAAGTTTACATGTTGAAACATACTAATACACGTGATGATACGATGTATAAAATTAAAGACAAAAAGTGTGTACTGTATTGTAAATTTAAAGATACGGGCAGCACGGTGGCTCAGTGGTTAGCACTGATGCCTTGCAGCGCTGAGGTCCTGAGTTAAAATACTCTGTTGGACACATCTGCAAGGAGTGTCTATTTTTGCTATCCTGTTCCTTTTGTCAAACCTAAAGATTAAAAAAACAGCATCCCTAGAAAATCAGGAAAACAGCTGTGCATTACATAAAGGGCATCTATAGTGAAAAAAACACCTTGAGACATTATACACATAAATACATTTGCTACTTGCTCCCTGTCTCTTTTTTTGTGGCTCCATTTTTGAGATAGACTTAAGCTGGGTACACACACTACAGATCATTGAAAGATGACAGACAGGATCTGCAAGATCCTGTCTGTCATCTTTCAAAGATCTGCATACACACAGTCTCGAGCGTTCTCCCTATTAACATCATAGGGAGAACACTCGGGACTGTTTGTTTCCCTCGGCCACGGCAGACTCCTCTATAGGGAATCTAATGCAGCCGATGGAAATTTTTGGTCTTTCCCAAACGGGAGTTTGGCCAACCTGATTGTTAGGAAGCCATGAGCTTGTTCGAAAAACGAAGGTGCACACAGTACCGATAAAGCCCCGATACCGTCGGATCAGACGGTATTGAGGCTTTACCATTACTGTGTGTACCCAGCTTAATATCTCTGTGCAGGAGTGCCCCCTCCCCTCTGTTTTATTTTGTGTAACTCTACTTACATCCTCAACAGCTAATGCTTCTGGACCAATTTCATCGACTTTAAGCTAAAAAAAAAATAGTTATAATATTATAACAAAATATAGAAAGATAGATGAATAAATTGTTTTATTTATTACAGATTGTGTGTATCAGTCTGCATGCATTTGTGTATGTCTGCCTGCATGTGACTATTTCCCGTGCCTGTTAGCTGGCTGAAAGGAAAGCCGCTCATGTGTATGACATCTTTGAAGTCTCCTCAATCAGACGTCATCTTGACCTTACTGAAACTCCACCCCTCTAGACAGTGACCAATAGAATGCAAGTGTCTCTGTTGTCCTGGAGACACCTGGTAGTGAAGTGCGTGTTGGAAGTAAAGTTACACGGACATTTACTTCTACAATCCGATTTCCCTCATTGTGACAAGCAACAAATCATTTTTTTTGTTTTATTTTGTGTAACTCTACTTACATCCTCAACAGCTAATGCTTCTGGACCAATTTCATCGTATTTAAGCTAAAAAAAAAATAGTTATAATATTATAACAAAATATAGAAAGATAGATGAATATACAATCCGATTTCCCTCATTGTGACAAGCAACAAATCATTTTTTTTGTTTTATTTTGTGTAACTCTACTTACATCCTCAACAGCTAATGCTTCTGGACCAATTTCATCGACTTTAAGCTAAAAAAAAAATAGTTATAATATTATAACAAAATATAGAAAGATAGATGAATAAATTGTTTTATTTATTACAGATTGTGTGTATCAGTCTGCATGCATTTGTGTATGTCTGCCTGCATGTTTATACTGTATGTCTTTTCACATGTGTGTATGTGTTTGTCTGCTGCATGCATGTGTGTATGTCCATCTGCATGCATTTGTATGTATGTGTGTGCATCTATGTGTATGTGTGTTTGTCTGTATGCATGTGTCTGTGTGCTGTATGTATGTGTTTACTTTCTTTCTCGACAGCTGAGAGAAAAGTTCCTGCTCCTTGACCTGGAAGCTACAAAACAAGTTTACATGGTGAAACATACTAATACATGTGATGATAAGATGTATACAATTAAAGACAAAAAGTGTGTACTGTATTGTAAATTTAAAGATACGGGCAAAAAGTTCCTGCTCCTTGAACTGGAAGCTACAAAACAAGTTTACATGGTGAAACATACTAATACATGTGATGATAAGATGTATACAATTAAAGACAAAAAGTGTGTACTGTGTTGTAAATTTAAAGATACGGGCAGCATGGTGGCTCAGTGGTTAGCACTGATGCCTTGCAGCGCTGAGGTCCTGAGTTAAAATACACTGTTGGACACATCTGCAAGGAGTGTCTATTTTTGCTATCCTGTTCCCTTTGTCAAACCTAAAGATTAAAAAAACAGCATTCCTAGAAAATCAGGAAAACAGCTGTGTATTACATCCTCCAAATTATCCAGCACACTTATCCTGCCAGGAGACATGATCAATGGCAAAATCTCCAGCAATTATGTCTTCTGGTAGGAAAGGGAGGGTGTGAACACGTACCAATATCTGGTTTAGTGAGGACATTTCTGTGATATATCTGGGAGATATAATCATGTACTCTTAAGGTACTAATAGATATGAATACATATACTAATATATATGGCCCACCTGGCCCATTTGCTTTGCAATCGCAAAAAAGATTGGGAGGGATATTTTTATGACATCATGTGAATGTTAGAAGAATGTCAGAAGAATGTCATGGGAATGTCAGTGGGTGAGTTTGCAGTGTATGGTCAGCTTTAGGGTAGCTGACGTTTTTCAACAACCAATGAAATAGGAGAGAAGAACCATGGCTTTGGAACCTTACCTTTGGCTACTTTCTTCAGTGTATCCTTTACAACAGCGGGGATTTTGATTGGCTCTGCATGTCGTTCAACCAGTTCACTTATCTCTTTATTGGCCAAAGCTTCCCGTCGTTTTTGTGTCAGGGCACCAGCAACAGCAGAGAGAACCCCTAAATATGACAAATATATAAATATATATATATTGGCTTTAGAAAGGCTCCAGGAAAAGAGCCGAAATGTTTCTTTAGGTTTAGCATAATTCACAAATAAAGAACTTGTTGAAAGACCCTGGAGTGTTCCTTTACATCGTATACATGTAATGTTTATATAGATATATTTATATAGATTTAAAAGGATTTTTTCCTCATTCTAAAGCAAGATTTGCAGGTTTTCAGAAACATTTTTTTCCACCCTTTCACATATTGATATTATGAGCACATAAGTGTGTAGTGCGTTTTAAAGAAATAGGAGAGAAGAACCATGGCTTTGGAACCTTACCTTTGGCTACTTTCTTCAGTGTATCCTTTACAACAGCGGGGATTTTGATTGGCTCTGCGAAAAAGACCAGGCACTCACCCCCTGTATGAGTATATAAACAAACCCTTTATTGTGCAACATTGGGCAGAAAACATAAAGTGCTAATAAAAACAATTAAAAACATATATACAAATACATAAATGGATTCCGAAATATAAACAATAATCACCATAAAATCTCTCGCCAAACAAAATATACTCTGAAGTAAATATATCAGACTAAATCCCATATACTCATCTGTCCAAAAAGTCTCAGTCACAGTCAACAAGTCGCCATCTCAACATCAATGGAGGCAAAGAGAAAAATAAATGGTGGTAGTAGCAAGTAGTAGCAAGTGCAGGAATCACATCAGGACAAGCAGTAGAGGACGCTGAACGCGTTTCGCTACTCAGCTTTCTCATCCATTTATGTATTTGTATATATGTTTTTAATTGTTTTTATTAGCACTTTATGTTTTCTGCCCGATGTTGCACAATAAAGGGTTTGTTATAGCTCATACAGGGGGTGAGTGCCGGGCTTTTCTCTTTTTTAGGGTTCAAATATATACACTAACTACTACATAACAATCTAAATTCTTACATACATCATATAAAACAAGTAAGTTAGCTTGACAAAAATCATTTTTCACGAATCCGTGTTAATTACTACTTAAATCAGTCTTGTGACACAATTCAGAATATGTTCCTGTAATAAAGTTTCTAATCTTCCCCGACCACTGATGTTAACTTACAGGTTTATTCTTACCAGCTGTGAATGATTAAGCATTTTAAATTGGTATTACATTAGCTTTTTTCCAGTCCAGAGGCACATTTCCAGACAGAAGTGAAATGGAAAGATATGGATCAATGTTCCAGATACCACTAAACTTTAACTTCTCTAAGGTCGTTAGCACAGCTCCACCCATATACTCAGCCTTATCTTTCAGCCATCATTTACCCATCTTTCTGCTAAAAGCATTATTCTAATTCTCCATTTTTTCCAGTATTTTGATTTGTTTAAAACATTTTAGATTATTATTTAATGTATTACACATTTAGATGTAAATTCCTTCCTCAATCTATTCTACCCTCTTTCCTTCCCCATTATTTATTTTACCCCTGTTGCTAATACCCATTATCTACTCCAGTGACATCTAAAGAATGCTAAGTTTAAAATGTCCTGCAGACCTTTAGCCATCTCTTCCCTGTGTTTTCATGTTTATTGCTTATGGTTTTTACATACAAATAAATAAATAAGAGGGCTTTCTCCTGCAATTGTTCAAGTGCAAAGTTTTTTTGATGACTGAAGAAGGAAAAGATGAGAGAGAGGTAGACCAGATAGTAGTAGGTTATAGTTGACCGGACATAAGAATATTCAGAGAAAATGCATCTGCATCAACTAATGAAGCGACACACACATACATCACAATTTGCAGTGATTGACAAATCAGTAGGGTTAAAGAGGAGGGTGTATAGGTTGGATAGATGGACATTTGGCTTTAGTCAAACTCAATTACTATTACTATGTTATCATTCCATGTATTTATTTACAGTTGCTAATTGCGGCCACACAATACTATCGCCTCCCTGCAAAGGCAGAAATGATCTGAAGAAAATGTCCTATCAGACAGTGGTATTTAAACCTAGTCACCAAAAAAATTATTAATTTTTATCTGGTATGCCATTAGAGAAAAAATTTGCCTGGGTGGTAATTTGCCCCATCCAATCAATGACACCTTTATTGGTCTACTACAGTTAGAAAGGTTTGATAATATGATTGTTGCTGCAAATTAAGAACATGGGCAAAAGTTGCACCTTTATAAACAAGGCCAATGTTGTAGAGGACAATTAATTAATATAGATACAATAGTGATTTTAGAATTCTTACTGGTGAGAGTAAAAAGCGCTGAAATGTCTTTTGAGTTTGTAATGCCTTGTTCTTTATCTTGGAAAGCTACACTGGTACTTATATGATAGTTTATTCTTTTTGACATGTTGTTCATTATTCTGAAGTAAAAATAATAACCTTTTATGTCTCATTGGAAAGTAGCCTGGCATATACCAGTAATGCACATAAAAGGAGATGTAATAAAGGTCATTAATCGTCAAATGCAAACCCCTAACCTGACACTTACAATATACGCGTGCCGGGCACCTGATGATATAAGCATGTCCACCCACAAAACATAATTTAACCCACTACTGGCCCCACTGTGTAGTGTAAAGATCCTTACCTCAGATCCTTGCTCAAATGGTTTTCCGCAATGTCCCTCCAAAGTCCCAAAAACTGACCACCAGGAGCCTAGCAGAGTCCATATAGGACTCTGCCTCCTGTTCTCCTCCTGGAGAAAAATGTCATGCGCACTGCACCCCTTCATACCTCCCTTCCCTCCCATTTCTCTCTCCTTCCCCCTATCTCAAATCCCCTTTTCTGTAGTGTAGGGCTCCCTCCCCCAGCCCCAACCACTATAGTAATTTTTGCAGAAATACCCCGAACTCACTTACATTACCTGTTTCCCCCGGCATTCTGGATAGCCGGAAGCAGCATCCGTGACTGGCTGCTCAGCCACTCATTATATGCATAATCCATGCATACAAACACACTTGTATACAGTCAGACACTTTTGCACCCAAAACACTGTATCTCAACAGTACACACTCATGAAAACAGTCAGAACACACGCATACAACAAGTCATGTCACTTCTAACTCTTTGTCACTTGTTAACCGCTTAAAAGTCCTGACATCATTGTGCTCCCTCACTCTATTCAAACAACACATTTCAGGGAGATTGTATATTATTTCAGGGATGTCAGGGAGTCGTGCTCACACTCATACAGGGGGTGAGTGCCTGGTCTTTTTCTCTTTTTTAGGTTTTCAAATACTACACTACACTACTACTACTACCAATCTAAATTCTTATTTAGGGTAGCTGACGTTTTTCAACAACCAATGCCGTAAATGTATACGTATGTAAATTATTTCAAGACTAAGAAATTACATCTATTTTTTTTAACTTGTCAGGATAACAATTGATATTAAAAATGTTTTCCAATTCTGGATTTAATAGTAACATGCGGTGGTCTATGCAAAATCCTTGTCATAGTTGAAAAGTCTATTTTATTTTTCTGTAATATAAATGTCATATAGTTTACTTACTTCCTCGACAGGTGAGATGAAAGTTTCTGCTCCTTGATCTGGAAGCTACAAAACAAGTTTAAACTGTGAAAAATACTGTGAAATTATTTTATATTGGGAGGTAGAATCATAAGGGTTTGATACTGATTGGGAGGTAGAATCATAAGGGTTTGATACTGATTGGGAGGTAGAATCATAAGGGTTTGATACTGATTGGGAGGTAGAATCATAAGGGTTTGATACTGATTGGGAGGTAGAAGTTTACTTTCTTTCTCGACAGCTGAGAGAAAAGTTCCTGCTCCTTGAACTGGAAGCTACAAAACAAGTTTACATGTTGAAACATACTAATACACGTGATGATACGATGTATAAAATTAAAGACAAAAAGTGTGTACTGTATTGTAAATTTAAAGATACGGGCAGCATGGTGGCTCAGTGTTTAGCACTGATGCCTTGCAGCGCTGAGGTCCTGAGTTAAAATACTCTGTTGGACACATCTGCAAGGAGTGTCTATTTTTGCTCAGTGTATGGTCAGCTTTAGGGTAGCTGACGTTTTTCAACAACCAATGCCATAAATGTATACGTATGTAAATTATTTCAAGACTAAGAAATTACATCTATTTTTTTTAACTAGTCACGATAACGATTGATATTAAAAATGTTTTCCAATTCTGGATTTAATAGTAACATGCGGTGGTCTATGCAAAATCCTTGTCATAGTTAAAAAGTCTGTTTTATTTTTCTGCAATATAAATATCATATAGTTTACTTACTTCCTCGACAGGTGAGATGAAAGTTTCTGCTCCTTGATCTGGAAGCTACAAAACAAGTTTAAACTGTGAAACATACTGTGAAATTATTTTATATTTGGAGGTAGAATCATAAGGGTTTGATACTGATTGGGAGGTAAAATCATAAGGGTTTGATACTGATTGGGAGGTAGAATCATAAGGGTTTGATACTGATAGAAAAAGAAAAATAAAAGAACTGGAAATTATTCAAAGTTAACAACACAATAGAAATAGGCCATAACATTTTGTTCTTTGCATAATGGAAAACCCTAATTGGATTTTAATTGTTTGATTTAAATATATATCTTGTTTTTTACTAACTTGCTCAACGGCTGGTCCAGATAAATCGCATTCCTCAGCTGGAGGCTAAAAAATAAAGGTTACAATTCAGTTATAATATTATAACAAAATATAGAAAGATAAATGAATAAATTGTTTAATTTATTACAGATTATGTGTATCAGTCTGCATGCATTTCTGTATGTCTGCCTGCATGTGTATACTGTATGTCTTTTCACATGTGTGTATGTTTCGAACATTCGATAAATCATCGAAAGTCCGGGAAATAGCGAAAGTCCGCGTCCGAGATAGTTTGAGAAGTCCGGGTCCGTTTGAACTCGAACAGTTCGGCTCGAACTCGGGTTCGAGTTCGATGCCATACCTAGTGGTATTCTGTTAGATTAACTGGACTTGAAGTTTAGGATCTTGGTATTTTCGAAAATACGTATGTATGGAATTAAGAGAAATCCTTGTATTTTCGAAAATTTTCGAAAATACGTGTTTTCCCGTATTTTCGAAAATTTTCGAAAATACGTGAAAACTCGTGTATGTCTGCCTGCATGTGTATACTGTATGTCTTTTCACATGTGTGTATGTGTTTGTCTGCTGCATGCATGTGTATATGTCCATCTGCATGCATGTGTATGTATGTGTGTGCATCCACGTGTATGTGTGTTTGTCTGTATGCATGTGTCTGTGTGCTGTATGTGTGTATGTCTATCTGCATGTATATGTGTATGTCTGCATGCATGTGTGTATGTGTGTCTGCATTCATGTGTGTGGTGCATGCATGTATGTGTCTTTGTGTATTTGGATGCATGTGTGTGTTTGTCAGCATAACACACATTTATCTCTATTTGGATGCATGTGTGTGTTTGTCAGCATAACACACATTTATCTCACAGAGTTAATGACAAGTGCCTGTTAATGTATCAGGCTTAATTGTCTAGTCTAAATTTTGACCAATCATCAAAACCCCCGAGATGTCCCACTCCTGTGTACCTCCATCTGTGGATTAACCCTTCTCCTGCCTGAAGAAACCATCCACCTCCATTTTCCTTTATGCCTCTGTCCTGTTATCCACCTGAGAAGTGGAAACTGTATTCTGATACCAAGTTGAGTCAAGCTCTATACTAGCCATCTGTGCTAGTGGGTTGTTTTTTCTAGAAGAATAAATGATTGCATTCCTCTACGCCTACTTGTAATGTCAATCAAATCCCTGTGACATGACCCTCTTCCCTGCTCAAGTCGCTCCCTCTTCCATGCTCTGTAACAAACATAGAGATAAGAGCATTAGCATGGGGAGAGAGGTAGCTTTGATGGCAGAGATAAGGGTGCACTTGACCCCCCCTTCTTGCTATCTTTCACACTGTTTGATGATGGGTCACAAAGAGAGAGATTGTGTTTTTATTAGCAGACCAACTGATAGATTCCGTGGTCCTCCAGGCACCAGCTTGCCTTTCCTCCATGTTCCATGGGTGTGTTTTTAAGTATGTTGAACTTTTAACTCCTACTGCACATGGGAAGCTTGTCAGTAAGCTGGAGTTGAGACATGGAGGAGGTAACAGGGGAGGGGAAGGGGGGAGTGCTGCACAGAGATCTGACACCATGGAAAAACAATGTCACTGACAGAGGTAGGAGCAAAGCAGTACAGAATACATGAATTTAACTTTAAAGGGCATCTATAGTGAAAAAAAACACATTGCCCATTTGCAAAGAGATTAGGACAAATCTTTGTTTTCCCCATAAACTGCCCGACATTGTCAAGCAGTCTATGAGAAAAACAGGAAACAGGTTTTACCTTATGGAGCAATCGGATCAAATCGCTCCAAATGTCGAGCCCGTGTTGTACATGTCACGCCAAATCAGAGGTAGCGAATTTATTACTTCTTGCGTTGGATGAATGTTTCTGTCATATTCTATCATTAGACCCAGCTGCTATTTTACCGAGTGCATATTTTGTAACCTGGTTTTCATTTATTATTTGTGTTACATAATATAATATGTAAACACAATGGCACAAAAAGTAGTGGGAAACTATATGGGCACACTTAAAAACTCCTTTATTTTCCCAAAATGGAGAACCATGAATTGTATGTAAAGTGCAAGAATATCATTTAGAATTCACAAATATACCAGGGTTCTCCGTTTTGTGATAGTAAGGGCAAGGCCACACAATCGCAATCGCATGTGATTTCATGTGCGTTTTTCGTTGCGTTTGCGCATGCGATTTCTTCAACAGGTATAGGAAAACGCATGCAGTTGCGATTAAAAATGCAGAACGCAAATCGCAACGCACCCAAAAATGAAGAAAGAAATACAGTAATGGTTTCTCTTGATTGAAGACAAAGAACTTCTAGGAACAGAATGGAACAGAGACCCTACGTACAGCCAGAAGAGACACGAATTACAAGATGTATTATCTCCCACCCAGACACTTTAACTCAGAAACTCCCTCCTATAGGGCTGGTTTGACATATACCTCTATTTTGGTGGCATTTTATTGTGATTTGGTACTGGGGATGCCCAGTTGGCATATTTTATCATAGCACTGTTATTTATGTATTTTGCACTTTATATCTGTTCACATGAGTGGGATGTTAGACTCTATTTTAGGACTCTAAATCTGTTTAAAAAAGAATTTAAAGTTAAAGTCTATCAGGGTTATTCAATAAAAGTTTTTATCGTTTAAAATGGTGCTAAATTTGCCCCAACCAATCAGATGTTAGCTTTCAAATGTTAAATAAGATTTGATTGGTTGGGGCAAAATTAGCACTGTTTTAAACGATAAGAACTTTTAATGAATCTCCAGGAGACCCTGGTGGTCTAGTTGAGGTACTGCACTGTGTTACTGATCCTAAAATTCCATCCGGTCTTTTTTTGTACCTCTGCAAAATTTCCCTCCTAAAATAGGCTTAGTTTCCTTGAAATACAACAAATAAATGATCTCGTTTTTTTACCGATATCACCGGGGACATTGGGAAGCTTGGAGAAGACAAAGTTTTTTGCTAATTTAGTTTTAGGGTAAAAAAAAAAAGGTGTGTGTATCACTTAAGATTTTTTTTGTGTGCTATTCCCCCTTTTTTTTTTTGATCATCCAAAGATCACAATC